>JAQMYJ010000037.1:9646329-9666784 GCA_030014305.1 Clarias laeviceps
TTACACATTAAGTTTACTGAAAGTAAAAACAGTTGAAAGTCAGAGGACGTTTCTTTTTTTGCTGAGTATATATATATGATAGTAATAGTATAGCTATGATAGTAATGATAATATTAAAAAGAATGATAATTAAAAGTAAACAAATAAATTCAATAGATATATATTAAAAAGGCAAAGTTTTCTGCCCTTTCCACTGTCTAGTACTGTATATTATCCTCTTTATTGTGAGTTAAGCTATTCTAATGTAAGCTAAATGTGAAAAACCTGGAAATGTGCATTGACACCCAGACACTAGTGACGTAAAACAATTAACAAACCTGTACTATATATGCACAGTGCATGCAGGATTACAGCTGTCGGCATTCCTGGTGGTGTTTGTGTGTATGCGTGTCTGTGTGTGTGTGTGTGTGTGTGTGTGTGTGTGTGTGCACGTGTGTGTGTGTGTGTGTGTGTGTATACTCTTGCATGTCCTATTAAAACTGAAGCCTAGAATAGCAGATTATTGTTGTACTATATGATCTAATTAGAAGGATTAAAGGCTTCAGCAGTTTACTCAGGTACCTGACCTGCTACAGAGCAACAAACAACATTGGTACACGGATAACAGATAATCCAAAGGCCCTAAAGTGCAAAACATTTTAACAGGTCAAAAACACAACACGAAAAGTGTAAACACAGCGGCAAAATCAACAACACAACAAGATTACCCCAAACAGAAAGAGTAGGTCCTTATTAAACATTACATGCTGGTTTCTAAATTTCAAAAATTCATAATCAGACCCAAACAAATATCGCTCAGTAGGACCCTACCTTTTCCATTTTGAGTTAATGTTGCTGTGCTTTTGCCTTTACTGATGTCTGTTTGGTATTGCTGTGTTTTTTAAGCCCTTTTATGGCCACCATACATTGTTTAAAAAAATAGTGTTGTTAGAATAGTTCGTTATGCTATGATAATAAAGCTTTGATTTGTTATTTTGTAATAGCGGCAATGTGGCTTAGTGTCGCCTTGCACCTCCAGGGTCCCGGTTTGATTTCTGCCTCAGGTCTGTGTGCATGGAGTTTGCATGTTCTCCTTGTGCTTGGTGGGTTTCCTCCGGGTACTCTGGTTTTCCTCCCACAGTCCAAAGATATACAGATTAGGCTACTTGACGTTCCCAAATTGCCCGTAGTGTGTAAATGACCCATAGTGCTATTTCGTCACTAAATCTTGAACAGAATGGGTAAAAAAAAAAAAAGTCAACTCATTTCCCTTGGCTTTACATTGATGCAAATGAGTTTTGAGCGGCTACCGGACGTACACGCAACTTAGGTTGGCTCTGTTTGTTCACTCGTATGTTGAAAATAACTCATGCCGATGCAAATTTATTGCAAAATTTCAATTCTTAAGGTGAAAATTCGTGAGGCGGACCGTTCGTATGCTGAGGTACCACTTTATTTTTTTTTACACTATTTGACAAGGATTGCATCATGCTAAGTGTTAATTTTGTCCTATTACCTTTGAGAGAGAAAAACACAGAGGTTGGTGAAAGAATAACTGTTATATAATAAGTGATAAAGGGAGCAAACTGTTATTGCAGCCATTACATAACATTTAAACATACCTAAAAATTGTCAAAAAGCAGAACGTATTGTTTATTTATAATCAAAAATTGCAAATGTCTAAGAGGAGGAAAACACTTTGGAAAGGTAACAGTAACTTAGCTATGCATTAGGGTTCAGTATTATTCCTGTAACAGTTTTAATCCAGAAAGCATCTTTTGAGAGGCAAAATCCATTAGAAAGCAAGGTCTCTTAGAGAGAGGATGCTGGTGACAGCCACTTCAGTCTCCTGGGCCATGAGTTTTTTTTTTTTTTTTTTTTAATAATAGCCTGCCCTGTGCACATCATCTTTTGGACACTCCTTGTTAAGGAGCCCTTGTTTTATTCCATCATTCTTTCCCAAACATATGGATGAATAATAATCCTCTTTCGTGACATGTAACATGAGAAATCATGTTAATTTGAAAAGTTTACTTCTGTACAGTAATGTAATTTAATAATGCACAGTATGTAATTGTAAAACTCAGTGTGTATGCGTTTGTTTGTTGTTTCTGTACCAGTTATACCAAAGGAGAGCTGGACATTGCCTACATCACCTCACGCATCATAGGTGAGGATTTAAAAAAACATCTGAAATCCTATTTCATAAACCTTGTCCATCTATCGCTTATTTTTCTTCATGTTTTTGTTTGCCATGTCAGTGGCCGAGAGGTCACTCAGAAGCCGATCACTCAGTTTCCATGTGATAGTGCAGTGTTTGCTCTCTCTACACACTTTGCTTCATTCTTACAGATTTATTTGCATGAGAAACAGTGGTAGTCCTCATTTATTTATCCTTATATTTCTATTAAAAAAAAGGATCATAACCTGGGTCGTTTAAAAACCCATTATGGTCTTGGATGTGTTAGATCAGAACAAATACAATATACATGACCCGATCTGAACCAGGATTGAGCTCAACCGTTTAACACAGTTGATGATCGTGCTCAGTAAATTGTCCTTCAGGGTTTTGTAGCTGATAAACAGAGTGCTTAGTGGTGAAGCGGATTATAAAATCATCTTCTGACTGTAATGCTCCATTTTCATGCTCTATCAGTGATGTCATACCCTGCGGAGGCTGTGGAGCTGGGCTACAGGAACCACGTGGAGGATATCCGGTCTTTCTTGGACTCGCGTCATGCTGATCATTACACTGTTTTCAACCTGTCCCAGAGGAACTATCGTGGAGCCAAGTTCTCCAACAGGGTGAGACGACTCATCTGCATGTACAGAGTCTAAGCCTTGAGGAAGTTTCTCTGTTCTGACTTTACTGAAGGAGGTAATGTGGATGTCTCTGTGGAGCTGTGAAAATAAAAGGCTGACTAATGAAAGACTTTAGAAAGCATTTCCTTAAAAAACTTTTGATAGCTCAGTGAGTCATTGCAAACATGGGCCTGATTTCTGTGAAACCATAATAGCTCAGTGAAGTGAGACAGCAAATAAGATGAGGTAATAATGAGATAAGCCAATACAGACAGACACCACTGCTATGAAAGCAAGCAACTCTGACCTGAGACCTGAGGTTTATTGCTTTAGAAATTCTTACACTGATCAGCCATAACATTAGAATAAAAAACATTTATTTAATACTTTCCAGTATTGTGTAGGTTCACCTTGTGTTGCCTGGGAAGCACTGGCCGCTCGGGGCATGACTCCATAAGACCCTCTGGTGCTGTGCTGTTGTATCTGGCACCAGGATGTTGGCAGTGGATACTTTGGGTCCTGTGGGTTGTGTGAGGTCTCCATGGATCAGATTTGTTTGTCTGGTGCATGCTTGATTGGATTGGGATTTGGGGAGTTTGGAGTCTGTTTTGGCCTCGGACCCTTTGCCTACTGGCCCTGGCCTTGGCAGGCTACGATGCACTGGGTATTTTGGTGCCTTGCTATCATGGCCAGTATTGACTTTTTAGCTGCAATTTGTGCTGCATTGGCTTTTCTCTTGTATCAGACCAGCTAGGCTGGACTTTGGTCCTCGTGGGCATGAGTGACCCTTGGGTACCCATGATTCTGTCCTGTCAATTTTTTTGATAATAAATGTTAGTGCTAAACGTTATGTGGTGTTGTTATGGCTGATCTATGCATATTCCTTATTGTTTTTCTCACACCCAAGGCCTCTGCTGAAGGGGTACATAGTATGTATGCCTCATACTCCATGCCTCATGTGTTTCACTTTAACGACTACAAAGTTAAGCAACTTTATTCTTGAAGGGAGAATAATAACTGAATGGTAGAATGAACATTACACTGAACACTGTCTTTCAATCCTACAGTAGTTAAGCTGAGCTTGGCTACTTGGTGATGCTCTTGGGAAACTGTTTATATAAAAGATGAAGTAAGCATGGGTTTTGTAGCATGGTTTTGTTGACACATTAATAGCACGCCTAAATATGATGTTTTTATATCATGCAATGGTATAGCTTCTATTATCCTGAAATACAGTGATGGCCAAAAGTATTAAGACAACATATGCCATGTATTGCATCTCTCACCGTGCACAAAACAAGTGATTTCACTAATTAGTTCAAGAGTTGTGGGTCTTTAAAACTAGTAAAAAGCTGGAGTCATGGCCTGGGTCACCACCAGACCTAAACCCAATAGCAAACTGTTGGTCAATGGCGAAGAAAGTTGGACCAGTCAAGAAACATGATCTTCAGGAAGAAATCAAACAGGCATGGATTAAGGAGTGACACCAGAGTACTGCAGACGTTTTATTTTTAACTCTACACCAACGCATATGCAGCTGGTTTTGAAAAATACAGGACTTCATAATAAATAATGATTTTTGTCATTAGATCATTGAATTTCACTTTTGTCTTAATACTTTTGGCCACCACTGTGCTTTCATTACCGTCCATGCTCAACTATAAATACGCTTCTAATGAGTACACTATAAATAGCTTTTTAGCATCTCATGATGATTTGTTATAATGGCTTAGTCAATAGGCTTTTAAATATTGTCATGCAGTGAAATCTGATTCAGCTCTTTCCCTGCTCTAATTAAATGATTTGCACATTAAGTGCACACACACTCTCTCAGCACACATGTCTCATTTAATGTGCTTGCATCAACAAAACAGTGACGTTATGCATAGACATGCATTGTCATGTTTTTCATTTTCTTAGCCATAGTTATTTTAGGATTACAGTGTGACCTGATACCTCTTTCCGCCCTGTTCCTGCTTCATATCATCATCTTTCCAGTCTACTTTCCTTCCAACTTTGTGTCACTCAATTCTCTCTTCAGGTGTCTGAGTGCAACTGGCCATCCAGGCAAGCCCCGAGCCTTCACAACCTGTTTGCTGTGTGTAAGAACATGCACAACTGGCTCAAGCAAAACCCCAAGAACGTGTGTGTGATCACTTGCTCGGTAAGAGAAAGAACATCATGCATCAGATTGCATCCGATGTCAGGTTCATGCTTGCTTCCATGTCAGTGCTTCTCATCCTGCCAAATGTTTCAATTTACATCAATACTGTTCAGCTTAAATTCACCTGCGGCGTGTTTTAAAGATAACGTCTCATTAAATCATGCTTCAGTGTATTTTTATGGCGTATATTGCTTTATGTGCAGCAGAATACAGCACCCCTGGAGCTGATAGGGTTAACCGCCTTGGTCAAAGGGCTCAAGAGTGGCAACTTAGGCAGTGCTGGGGCTAGAACCCTCAATCTTCTGATCAGTAACCCACAAGCGTTAACCGTTTGAGCCACCATTGCCCAATGGGAATTTGGTGTTTTTTTTGTTTTAAAACTAGTCTAGCAGACAACTCAAAGGGATAAGCAATACTTGTGAAATAAGCAGTATTTAAAAAAAAAAAAATGTTTCAGTATAAACAGTAAGGCATGGTCTACCACAGTAGTCCGGTGACTCTCAGTGGGCATAGGTGCTTGAAATGAAGGTCATGTAATTTAAAAAAAAATTGGCCTGAGGATTATGGGAAATGTAGACTGAAACTCATAATGAGATAACAGCATAGCTGTGGAAAACTAGGGAATCACCAGGGACCAACTGATATGATATTATCACGATACCTAGGTGCCAATTTGATTTGTATTACAACTCTGTCAATATCATGATTTTATAAACATCCCAATTCGATACAAACCTTTTTCAGAGTTTGTCACAATTCCAAACAAAGTTACTGTAGCAAACAATTGACTTCTACTACTCAGAATGTTGTGCCAATGTGTGAATAATTTAGAGCATGCCCCCTGTAGGATTAAAGAACAGCAATGTTTTACCAACTCGAATGCAAACATAATAATTGATAATCGATGTTCATCTTGTGGTGGAGTTAATAGCATGGCTGATCACCACACAAAAGAATCGTGATATGTAACTGAATTAATTTCCACACATCTCTATTACAAATGCATGATCAGTCAATTATGTTTCAGGAACAAGTTTAGTAAAATATTTATTTCTGACAGAAACCTGTTTGAGTGTGAATTTCTCATATTAGTGTGCGTGTCTCTGTGTGTCTCAGGATGGCAGGGGTCCTTCTGGTGTGCTAGTCTGTGCCATGTTCTGCTTCTGCCACCTTTTCACGAACCCGGTACCTGCCATGCAACTGCTCAGCGCCAAGAGACCTGGATCGGGCCTGTGGCCCTCACACAGGAGGTAGAAATAGTTCATTAAACAAATAAACAATTCAGGGCAGGGCAAATGGAGTGTGCTTCTTGTGTTTTTAAATATTCAGATGAACAAGAGGACGGTAATTTGATAGACCTCAGCACTTTTACCTCAGATATCCTGCTTATCTTACCCGTTTTAATCACTTACCAGTATATCTTTTAAAATATTTTAGTCATTAACCTTTTCGCTAATGCCTGATAGTTAGCATTAACATTAAACATAAAGGGGAGCACCACAGAAGCTTTTAACATCACAAACCAGGCTGGCTAGCACTGCACATGGCTATTTTTTTTATTTGACATTGGAAATGTTCAATATAAAAGATTAAAAGGAATCTTAAATCTTTACAGAGGTTAGCACTGACCAGCGCATGGATCGTCTTTTTGCTAGCTAGATGCTAGCTCACATAAGTTTTCAGAAAAAAAAAAAAAAAAGATTTTGTGGACTTTTAATTAGATTTATAATATACTATGAACATTTTTAAAGGTTTTGTGTCGCATGTTTAATAATTTCTGAATTGGATCTATTTGATATGTAAGATGTTGTTTTATTAGCACTCCAAGAATAATTTTCTTTATTTAAAAAAGATTAGTAATTTTGTGCATTATTTACTAGTTCTGTTGACCTGACACCAAAACTGTTACTAGACTGAAATTTTTTTTTCTGTTCTTGTGCGTGTGTGTGTGTGTGTATTTGGTCAGGTATATAGGATATGTGTGTAGCATGGTTGTAGAGAAGCCCACATTGCCTCACTCCAAACCGCTGGTAATCAAAGCTGTCACGATGAATCCCATACCCTGCTTCAACAAACAGCGCAGCGGCTGTCGACCTTTTTGCGACGTCCTGATCGGTGAGACGAAGATTTTCTCCACGGCACAGGAGTATGAGAGAATGAGGTACGCCAGACAACAAACAGCTTTCATTATCCATTTCTTTATCCACACAAGATGTAGAGGCATCTTTAGTCGTACACAAGCTATTAGAACTGTACTATATATATATATGCCAGTGATAAATTAGGTCTTCTGATTCCCTCAGTGTGTCCGCAGGATGTTGTATTTATATTTTGATTCATATTTAATATAGAGAAAGCTGTCCTGTCTGATAATAATTTCATAATTTATCACATATACTCATTAAGTTGTTGTTGGGTAAAATAATACAAGATTAAAACTAGGATGAGACTTAATACGTTTTAAGCTTTGCCTGAAATACAGTAGGTAAAAAATACAATTACAGAATATGAGTAATCTGATTAGACACGATGCATTCCACTAATGGTGATAAACAGCATAAGCATAACAGCACTGGGACATTTACTTATATTTATACAACAGTTAGTTCTGAGTGACTAATCTAATTTGACAAGAGACATTCCACGAGTGATGATAATGCACGATAACAGCACTGGGATGTTTAACTATATGTGTGTATCACTCCGTGTCCCAGATGTTCTACAATCATTAATAACAGTCGGTTACAGCATGGATAGTGTGGAAAGTAGATCCACATGGTCTGCCATACTGAGGAGAGAGCAGCTGCCTGCCGAAACCCACATTAAAAAAACACTGAAGCACTTTCAGCAAGAAAACACATCTGATAACATTATGTCATCTTAAACATGTATGAAACAAGGGATTGAAGGGATGAAATAAAGCTTGTACGTTTCTCAGGACTGTCCATCACCTCCATGGTTTATTCTTCTCACCTTTTGGGTATAAACTGCCAGGAAGAATTTAAAACTACGTTCAGGCTTGTTAATCACACTAACTGTCTGCAGCTCAACAGTGGTTCCACCAGTCATGGAAGAATATGTGTTGGCGGAGCTAAATAACTGATTAAATAAACAAACAAATCATTCCCTGTTCATAATAAATGATGTTTGTCTAACTGTTGTATAAAAGCAATATCACGCTCAAGGTTACGGTGAATATCAGCATGGCTGTGATATCTTTGGCACTCGGGTTTTGACATTGCTTAATTAATCCACCCACATCAGTGAAAATGGATTTATTTTGGATCACACTGAAATAGAAACTGAGCTAAAACAGGAACTAACAGTGCCACTGAGTCATGTCTGTGGTTGCACTGAAATCAAACCTGTAGTATTTAAAATGCCCCATGTTGCCCCATGAATGATGTCAGTGTTCTCTTCCATCCAGGGAGTACAGGGTGCACGAGGGAAAAGTGGTTTTCAACCTGGGAGTGAGTGTCCAAGGCGATGTCGTGATCTCAGCCTACCACATGCGCTCCCATGCACTACAAGCCAAGGTGAGGACACGACAACGTACAAGGACTGAGGATTCTGTCCTGTGTTTTAAGAAATGGAAATTGAACAGTAAATGTCTCTATTCAAGGGTGTAAGAGTGCATCAAAATCGATTGACCGCTGATTGAAATTAACCGTAAATCACTTAATTTTTACAGAACGGGATTGTGATGTTGCAAAATATCTAAGTTGACAGTCAACATGTTGTCCCCAGTCTGAGAATATTACCAAGATGTCAACTTTGCAATAAGCAAAGTTTTCCTAAAGCAAAACCATGTACAGTAGGGGAAACGTCTACCAAAAGTCACTCAACCACCTACTGTATAGCAGAAGCGCTCAAAAACCTTAAACCTTTCTCTGCAGAGAGTAAAAAAGCTAAAACCATTGTCATAAAAATAATAATGAGAGAAATAAAGAGTGGTTTCCAGCTTTGGCTGAGGCAGCTCAGGTTTACCTTACTGCTCCATGTATGCGGGCTGACAATAAGCGACTATTCAGCACGGCTGCACACATACTGGATGATAAGAGGAATCGACTGTCTCTTAAAAAAAACTTGTGATATTTTTAAAGAAATGCCTGCCCTTACTGCTTACTAATGAGTAGCCATAATTGGCTCGGCAAATACAAAGTGACTGATGTCTGTGTTTATTTAAAAACTTTTGGTGCAGACTTTCATTTTTATTTATTTTTATTATTATTCATTGCCTTATTCCATGCACTGCACCTTATAACGAGTGAGTATAGCAAGACAGTCGCAAGTGTTTTATTGGTTTCAGTTTCCTAATAGTCTACAGGAAATAAAAAGAGTACGGAATATGTTGCATATGTTGCTTTCCAATCAATAAATGTTTTCATTATATACATGCACTTAATTATATTTATGCTCTGCTAATATTAAATATTCCCAATAATACCAATAACCCACACACCTGTGATCAGCGAGCGGTTTTGGCTACTTTTGATTTCAGTGATCGGGTATCAGCTAGTGGCACCAAAAACCCTGATGAAAACACCTCTAAAGACCTGTATTTATACCATTAATAGTATAATGCTCTGGTTATTACAATAGATTTGACATAATGCTTTCTGCGTTGCAGGTGACCAACACACAGATATTCCAGATTCAGTTCCATACTGGCTTCATTGCCCCCGGCACAACGGTCCTAAAGTTCATGAAGTAAGTTTTAACAGTTCTCTGTCTTATTTAATTGAAGATATAATAATCACAATCAGTGCTTTTGCATTTAAATGTATCCGGCTGGCAGACACTGTTATCCCGTGTGACTCACATTCAGTACAAGACACAAGCCAAGCACAGGCTGAGAACCCCTTTCACACTCTTACAGGCTTTGTTGTGGCTTTATCTAAAACACACTTCATGATCTGTCTATGCGTTATCTAAAAATACTCACACATGTGTGTTCAGGTCAGAGCTGGATGCGTGCGATTCTCCAGACAAGTATCCTCAGCTGTTCCAAGTGCTGCTGGAGATTGAGGTAGAGAAGACAGAGAAGCAGAAAGATCTCACGCCACCCTGGGAACAGTTCCCCACTAAAGACCTGAGCCCAAATGTTCTGTTCTCCTGCCACCAGGAACACAAGGATGCTCTGGCTGTTACAGGTAACGTAGAATAACAAAACTGGAACTACATGGCCACGATACACACTCACAAGTCTGTTGAAGCACAGTACTGAATTTGTTAAATTATCCCCAAGCCCTGGAGATAAAATTCACAATTTTGAACAACCTAACTAGTCCTTCTGAATTAGAATTAACTCTAAATATATCTGTGTATTGTTGTTTTATTTAGATCCAGCTCAGAACCAAGGAACCCAGGGGGGCCGTGTGGGCCCGAATGAGGAGAGTGAGCCCTCAGATGATGACATGCTCTCGCTCTCCAGCCAGCAGAGCAGTGGCAGCGGCGAGAAAGCCAAAGGGGCCAGTAAAGCCGAACCTCAGCACCCCGCTCCTTCAAAACCTCCCGCCGAGGATGTTGACCTCCTGGGCCTGAATGGAGGTGACATTCAGCCCCCTCTGACTTCTCCACAGCCTCCTGCAAGCACTGGTACCACCACTGACCTCCTGGGAGATCTATTCGGAGCTCCAGCGTCTCAGTTATCCAGTGGCCCCAACTCTGCCCAGTCCACCCCTAAAAGGACTGCCTCCTCAACCTCGCCTTGTCCCTCTCCTAGACCTGCAGACAGTATGCACACTTTCTAGTGCTCTTTAATTCTCAGATCTTTAACTGGAGTTTAATGATTATAGCAAGTAGAAGGCAACAGCAAATTAGGTAATGTTGATCACAGGTACAGAATATCGGCTTAAGGGAATTGAAATGAGTCAAGGTACATCATTTTAAAAAAATCTCTACCTATATATAAAAGATCCTTATTTAGTTTCATACTGGAGTCATAAAGTTAACGTAGATACTCTGGAAAGTAACACAAGTTTATGTCCCCCCCCCAAAAAATACAAAAAAATTTACTTAAATTGTATCTTGCTGTAACTGATTCTCATTTATTGTAGTTGTCTATAAATTGGAAAGTATAAAATTAAGCAATTTTGTAAACCAGACAACCGATTTAGTTAGTAATACTTAAACTAACTAACGACAAAATGACAACAAAACAGCCTTTTTGGCAAATCATGATCATTTGGTGATTATGTAGCATTATAATGAGTTTGATTTCTATCACTTTTTTTGCAGGTTTTGACTTGTTCGGGTCAGGTGCTTCTGCTGCAAATCCTCAAGACTTTATGGAGGCCTTCCTGGGACCAGGTAATGTGGGGCAGCCTGTGCCCTTCCTGCATGCCGCACGCTCTCCATCTCCCACCTTGCAGAACACGGGCTTGGGTAAGGCATGCGACTTTGCCAGTGTGTGTAGCAGCAGTGTGTGCACGCATGTATTTGTAGGGCAGTTTGTGTTCACCACATGCTTGCTGACTGAACCTGTGTTGTATTAGTATGGTAAACAATGTACTGTAGAAGTGTTACTAGTGCTTGTGGCTGCTTTATGACTTCATGTCCTGGTCGAGAAGATGTTGGCAGCATGTGATTTCTTGATGGCTATTACACTATATGTGACTGAGACCAGTTAAACAAACTGGTTCCTTACCAGTAGATTTTATATGATGTAAAGAAACGTTTTCATTAAAAGTTATCTTCCAGAGTTTACGTTACATTTAGATAATAAATCTATCCTGAACAAGTTCTACAGTAACATATTAAGCTTAATAATTAACACTCACCCAAGATAATAATATGTAATAGATGTAATACCCCTATCTCAAAGTAAACTGCCAGAGACCATTTATAAAAAGCCTTGTGTGCTAACTTGTGCCAATCCCTGCCAGGCCGCAGCTCGCCCGTGCCCCCGACTACACCCACTGTAAACATCCAGCAGCAGAGCACTATGGGAGGAGGATGGGACTGGAACAAAACAGCTCCCCCTGGCAAGTGAAATTCAACACCACAAACACCAGAGCAGGACATCTGCTGGAGACTTTATGTATTACACATAGATATAAGAAATACAGAAATATTTAGCTGCTTTGCACAATGACAATTAACAATGACAAAGCACTATAGAAATAAAATTTAATTGAATATAAGACCATACTGTATACAGAACAGTTTCATAATTTTGAGTTACATAATGACATATAATAGCTGAGTTAGTCTTATTTAGATTTCTAACACTTTCAATCTGATTTATTTTTAGCCTAACGTTAGCTAGGTGTGCCAATCTGGTCAGCTCCTAGTCAGATATCTACTACTGGAGGGATAGCATTGGTGACAATGTTTAGCTGACTAATTTTTTTAGGCATTTTAGCTAATGTTGTTAAATCATGACTACATTTCTGAACTCAGTTTAGTTGCTAATAGACACTGATATATCTTAAGACAAAAGTGAAAGTAATCAGGCAGTACTTGCTGTCGTGCTTGCTAACATTCTTGGGATCCATGTGCCATGTCTTCACTAAATCACAAAAAAAAACATGAACTTGCTTTGCTTGGCTTTCCACTGATGAAAAAAAAGGTTTTGAGCAGCTCACAGACATACACACATCTTAGCCAGCGCACAGTTTGACTTGATTCGTTCACTTGTATGCTAAAAGTGCAAAATTTAAGTTCTTAAAGCGAAAACTCTTAAGGTGAGGGGTTCGTATGCTGAGGTTTCACTGTGTGTTTTTTTTTTTTTTTTTGCCAGACAATAGACAATACATAAGATAAGATAAGATATATCCCCACAGTGGGGAAATTTCAACATTACAGCAGCAAAGAACAATGTGCAAACATAAAGTAGTGACAGTTCCGTGTATAAAGACAAAAAGAAAAAAATAGACATTATCCAATATAAATAAATTATTTATACAAAGTACAGTGTATAAATACAAAGGAAGGGAGAAAAAAAAGCAGTACAACACACTATTTACACTTTCAATCAAATTAAATTGCACTAGGTAATATAATGGTGCACAGTTAGAAAAAAAAGAGATGTGATTGCACAGATATCATGAGATAATATAGCTATTATTTAGGATATTGTAACTATAAACCATTGATTCACTTATAGTATGGCAATAACAGTTTTCACACACAATGTTCCTATAAATTGATTGGTTAATATATTATTATTATTTTTGCACACTATCCTACTTTTAGAAGTTGGACTCTTAATCTGGGTCTCTGCACAAGTTTTTAATTTACTGAAAGCAAAGATTCAGTATTAGATAAATATTACTTGCGCCTATAGTTTTTGGACATTGAATGTGTAGATACGTCCTAATACTTGATAATTAATATTATTAACTGATTTTGTGACGATATAAAGGATAAATATAGAGGGTGTATGAGGCTTATTTGGCAACTCACTGTGTTATCAGGTGGTGGTATCGGTGTAGGCAGTAAATCAGCTGGTACGAGTCCTACCAGCTCTGTACACAACACTCCTACTCATCAGGCCAAACCGAACACCCTGGACCCTTTCGCTGACCTCGGCAACCTGGGAGGGAGTCTGGGGGGTAAGTACATTTGAATAATGATACTGTAAATAGTTGTGTGACAACAAACACTTCTTTGTGTAAATCAAAAGCAATGTTGTTTGCTTATTTTGTTAAACTACTGAACTCCTTTCACTACTGCTATCAATGTGTATGGCGGCACGATGGTTTAGTGGTTAGCACTGTCGTCTTGCACCTTCCTTTTCCTCCCACAGTCCAATGACATGCAGTTTATGCTAATTTGCGTTCCCAAATTGCCTGTAGTGTCGAGCTGACAATTCGACCCCTTAAGTAACCACTACAGAAGTGATGGCTATATCTCTAGGGTTGGGAGTATCCACCGCCTGATGTGAACAATCAAAGGGTATAATTTTGCATTTGTATTGCCATCAATTCTCCCCGTTTTCCTTCAGGTGGATCAGGATTCTCCAGTAAGCCCACCACTCCAACTGGAGGAGGAGGAGCAGGAGGAGGATTTCCTCCCATGAGTTCCCCCCAGAGGCCCCCTGCCTCCCCTCAACACACCTCAGCAGGCTGGCAGTCCAGCACCGCGTTCCCTGCATGGCAGCATGGAGGTGCGGGTCAGTGGCAGGCCCAGGCCCAGGGCAAGACCCCGGGACCGTCCATGACACACAGCTCTCCTCAGAACAGACCCAACTACAACGTCAGCTTCTCAGCTGTGGGTGGAGCTGCGCCTGCGGGAAAAGCTCAGCCCAACATGAGTTAGTCTATACAGGATGTCCTTCAGTTACTGATGTGCTTATATTCCATACTCCATTTACTTATTACAAGTAAGCCGGGGTCCACTGACTGTGGTGACTATGTTGTTTTTCATCAGGTACCAAACCACGGGCTACTGATGCTAATTTTGATGACCTGCTGTCTGGCCAAGGCTTTTCAGGCGTTAAGGACAAGAAAGGCCCAAAGACTATAGCAGAGATGAGAAAAGAGGAGATGGCAAAAGAGATGGATCCTGAAAAACTCAAGGTATGAAATGACAGCAAGAATTAGTTACATTTACGGCATTTCGCAGACGCCCTTATCCAGAGAGACTTCCATTTTTATCTCATTATACATATGAGAAGTTGAGGGATCAATGGAACAGTGGTGGTGGTGGGGTTTGAAGCTGGGACCTTCCGTTCAGCAGTCCAAATGCCTTAAGCATTGAGCTACCCATGATTCCACAGCTTGCATACAACCGAATTATTAATAGTGCCTGGCATCGTACCATTACATATTAGCCCTGATAAAGCCCTGGTAACCCTGTAATCCTCAAGCAGTATGCCAACAAGTCTTTTCGGATCACTATTTCTTGTTAACAATAACATTTTAATCATGGATTAGACATAATTACTAACCATAATGTAACTGTAGTCTTTAGCACAGAAGACTGTGTGCAGAGTTTGCCAGTTAACTGGGTCTTGTTTTGTGTGTTTGATGCAGATTCTAGACTGGATCGAGGGGAAGGAGCGCAACATCCGTGCTCTTCTCTCCACCATGCACACGGTGCTGTGGGAGGGCGAGAACCGCTGGAAACCCATGGGCATGGCTGACCTCGTCACTCCTGAACAAGTGAAGAAGGTCTATCGCAAGGCGGTGCTGGTCGTCCACCCTGACAAGGTCAGAGGCTCTTTATCTGTAGCCTAAGAAGCCATGTAGAACAATGATTCAAAGTCAGTATTAAATATACATTATGTAGCCAAAAGTATGTGGACACCAGATAATCACAATCTACTTGTTGTCAGATTCAGTTTTAAAAGACTCCACTTTTATGGGAAGGGGTTTAATTCAGACTCTGTTCTGGACAAGTTCTTCCATGTATCTTGCATTGTGCTATTGGTTCTGTCTACATGCCACCCGGCACATCTGACGACAGATATATACAGTGTTGCCTTGTCAGCTCGATGCCCGATTGTACAGTAGATGAGCACTTGGAGGTGAAGGACCTTGCTCAAGGGTCCAGCAGTGGCAACCAGGCATCATCGGGGCTTGACCCTGGTCATCAGTCCAACACTTTATCCACTGAGCTTCCCCTGAGGCATTATCATGCCGGAAAAGATTTGAGCCTGTGGTAAGATTTTGGGGGAGAACCAGGTGTGATGATCAGGCGTCCACATACATTTGGCCAAATAGTGTGTTAATGTGCAATGAGCCATGCACATGTGTTCTGGTGATCAAGTCAGGAAATCAATAAAAAGTCTCATGATCAGATGATGAGTGAACACCCGAAGGCTCATAACATCAGTAACACACTGCCAAGTTTTACTATGAGTCTGGGATATGAGTTCCTGGTATACAGTTACCTTTTTGCTCCATGCTCTTCTTCTTTTTTGCATAATGTTATGGAGCTGGTGATAATTTTTAAACCCTTTGATAACCTAAAGGTGCAAATAAATACAGGAATATTTTAACACTGTAATATATGGACTCGTCAATTACTTCAGCATAATCTTAGCTGTTCAGTCAGTATATCCATGTTTGCAATCACTAAAAAGTTTCAACTGTTCTAGTTTTGCTAGAAACAAATTTGTTGCAATTTTGATTATGCTTACCGGTATTTTTAAAATGTATTTCTCATATCCATGACCAAATTTTCCCACAGCAATAGCTGAATTTTATGTGTGCAGCCATATTTATTTAAGTCAGAACTTGAAATTGCATCTTTTTCAACATCAGTGACCTGCATTTGAGCAACAAAATGAGAAAAACTTGGATGCCTCTTTTGCTACGTTCACATTGAAGTGACTTAAATCGGATTTTTTTACCCGAATGTCTGACCACACAAATCTGTTTTTCAGCTTGGATCTGAGTCACTTTTGTACAGTATGTTGTCCTGGATTGGATATACAGTATATCTGATACATGGTCATGCAACTTGAATGAGAACAGTCAGATCAGAATTCAGTTCAGTATATGTGTCATCATCAGTCAGCATCAGCAGTGCCGGGATTTCATAGCAGTGCAGGTGATAGCTGCTAAAACAGCTAAGCGTCTGGATTTTTTCCTTCTTCTGGACCTCAACGAATTCAGCTGACTATCTGCTTGCTGTCCTCCATAGCAAAATCCTAAGAAAATACAGTATTTAGGCCAAAATTGGCAATTTGTTTTAAATGAATGACTGGTCTCACCAATATGATGTGTTTCAGTCCAAATGGTGCAAATAAAAAAAGTATCAAGGTGTTTCAGAGGACAAACACGTCCACAATAGAGTCAGATAAAGGGCAGTTGTAATGATGAACGGGAACTGACATGACATGCAATTCCAATCTCACCAAAGAATCGGAATTGATCAACGTGTCTTGTAATGTGATCTTTGATTATGTTGATAATATCCATAAAAAAATCAATAGAAAATGTCAGTAATATTATTTTATTTGTTCTCTCTTCAGGCGACTGGGCAGCCGTATGAACAATACGCCAAGATGATTTTTATGGAACTAAACGATGCGTGGTCAGAGTTTGAAAGCCAAGGACAAAAAGCTCTTTACTGAGACTTACTGCACCAGGCGGCCGCAGAAAAACCCAACCTACTGCAGTTTATGACATAATCGGTCATCGTCTCCACGTCAGAACAGCATGAGACTACGACCACGGTTATCAGAACCCCCCTTTGCCGTTCTCCTCTCTCTCCTAAATCCTGCTCCATACACCGCAGACACCAGAGCATTCGTCTGCATAGTGTGCTTGTCCAAGTGTCATTCTGTAATGACTTACATAAACCGGTCTCTGAAGAATCAGCTGATGATCGAGCTACTACATGAGCTTAGACAGTTTCAGATGTTCTCCATAGAGCTAGAACGTACACATCTTTCTTATGTTCCACAGTATTTCTTTATTTTTTGTTTTTGTAGTTAGCAACTAAAACCCTGCTAGACATTAAACTGATCTGAGTGGTGTAGACCATGTGCAAGTCCGAGACGATGCTGAAGAGGGCCTTTTTGTTTTTTTAGCACCAGGAGTTAAAAGCCAAGGTCAAAGGTTAGCATGAGGAAACAGTACGCAGTAAAGAAAAAAATCCTGCTCTTTTAAACATCTACTGTACCCTGGGTTGAGAAGTGCAGGAATGAAAAGCACAGAAATACTAGACATGTCCTGTACACGCAGCTCGATATCTTGATATATTTAATAGGATCTGTGAAATGCACATGACTAGGAGTTGAATTTTTCCACTGACTACTGATGTATCTGTGTGTATGAAATGTGCTGCACTGTATTTTATGTTGTATTGTTTACAAATGTAGTCTTAGGACAAATGGTTTATTTACAGCATAGAGAGCGAGAGTCTGAAACAAGTCAAAACACAAGTAGCTATTAATAATAATAATAATAATAATAATAACAATAATAATAATCATGCCGAATTAATGTATAGTATTGTATTGTGGGGTGATTTTTTATTTTTTTTGATACAGTAGGCGAGTACTAAGGTCATAACACTGGAAAAGATATAGTGCACATTTATTAAAGTGATCATAAGTACTGGGATAATATAGGTAAGTCAGGATGCTTAAAGAAAAACCTTTTTAACATTACACAATTATTGTAAAGTGAATAGATTTTTTTTTTTAATAAGAATTATTTTTTTAAATGACATTCTGACATTTGGTGACGTTCAATATTCACATTATCATTTTAATTAGTTCTAATTGGGTTTATGAATGAATAGCAAATAACTAATGTTTCAAATGTTCCAGACATAAAATGATACTAAATGATGCCCTTCGTATATGTATGCACGGTTTTGAGCAGTACGGTCATGTGGCTCAATAAGAATAGTTCATGACATCTATTTGATGTTTTGAATTTATTGGGATTTTTTTTTACATTTAATTATAGTGCTAGACTTCCTGCATATCATACGGAATACAGTAATATAAAATACCTAATTATCTCTCTTATGATTCAGATTTATCAGGAATTTACCAGGTTTTTCTTTTTTGCTCATACATTTCTTGACTAAATCAAGATCTTTATTTGACCTGAACATGTGTGAGAGTGTGTGTGTGTGAGAATGTGTGTGAATCCTTCCAATTTATTGACCAGTGCTAACTCCTTAAAAGTCTTGTGTGTTAGGTAATGTGAATGACAGAATCTGCATCGCTTCTTTTGCTGTAGAGATCATTCAGTTTAATTTCACTTACACATAAAGAAAACCTCATTATTTATTGTCACCCTCACTGAACGTCCTCAAGGCAACTTCTACAATATTTGGATAGTTTCAAGTCCAGTGTAGACCTCCAAAGAGGTACATGATCCAGATGTGATGACTCTTAGTGTGGGACAGCCACACACCTGATCTGCCCTTTCGCAATTGGTATATTTGCACTGGAGTGGCACTCTTTAACTATGATATATACGATAAATATGTGCATTAACATGCGGTACCAACATTGCTCATTGTGTGAAAACCTGGACCCCGTTGTTGACATGTAGGGCTCTTCTGGATCTCTCATTCGACTGCCTCTCCCTCTCTGCAATCAAAAGTCTTACTTGAACGTCGTCTTAAAATATCAAGCACTGATTATTGGATGGACCCCTGCACCCGGAAACATACGGTCCTCTTCCCTTACCTGTCGTGGACTGACTTTTCTTCCTCCTTGAGGCTGTCCTGTTGTTCTGAAGCTAATCTCTGTATACAGTAGTGAATGTGTGGTGTTACCAATAATACTGTAATATGTATGTAAGAAGGTGGTTTGGATACAGCTCTGTGTTTGCCTGTCTGCTGTATCACCCTTACTGAAACGTGAACTTTATTTGACGTGTTCCCTCTTTTGGTTTCACCAGTAAACGTGAGCTGCACCAATAAATGGGCAAGAGAGTATGCGATCGATTAAATTGTGTCTGGTTTTCTTTTTTTCTTTTTTTCTTATATTTTTATGGTGAATCGACAATTAAGCCCCTAATTTTAAGGCTGGTATCATAAAGGCATCAAACAATGAACAAGATGATGATTCAGGATAATTCCAGGAAGAAAAACAGGATCAATAAACCAAAAGAAATTAAAGACTAGCTGCTCAAATAAACAAACACCAGACTAATCACACAGAATGTGTATGCTATGATACAGCCCAAAAACCCCACAAGGTTTGAATGGATAAATGAGAAATAAGTAAAAAGCCTAATCAACTACTATGACAACAGGGAAACAGGGACATGAAAATGGAATGCCAGAAAAAAACAGGTTGCAAAGTGCGACCTGATCAGAGACAGAACTTGATCAGAGACAGAATCAAGGAAGATGTGACGCATAACTGAAACCCCATGTAACCTATACAGCCTACATCATTTCATACGGATCTACAAAGTACAAGTAATAAGTGAAACCATGTCATGTTATTATACATATTAGTCAGTGTGAGATTGCAGTTCAATTTTAATCTAAAAAGCCAAATTCTCATAAATAGCTATAATATTCGCAAGTTTTAAAGTAGACTTTGTGATAATGCAGTGTTTCAAATCAGTGGTTTGTAAAACTAGTGACGTCTGGTGCCTGTTAAGTACACAAAAGATAATAATTAGAAAAAAAAAGTGTAATATTTGGTTTTGGTATGATTGTATAAATATTTTAATTGAATATGCCTAAAAAAATGATTCCATTTTTGGCAGTTCTCATTAGGTGGAGTCACAGCAGATCACCAAGTCCATGTACAGTATTAAGTTTTACAATAGATGCTCTTCCTGCCTGGTCTGGAGACTGGCACTGAGGGTACACACTCAATCCTATACACATTCCATATGTGTTTAAAGTTTATTTACAGTGGGGCAAAAAAAGTATTTAGTCAGCCACCAATTGTGCAAGTTCTCCCACTCAAAAAGATGAGAGAGGCCTGTAATTTTCATCATAGGTTTACCTCAACCATGAGAGACAAAATAAGAAAAAACATAAAAAGAAAAATAAATCCAGAAAATCACATTGTAGGATTTTTAAAGAATTTATTTGCAAATTATGGTGGAAAATAAGTATTTGGTCAAT
>JAQMYJ010000037.1:9666884-9685446 GCA_030014305.1 Clarias laeviceps
CTCCCACAGTTGATTTCTTCACACCAAGCTGCTTAGCTATTGCAGATTCAGTCTTCCCAGCCTGGTGCAGGTCTACAATTGTGTTTCTGGTGTCCTTTGACAGCTGTGAGTGCAGGACTGTGACTGTTTGAGGTTATTGACAGGTGTCTTTTATACTGATAACAGATGCCATTAATACAGGTAAAAAGTGGAGGACAGAGGTGCCTCTTTTGCTTTGTTTGTCAGTGACCAAATACTTATTTTACAGAGGAATTTACCAATTAATTCATTAAAAATCTTACAATGTGATTTTCTGGATTTTTTTTCTTATTTTGTCTCTCATAGTTGAGGTAAACCTATGATGATAATTACAGCCCTCTCTCATCTTTTTAAGTGGGAGAACTTGCACAATTGGTGGCTGACTAGATACTTTTTTGCATACAGTTCATACCTTTTACATTCTTACATATTTCTACTTTATACTTTTTTAATTTTATTGTAATAAATTAATATATATTGTAGATTTTATGTTTAACATTCGTTTCTATTGCCATTTTGCATCTCTTAATTTCTTTGTAAGTCACAAACAGTCGTGTTAGCATTTCACTGCATATCATACTGATTTGAAAAGCTGGGAATAATTCTATCACCTGGAATTGAACCTGAGCCATAGTGGAAAAGCATCGAACACTAGCCTAGTTCACCAGGGAACCTCACCTGATTACCCATCACAAAAGTAACTTGCTTCATAGCTTGTGTATGGTTGTTGAATTGTGCAAAAGCCTTGAGACACTACTCATTTCTTCATATTTTGCTTCCAAAGTGCGAGACCTTGTGTTTTATAATGCAGTCTTGAGGAATATTTCTCCAGGCTTCCTGAAGGACTTTTTTTTGCGTCTTATTTTCAGTGTAGTGCCTTTACCTGAACAGTTCCAGATGATTATTCTTTGTTTATTAAGCCACACAGTGACCTACCGTATGAGTAGTATCATTCAGCATTAAAAAAAACCACCAGGCATGAGGAGAACATGCAAACCCCATGCACACAGACCTGAGGCAGGAATCGAACCCGGATCCCGATATTGAAACGTGACAGTGCTAATCACCATGCCACCTCATTATAGTTTTATTTTGTTCTTAATTATAGAAATTTTCTCTAAGCAGCTGCTAAGGAATTTAAGTGTAAAATTATATTTGAATTCTTTACGACTACTGGGATGGACTGGCACTCCAACAAGGGTGAACCCTGGCATAGGCTCCAGCCCCACCCGTGACCCTGTACAGGATAAATGTGAATGAATGAATGAATGAATGAACTAATGAATGTTTAATAACCAGTTCAAAGGAAACCTCGAGTGGAACCATTACCAAGTCGGTCTGTATTAACTTTGTGAAATCGTGAAAGGGTAGTAGTGTTATAAGTGTGCTTGAGGAAATCCTCCAGCTAGAAAACGTGATTTCATTTATTTCACACAAGATGGCAGCAACTAGTGATATTGTGTGTTTGGTTCTGGGAAGAAAATCACCGTAGGAAAAATGAGTATAGTCGAAAATATTTCCTCTCACACGATGAGTTTTTTAGCTCTGCGATAATAATTGCAGCCATTACACGTTTTCAGGAAGCTTGGAAGAAAATAGCTTAGTCTAATCTCACACCCATGTACCAGAGCACTTTTTTTTCCCACATGAAGGAAGCAATTTTTTTTGTAGTTTTAAAATGCGACTTCCTTCATGTTTTTCGGAAATGATGTGAAATTATATGTAATAATTTTTCACAAGACCATTTCTTGTGGGTTTTACAGCAGTGTTTATATGTGAGTGTATTGTATATGTGTCTGTGTGCATGTGTGTGGTTAGAGAGATGAATGTTCTGTGTTAAATCCACCTAAATGGACACAAACAAGTCTGAATTAGCTAACCATGTCCAAGTATATTTTATATCTACAAGGGACTAGTGATGAACTTGCTCATGAATAAAGGAGTAAAACCCGATTGACATTTACAGAAGACATCAAGCACAATGAGACTCTTTGCTGCAATAAAACATTTGCATGAAGCTAACGATTTAAAGAAGGCTGTACATGTGAATGACAATTCCCGGCTGAGGTCTCTTAGAGCGCACTACAGTTGTTCCCGTTAGCATTCAGGAAGTGGAACGCATTATGCTTCAACAGATAACTTGTCACCACCTTGTGGAAGATACACATCTTTCTGTTGGAACAATCATTCGAAAACACCGCTTGCACATTACAGGAACTCGGCTGGGAGTTATTGCCACATCACCCATACAGCCCTGTCCACAGTCCAAGCTATTACCACATGTTTGGGCCATAAAAAGAGTTCCCATGTTTCAGACGTGAAGCGGTTTGTTTGATCATGGCTCGTGCATACTGAGAAAACGTTCTACCTTGATGGTATACAATTAAGCACTAATGAAACGATGAGATAAGTGCATTAGTGTAGCAGAGGATTAAATAGAGAAATAAAAGGAGCTTTTACTCCCGTAACTGAATTTCTGCCTACCAAAAGTCCCGGTTTGACTTGAACACACCACGTACATAAGATACCCATTATTCATGCATGTACAGTATAATTATGTTAATTATGTAATTATGTTATAACCATGAGCAAATCCTATCTTATGCACTACAAAGATTTCCAAAACACTTTGAGGCTTCTAATTACAGTATACTGACATCTCATTATCTACACATGCGGTTCACATAATCTGCTTTTCTGAAACTGGGGAAGCAAAGATACGTACTAAATGCTCTCTGCCTCTATAAAAGCATCTACATTGTGTGAGTGTGTGAGTGTGTGTGTGTCTGCATGCGCATGTGTGTGGTGTGTGAGTTATCCAGTGGTCATCCTTCATGTAAGTAACCTAAGTGTTGCAGCAATGTGATTCAACATCTTAAAGCTTGCACTTATGCCACTGAACAGCTTCTGCCATGAGTATATTTGGAAAAGCTGATTTTTATCACTCGTTATAAACTACAGTATTTCAGTGACATTGATTTATTGTTTAAATTTTTTTTCAAGAATTTATATTGTTAATGGTTAGACAGCTACCTGTTACCATTTTAATTATAATGTACATAGTTTTTTATTATGTATAACAGCAGTTCTGGCTGCATGGCAAATCACAGGTTTTTTACTAATATGCAAATTCTAATATTATTACTACTTTATCAATACTATTAATACTATTATTACAATTTTTATATTTTCAATAATAACAATGAAATCATAGAGACTGCCCAGGTGAAAAAAATACACTTTAATGTATTTCAAATGTTTTCACATATTCAATAGAGCATTGCAAATACAAACGGGCCCGAAAAATGTATACACACTTGTTATCTATGACCATTTTTAAAACTCGAATTGAATTATGGCAGCAATGTGTATTACTATGTTTTCTCTAAAGATGTCACACCATTGTTGACGCTATCATGTTACCATCAGGAGAGAGGCATACACCAATCAGCCGTAACCACTTAATATTAGTTAGGGCCCCGTTTCGCCACAAAAACATCAATGATTTAAAAAATAAAAGTAGTAATAATAGTATTACTGTTAAACTATTAGTATACTTCTATTAAAAGTCCTGGTTTGACTTGAACACACCATGTACATTAGATGTTACCTATTATTCATGCATTTGTCAGCAATTAGAGCTACAGCAGCTCTTATGTTGGATTGGACTACACAAGCCAGCCTTTGTGCATCAATGGCCGCCAAAGACCCTGTCGTTGGTTCACAGGTTTTTCTTTCCTTGGACCAAGGACGTCCTAGTACGTCCTGACCACTGAAGCCTGGGAACATCCCACAAGAGCTGCAGTTTTAAAGTTGCTCTGACCCAGTTGTCTAGCCGTCACAATTTGGTTCTTTTCACATCTAGCTACAGATACAATATCTCGTGCTGGAAATGGGTGGGTATATTAGACAGCAAGTGTACGTTTTTCCCCTGAAGCTTGTGTGCAAAACAATGAACAATTGTAATAATTTGAGTGACTTTGAAAAGGGCCAAATTGTTATGGTTAGACGACTTGGTCAGAGCAACTCCAAAGCTGCAGGTCTTGTGGGATGTTCCCAGGCTGCAGTGGTCAGGACCTACTGTACCAAAAGTGGTGCAAAGAATTAAAACTGGTGAACCAGGAACAGGGTCATGGGCAGCCAAGGCTCACTGATGCACATGGGGAGCAAAGTCTGGCCCGTGTAGTCCAATCCAATATAAGAGCTACTGTTGCTCTAAGTAGTGAAAAGGTTAACGCTGGTCTCTATAGAAAGCTGTCAGAACACACAGGTCACAACTGTTTTTGTGGCAAAGGATGGACCTACTGTACACAATATTAAGTGAGTGGTCATAACTGCATGGCTGATCTGTGTATACTAACAAAAGATTGTAGTACAGTTAATTTATGAAAAGTATACTAACTTCACACTTTTGCCAGTTTTTGTAATTACATTTTAGACATTCTTTAAAATAATTGTATTATAGAACACCATCCATAAATATAGGAAAAATATACTTTAATTGAAATTTCATTATTTGATGCACAATTATTCAACTTTTTTTTTTCTTTCTCTCATTTAGCCTGTGATTGTGTTTGAAGATAAACCTTCTGCATTGACTGTGTAGTTTCCCTAAAAGTTACCAGGAATTAGTTCATGAAAAAGTTAATATGCCAACCACAGTAACACTGAAATTCCTGACCTTTATTGTCAAATTACAGTATATCCTATTCGTGAAATGTCTCTTGATGGCTAGAATAGCAGATGCTGCCTTGAAAAAGGATTTATGTTATGTACAGTAGAAAATGTAGATTTTTTAGTATGTGCCATGCTGTTATTAATCCTTTTTTTCAGACAGAACTTGTAAGCTTCAGTTCTATCAATTGTTTTAGTTATGTGGTGTAGTGGTGAGGAATCAGATGGCTTAGGTCTACATAAATAATCCTGCCAAATATGTCTCAAGTACAGGAAATAAAGCATGGAATGAAGTTCATAGATTATTATCCTGTCTGTAAACTTTAGGGGGTTGAGCTGGGGGAAAGCCACACACAGGACAGATCCAGACTTGTAAGTTCTTTCATCGGATTAGATGTGAGTAAAACTGATCTTGTGGCAGGTGACCGTGGACGTTTTGTCCTTTTCATGAACTGTGACAGTCATAGATGATTTGAGGCAGTTAGTACCCAAGGTCAGGAAATTTTTAAATGTGTCTGGCTAAATAGTAGAGAAGTTGAATGTTCTGGAGTTAGTGGGGTTTCAAGGAAATGATAATTTATGAATCCTATGGGATTTCCAGGTGAAGGGTTGTGTTCTGTATAGTTGTGCAACATGAAAACATCTGCATTATCAAATAAAACTGGTTTCAATTGTTATGCATCCAACAAGGATGTTTTATGAAAAATTCTGCTCATTCCTGTATGTTTGCCTGTTTTGTTTGGTCTTATCTTTGCTTTTAATTTTTTTCATTCATTTCAATTGCTTCTCATCTTCCTTGTTTCAAAATTCCTATTTTGTACAAATCATTTTATGTTATTTTAAAAGTTTTTTTGTAAATGTAAATGTGGTGTCCAAATGTGTTTTGAATATGATTGATATTAATTTATATTCATTATTCAACTAATTTGGACTGGTTTCTACCAAAGTTCACTTACTTGTTTCTGCAACCTTAATATAAAAATGACTGTACATATAGCTGTCATGAAGCATCACTGCTGATCAATACAAAGTTCTTCTGGCTGCGCAACCTTAAGCCTATTATGAAGCATATCTTTCTTCATCAGAGTGCTTTTATCCAGGACAACAACCTCCCATCTGCAGGGCATGAGGGGTGACTCTATGGCTTGAGGATGAACATGATATAAATAATATGCTGCGGCCTTCAAACTCACTAGATCTCAACCCAAATGGACAGCTACTGTATGGTGCAGTTTAAGAGTGACATGTTATACAACTCCCTCCACCACCATCATTAAAACACCAATTTCTTTTGGAAGAATGTGTCCATTTACCCAGGACAATAAAATCTTTGTCAAGAGGCACCAAAACTTGTCTGGCAACTCATATCGACCTCATGAAAATACATTGTGTTTACTTGCATAAAAATTTGATGCATTTGAATGCTAGACTGCTTGGCCAAAAAAAAGTCAGCATTTCAGAAGGGTTAAAACTTTGAGCAGCACCAGGCAAAGACAACAAGTAAGGGGATTTGAAATGTATGGAATTGGGTTAAGAACTCTTCAACACGTTATCAAAACTTGGAAGGACAGTACAGTGAACTGTCAACTTTGTTGATGAAATGTGGATGAAACAAAATAATGAATGGAGATCACTTTAATACTTAAAAAACACATAGCTATTTAATAGAGAAAGAAACAGCATTTCCATACACAGAAAAAAAGGCTTCAGTTTGCTAGGGAGCATAAAGATTGGACTTTGGAGCAATGGAAAAGGTCATGAGATCTGGATGTGTGCAAATTGATCCTATTCCAGGGCGATCAGGGTAAGAAGGGAAGTGCATAAAGAGATGCCCCCATCGTGCTTACTGTACAAGGCTCTGGAGGCAGTGTTATAATCTGGGGTTGCTTCAGTCGATCAGGTCTAGGCTTAGCAATACTGTGTGGCAAAGAAATAAAGTCAGCTTATGACCTGAATATACTGAATGACCAGGTCATCACAACTGTGGACATCTTCTTCCCTGATGGCATGAGAGAGCATAAGGAATCATTTTCACACATGAACTGGCCACCACATTGTATGTGTAGTGATTTAACCGCAAAATATTAGTCACGAATTGTGTACCTTAACAGATAATGTTTAATCGGCTATATTATATATGTAGGGAACAATATAGTGCAAAACATATCATTGTACCCAGTAAAGAGACTAATGACTTAAAATTGTGTGCTGGGCCACCAAGGCCTCAGTATGACTCTCTAGAGCAGATGCTTCCCGCTGTAGGATGGGAGCGCATGGACAAGCTGTCCAATTAACTGAGTTTAGCCATAAGATGAACATGTACAGTATGAGAGCATTGTGTCTTGTGGGAATTGAGTAAACCTATGTATTGAAGCATTGTATCTTGTTAGAAACAGAACACATTTATGGGAGTATTGTGTTGGTGGAAACAGGATGTTGAAGAAGTGTCATGTAATAAACGTATATAAGCATGCATCGTAGAAGAGACGAGAGCTTTTTCCTCTGCAGAGAAACTGCTCGGCTGTATTCTGGATAGAATAAAGTCTGTTGGCCTTAACATCCCTGGTCTCCGGAGTGATCTTTGTGTCTTTGGGTAATCGTCCTTGAAATAGCCACCATGTGTTGCAAGCAAAGCTAAAGGTGATTGAATGAAATCTGAAAGTGTGTGATTTTTGCATTTATTTTTATATAATGTTCATATGTGTATATATAATATGCATTATAAAACTTACATATTGCATTGCATGCAGAAAATATTGTTTTATGTTACTCCCTTCATATTATAATTTTACATTATTCTCACTATTTAAAGATAATCTATGTAAAATATAACCGTATTGTAATATCATTGATGTTGCTATTAAACATATATTGAACATTTACACCTCTATCGGAGGGCATAAGCATGCACAGACTCACACACTACGGGGAATTCGGAAACACCAATTAGCCTCTTTGGACTGTGGTAGGGAACCGGAGTACCTGGAGGAAACACACCAAGAACTGAGAGAACATGCTAAACAACATATTACTGTGTCGCCTAAATATCATTTGTCATATTAAAAAATTGCATTATTTGAACTTGTCATCTCTTTATTATTTATGAATTTTACATTGGTATTCAATATACATTTTCTAAATAATAAATATTATAATCTTAATGTAGTTGATAAATTAATTATGTACTGTATATGTGTGATGGTTTCTCACATCAGTCTGCTTTGTGGATAAAACTTTACAAGGCCAGATACTGTATGAGTCAAATGTATCCTTTTGCAAAACTGTGAACTGCACTGTGCTTCATATAAAGAGTTTTTATTTCAATCCAACAGAGCACAGAGGAAGAGGAGGACATATGTCCCTAACTGTGGTTTAAATGAAGTCAAAACATTGTTGTGTAAAAGAAGAATGTCCCTGAACTGTGTTTACTTTTTCAAAGAAAAATTTAAGTTTTTTAACCTGGTGAGACTACAGTTCAAGTGCAGACAAATCACACAACAGATTGGAGCTGGTGTGTCTGATGAAAGACTGTGTCGTGAAAGACCACAACAGGGCCATGTACCGTGTATGTGCAGCCATCCATACTGAACATCAATCACGATGTCTCTGTTTTGCACAGACTTACACACTGTTCTTCTACCAGTCCATCTCTCCATGAACTGTGAGATCTTGTGAGGAAAATCTCTCTGAACTGAACTGCTTCGAGCTGAGATGTTTAGAAGATGAATGCTTCATGGTCCCTTGTGCTCCAGGTCGGAATTTTGAGCATGATTTAAACATAATCCAAGATTTGTTGGAAAGTCATCTACAGTATTTCACAAAAATAACAAAGGCAGTTTTGTTTGGGAGGTGGCACGGATATAATGTTCTTCGACATTGTGAGACTTTATTTAGAATTTTTCAGGATCTTTGATGGAATGTACAGTATTTCATTCATAAAATGAAATATAAAACCATAGCAATAAACATGAGAGGGATTAAGTCCAGGAGACACCTGACCACCACAACCTGATGTGCTTGCTGAACTTCC
This sequence comes from Clarias laeviceps, assembly GCA_030014305.1. Taxonomy (NCBI): domain Eukaryota; kingdom Metazoa; phylum Chordata; class Actinopteri; order Siluriformes; family Clariidae; genus Clarias; species Clarias laeviceps. The sequence goes on from JAQMYJ010000037.1 coordinate 9,675,607, forward strand.
ATGTCTAAATCTGAACATACATCAATATGTAATTGCTCCCTCTCTCAGCTCCCACTGTTAGATTTTCACTAGATTCTGGAGGGTGGGTGTGGGAATTTGTGCTCATTCAGCCACAAGAGCTTTAGTGAGATCAGGGGCTCATGTCAAGTGAGAAAGATTGAGAAGACATTTCAGTTCATCAGTGGAGTTGAGTGTCCTGTCCTCTGTCCAGGATGCTCTAACATCAGGGAAATCATGTCCTCACTAAGCTCGATTTGTGCACATCAGGTTGGAAAGGGTTGGGGTTGTTAGTTCTAGTGATGGGCAACTTTACCATTCTGAGACCCAGACTTTACTGACATGCACATTGCAATTTCTCCTCAATTTTTCTCTTCATTAATGTCTGATAACCATTAACAAAATCAACCTTATCAAACAAAAAGATGTTTGCCAAAATAATTATACCTAATTTTCATCATCTGAGGATGGGAGTTTGAAGAAAATTTCTTGTCCTCATATGAGGACATTCGGATCTCAAGAGGTTAAAGTTACAACATCCACACCACCCGTGTGCTTCCAACTTTGAAGCATTTGTGCATGAGGAATGTAAATTTGTGTGGTAATATTACCCAGGAGGTGGTCTCCCCATCAACCCAGATGCTGGGTAATATCACTTTAGATTATATCCATGCAATTCTTAGAGTGCGTCATCCTCTCATTTTCACTGATATTAATGAAGAGATTTTTATCTGCATGCCATCTCTGTTATTCAGCTGTTCTATCATCCAAGTGGGAATGAGACACGTTGTCACTGATATGACAGTGACATAATGTTCAGAGGCTGTGAGCTTGCTCTGAGTACCCGTATCTTTAAAAATGCAACTATTATACATTCATCTTCAGTCACTACTTTATATTTGGACAAAGTGAAGGTGGATCTGGAGCCTGTCCCAGAAACACTTGGAGTGAGGTACTAATTTGAAGATGATTGATGGATGGGAGGCCAGTTTGTTGCAAGGCAGCATGCATAAACATTCACGCACTGAAATACAGGGGCACAGCTAATCCACCTCCTGGGAAGGTGGCAATACATTAACAAGACAAGAGGATTTCACAGGTAGAACGAACCTTTCTTTTGTCATAGAAACAACTGAGAACAACCATTAAAACACATGATTGTGTGTATCTGTGCTATTTCTTTGCCTATATGAACCATTTAAAAATTTTGTGCTCAGTCATGTTTGTATAGTTGGTTTTTTAAGGGCTAAGTTTAATATAAAGTCCACATTCACTGATGGAGATTAGGGTACAAAACTGTTCATCGGTGAACTACTGAGCGACTGCTCAGACTGGGTCTAGCTGGAGATTATACAATTCAATTAAATTTTATTTGTATAGCACTTTTAACAATTGTCATTGTTGCAAAGCAGCTTTAAACAATCAAAAAAAATTATGGAAGTTTGTATGAAATGTGAATGTGTATGAATCAAAATGATAAGACTGTCCCTGATGAGCAAGCCGAGGGCGACAGTGGCAAGGAAAAACTCCCTGAGATGGTAATAGGAAGAAACCTTGAGAGGAACCAGACTCAACAGGGAACCCATCCTCATTTTGGTGATAACGGATAACAGGGATTGATAACTGTGTGTTAGGAGGCTGGAAGTTCAGTATAACAGTTGATGTCTTTAAGTTAATATAAAATGCAGCTTGTTATTGGAGGCACAGGTAGACTTGTAGAAAATTCCAGTCCTGAACTATCGAACGACTGCAGTCACAAGTCTTCAGAGAACAGCTGTCTGCATCAGCCGAGGCCAGGACCTTATTATGATTATGATTGTTTCTGCAACTACAGGGATTTTTATGTCCCATTAGTGAAATTTTGGATTTCTTTTAAAAAATGTCATTTGCTACTTGATTAATATGCACACACATTTATTCATTACAGTAGACTTTAACATCACATTCATTACAGTAGACAATCAGGACGAACAACAGAAACAAAACAATTAGGAAAACCAAGAAAAGTTCCAAGTTCAATTAAATTCAATTAAATTTGATTAATATAGTACATTTAATGGTGGTCATTGTTATAAAGCAGCTTTCTAATTAAATCCACTAAGTTCTATACATATGAACAGGTTCCGTACCGAGAACTCGTCCATAAGTCCAATGTGTTTGTAAGTCCAACAAACATTGTCTAGGTACTAGGATACTAACAGTGTTCTTTAGAATTGTGCCAATGGTTGAACGTTTCATATTAAAAGTATGATGTCTGCCATCTTTTCACCTCGCTCCATTTTCTCAATTATTTTTACATTTGTCTTCATTGTTATTGCTTTGCGCTTCTTAGCAGTACCAGCCACTGATTTTATGCTTGCTACTGCACATCATAGGCTTGCACTGACCTTACAGAGGATGCACACTGCACGCACATGACTTTCTTGATTAAACACGTGCAAATCCATGTTCGTATCTTCTAAAGTTCGTAACTCGAATGTTTATATGTAGGGCACTGTGCTTTGAGCCATATTTTTTAAGTAAATTAATATTATCGTGGAATTCATGAACGTGAGATTGTTATAGTAAAAGTTAGCATGTCAGACTTTGTTAACAGCCACTTATATACAATATTGGCTAAAATGTCAATACCACAACATCTTTATAAATACATGCCTTATATAATACTGCAAACCAACCTACAAAAAGAAATCCTGTACATTTCATGAAGCTTCCTTGCACAAAAAAAACACCTGTTAAAGTCATCCAGGCAGTCTAAAGTTAGATCTCGTTAAACCCACTCTTACTGTTAAAAAGCAGCTGCCAAGGTGAAAAACAATTATAGCTGAATGTATAATGTATAAATATATTGATAGACGTTTATAGGCCTTGTAACAACTTTTCCATCTCTGATACATGATCTGTCCTGAACAGGTGTTGGCAGCAATGTTCGAAGGGTTTCTAAAAATGTTCTGACTCAGACCGGTGAATTCTGTACAGTGAATTTATAGTTTAGTATCTACAGGGAAGTTAAGTGTTGCTGAAGTTAGATGTTGTCGGACATGTTGCACTATGTTTTAGTTCTTTTGAGTTTAGTTCTTCTTAGTTCATGTTGCACTATGTTCAAGAGTCTTGTTCTTTATCTCATATGTAAAATTTACATGGAAGTTCAAAAAGTCAAAGTTCTACAAAAGGATTTATTATATCGTTTCAAAGTTATATAGTTGTTATAGTTTCACAATTACTTGGATCCCCTCAGTGAACCCTTAGGAGGGTGTAACAGCTCTCAGTTTCTTCCAGTAATGTTTAACAACATTGGAGACATTCAAAAAGGCATATGGCATTTCAAACTTGTCATAACTGTCCATCACCGCCCCCCCTTCATAGGATAACAAGAACTCTGCTAGGAATATCATGTGCCATTTTATAGACCTTTAAATTCATCCTAAAAAAAGGGGTGAAAAACAACAATTACTCATTCCCTCGGAATTATAAGGTTGAGCTATTGAGCACAGTTTTGAGCTATTGAGCTTCAAAGCTTTTGCACCATAGCAAATACTTTGCTGTGCCTTTTTATTCTTCAAATAGGGAGTCCAGTATTTCCCTTTTTTTTTTCTTCCAAATAAAAAAATGCATACAATAAAAAAAAAAAACAGCTTATGTTATATTATTACCAGAATAAGACAACCTGAGTAACTCAATTTTGAAACAAAAAAGTCAGATAGAACCATATCATTTTAAGGGAACAAACTGAATAAAAGCATTTAGGACATACATTTACACACTGTAACATCCTGGCTCGGTTCTGAGCTAAAATAGTTTGTTATATCCTGGAATATAAAACTTGACCTTAAAATAAGTCAAAGAAAACATGAAACTTTGTGGAATTTCAAACGGAAGCTGACCACAAAGACTCCTGTTGGCTTCAGGAAATTTGAGCAGCACCTGGAGGACTGTTTTTGTAAAATATTTCCTACATTCCACTTCAGAGACACACAGCCATACACACACACACACACACAGGAATTCAACATGTGGTAGTTAACCATGTTAAGAACATTGGCATTTAGCCATGAACATGTAGATACACTTCACGAACACACACACGCACACACACACACACTGGAATTGTGTGTGACTGGAATTCATTATCTGGTAGAGTTACAGTGCCATGAATTATAAGAATTATGACATATTGCCAAAGGTGGATACCTTCTATCTCTTTTTCAAACACACACACATGCTAAAGATGATTGACGATTGGTGCGTATTTCTGGCCTTTGCTCCCTGTCTGCCTGGAGACCTGGAGGGTAACACATAGTCCGAGTCTACATAATCACCAGATCAGAGCAAACTACATGACCTCCTCACAGCCTTGACCATGCTGTTGTTCTGCCACTCTTCACACTTCCAATCATGAGTAACCCGAAGAAGGTGAGTTTCCTTAACCTTAACCTCTTTTTAACCTGTCTACAGAACATCAAAGAAATGTCAGATTCTTCATGTTTCAGTAATGAGTATGAAGATAGAAAGTTTAAAAAGTTTCTCTCTTTTGGTGTATGGAAGCAGCAATAGGGGGAAAAAACCCACAAAACCTACTTAATATCAAGTGCAGAGACTACATCTTAAATGCTGAAAGAACAGTACCCTGTATTCTGTGTAGCCTGTCCTATAGAACTCAAGTTGGGATATACCCTGGATGGGGGTGACTACCCATTGTTGAGGGCAGGCACACACACTCACACACCCAGTTATGTTAACAGGGAAAGTAATTTGTTTAATTTACCATTTCTATTTCAAACACATTCATTATTGACTTATAAAGGAACTTAATTCAGAGCTGTTTAGGCATCGAAGAGTGTTTTCAGATTTTGTCTGTTAAAAAGAAAGAATTTTGTTACCTCACAATCCAGCATTATGAAGTATATTGTATTTATTATCGAATATAAAAATCATCAGACAACTTTTCACCAACTTGTGGAAGAGACACGTCAGTCTGTTGGAACTGTACACCTAATCATTCACAATCAGCATCCTTAACCTCTCTGTTTTTTTAAACCCATCCACAGAACATCAAAGAAATGTCAGATTCTTCATGTTTCAGTAATGAGTATGAAGGTAGAAAGTTTAAAAAGTTTCTCTCTTACTGTGTATGGGAGCAGCAATAGGGGAAAAAAACCCCACAAAACCTACTTAATATCAAGTGCAGAGATTACATCTTAAATGCTGAAAGAAAATTGGGAAAGTATTTTATATCTGTTGTAAAAAGCATGACGGTGCTAAATACTTAAAGAGTGCTATAGTGTTGAAAACATAATTTAACTAAATAAAAAAAGAACAGTTTGTAATATAGGAGAGTATATACTGTTATTTATTTCTGTGGGTGCATAACAATGAAATTAATACCCTAATCTATCTAGTACTTTGTCAGAATTAGGCACTTTATGGGAACAAGACAATGCATGCAAATGCATTTTTACAAAAAGCAAAATACACAAACTTAAGAATGCTACCAGTAGCTTGTTTTTAAGTTAAACTGTACATTTGAGTGTACAAAGTGTATTATTCAGTAACTGACATCAGGTGGTCATGTGTAAGTGTCAATAATGTAATGAGTGAAAGTGTTTCAATCCCAAACAATAGATGTTGACAGAAAGCAACTTAACAGAAATCCGGATGCAAATTTATATTTAGGTAACTACTGAGTGAGTCAGAGGGTACAGTGGCAAGAAAAAAAGCCCTGAGATGCAGGCCTAGTTCACACCTACATGGCTATTTAAAAAATTATAATTTTTTTTTTCTTTCTTCATTCAGCCACATGAAAATGCAAAGAAATGCTGTAAAGAGCATGCCAAACCAGCAGGTGGTGACATAACTGTAACCACAAAGCCATGTTAGCTAATCATAAGCCTGAAAAAAAGTTCTCACCAAGATTGTCATACTCTGACATCATACACAGGAGATACACTATATGGACAAAAATATTTGGCCAAACCTGCATTGTATTCAAATACTTCAATACGGAGTTGGTCTTCCCTTTGCAGCAAAAACAGCTTCCACTCTTCTTGGAAGGCTGTCCACAAGATGTTAGAGTGTTTCTGTGGGAATTCATGTCTATTCATTCTGTAGAGCATTTATGAGGTCAGGCAATGATGCTGGATGAGAAAACCTGGCTTGCAATCTCTGTTCCAAAGGTGCTCGATATGTAGTTGAGGTCAGGGCTCTGTGTTAGGGCCAGTTAAGTTCTTCAACACCAAACTCATCAAACCATGTCTTCATAGTCCTTGCTTTGTGCACTGGGGCACAGTCATGTTGGAATAGAAAAGGGCCTTCCCCAAACTGTTGTCACAAAGTTGGTAGCATATCATTGTGAAAGATGTCTTGGTATGTTGAAGCATTAAAATTGCCCCACACTGGTGATAAGGGGCAGTAGACTTTTGAGTAAGGGTGAAAGTTGGGCATTAGCTGTTTTTTCGAAAGTACAGGTTCAGTCTGAAAAAAAAAAAACCTGTGAGTAGCCTTGTCTTTTTTGGATTGCAAGAAAATCACCAACAAGACCATTTACCTTTCAGCAAAGTACTCCACACATCATGCATGTGCTCACTGAGCAGGGAAATGTCCCATCCATCCATTATATGTACCCTGTATTCTGTGTAGCCTGTCCTATAGAACTCAGGGCACAAGTTGGGATATACCCTGGATGGGGTGACTACCCATTGTTGAGAGCAAGCACACACACTCACACACGCAGTTATGTTAACAGGGAAAGTAATTTGTTTAATTTACCATTTCTATTTTAAACACATTCATTATTGACGTATAAAGGAACTTAATTCAGAGCTGTTTAGGAATCTAACAGTGTCTTCAGATTTTGTCTGTGAAAAAAAAAGCATTTTGTTACCTCACAATCCAGCATTATGAAGTATACTGTATTTATATATTTATTATCGAATATCAAAATCATCAAACAACTTTTTACCAACTTGTGGAAGAGACACTTCAGTCTGTTGGAGCTGTTCACCTAATCATTCACAATCACCACTTGCACATACTGTATCAGGAACTCTTATGGGTGTTATTGCCACATCCCTTGTACAGTCCTGAACTTACTCCAAGCCACATGTTGTTTCCCATTTGAAGGAGTTCCTGGGAGGCCAGCATTTTCAGAAACTTCGATCATGGCTCCGAAGTAATGAAAAAACTTTCTACCTTGACGGTATCTGAGCACTAGTGAAACACTGGGATAAGTGCATTAGTGTAGCAGGGGATTATGTAGAGAAATAAAGGGAGTTTTTCCTTTCATAACTGTGTTCTGGTATTCTGCACAAATCAAAAGTCCCGGTTTAACTTGCTCTTCATAGTTATCAGCAGGTATGACTGGTCACATGAATGGTTTGGGTTTAATGCTAAACTATGAGGTATGCAGGTAGACATGTGCTGTTATGCAGGATTTTATTGTAAACAAATCAAGCATATGACTGCAGGACATAGACTAGGGCAGGCATGAGCAAACAGAGAACAACAGAGAGACTATCAATAGACTAACAATGCTTACTAACAAGTGATAACAAAACATAGAGCATATGCTTTGCAATGCGTGAAGCGGTGCGGGGGCAAGTGATCAGTCGTGAATGAATGCGAGAGTGTTTGCAAAAGCTGTGTTTAAAGGCTGCAATGTACTTGGAGTTTAAAGCCAATACTGAACTGGCATTGACATCACAAATCCTCAATGGATACATACTGTAACGTCAGACCTGGTTTAATGTGCTTTACTGTACATAATTAGAAAAATGGGCTTTATGTTAAAATAGGTGTAAAATTAGTAAAATGGGTGAATTTAAACTAAATTTAAAGGGATCTTGATTAAACCATGCATACTGTATAGAGGACAGTAAAAGCAGACAAACCTTAGTGAAAGTAATATTTTATAGAGTAGAACTGTAGTTTTAATTCAGGTTGATTTCAGAGCATTTTAAGTATATCTCTGTTCCAAAGGTGCTCGATATGTGGTTGAGGTCAGGGCTCTGTGTTAGGGCCGGTTAAGTTCTTCAACACCAAACTCATCAAACCATGTCTTCATAGTTCTTGCTTTGTGCACTGGGGCACAGTCATGTTGGAATAGAAAAGGGCCTTCCCCAAACTGTATCTGAGATATACTTAAAACTGTAGCACAGCCCCATTCCTTCCTGAAAAATATATTTTTGGCTCCAACCAAATCATAATTTCATGCTGTGGTTGTGTACATTGATACATATAAAGATTACACTTGGGGCCTACAGTAGTGCATCTGTGAACCTTTCCATTGTTATTTTTAGTTCCTAATGTTCCACTTTAAACTCTATTCAGGCTTCATCTAATTCCTCTTTCTTTTTATATACTCTTTAAACATCTAAAAAAAAGTTTTACAAGCTGCCCACATCACCGAAATAGCTGTTACTTATTTTGTGACTTCAGTAAAGTCTGTGCAATAGTGTTGTTTTAGCAGAATCCCATGCTGATCCTGAAAGCAGCTTTTCACATCCACCATACTTTTCTCTCGGGCAATTCAGTTACAGCTAGTGGGACTTTTCAGGCGCTTAACTTTTAACGTATTATGGAGGAAAAAAATATATATACAGCCACTGTGAAGCAGCCCTACCCATTGTGTGGCACATGATACTGTTTCTATTTGTCATAGTTGTTATTACAATCCAGTCAAGCTTGAAGTGCATACGCAAGCAATGGTGTAAACTGTCGTTCCACTCAACAAATACGCAGTTGTTACCATGTTCTCTTGTATTTTCTTTCACCGTCCAACATGCAGCTGTATACAGTATGTATGTTTGGTGCCAGACACTACAGCTCACCCTCAGACGTCTTGCCTCATGCCAAAGGGGAACCCAAAACCTGGAGGTTTGGAGGTTAATGGTTTTAATGTTATGGCTGATTGGTGTATGTGCATTTAATTAAAAAAATCAGAAGAATAGGTTACTGTATGTCAAATTACAATATAATCTAACATGAGATCTAGTTTGACACCTGTTTCCCAGTCAGTACTTTCCACACACTTTTCACTTTTATACTTAGAATAAAAATACACAAAACAACTTTGAGGTACACAAAACAACCTAATTAATTGTACCCTGCTTAGATTAGTTAAAATCTTAAGTTAGTGTGTGTCAGCAATAACAGTAGACATGGTCCTGATGGACTTCGAACACATTTCCCCACCTCGAAACTTAAATTTCGATTCTTTCCTATTCACAGTTACCTAATGATGCTCATTAGGCCGGGCTGAAGCCCATGTTTATTACGGTCTAACAAAAATCTGTTGTTTTTTTTTCTCCCCATGTTTGTGCTTTGCTGTGATTTCCCAGCGTGCATGTGTTTTGCCAACCAGTAATGAGACAGAACGAGGCAGGCGACCCTGCAAGTGTTCCTTCATGGCTAACAATCTGGCACTTCTAGATGACTCGAACAGGATGTTCATAATTTGCTTCTATTACGAGTTGTTCAAAAGCAGATCAGGCTATTTACCTGTGTATGCTGGCAAACAAGCACTTGGTTTCAGTTTGCTGAGATTAATTTGTATCTGTATGCTGATAAGGTGATCACTGCTGTACAAACAACACAAATGTTATAACTACACAATAAAAAGTGTAAATATCAATAAATATTTTTATTATTTAAGCAAATAAGTGAATAAAATAGAATATCATATTAAAATTGTATGTCATGATTTGTTGAACATGGAAAAATTAGTTCATAATATTTTAATACTGTATTAATATACATACTATAAATACTATGGAAACCTCTTAAAATGCAGTACAATAATAATAGTTTAACACTAAAATATCCATTTAAGTTTATATATATATATAT
>JAQMYJ010000037.1:9691734-9709495 GCA_030014305.1 Clarias laeviceps
ACACACACACACACACACAGACCCCTCCTACTTTCGCCTTCACAGACACACACAGACACACACACTCTTTCTCTCTGATGTACACAGAAACACTGCTCTGTCGCGATTCTTTTTAAAGGTAAAGTACAGATTAATTTGTTTTAATTTTTACTTTACAGCAGTGATTCCATTAGTGTATCGCTCAGTCGAGTGTCATTAGAGAGATAGTGGAGGAAGGGTAACTGTGTAAGACGAGATGGAGGAGAGGGGGAGGGGCTCCATACTTTAGCTTCTCATACACACACACACACACACATACACACACACAGCGCCTGCGCGCACAAACGGAAACACTTATCTGTCGGAATTTATTTTTACTTTTTTTAAAGGTAAAGTGCAGGTTAATTTTTTTTTTTTACTTTATATTTTATGTAAATTATTTTTTGCATTTATTTTTTTGGACTGTGGGACGAATAATTTGAGTTTCCATTATTTCTTATGAATAAATTTGATTTGCTTTACGAGTGTTTTGAAATACGAGCCTGCTTCCGGAACGAATTAGGCTCGTAATCCAAGGTTCCACTGTACAAGAAAATATTATTCTTTGGAAGCAAAATATGTAGAAATGAGGGGTAACTCTTAAAATAACCAATTATTTTTAATTATAAGTGAAGCCTGATTTACAAATTTACCGCCATTTCTGGAGGTAACCGTGTAGTAGGGGAAAAGGGAAAGTTTCATCAAGAGGCAGCAGTTTCATCTTAAATCAAGTGTAAAAACAGTGTTTTCAGTATCATACATTGTCTTTAAAAAGTAATTCATTCATTCATCTTCTAGCACTGAAGTAAATCTTGGAGTGTTGAATTAACACCAATCAGTGCTTATATGAGTGCAGTAGGACTCGGATAAACTCTGAAAATGATAAATCAACCTTTTTGGGATTTTACTGTGTATGAGGCCACTTATCATCATAGCCATAAATATACTAATTCACAGACTCCAATCCAATTACTGGCATGTCTTTGGGAGGTGGGGGAAAGCCGAGATCCTTGGGCAGGACCCCTATCTCAGGATCAAACCTTTGACTCAGGAGCTTTGAGCCTTAAACGCTTCCTGCTGTCCATTTACAATTTTTATTTATAAGCATCAAAGCAGAAAAAAAAAAATATTTTCCCCTCATAAATTAGAGACAATCAATTGTTAACCAAGCAAAGTGAATTTAAGCTCATCAACACAAATTACAAACTGCAATTAACATTAAGACAGGACATAATTTCAAGATGCTACCACTTTATTTTTATTTGCTTAGAGGAAAATTACAGTTTAGATTTGGTTACTCTGGAACTAAGTTTAATATCTTGGTAAATCTTGCTCATTAGGATAGCTGTTTGTGTGACCCAAATTTTATATCAGATAAAACCAAAACAAATTTCTATATTTAATCATGGCAAAATATTAGTTTATATAATAATTGTTTAATCATTAATTAATACTAAAGTCCTTAAAGTCCATGTGTGTAATGATTAGTGAATGGTGTGCCTTATTTTAAGAAATTTTACATTGTGAATACTGTTCTTCTCATTTTCTTGCAGCCTGAAAGACAGTTAATGGGGAGTAACAGTAGTTTTCGCATCTGCTTTACTGGATATTCATCATGTTTTCCTTTCTACATTAGTATTATACAGTAAATATAAAGCAATTAGTTGTTACTTGTTCTACTGCTTAAATTCTTCGACAGAGGTCCTTTCATACAGTAACAGCAGATCAACTGAAATGAGATGGAAACTTAAATAAAAAGCTTTCATAAACACACAGAGAAGCTTTTCAGTTGATGATTCTTGGAAAGAATTTGTGGTCCTATATGTGTTTATATCTGTTTAAACTGGGAAAAATGGGATAAGTTGTAAAAGAAGTACGTCAGTAGCAATACTAACAACTGCTCCAATAAGAACATGTCACAGTGGTGGCACTCACTCTCCATGTGCTTAGTAGGGTAGTCTGCAAAATAGCAACAACCTAATTATAGCTGTGAACAAATGTTTATCAAAAGTCATTTTTTGCTTAAAAGCCCTTTTTTTCACCTCTCATTATCTCTTTTGAATGGTGTTTATTTTATTTATGCATAGAGAAACAGAGGTGGGAGGTAACTAAGTGCATGTACTTTGTTATTGTTCTTAAGTACATATTTCCATGTATCTGCATTTTACTAGAGTAGTTTTATTAAAGGATGCTTTTTACCTTTACTCCACTGAGAGTGCTTTAATATACAAGTATGCTATCAGAATGAATTATGCTCGCAATCCAAGATTTGACTGTGAGTATATATATACAGTCAAACCTTGGAAAACCTTGGAAGTGTACTTGTATATCAAAGCATTCATATATCAAAGCGAATTTCCCCCATAAGAAATAATGTAAAATCTGACGATTTGTTCCACAACCCAAAAATATTTATATAAAAACAATTAATACAAAATATAAAGTAAAAATAAAACAAATTAACCTGCACAAAAGAATCATGACTGGTGTTAGACAAAAGCAGAAATAGAGGGGCTAATGTGTAGGACGGCTTTTACACACTCGCATATTTTTACTTCCGTTGTTCCAAGGCCGTTGTTGCAGTACAGTTACTAAAGAACAGTCACTACACCTGGACACAAAATAAAAAAAATGCTTTACACATGCACACACACATGGTCACAATGTTTTAGTAAACAGTACACATGCATGTATGTTGACTATTCGAGTGACGCACGCACACTGAGACTTAGCATGGGAGAAGATTACCCACAATCACACAGCGCAAGAGAGATAAGAACCATTGGCTTAGTTGTGATCATGTGATGTCTCCCACCCTACGAAAGCATACTACAGTACTCGTATATGAAGACCTCGCTTGTTTAACAAGTTCAAATTTATTTTAAAAAATTTGCTCACTTTACAAAACCCTGGCAGACCAGTCCAAGGTTCCACTATACTGTATATAAAGCTTTTCATTATATGTTTAGGCTTCTTTTAGCCTGGGAATTTTGCATGTTTGAGAAAATATTACCAAACTGCAAGGTCTATCAAACTTCATGATCATACGCTTAAACCTGTACACTGTATTTATGTGTATTTAGAGTCTGTTGCTGCAGAGTGGGAAGTGGGGAATCCTTTATAATGTAAATGGAAAAAATTACCACATGTAAATTCCACTCACTGTTTTTACTCCAGTTTGCATTTAGTTACTATAGCAACAACATGTGGGCCTGCAGTGATGCACACTCTTTTTGCCTCCTGACAGAATGGCCAAAGGGTTAATTGGAAAGTTGTCTTTGTTAGACCTTTAAGGTGTCAGAGTGCAACCTGCAGGCTATGGCGTCATTTTCAAAATTAACAGACTAAATCTATTTCCTGACCTTTTTCAGCTGGTATGTTGATGACAAGATGGAACGCCAGTCTCAGAAAGGTCAGAATGGTGCAACAAAAATATTAAAAGGCAATTCCTAGATAGCTTTAATGCTGTCAATTTCAGGCAATGACATACTTATGGATATCTGCTTAACTTGAGATGTTAACTAAAGATCTTGGACTGTTATCTGGTACACATGTCTTATGGGACTAATAGCTTTTGATGTGAATAATGAATTTTTATACTTTTTTAATTAGGCTTTGGATTTCTGCTTTGTGTTGTAATGGTACTCCAGCCAGTGGTCAAGAGAAAACTGATTTGTAGAGGCTCTTTATTGTTGTGCGTATGCAGCATAACTTTACTTACCCTTCAGGAGATACAATAGATAAGTTTAATTAACTTTATTCTCTTTAAGTGTTATAGTAAAGTGAACTCTAAGAAACAAACAAGAAGTAGAGTTTAATTAGTTTACTTATTAAAGGGCAAATAAACTACAACTACAGTGAGTAAAAATTGTTCACTGTCTGAATGAAACAAAGCTGACAGACTGCCATGCCAAACTAGTGTTCCTTAAACTCAAGATTCTGTCAAGCTTCCTTCTTTCTTAAATGGAAACTCTCGCCAGTTTTCTTGCCGGTTCATGTGCCTTAATTTCCTATGATTTGGCTGCACATTAGCCACAAAATGTTACAGTGCACTACTGAACGGCTTTCGACTCATGCCAAGCTCATGATGAATTCTCACAAACTTACTGTACCATCCAAGCACCTACAACACTTTCTCATTTCCTGTGAATCGTCAAGATTTAAAATAAGCATTGAGCAAACAATCAAGGTCAGACCCCAAACTGCGTCATCCTCCCTATTTAAGCACAATACATTGTTGTAGTAATGAAGTGCTCTCCCACCCTACATGAAGCATTACATGCCATTTCAAAATGCATTCACCCAGATTAGTTGGCAAGCACTACATCAGGGTTCTAACATTCCATCAGCTAGTGTTGCCACAAGACTGTGAAGGAGCATGTGGTTTAAGCATTTGATGCTAAGGTTTGCTAACTTTCACATATCCACAAATTGGTCAGTTAAAAAGTTAAATGTTTTAAATGCACGGGAGAAAGTAGGCTAGTACAGTCTAAATGTCTAAATGATTCAGTAGCTGGGAGAAAGGAGAGCAGCTACCTGCCAAAACCCCCATTACAAAACTAATCACAGAAGCACTTTCTGCAAGACAACATATCTGATATTGTTATGTCATCTTAAACAACACTTTGTCTCCTTAGTTCTTGCTTCTAAGTTGTTCTGAATTGCCTTTAAATTGTTTCAATCTTTCTTTATTGCTAGTTGGCATGACCGCAGGCTTCCACCAATGCGTTGGCAGGTTCATGACTCACCTCAATGCTTTTGCATGGTTACTGTAACTGAAGCTACAAAGGCTGAATCGGAAATTTTCTCTCTCTGACCCCTGAACATCCCTTACGGAAAAAAATGGCAATATATTGTAAAATATAATACAATATAATATTTAAAAATATAAAATTTTATAATATTAAATAATTATTATTTTTTTAAATCCATATATAGGAAAGTAGGGCTTATATTTATTAATATATTGCAATATATGAATGGACAATGTATGGATATGAATATTGCAATGAAGACAAAAACCATTATATTCACACTTTTACTTTGTCGGTTTGCTCTGATTAATGCCTATAAAGCCATTTTGTTTGAACTACAATAAAGCATATTGTAAAAAATAAATAAATAAAAATTAAAATAAATAGCTATATTTCATCAATATATTATATCATAATAAATATATTATGAAGTATATTGTTGAATATAAAATTTAACTCATTAAGATATACATTTGAATATATTTGAATATATTGCTCAATATACAGTATGAAAATCGGCAATTCCATTTATTTTTCACTATATTGTACCTAATTTATTAATACAATATATTATTCTGAATATTGTGAATATATTTTTAAATATGATTTATCTTATTAATTATTTTTTCAATTTACCAGTAGATCAAAAAACTAAATCATTTAATATATTGACAGTTAATATATAGAGAAATTGTTTTTTTTTGCGTAAGAGCAAGGGCACTACTTGTTGTGTGGAACAAGAGATTGTACATCCTAGTGGACTAGCTTTCCATTTTACGCAATTTGCCATACAACCCCAAAACAGCTAGTTAGCTGAGGTTATTCTACAGAGGAAAAAGTGGAGAAATAAAGAGAATCTTATGAGATTTACAACACCTCCATGGTTTATTCTCCTCACCTTTTAGCCACATGAATTTAAAACTATTTTCATGCCTGGGTAAGCATGAAGAAATAAATATAAAATACCAATTAATCATATGCTGTTTTTTTTCCCTTTATTACACATTTGGCTGTAAAGTTTCTCAGAAATCATTTTACCTTGCGGCTACATATTTCCAGTACTTTGTGAAAAGAGCCCTGTAGCATCTGTTCAATAGGTTTCAAAATCAGGAAAGAATAAATGCCTCTAAGGTGAAGGTGTCTCTGCAGTCTTCCATGTTGCCAGGAAAATTGCTTGTTGTAAAACCTTCTTATCCTCTACGTCTTAAAAAAAAGGAAAAAAAAAAAAAGAAGAAGCAAGCCTTGGCTTGCCATTTGCCATCTTCTTTTTCAGTTTTTTTTTTTTTTACTAGAAATAATAAATCCCAGACATGGTCAGTGTGGTTTATTAGGTAATTAAAGAGTCTAGCTTCAATAGTGACTCATCGATCACATGGTCAAATGTGCTGCTTTTCAATACAACCCTCTCTTTAATCAGAAGTACTGCACAATCCTTAGGTTTAGCAGGAGTTGCCTAAATATTTCATCAGCACAGCACGAGAGCTTTCCCTCAAGGCCATGACATACTCAGGGAATGATGTCACCTCTAACCTGGCAGTGATATTGCAGGGCGACGTCATCCCTTAGCTGCTAAAAGACGGGTAGCACTACCTTCTGCAACATTCCCTTTCTCTCTTTCTCTCTCTTTCTACTTCTCAGTTCAATCAGTTCGATGCTACAAATTACATTACTTTTAGATTAGCTATCACAAACACTCACAGAATCTATTAATCTGTCAGGCTTCCTGCTTTTTTTTTCTTTTTCGTCTCGTGAAATTCCTGAAACGTTTAATTTAGCGCATCTGTTGTGAATCATTTTGACAGGTCAAATAGATTCGAGGTGAATCACTCTACTCAGGAGTTCCCAGAGACGAACCACAGGATCGGCATTGACCTATGAGTGTTCAGTTTTGGCAGCCGAGATATTGCTGGCATTTACATAGATTCTGTGTTAGCCTAAAAGAAGCTTTAACGCAAAAGTGAATGTACTGTATACTACAGAAAAATATACATGAGCAACAGATCCATCAATTTAGCAAGACTGAACCTAGGGTGACCATACTCCGCGTTACATAAGGATATGGGGATCAGGAGTTTATATTTCTACATTTAAAACAACAGCAATAAATATATTTATATTGAAATATTAGCATGCGGCTTAGTGGTTAGAACTGTCACCTTGCACCTCCAGAGTCCAGGTTCGATTCCCGCATCAGGGTCTGTGTGCATGGAGTTTGCATATTCTCTCCATGCTTGGGTTTCCTCCGGGTGCTTCAGTTTCCTCCCACAGTCCAAATACATGCAGATTAGGCTAACTGCCATTCACAAATATAGTGCACATAGTGTGTGAATGCATGCATGAATGTTGACCGGAGGCTCCACCACGGTCATAAAATGAGAATAAATACAATGGTCACCAATGGCCTTGAATGGTTGCCACTGGCCTCCACGATCTGTAGTCGGACTACAGAGGTTTTTGGATGGATGGAGCATGGATTTGCTATGTGCGTATCTAGCACATAGTTTGTTAAACTTAAAAGATAACACACAGATTATCACAGGTTATCTTTTTTTTTGTTAAAAAGCAAGAGCTACTCTTTTTACTAACCATTTACAAATATTGGAGACTCAGTGGCAGGCTTCTCGTCTACCATGCAGAAAGTCCAGATTTGATTCCCAGCCAAGGCATAAAACCCAGCCACTGCAGCCCTCATAGAATGGGGGGATTGCGTCAGAGGGGCAGCTGATGTAATCTTTGCTAAGCTGGTTTGGATGGTTTTAAACTGGCAGCTAGAAAAAGAAGAAGAAGAAGAAGAACAACAACAACAACAAAATATTATGAGAACCCCAAACAAGAGGTAGTGGACAAAATAAACGCTGGCCTCAAAATTTCACAATGCAACACAGCTACAGTATACGATGCCGATACCCTTCAATGAGTTACGGCAGAAAGTTCGTTCTGCTAGCTGACCATTTCTGAGATAACAAGCATGGTGGTACTGACAGCGGTACTGGCACGAAAGTCGAACCTTTGGAAGCTGATATGTTGAAATAGAAGCATGGGCTTTAGGGTCAAAGCCTTGCTGCGTTATTGTGTTTCAGTAGAGATGAAACAAGGGCTCAATCCCACTGGCACAATTATCAGGATTTTGGTGATAGCTTAAATTTGTGCTCCATGTTATCTGGTTGCTCTGCTGGATAAAGAGCCTGCATGGCGCATTACAAAGAACAACCTGCTGGAATCCTTAAAAGACCTCTTTTTTTTGACAAGGACAAATGATTCATTCATATACCCTAACGTAATAAATCATAAATAAAACATCAGAAGCTCCTCAGTCATCTTGTCTTGTCTTGTCGGTTTTCTTGTCATAACTCGAAGTTCAATTCTTACCTGTTCTTTACATGCTTTTGTTTATTTTGTATGATAAAAGAAAGGAATTTTTGGTGACTCATTTGATATACAGTACAGTATCATAATTTTACCCTCTCAAAACATTCACTGTGGTATTCATGAGCAATCCCAACAATCACATTACCTCAGGGGAGGACACTGGGAAGAAAACAGAGAGAGGAAGGAAAGAGAGGTAGATAGAGGACAGAATGATTATATAATTCTCCACCCTCCACTAACTCTCTCTTTCTCTCTCTCTCTCTCTCTCTCTCTCTCTCCCTGAAGTTCCATTCACAGGGCAGAACTTGTAAGCACATCCTGGTTTTGTTATCAAGTTCCCGAACACTGCTGAGACTGTATTTGTGTTTATTGTTACAGAGAGTACACCAGGCATGAAGTAACAGTCGACCCACCTCGCCTATCTCTGGAATTTTTCATTTTAGATCAAATACTAGCGCATTTCTGATTTGCATGCTCCTTTAATAATCGATGCATATATCTTCTTCTATTATTTATTTCTTTTTTTGTAATTATTTATCAGACTTCTTTGGTAGACACAGTGAGATGAGGAAGACACAGACACTCTTATCAGTTTTCAACCCGTTTCTATGGCAATAGAATTGAATGGCTTTGATAAACATGAGGTGCATCCTAGATTCACCCCAATGGAATTGCCTAGTGCTTTGCTCGGTTCAGGAGACATACTGTGGTCAGATCTGGATAGGCGATTGTTTGTACATGCCACGAATGTAAATGCTGACTGTTGCTTTAGCTGTGATACCACCCTGCAGGCCTGTGAATCTGTTCAAACCTGATAAGTGTTAGGGCATGGAACTTCTGTAGTAGTCTGTGTCAGCAGGACAAACACTTTTCCAAGAACTGCTGCTACTGTAGACTTTTCTTCTTTTAGGAAATCAAAACAATAGAGGATCAGCTGGATGATAAAATACTGGACAATATGTGACCCAGATTAAGTAATCTTATTAGAAAAATCAAGCTCTTATAATTGGAGGAGGATGATTTTGTACTTTTTTTATTGATTGCATTTTATTTGCAGTATGAATTTTTCCTCATATGATAGACTGACTGGTCAAAAAACATCACTATTTGGATTTAAATAAGGAAATATTACAATTGGACATTCACTGTAGTGAATAATGTTGCACCTGGCAACAATTATTTTAACCCTAATTGTTGCAATGAGTAGCTTCTGATTTCTTAAACAACAACATCAGAAAATGGAATCTATTTGTTGTGGAAAAGGTGTCAAATTATTGAGCTGCTTATGGAGATTGTTGAAATGACTGGATTTGGTTTGAAAACTGTCCAAAATATTATTAAAACCCGGAAGGATAGTGCTGAATAGTCAACTGCACAGAAGCAATGGACATCTGTTCAGTCCAGATTGACCCTAAACCACGGCAGTGGGTACAACAGGGTAGGAATGAAAGTGCATGAAAGTCTTTGGGATGTGATGGAGATGACCTTATGGAGTGGTTCAACTTCCTGTCATCAAAACAAAACAAAAAGATCTCAGCCAAAAATACCTTAATTCCTTATGGAACTTTTCTATGGACATTTCTATGAATCTGGTGAAACATCTTTTTATGCTATTTTATATTTTATCACATGTAATGAGAGCATGTAGTAAGTAAGTTAAAAATGAAGTGCTTTGCACTTGCTCATAGCCTGTATTCAATAGACTTTAGAGACCTGTGCTACACCATGGAGTGATACAACACAATCGGGTCATGAGATGATATCATCATGCTGACATCAGATAGATGATGCAAACTTTCTATTTTTACTTTCTATTTTCTGATGGTTAAAGATTGCTTGTACCAAAACACACACACAGATAACTAAGTTAACTGGATAATCTTAAGATTTACTGCATATAAAAAAATAAAAAAAGATTACAATAATATTTATTCCACCACAAAACCACTAGCTGCATTTTTCCAAAGCTCCTGTTGTTTTGCTGCTCTCTCTCTCTCTTTCACACACACACACACACACACATACACACACACATTAGCTAAGTTTGTCTTTAATGATGACATAAAATTCTCAAAATTTCACTGATATAAATCATGTGTCCTGTATATATCATTTTTTTTATCCCCAAATCATTTCTGTAACTGCCTTTGCTTTATTCTCATTTTAAAGTTCTTTCTTTGTAATTGGAGTTTAAGTAAATTCCCTCAATCACATAGACACTACTCCCATAACTTAGGCTGAACGTTTTTTTCCATCTACAGAGTTAATGCTAGAGAGCATAATTTCAAACAGCAGTTAACAGGATTCTTATCCTTCATCTTAGTTCCCTCACAATTCTCTCTCTCTCTCTTTCACTCACTTATTTACCAAGTGTACAAGGCACAAAGAACAAGGTCCTCTGTCCTCATGACTTTCCTGTGTAAGAAAACATGCTGATCACTGCACTGGTGAATCCTTCCATCAATGTTAAAAATGTCTCAATATCAACAATTACAATATATATTTTTGCTGAATAGTAGTTAATAAACAAATTTTAAAAGATTATATTAGTTTTAGTAGTGAAAAGGTGTTATAGTGGTTAGCACTGTGGCCTCACACCTCCAGGGTCAAGGGTTTAATTGCCGCCTCTGGTCTGTGTGTGTCCAGCTTCCTTCCACAGTCCAAAGACATGCAGATTAGTTTCCCAAATTGCCCATTGTGTATGTGTTTGTGTGTGTGCTCTGTGATGGACTGGCACCAAACCCAGGGTGAACCCCGCCTTATGCCCTAAGTCTTCTGGGATAGGCTCCAGTCTCCTGTGACTGCTGCACAGAGATAAGCGGTATACAATATGAGCTGAAGATATTAGTTTTATATTATCTACTACATTTACTGTATACGTCCCTGTAGATTAGCTTTTACCATAAGACAAGTGCGTGAATAGGCTGTGAAGGTGGCACTCTTTGCCAGCACCTCCATGGGGTTTGAATCTGACCTCTGGTCTGAGTGTGTGTTGTTTACTTTGATTTTCCTCACACTTTCCATTTTCGGATGATGGATTGAACAGCGCTCCATGAGATGTACAAAGCTTGGGATATTTTTTATAACCTAACCCTGCTTTAAACCTCTCCACAACTTTATCCCTGACCTGTCTGGTTTGTTCTTTACACTTTCTCAAGCTGTTTGCTCACTAACGTTCTCTAACAAACCTTTGAGGGCTTCTCAGAACAGCTGTATATGTATATACTGAGATTAAATTACACACAGGTGGACCCTATTTACTAATTAGGTGACTTCTGAAGGCAATTTGTTCCACTGGATTTTAGTTAGGGGAATCAGAGTAAAGGATAATTATGAATACAAATGTATACCAGACTTTTCAGATTTTTATTTATCATTTTCCTTCCACTTCACAATTATGTGCCACTTTCTGTTGGTCTATCAGAAAAAATATCAATAAAATACATTTACGTTTTTGATTGTAACATGACAAAATACGGAAAAGTTCAAGGGGTGTGAATACTTTTGCAAGGCACTGTTTTGTAACTGTGAATTGGGCCGTGTAGTCTGATCCAATACAAGATCTGCTGTATCTCTAGTTGCTGAAGGTTAATACTGGTTTTCTTAAAAAGCTGTCAGAACACAAAATTTACCTTTCACTTACTTAATACTAAGCAGGTGGTCATAATGTTATTGGTGATCGGTGTACCTTTACAATACAAGAACAAATTATTTCCTAAACATGTTGTACTGTAAACAGTAGCATCTGCATCTGTTTGTTTTTATTTCCCTTGCCAAACTTTAAGAAATGTGCTTTGAATGTGATTAGGATTATACAGCACGCTTGTATTCCATTGAAGATGAATTTGGTGGGCGGGGCGTACAGACTCGTGGGCGGAGCTGTCTGATGCTGACTGACTCCGGACTGAAATCGTTAGGAGAGTCGTTTGAAACTGAGTCGACTCGCAGGCGAATCGCGAGTCATTCCCGACACTGAGCCGGTGCGCGGGCGCTATACGGGACAGCGGGGTTCAGCGCGGAAACATCAGTGTCTGCTTTTCCTCTTCTGTACGAGAAATGAACGAGCTTATAGGGAGGAACAAGTAGAGTCCTCTGTTTTATACTTCTGCTGGTTGTTTTTTTTCTTACTGGAAACATAAACGGGGATTTTTAAGTCGGTCTCGGTCACGTCTTAACTTTGGTTAAGAGAAGAATTCTTCGAGGAGGTGTGTGACATTCAGAGAGAGAGAGAGAGAGAGAGAGAGAGAGGTAAGTTTCTTTGAAATGCAACATCCATGAGTTATGACTCTTTGTGTATATATACATTATACTTTGTATATACAAACACACACAATGTATAATTATACAATGTATATATGCATTATACACACACACACACACACACACACACATTTGAGCGATGTAGTGGTTAACTCTGTCGCCTTGAACCTTCTGGGGCCGGGTTTGATTCTGCATGTTCTCCTCATGCTTGGTGGGTTTCCTCCAGGTACTCCGGTTTCCTCCCACAGTCCAAAGACATGCAGAGTAGGCTAATTTGCTTTCCCAAAAAGTCCGCAGTGTATGAATGAGCATGTGAATGTTGACTGGAGGTTCTACCACAGTTGTGAAAATAGGAATAAACACATTGGTCACATTACACATTACATATATAAAGTATACGTACACATATATATATACATTGTACATTGTATATATACAGTATTTCCCACTTGTGAGCATGCTCAGACAGAGACAGCCTTGTTCCCTTTTGAGTGTGTGTGTCCTATAGTAATTTGCAGATGGAAATTGTGGGAAATGCTTGTCTTTCAATCTCCATGATACACACTAGCAGCAGTGTTGGGAGTGA
Organism: Clarias laeviceps; assembly: GCA_030014305.1. Classification (NCBI taxonomy): domain Eukaryota; kingdom Metazoa; phylum Chordata; class Actinopteri; order Siluriformes; family Clariidae; genus Clarias; species Clarias laeviceps. The sequence goes on from JAQMYJ010000037.1 coordinate 9,704,722, forward strand.
TGAGTCACCTGCTCCTCCAGTGACTAGATCAATTCCCATTATTACAGGGGCTGGATCAGTTTCCCCCAAATTAAATGCTTACACATGCCATGAATACTCAGAGGGTCTTAATTATGCACACAGTCTGGGTCAAATCTCCATTACACCTAGACTGCCCCAGTAATTCTTAGACCAGATCTTGTCCTGGAAAAATTCAAAAACCAAATTCCTAAACCAAGTATTTTCATGGAAAATTAAATGGTTGGACCGGCTTAAAATATTCAACCCTGGGACTTTTCTGAAATGTTAAAATACTTCAATGATGTGTCATGGTGGATTTGTGGTTGCCTCGCATCTCCAGAGCGAGGGGTTTAAAAACTCACCTACAGTATGCGTACGTGAAGTTTGCACGTTCTCTAGGTACTTGGTAGGTTTCCTTTGAGTTTGCTGGTTTCCCCTGTAGTACAAAGACATGCATTGTAGGTTGCTGGGTGTTTCCAAATTCCCTGTAGTGTATGAGTGTGTGTGTCTTCCCGGGGATTATCAGAGGTTGAGAAAATATTAAATATACAGTACAGTGTACATCTCGATCATGCTCAAATCATATTCTTACTTGGAAAAAAATCAAATACTCTAACTACCTCAGCGATGGTAAAACCAAAAGTCAAATACTTTGACTACCTCTGAATACTCAAAGCAGGTCTTTTCCTTTATATGTGGGCTGTGTCAGTAAAACTTAAACTAGTTTATGTTCTGGTTTATTGAATACTTGGTCCAACCTAGTAATACTCACACCAAATCCTTTTCCATGGCAAACAATTAATAAGAATGCACCAATAATATTCAAACCAGGACATTTCACACAAAATGAAATATTCAGATTGCCTAAATTATGCTCAATAGATATTTTTCACAAAATGAAATATTTCAGCACCAATATTAACCATTTATTAATTTATTCATTCATTCTCTCACTTTCTATACCTCTAACCCTGTGTAGGCACATGAGGGGACTTGGAGCCTATGTCACAGAACTTGGGGCATAAGGTAGGGGCCACCTTAAGGGTGCCAGCTAGGGGTCAACTGATTATCAGCCTGGCCAGTTATCATGACCGATATTTAACTTTATTAATTTTTTTATTTTTAGTATTATTGGTACCGATAAATTTTAAAGGTATCTGTCATTTTTGTTCCTAGTCGAGTGAGCATGTCTTCAGTGAATTCTCTGCAATTTATGAGAGGAATAAGAGCCGTCACTGGAGAGCATACTGAGCAGACATGCTTTCTGCATCACAATCTGTTGAGACTACTAGTTGAGACAAATTTCAGTACAAATTGTAAATTGTACCATTACAATTGAAATGTAACTTTGTTTATTCTTACCTTATTTACTTTATAAATCTCCAGAAAAATTTTTTGTTTTTATTTATGTATTATGTATGTAAGTTAACTTTAAAATTAATGTTGGTTAACTTTTTATTTTAAGATAATATTAAAAAGTTCTACTTTACTTAAAAACGTGCTTAAAGGCATTTCTACAAAGTTTTGTGTAGGAGTCTGTATAATACTGTGAAGTTGACCCCCGGTATAATTTTTTTCTGTAAATGCTTATCGTTTTAATATCAGGATATCAGGCCCCTTTATTATGAATAATCAGTATCAGCATCTGCCGTGAAAAACCCATGAGTGCCAACCCTTTGCAGAATACTCAGCTCAGTAATGACTATATAGGTAGTAATTAGGTAGTAATTTCCCCAAAAATTTTATATTTTTATATATACAGACTGGGCCAATTAACCAATAATAGTGAGACTGGGTCAGTAGATCCTGTTTTACTAAACACCTAAACATGGCCAGATTTCAAATAATATTCAGACTTTCTACTAAAACTGGAACCAAGATCTACACAACATCAATTTTTGAATAATACCTAGAGTCGGACTTAAATGCTAATCCCGGGATGATTTTCCAACACTAATGATACTTTTAGCCATAAATTATTTTTGGTTATTAAATTATATGTCTTGATGCTTATAATTACAAGTCTAGTCTGAAGGTGCTGACAGGTCCTGGAAGGTTAAAGATATTTGTACCTCCAATTAAAGACACTGTTTATCAACTTTACAGCAATAAAAAGCTAAAAAGCACTGAACTGTGCTGGTTGAGGGATTATATCCCTTATATCCTGACCTTTTTTTGTTGTTGCACATTCTAAAAGGTGAAACCTATACTCTTCCAAATAACAAGATGTTCACATGTGCCACAATAAGCTTGTTTTGCACCTCTCGTAAGCTTGTTTAACATTCATAAAGAGTGTCAAGCCTCAGGCTTTATAGCATTAAAATGGGGCTTCTGCCTTGTTTTCATGTGTGATAGACATGAATATTGAGAACGAGCACGTTGTTCTGGTCTAATGGAGTGTTTGGCCACTTACTTGTCTTGAATAATGTTCAGTTTAATGATTTAATGTCACGCTGCTCTAGATAGAACATAACAGCTGGAAAGGATTTCTTTACATATTAGTTGTTTAATTTGTACTTATAAAATGAATTCATATATGAACAGGGTGTAATTGTCAGTGGAACTTAGGCTGTTAGTCATGTGTTTGATTTAAATTTGAATTGCAACAGGACATGACAGAAATTAAGCCGTAACAGGTTTCACCTTGCCATCCGTGCGTGGGATGAAATGGAAGGAGATTGCTGTACATTTGCAGATCTGCCTGAGGGCGTGTCATCTGACAACATCTACTGTAAAAGTAAATGAAAAGCTAAGAAGCACTGTATGCCTAGTGAATGGATTGATTTTAAATTCTATATATCCCCACATATAATAGCAGGCTTAAGACAAGCTATTAATAAGATAGAGTTTACGTCCTTTGACGAAAGTAAGGACTGTAGTTTGCTATGAAAATAAATTCATCACAGCAGAATGCTACAATAAGAGAAACAAAATAGCATCAATGTTGCTTTGTGCTTATCACAAAATTATCCAAGTGGATTGTTCCTTTTAATGAGTTCATGGAAACGAGGTTAATCGTTCAGTTAATTAAACTCCTTCAACCATTTCTTCCCTTACCTCAGAGAATGCACTGCTCATTTTTTTTCTCCCTGTCTTTTCCTGCAGAAATACTCCAACCATTGAAGACAGAAGTGATGCTAGACTGAGGGTGACATCATGTATGTATCCAGTGTGATTAAGTAGACGTGGTCCTCAGATTCCAGTGTGTCTATTGTAAAAAAGCAGTATAACCAGGTTATGGCCTGTACACAAACATAACTGTTAAAAAACCTCAATGTTCCTAACCTTCAAACCAAGTACTGTTTGAGAGAGCAGAAAATTTAATTAAATAAAATACTAGCCTGCATTAATCAATTTAAAAAAATGCATTAAAGCTAAAATAAACAACCAAACAAAATGACAACTCTTTTAGAGCCAGAACTAGAATGTAGAGAGGGAAATGGAGAAAATGGAGAAAACAACAAAAAAGTGTACTAATTGATTTTAGCAATGGAACAATATGTCTATACCTAACACTTTCACCAAGAGGAAACCGTTTTAGCCTGGTTGGTGAGGCAAAGAAAACAACGTCAATCTACTTTGCCTGTTCATCACTAATTCAATGACATTTCCTCTAAGTCATTAATTAATGTCAGTGGGATAAAGAGGAAAAGGGAAAGGAAAATGGCACACTTGCATGGCTCAGAATCCTAAACGAAGGAACCATATAACAAGATGTGAGAACCTTAACCGACAACTTTATTTTTAACAAGACTTTGGATTGGTTGGTTTTCCATAAGTGTGCTACAGGGTAGTGCTGATTTGGAGAGTCCAAGCCATTTCAGTAATTGTAATGATGTTAGCTATATAATATATCGATAGAATTGACCTTTTTTTTATTTTTATTTGACCTTTACTCATATGGACAAGCATATACACCAGGGGCTTAACACACAACCTCTTTCAATTAAAAAAGGAGAGCATTACCTTGCAACAATCACAGGCCGACCGCTCTTTTCCCTGGGCACATTTGTTAAATAGCAGTGTTTTTTTATCGATTTATTATTAAGCGTAGAGTTTGTAGATTTGCCCAGCATTCATTTCACTGTGAGCGAGTTGTTACCATAGAAACGCTCACATATTAGAACACGCACATTGAAACTCTAAATCATACCTTCTGCCCAATTAGATTCATAACCTCAACAGTGCTGTGGTACTATAAGAATATTCAAAAGACGGTATAATTAAGTGGAAACATAACAAAATATTATAATAGATGTAGATGTAAAAGCACAACCCTGGGTATATGCATTGAGCACATTAGTGTATTAATATAGCATCATACCAGAATGTTTTATCAGTGCTTTTGCAGTGTGCCATGGCTTGAACACTGCTTAGGGCTGTAGTAAGGATTAATAGACCATTTGAACTCTGCAGCCCTCTGAGTGACTAAAGCAGTGACAGAGCCTGGTTATAATGTGCGTACCTCACTGCTTTATCTCCCCCACAATAAAAAGAGGCTGACTCATGCCTCTAGTCGTTTAACAGATGCTTTTTCCTTTCCAGGTTTTTCTCCATGAGGGTATTTGTCATTTTGAATATCATCACTGCTTTACATGGTGAGTGTTTGGCCCATATCCATGTTTTACTCTCCTAGCACAAAACATTTAGTCATCAGCATTCTGTTGATTTTACTGTAAATTTTAATGGTACGGTACATTCTTGTTTTTTTTTTTGCATATCATGATTTGCATTTCTATGATACCAGATCATGTAAATGTATCACACGCTAAAT
>JAQMYJ010000037.1:9712700-9723527 GCA_030014305.1 Clarias laeviceps
GTGAAAATGAGCCGTGAAAGTGAGGCCGAAAATGAGCTTCCCCTATTTGACAGACCAGTAGCCGCCACTGGTTCAGACTATAGTACTATAGCATGATGGAAATCTGATCTCGCTAACAGACATGCTTATAAATAAAGCTCCCGAGTATTTCCATTCTAATAGCTTTCCCGGGGATACATGTACAGTACAACAAGGAGGTGAGTTCTTAAGGCGAAAATTCATATTGTGATACGAATTTTAGCTTAAAAATTAATGTAAATGCTGATAATCCATTCCAGCCATTAATATTAACATATTAATGGTAAAAAAAAAACATATGAATATTATTAAACTATTACAAACTATTATCAATTTCTAACACTGTAATCATATTTCTGCATGTAAAAACAATCAAAACATTTAGAAAAGAAAAGTACTGTAAATATGAAATAAACAGACATTAAACCTCACTTAACGTTAATTTATGATTCCTCTTGGCACTGGCTGCTTTTTCTTTCAATTATTTCTCTCTTAATTTTCACTGAAAGTGGCTCCCTTTTCTTCTTGCTTCTGTCCTGTTTTGAAAGTTTTGAACAGTTTTTGGACGTACACGCAACTTAGGCGTTTGTTTTGTTTCGGTTTGTTTGTATGTATACCAAAAATGCTTCATATGCCCATGCTAATTTCTTGCAAAATTTCAATTCTTAAGTTCAAAATTTGTAAGGCAGGGCATTTGTATGTCAGGGTTCCAGTGTATTTTATAAACATATTAGTCTTCTCTTACTGATAATTCTGTTTAAACTTTAGAATAATTTAATCTATTCTAAGCTTTAATGTCTTTAAGAAGGAAGACAGTGTAATATGAAATAATTTGAAAATAATCTACAGTACATACAGAGATTATCACTACATCACATTATGATCACCCACCAAGTCCCCTATTTTCCCACCAAAACACAACACTCTGTGTGTATAAACATAAAACATAAACATACTTTATGTAAACTTTATTTACATACTTTTTTACCTGTCCATAAAGTATCCGCCATTGTTAATATAACAATTTGTGTGACTTTACTGTACTAGTCAGTGGGGCACTAGACACCATTGAGTAAGCGTGTGTACTGTGTGGCACTCACTTTCAAAATGACTGATCGAGCAGAGCAAAAAATCTGCATCAACTTTTGCGTTAACCTTGAACATTCCTCCGCAGAAACTTTTTGGATGATTCAGAAAGCTTTGCAGATGAAACAATGAGTGCATATACTCACCCAAGTGACTCAGCCATGTCTACAGCCCAGATTTGGAGCCCAATGACTTTTTCCCCCTTAAACTAAGGAAGACATTTCAGACCCTTGAATAGATTCAGTAAAATATCATGTGGCAGCTGATGGTGATTCCAACAGGGGAATTTGCAGATTTGTTTTGAACAGTGGATGAGACACTAGGAGAAGTGTGTGAGGTCCCAGGGCATGGTCTTTGAAGGGTGGTGTCATTGTCTTATGTACAGTTTTTCTTGTATCGTCTTCAGTAAATGTCTCTAGTTTTTATATTAAATGGCTGGACAGTTTCCGGACAGACCTCGAATATATAAATTCGCAAACTAATACATTATGATTAATGCCAAGCATAAAGTATTTTTCTACTCCAGCGCAGCAAAGTGCAGTGACTGGTGGGTAATTTTGCTCGTCACCTTTTGAAAAAGTGATGAACTGCTGATTCAGTGATTCAGTCACATGTCACAGTTTCTTTGTGTTGCCAGACTGACTCCAAAATCTATTTTTTAAAAAGATTTGTTTTTACTTTATATGCGTTTGCATTTGAAGTAGTAAAGTGTTGCTGTTCCTCTATAATCCTGCAGGTGGTACATTTGAAACTTTTCACACAGCACAACAGGAGAAAATTATTTGCTAAGTTTGTTTAGATTTGTTGCAAAATAGGGATATTTATATAATCCAACACAAATCCAATCAGCACCTAGGTGATATTATCATATCAGGAGGTCCTTAGTGATTTCCAAACCTACTGTTCACAGTTCCCCATTTATACTGAGCAATTATGATCACTGCGCTTTGAAATCTTACTTAACATAGGCAGTTAGTTTGTACAGTCCATTTCACAGAGAGCTATTAATTGATTAGAACGACAGCTATGGTGTTTGTCACTATGGGAACCACAACACTAGGAGGAACTGTTTTTCAATTCAATTCACTTCAATTTAATTCAATTAATTTTTATTTGTATAGCTCTTTTAACAATTGTCATTGTCACAAAGCAGCTAACAGTTCCACAGCTGTTTTGTATGGGAGGGACCTAATGCAAACGGGAAACTAAACAGTACTTTTAGTATATTTCGGTATAAAAAATGCACTTTTTATGATCTTTTAAGTGCATGTACATTTACATTTAGGCAAATTATGAGACTCTCTTATTCAGAGCGACTTACTATACAAAGGTGCTTTGAAGTTTCCGTCATTGGATAGATTCTGACACTAGTTACGAGATTACTAACCAAGTACCATCACTCAAACACTGTTGGGAAGGTTGTTTTTTTATGTGTGGGGTTTGTGTCAACCCAGATATCTAAGAAACAGATAGATCTTTAGTCGTCGCTTAAAGATCGCCATTGCCTCGAATAGACAGACATCTAGAGGAAGTTCATTCCATCACCTACTGTAGGTGCCAGACCAAAAAAAAAAAGCTTAGATGCATGTCTTCCTCGATCCCTGAGATAAGGTGGGACTTGTGGAGCAGTGCTGGAGGATTGGGGGGGTACGTGGTGCAGTGTGGGGTATATTATTGTCTTAGTTGGCGCTCACAACCTGGTCTGTTGGAACGATTTAAACCAGTGATTCTTAATCTTACTCCTGGAGGATCACTGCCCTGCATATTTTCATGTTTTCCCTGCTCTACCACACCGGCTTCAATTTAAAACAGGCTATTAATTGTTTTATTAGTTAAATAATCACCAAAATGTGATGGGTAGTGGTCCTCCAGGACCGAGGTTAACAACCACGGATTTAAACCGAGCACAAACTATATTCTGATATATATTTATTGTTCACTAATGTATATTACACAAGGTATTACGTGAGCTGTGACCTTTAGCAAGGCTCAGAGTATAGTGTTCAGATCCGCATAAACAGAAAAGCCTCTTGTTTTTATATTTTGCAGCAAATAGCCTTAATTTGTATGTCTATTTAAGAGCTACTGTATGCGGTTACAAAAATAACCGATCTTCCTGTTTGTGACATTTATTCAGCATGTTTAGAAGGTAACAGTAAGAAGGTATCATTAAGTAATTCCTGGTTGTACAATGACACTAATTTAATCACTGTTTGACTTTCCTCCCTGTCCTTATTTAATTACTGAATAATGAGAGACTATTACATCTCACTTGAAGCTGCGATGTGAGATAACAATGGGAAATATTGACATTCATCTACAAATCTAAATAATTCAATACTAGACAGAAAATCCTCGATTTGTTGTCTAACAATCAGTTTTTTTTGAGGATACCATGTCTCAAAACATGATGAGCTAATTATGCATGGGCAGATTTGAGGTGCTTGGGGGATTTAGAGGTGTTTGTGAAACCATGATAAACAGGTAGATTCTTACTGATAGGCAAAGCATTTGTATGCAAAGGGGTGTGTGTGCTGAAATCAACGGCCTTTACACCACAGCCTGATGACAAATGTAGAGAAAGCCGTTTTTTTCACTAAAACAGTTTACTGCAGTGTAGATTAACAAAGGGTGACTGATAAGGTGAGATGGATGAGAGGCGAGATGAATTAGAGATCTGAAGCGTGTAAAAAAAAAATTATCGAAGATAACCATTGTAAAAACACCCACTTTAACTTTGTAGTTAAAAAATAAAAAACCCTGAGTTTTTTTAAATCCATGAATGTAGTCACATTTATTGCCTAAGTGAATCACTTTGAGTAACAGTACTGATAGTACCAATAATAAGGTCTGCTTTTGTGGTTATTACAGCCATTGAACATTGTAGGATTCAACTAGGGAGTGGGATTTTTATACATTTCAGAAATTATACAGCCATAAACAATCGTTCATGAAGAAATCTTATCCAACACAAGTAATGTTTAAAACAAAGATATATCATCTTTTAATATAGCACAAAGTTATAGTAATAATAATAGTTAGTATTCACACCGAAATAGAGTTTAGTGCTTTCACGTTGTAAGACCATCTGGTTAGAAAAGCATAAAGATGGACTCCTTGTAATGTTTCCTGAACGACCTCTCTTCACAGGGAAGCCAGACGCACCATTACATCTGCGTTATAACGTAACTATTGACGGTGAGGTGATGATCGCCTGGAATGAGTCAGAAAATAATAAACACCCACTTTACTACGAGCTCCGCTACTCACCCAATACTTCTCTCGCACACTGGGAGGTGAGTAAAACTAGCAACGACTAAAATAACACAGTTACATTTCATCATTTAGGTTTAGATTCATTTCAGTGTAAAAAAAAATAGTCAGATTCATGTGCATGCTACTACTGTATATTCCACCTGTATTTATTTATTCTGTATCATTCAGAACTCACATACAGAACGTACATATGCATGTCTTGTTACTTCTGAGCATGTTATCTTCCAGACACGTCTATCTACTGCTCAGTTACAATGTGTTATACTATATATTACTATAGACATTCTGTAGATTTATATATACCATATCATTATTACCTACTGTATCTTCTGTTTGTTCTAACACATTGTTATTTATGGTAAATGGACCACGTACTGTATGCACTTCTGTTTAGATGCTAACTACATTTAATTGGCTCTGAACATGTACTTTGCACAATGACAATTAAATTGAATCTAATCTAATCTAATCCAATCTAATGTTTCAGATTTTTGTTTTGTTTTTGGGATACGTTTGTAGAAAATTAGTTCTACGATTTTTAACACTAATTTAAAATCTGTAGATTTCTATGTGTTGATTTCTATGTTGTGCATGACCGTATGTTCAACTGTCTTAGGTGCTTAATGTCCAGCATCCATGGGCGTCTTTGCGTGAGCTCACTTCTGGAGTCAAATACACAGTTCAGGTTCGCTGCAGGAGCCTCCATCACCTGCACTACTGGAGCGAGTGGAGCGACTGGAGCCATCCGTTCTACCTCACGCTTGATGGTAATGCGCTTGCGACATACAGCATGAGGATACTGTAGTATCCTCATGCAGTCTTCCTAATAGTTCTTTTTACCCTTTAAGACAAAACTATTCCTGGTAAAGTGCTCGCCCTATCATCGCGAGTTAGATTCCCGGGTGAGGCTGTAACCTCTCGCAGCCGGAGGTCTAGAGAGAGCTGATTGGCTGAGCTCTCTCAGAGGGGAGGTACTCAGTGCTCCCACATTAATTACGGCTCTACGGCCAATCAGGGGCGTCTGTGAGCTCACGCAAGCGGAAGGAGCGGATAGCGCTGTCCTCCGAGTCTGTTACTCCACCCCCAGCGGGTGCGTGAGTGAGCAGTTCGAAAAGATGCGGTCGGCTGACGTCATGTGGTTCGGCGGAAACACGTGATAGTCTTCGGCCCTTCCGACTGAGTGGTAGTAGTAGCCTTAATGTGGGAGCTCCCTAGTGACGGGGAGGAATTGGACATTAAAATAGGGAGAAAATCGGGGAAAAATCCCAAAAAAATATATAAAAAAAAAATAAAAAAAAACTATTCCTGGTAAAATAGTATTGCTATAATATTCATCTTTGTAGACTGAAGTTTGTATATTTATGATATATTTTCATATTGGTAATTCTGTATATTTAAGGTTAACCATTACTCTACAACTGTTAGTTCCCACAGAGTAAGCAGATTGGATGAAAGCTATTCCAAGTGGCGATAGTAGACCATTAACTACATTACTGCATTACTTCTCGTCCCAGGTGTTCTAAAAACCATGTTGTATTTTGTAATGGGTGTGTAAATTACACAAACCATCAGTCACCAGGTTGAGTGAAAATAGGTCGGACCCTCGACCTTACTCGACAGTACTGAGGAGAGAGTAGCTGCCTGCCAAAAAGCAGATTCAAACTCTTTGAGCAAAAAACACATCTGTTAATGTTCTGATATTTTAAACAGCACATTGTTTACTGCTTTGTTAAGTAATTTTGAAACACCTCTGAACCATCCAAGTTCTATAATTTACAGCTACAAAGCTAACTGGCTCCTAACACAAGGCTGAATCCCAAATCGTTCTCCGACCCCTGATCAAGGGCACTACTTAATGTGTAGGATAATGGATTGTACACCCTCACACAGTAACTTTTCATTTAACACTATTTGGGATCCTCCATGTTTTATTTTCCTCACCTTTTTTTACCCGTAAGAATTTAAAACTACTTTCACCACTGTTAATGACATTAACTGTCGGTCACCAGCTCTGCCAGTCACATTTAGTTAGTTCCACCAGTCGCAAAAGAAAATTTATTATCTGTTGATATTAAATGGTGTTTGTGGAACTGTTGTATAAAAGCAATATCACACTCGAGGTATATGCTGTTGTGCTGAATATCAGCGACACACTAACGGAATCACTGTTGTAATGTAAAAATAAAACAAATTAACCTGCACTTTACCTTTGAAAAGAATCGAGACAGAGCAGTGTTTCTGTGTAGAGCAGAGAGAAAGAGTGTGTATGTGTCTGTGTGTCTCTGTGAAGGCGAAAGTAGGAGGGGTCTGTGTGTATGTGTGGCACGGTGTCCAATGACGCGGGCGCACACAGAGAAAGAGCAAGCTAAGCCTTGAGCAGAGAAAGAAAATTGATTTTTAACCTCTAATGAGACTTTCTTTTGCTTTACACGCGCGCACACACGTGTGTTATAAGAAACAGCACACGCGCGCTGTACACACACGCATACAGACACAAAATAAAATATGTTTTACGCACACACACATGGTCACAATGTTATAGTAAACAGTATACTCGTGCACGGATGTTGATTATACCAGTGAGAGACGAGCACTAAGACCCAGCAGGGGAGTCGATTACCCACAATTCCGCAGCGCAAGAGAGAAAAAAACCGTTGGCTCAGTTGTGATCACGTGACGCTCGGCGTCAAAACAAGAGGCGCATGCATGATACATGATATACATGAACCGAGACTTGTTCGTTTTCCAAGTCAAAATCTATTAAAAATCTTTGCTCGTCTTGCGGAACACTCGCAAACCGCGTTACTCGCAATCCAAGGTTTTACTGTACCTTGTTTTTACAGCTTTTCCATTTTTATCAGTGCTATTGTATGTTCTCTCTCCTGAACATTAAAGCTCTGATTTAGACATTTACATTGGTTAATAGATTTGGACAATGATTAGCTCTGTGCTATTTTACCACTTATCCATTAAGCCATTTATTCAGTTTTTTTTTCTTTTTCTTGTTTTTCATGCAAATTGTCGGGTTTCTTGGCTGTGTTGTGTAAGTGATGGAGAGCTCTCTATGGATGTTTTCTGCATCAGCTCGTATTGTGCTCAAGGCCTTCACCAGACCACAGAGTGCTTGTTGTGCTGTAGCCCATCATTATACTGTCTTGCTAGAAATTATTCATTAAGCAGTTGTTTCTGATGCGGCGACTTTTAGGGTTGCCAGACCAATTTTGCCGGGTTTACTTTTGCTTTGATGAAAGTTCTTTTGGAGTTTAACATTAAACACTGGCTTGAAAAATCTAACAGGATTGCATGGTCTAATGTCTCACCTTTGGAACCAGATAATTACATTGAGTCAGCTGTGACCCTACTGAGGGTGCTGGTGAGTGTGTGAGTGTGTGTAAATTTGCAGATCTAAATACGCCTCCATAAAGTACACAAAATACTATAGGAATCGGTTTCGGATGGTTTGCAGCAGTTTGGGAGTTTAAACTGCCACAGCGTGACCTAATGTCTTGAAAAGTTGAGGCAGTGCTTATGAAAGAACTCAAGGGTGAAACCTACACACACAGATGCACAAACAGTGACTCACTTAAGTAATGCGGAATGCGTTTAGCTGTCTGGCTGAGAACAAAACTATTATCTGTTATACTGTACATGACTAAAGAGTAAAGTATCCTTTACTTTTGTACATGGATAAAATATTGAATTATGTATTACCATATTGTGTGTTCATATTTTCTATTTGGGTGTGTCTTTGTGTCTCCAGCTTTAGACCAATTCCACATTAAACGCTGTACTATATAATTCCAAAAAAAAAAAAAACATTTTGCTGCACAGTGTAGGACATGAATAAATAATTTTGGGGCAATGTTTTTTTCTTTTTCTTGGAGCAGTAGTCCAGCATCTTGTTTGCGAACTGCAACAAGGGTATTGAAGTTATTTACAATGCGTCCTCTATTGGTGTTTGTGTGATTATTAGTTTTCAGCAGTCATCCAGTAAATCAAAGAAAGGACAGTGGACACTGAAGGTAATGTCATGCTTTGAAGCTATTTTATTAGTGCACTTGTAAAACTATCCATCCAGGATACACAGGGCATTTCAAGTTTCAATGGCTTTTAGGTTTAATTGTTGTGAGTGTGTGTGTGTGTGTGTGTGTGTGTGTCCTGCGATGGATTGGCACCCTGTCCAGGGTGTACCCCGCCTCGTGCCCTAAGCCTCCTGGGATAGGCACCAGGTCCCCCGTGACCCTGAATACAATATAAAGCGGTATAGACGATAAGTAAGTGAGAGTGTTAACAATAATAATAATAGAAAAAATTCACTGTAATAAATGAGCATACAGTATTATATTATACTACTCAAGGATGTAGCATGACTTGCAGCACATTTGCTCGGCTCAAGTTGTTGGCTCTGAAACTAAAAGCCCTCTTTGTAGCTCAATGACTAACTTTCATGAGATGGAGGATGATCTGTCTGTAGCGTCTAAGGGTTTTTCCAGGCAGTTAAACTGCCATATTTAATGGCATCTGCAAGTGGGTGGGTATATTAGGCAGTAAGGGGAACATTTTTGTCCCTAATTCAGAAAATGTTTTAGGCTGAGCTGTGACCCACAAATGCGCAGCTGTCTTTACTTCTTCATCAAAAGTGAATCTTCGTCCTCATAGAGCTGCTTTCAGGAGACCAAACAGGTTAAAGTTAAATGAAGCGACATCAGGACTATAGGGAGGATGCTTTAACACCTCAAAAATATCACAGTGCTCTTGGATAGCAGTCCTCTGCGTTTAATCCAAAGTTTAGGCTTCAGCTCTTCAATAAGCATCTCACTATAACGAGCACTGCTGATTGTGGAATATTTTTCCTGATAATGTTGTAAACCTGGCCCATGAGGATCCCAGAAAACTGTGAGCATCAATTTTCCAGCTAATGGTTGACTGATTGATGATGTTTCTGTTCCGTACTCTGTCTTTACTCTCAGGCCCGTAGTGATGAATCCGTGTCTCGTCACCAGTAATAATTCTCCTTCCTTAGAATATCGGTCCAAATTTGATTGCAGATTTCCGAACACTTTTGTTTCTGCTCTTCCATGATACAGATACAATAGCTCTGAACGGAAAGCACTGATAAAGAAGTGCTAAAACAGATGTTTTAACATAACCGAAGTGCAGATGATGTTTCATTCACCCCTTTTATTAGGTGTATCTAAATAGGATAGGTCATACATAAAAGATATAACTGAATAGTTTTAAAAGCATAATAGGTTATTGGCACCAAAAAAACTGTAGTGACAGGACTACACCATGTAGAGTAGGGGAGTGCAAAATGTACTAATAGAGTAATAGAGTGAAAGTCTTAATAGCAATGCAGCAGTGATATACTGTAGAGCTATTACTACTATAGAAGCTGGTGTGGTGTTTGACGTGATGTTTGAAAGCAGATCTTTGTGTGTGGAGGCAGTTACGGGGGATGCAGTTCCAGTGGGTTGTTCTAATTCATTAAGATGACAAGCCCTGTGGGAAGAAGCTGTTTCTTAGTACATGAGTAGATGTTCTTATACTACCTTCTAGACAGAAAACAAATAATGACAGGGTTAAGTGGGATTCCTGTAGATGTCTGTTGCTTTGTGTGGGCAATGCAATCTGTAGATGCACTCCAAGCCCGGGGGGCTGGATCCCAGTAACTTACTGAGCACTAAAGATAAATAGATAAATAGGCTTATTTATCTGGAGATGTGCAGCTGGCTCTCAAACCAGAAAACATTTGGTTTGGTATGGTGAACCTATTAGTGTAAGAATCTGTAGTGTGTTCACCAATGTTTCTTCAGGATGTACCGTAACTAACTAAATTTCCATCATCTCATTGTGGGTGGTTAGACGATAAGCAATTCACTTTCACTGAGCCCATAAATAATCATGGCAGCAAGCACACAAAACAGATTGTGCGCTTCAAATTATGAGTTTCCTTTTTCCATCAGGTCATTTTTTTTAAAGATCTCCTCCTCAGGCTCATCTCATCAGAATCTCCATAAAACTAAAAAAGTCTGACAAAACAAGCTCAGAAACCTGGTGTGTATGATGGAGATTTTTGTAAAAAAAAAAAGTTAAGTAAATAATACAAAAACAGACAAAAACAGCAGTCTAGAGAACTGTGGAGAAATTGCAGCAGCATGAGTGCACAGCTCATAAAGTCAGGCAATGACTTCGAGAGAAGAGCGGGGTAGGAAGAAGAGAAGGGGACGCAGTGACAAAGGTTGTGACGTCTGTAAGCTCTCTGTAGTCTTTGTTAGCCTTTTTCAGTTTTGCCTCATGTTGACCTGTTCTCCTCTTTATATTCTTTTTACATGTTCTCCTCCATGTGAGAAACAGAGGGGGGGAAAAAATACACTACCGTTCAAAAGTTTGGGGTCATTTTCTAACTCCATGATGGTTCCTGATTTTTATTTCTTTCTACATTGT
>JAQMYJ010000037.1:9748950-9760732 GCA_030014305.1 Clarias laeviceps
TATATAATCAAAATGTAAAATATTTTGCTATCTACAAACAAAAAAACACTTTTAAACTGTCTCATTTGGAGGACTTAGCACTTTAGCATTCGAAAGGCTATTAAATAAAGTTATATATAAATTAGTCCATAACATTATTTAAATATAGTTAAATAGTTATTTAAATATATAAATATAAACACTAAGCAGTGCCATGCTGAGTGAGATATGTTCTGTATTACTGTCACCTACAGATGGCACTCTTTAACAAGACTGTGGAGAGAAACTACATCAACATCACGTAGTCTTTACGCTGATTTCAATCTTTATTCTTCATGAGTTTATAATTATGTCTGTATTACAGAGCATAACGATGTTACTCGCAGATATCATATAATCAACAAATCAGTGAATCCTATGAAGTCTTACTGAGAGAAATAGAAATTATATAGACATTTTCTGTGTTCGAAAATTAGTTTTTTCCCCCAGTGAAAACATAAAGCTGAAAAAGTTGATTTGTATGAACTACAATGTACCCAATGTACTACACAGAAGTAGCTTATTCTAGCTTTCCACGTGACATCACGTTGTATAACCACTGCCATACTGAGGATGAAATAAGAGACTGACTGTGCTAAGAACATTACTTTAATATCCTTTGTTTTTGTTCCAATCATTTTAAAAGAAGCAAGACATTAACCTTTTATTATACCTTTAAAAGAAATGAATCACTGCCATAAAGAGGACCCCGGTGTAACAATGCAGCCTGAGTAATGGTCACTTTATTTCAGGTCATGATGCCAACTAGTAAACAGTGTCCCTGTTTTATTAGCTAACGTTACTGTGTTGTCAATTATACAAACTAACATTCTTTTTTTTTCTATTCACACATATAAGTCTTCACTAACAGATGGTACGTGGCTAATTATAGGACAATTATTTTCATCAACAGAAAATGAGTTAGTTAGCTGATTTCAGGAGTTTTTCTCCTCCTGATGATACCATTTAAGATCTTGTACTCATCTGGACTTACGGTAAGTTGAAGTATGGGTTACTTGGTTAAAATATTAAAAAATTTTATCAGGGCAAGATACTGGCAACAGACCACTGAAGCTTAAAACAGTAATTTCTATTTAAAGTATGTCCTAGTTCAGTGTTTCCCAAAGTGTGGGCTGCATCTTCTTTATAAAAGAAGAGAAAGGTTTTGTCTGTACATTCATAGAATTTGCTCTTTCAATGATATCTTTAAGTTTCATACATTGGACGACCCGAAATTACTCTCAGAATTTTTTCTGTCTGTATGTATGTATATACTGTATGTCTGTCCATCCAGATTTTGTTCCAGCATCATGCAAAACTGGCTGGACATAATTTA
This sequence comes from Clarias laeviceps, assembly GCA_030014305.1. Taxonomy (NCBI): domain Eukaryota; kingdom Metazoa; phylum Chordata; class Actinopteri; order Siluriformes; family Clariidae; genus Clarias; species Clarias laeviceps. Next base: position 9,750,305 of record JAQMYJ010000037.1, read on the forward strand.
ATGAAACTTTGTCAGTACTTCAATATCTGCCTGAAGTTTAACTGGACCATAAATGAAATCAAAAAGGTGAGTAACGGTGAAGTTATGTGCCGAATTATAAACCGCAAGTTTTGACAGCATACTGCGCATTCGTCAAACTGGGGATGTGTCTTTAATCGACCGCTGGACAGAATTTAAGTGAAACTTTGTAGTACTTACAGTAGTTATCTGCCTGAAGTTTAACCCGCACCATACAGTTAGTGAAATTAAAATGTTGCTAATTGCTCAATATAAACAAACACCAGCACCAACAGATATTAATTAGAAAATCTAAACTGAGTTTTTTTTATTGGGATTAGTTAATATTTTTAGTGCATTCAATAAATAAATGTAATATACTGTATATAATATAGTTTTGTAATCAGGTTTTAACATTATGATAAATGACCAAATATTAAACATTTACATTTAAAAACATAATCAAAGCCATGGGAAATATTTCATGTCTCATGTGTTGATCATTGTTGGGAATGGGTGTCCTAGATATATTAGCCGTGCCATCACCAGTGTGCTTACTGGGTCAACAGATCCACTAGCAACATCCTCAGCATTTCCTTTCACATCCTGCTGGATCACTTAGTGGATCAAAACTCATATGCTTTTAAGCTTGGTTCAACATACAGTACATAATCCTTCCTGACTCCGAACACAATATCCCCATAAAGGGTTTGTGCCCATGGCCTCCTGCTTTAAACCCTTGCACATTATTGTGTCCCCAGCCACTCCTCCACCACCATTATCAATTTAGCAGACAAAACAACAGTGTTTGGAATAATCTTTCACAATAACAAATGTGCCTGCAGTCCAAAACCTTTTCTCAAGGTGAGGCAACAAAAATTTGATCATCAATATCAAGTAGTGATAAAGACCAAGAAAGTCATTATAGGATTTAGGAAATCCAGGAGTCTGGCACACACACATCATTGATAATAAATGGAGACGCTGTGTTAAGTTTTATGTCCTTGTTGGTCACCATCAATGCTGGACAGTTGCATCCGCAACAAGTCTGAGCCAAAAACTAACAAGTGGCAGATGATCAGAAATACACATGGTATCATTGATACTCATTACCTGACACTGAAAGCATGTACACTTCAAAAGTATTCTCCAACAGTTAAGAAGAGCATTCAGCATGGATGTTAAGACTATTTGTCACAGATACATTACAGCACAGTAAAATTCTTTCTTCGCATATCCCAGCATAACTAGGGTCAGAGCGCAGGGTCAGCCATGATACAGCACCCCTGGAGCAGACAGGGTTCAGGGCCTTGTTCAAGGGATCCAACAGCAGCAACCTGGCTAAGCTGGGGCTCGAACCGCTGAGCCAACACTGCCCCAGATGTTTATTACCATAAACTCTGATTATCATCTCGGCTTCCTTTTCTCTCTCAATTAATCTCTCTCTTCCTTTTCTCTCTCAATCTTCTCCTATCAGGTATGGGGACTGGATTAATACAGTAGTTGCCTAGGATCAGGAATGGTTTCTTTCCCAAAGCAGTCATTCTCATGACCGGGACACTAGGAAATAGTACCTTATTGTGTTACAATGACACAGGTCACTCTCTCATATTAACAACTTGGTTCTTTAACAATAGGGCTTTTTAATAACTACAACCAATGCAGTAACATATAATGTGCAGTACAATGGGCAGTACCTATATACAGTATGCATAAGAGCTAAGATTTTGTACAATAAGCATAATAGAATGTATGCAATAACTAAGATTGTCTGAAATAACTTTATTATGTGCCATAACTACAATACATGCAATAACTGGAAATGTGTAATGTGCAATATATATATATATATATATATATATATATATAATATCTGTAGTATGTGCAATAGCTTTTTTTTAATTGTGCAGTAACTATATACAATAACAATACAATGTTTTTATCTGAAAAATCCCCAAACCCAAAAGCTGCAGTTATCCACAGTAATCTAGCACACTGTAGATTACTAAAGATTATTTTGTGCTATGATGAAAAGCTTAGAGCGATGAGATATTTTGCAAAACAGCTGGGAGGAAATTTTCTTTCCTTTAGGAAGCTTTATTTTTTCATCACTAGTGAAAAAAAGTGAAATAAGGTATGTGGATTACACAGGCTTAAATCTGTCACGGACCCAATGCTGGAGCATGATGTCTCAAAGTGACAGACAGTAGTGTAGACTGCAAGCAGGTAAGCGTCATTAGTAATCAGATGAATTAGTAAGGGAAAGACCATGGAGGTAGACTGCAGGTTAAAAATTATACTGTAGGAGTTTACAGCTTCAGAAATGACCTTTCTTTCTTTTTTACGCTGTGAGTAGAGTTTATTCCAGGGACGCCGGGCATGAGTCAAGAACATAGCCTAGACTAAAAGACAGTTCGTCCTATGTGACGCTGCATGAATGGGACAGTGGTAGATCACTGGTTAAGGTTTTGGGCTATGGCTCAGAAGGTCATGGGCTTAAACCCCAGCTACCAATGCCGTAACCCTCAACTTCTCAGATGTATAATGAGATAAATGTAAGTCGCTCTGGATACCCAAAGAGGGTAATCTAACGTACTTTACTGTACATTCACATGCTCATTCACACCTAGCATACACATCAAGCAAACAACACATTTCCAAATTAACTACAAACTGTCCATTTAACAAAAATAAAAATAATTAATTAACAGGCACAGGGGATCAAGGGTATGCAGATGAATTCTTCTGAGACGTAGTTGATGGTACAATACAATTAAAATGAAACTAAACCACCTCAACTGGCTGATCTGACACCACCACTACCAACACTTATAAATTTAGTAAACCATTTCCAGTCTGATATAGCCGAGCAAACGGACTGGTGTGCATGCAACACATAAAGTAGGACTGTTTTGAATTCTCACAGTGATTCAGCGGGTTGGATCTGTGCCTAGAACTGTGGGGGAAGGTGTTAAGCAGATGAGCTGGATATTTTTAGTGCTAGTATGATGTGTCCTATTATCGTCCTATTTAGAATATTGCGAACTTCCATGTGTAAACCTAAAACTGGTGTGTGTGTGTGGGGGGGGAGTCTGTGGACAAGTGTGTTCATGCATAATGTAACAAAGAGCAGTTATCAGTGTTTATAAATTTCCAACAGTATTCTCCTGTAGGTTCATTTTGTTCTACTTTAATCTTGGCTGTTTTCATATTCTATTTCAATGTGTACCATTTCACGCTGCATCTGATATAGAGGTACTGCTTACTCACACAAGTTTAGTCTGCTCGACAGAGTCCGTGTCAGAAATGAACCGTAATTTTATATCACTACATACCAAAATTTAAAGGCTGATATATATATATTTAATCCAGTATACAGCTCATGAATATTTTGAAATGTCTAATTTGACAAAACTGAAATATTCAGTCATTGCTTGGTGTTCACATTATTATTATAATTATTATTATTATTATTATTATTATTATTATTATTATTATTATTATTATTATTGTTATTGTTATTATTATTATTATTAATAATAATAAATTTTGGTTTTAACATATAATAATTACATATTTATACTGTAGATTACAAATGCACTATATAAATTTCACTTTAATGCTGAGAGACACCATAAATACGTAATTGTCCTTTCCAGTTTAATACATAAGCAGTTCTTATACATGTGTTTTAATGTACTTTGGATTTCTGATATTTTGCTTAACCACAATCATGCCTTTTGTTTTTCAGGCACTTCCATCCCATCCATCCATCCATCCATCCATCCATCCATTCATTCATCCATACTGTACCACTTATCCTTTGTAGGGAATTGGGGGCCTGAAACCCATTTTATGGAAACCCACCAAGCATGGGAAGAACATGCAAACTCCACACACACACACATGATCAGATTTTAGAATCAATTCCCCAGCACTGGAGATGTGATGACTGGTGGCAGTGCTAATCACTAAGCCACCATGCTGCTTCTTTCAGGCACCTGTTCTGTGAATTTGTTCTTTAGAAAATGGTCTATTCTGTCCAAGGAGCAATTTCCTTAAGGGTTTTGAGGAAAATATAAATAAAACATTAATATTTATTGGTAAGTTTAGTCAAAATGTAATTCTAAGCAAGAAACACTGTACCGAGACCTGTTTCTTTAATGCTTCTAAATGTTTCTACAGTATATGGTCCACCTTAAAAACCACCAGTTAAAGTATTTTCTAATTATATGTGTGATTCAGTAGCTAAATTTTGTGAAAATTATTTAATCTGTATTCACTATTATGCTTTATATGGAATAAAACATGGTGCACGCTGTTGTAAAAAAAATCTTTAATCTCAGACTTACGAACATTCAAGTAATGAATTTCCACAGATACCAACAGACTGCAGATCTATAAACATTTGTAGATGCGAACAAATCATGGATGTTGCTCACGTGTATTGTACAAAAAATAGACACTGCAGTGCACCTGATACCAATATTTACAATTATATACAATGTTTTTTGTGCATAAATGAATGCATAAAATGTCTAAAGTCCGGTTTGTGTGTGTGTATGTGTGTGTGTGTGCGTGTTGTGCCGGAGAAATGAGTCTGCCTCACTGGTTTCAAAGAATTACTCCAGGAGCACGGTGGTAGAAAATGGCTGTCCTGTAAAACTGTCCCGATGGTGAATAATCCTAATTTCGAAAAAAAACTCAACAAAACAGAATTCACATTCCAAGACAGTGGAAAACAGCTCTGAGACAAAATGGTGTCCCGGATTCCCCTCGCAATTTAAAGGCTCAGAGACAGCACTGTTACATTTGACATGTGTGAGATTAGGTCCTCCTTAGGCGTGGTTACAGTTTTTGGCTACATGATGACAGTGTGGGGACAGGGGACAGAGATTTAGCCAAGTGGATTATTATGCTTTACATTGTATATTTGTGTCTAAGGAGTATAAGACTTACTTTGTCAGACTTAAGAACAAATCTGACTTAGAAAACGTGCTCCTGGAATGGAACTTGTTTGTAAGTTCAGGACTGCCTGTAATTATTACTACTACAATGCTGAATTTTTTTATTTTTTAAAGAATGATGTCATACTTTTTATCCAATTGTAGTCACAGTGAATGGTATGGAATGGCCACTAAGAAGCCAGTTTCTGCTATCATTTATGTTATGACTTGTTGCTCTACCAGACTCATTTTTCTTTCCAGGTGTCCAGATACATTTGGCCACATAGTATATCTGATTTAATATATTCCTCCTAGAATGTTGTATTTTCACTATAATGTGAACTACAGCTAAACTTTAGTTCAGGTAAGTATTTGACTAAGAAGTAGTTTGATGGCAAGATGAAGAAAAAAAGATAATTTCACAAAGATTAATCAGAAAGATGAAATGAAGACTATAAGGAGGGCATACTGTAATTTTGTATGCAATGATTTTGAAATTGGCACATTTGAGAAAAAAAAGACAATTAAAAGTTAAAAGACAAGAAGATGAAAAAGTAAGACAATGAAAGAAAATATATAGGAAAATCCACAAATTTGGTTTTTGAGAAGCATTTATTATATTATATTATATTATATTATATTATATTATATTATATTATATTATATTATATTATATAAGTTTTATGATATGGAAGTAAATTTATCCTCAGCGTACCAGGGCTGAGAGGCTGTAGAGAGAGCGAGAAGGAAATAGAGCGATCTTGTTAGAGGATTATGTATTGTGTAATGTGGAAACTTTCCTCCTCGCCCAGCTGTGCTGGGTCACTGTAAACCCTGTCCAATTTTCCTGACACTCGGAAGCTCTAAGTCCTTTCACTGTTTCTTTCAGGAGCTCACGACACAAAGACAGGTTTCTCCTAAACAGACATGAGAGACCTTTTCCTATTTATTATAGAGCAACTGGGGCCAAATGATGGTACTTTTCTCCTTTCCACTGGATGTGTTCCCTCTTTCATTATAATTTTGTTGTGTACCATATATCAAGGATGTTTTAGGGTTAACGCTCATATGGATAATGCTAGGGCGGCACGGTGGTGTAGGCACTGTCACCTTGCACCTCCAGGGTCCGGGTTCGATTCCCGTTTCTGTGTGCATGGAATTTGCATGTTCTCCCCGTGTTTGGAGGGTTTCCTCCCACAGTCCAAAGACATGCAGATTAGGCTAATTGGCATTTCCAGATTGCCTGTAGTGTGTGTGTGTGTGTGTGCCCTGCGATGGATTGGCACCCTGTCCAGGGTGTACCCTGCCTTGTGCCCTAAGTCTCCTGGGATAGGCTTCTGGCCCCCTGTGACCCTGAATACAGGGTTAAGCGGTATAGATGATGAGTGAGTAGATAATGCTAAAATTATATTTACAGATGATAAATAATTTGACATTTCCAATACACGTTACAGTGAACTGTGATTCAGTATAGTGTTAGATGTTTTGCTTGTCTCCATTGTGAATAAATAATTCATGTCATGTCATATTGAACTACATAAATGCTATCTCATTGTTCTTATGGATGGCTGGGTAAAAACTGTATATAAACCAAACATACAGCACCCAGTGTTGTTTATTCTGATACAACAATTGCTAGAATATTTCATCACTAAGCATGATGGTAAACGTTTGACCCAATTTAGCCCTGGAGACCTAGAATCTTGCCACCTGTATGTGTCCAGTGTTGGTGCTGTCCTTTCTTAGGCTGCACCACTTTAGCCTTGGGAGTCTTACCTGTCATGTGATCAAAACGCTTAGAAACTAATCTAGATGTTGGAGGTTATAAGGTAAATAGGGATTATGGGCATGATCAGTCACATAGTACTTGCCATTTGATTCACTTTAATATACAAGTTTTTAAAAGAATTAGCAGTATTGTTAAATTTGACTGAGCAAAAAAAAAAAAAGAAAAAGAAAAGGTCACATAGACAAAGAAATAGCACAGATACACACCACATGGTTTTATTGTTGTTTTCATTTGTTTCTATGACCAAATTATAATAATATGCTCAAATTGTGCCCTGCGACGGATTGGCACCTTGTCCAGGGTGTACCCCGCCTCGCGCCCTAAGTCTCCTGGGATCAACTCCAGACTTTCCGCGACTCTGTACTTGATAAAACGGTATACATTTTTGCCATGTCATTCCCATGTTCCAGTAACATCTAAAATTTTGATGTTATAAAACTATAAACATTTACGTTATATCCTTTATAAGTTAAAGGATAACTTTAGTTCTACCTGATGTATCTGAAAACCCAATCTGATCATTTTGCTTCATGCACATTTTTTCACATTTCATAAAAATTTCCATCATTTTCTTTTGGTTATGTAAAGCTGCTTTGTGACAATGACCACTGTTACCACACACGGCAAGGCTTCCATATAATCGTCTATATTTTTCAAAAATCGGCATCGACCTAGGTCGTTTTGTCGGCACCCTAGACTTTTAAGGGTTAAAAAGGAGACAGTAAGAGTAAATTGTTTAAGCTGATTGGCATGTACTTTTTTAAATGTACTTTTACACAGACAATAAATGATTAATCATCTTAATAGTAGTCTGGCTATTTCATTAAGGAATCACATTAACTCATGTACAGTAACACCTCCAGGTTTGTTATACCAGAAAGCAGGAAGCATGAGTAACCTAAACAGAAATGATCATTTCTTGCAACAAAAAGGACATGAAACACGAAACACACACTGAGCATCTTAGTATAAAATAGACAATACACACAAAGTAATACATCCCTTGCAAACAAAAAAAAAATCCTAATTATCCAAAAAGCGACCAATGCTTTTTCACCTCATCAGTTCATTAACAAACTCTCACTGAGGTTTAAGAGTGTGTTAGAGCAGGAGAAATGTGTAAAATGTGCAGTGAGGCTCTACAGGAATAGTATTGAGAGTCACTGAGGACTGAAATGGAACACAATCTGTTCTCCAGGGTTTGCTATACAGAGGTGACCAAATCGTCTGCACACAATAATGACCGCCCTGTCATGTCCACTGAGATTCCTGAAGAGTTCGCCATCCTGCTGGGGAAAAATAAATCACTTCCGGGTATAAATCGAATATTTACCTCAGGAATAAACAGTATTTAGGGAGAAGATAGGAAATTAGCATTTGCCTGAAATAGATTTGTTTCTGAATGGTGTTTTAAAGAAACAATTTATCTAGCAAGAGCTGTGTCTCAAATTAAAAACCCTGAGCCTTTATTTGAGAGTATTTTATAATCTGAAAAATACAGAATAATATAAAATAGAACTCTGCTTTCCAAAAATAATCTTTTTTCCCTTAATAAATTAAACCATTACTTAAAAACTGTTTTATTGTTTTATACTGTTTTAAACTAGTTTTGTATTATTTGGGTTATTTTTGTGTAAGATTCTGATTTGTTTGATAATCTCAATCATTTTCAGGTGGAAATAAACATAAAGGGGCAAATACTTTTTCACGGCACTATACTGTCTCCTGATCTGCAGTACAGGAAACTCTACTAAGATGTACTGTATATGTATAGAAGAAGAGCATTTAAGGATATATTTTTTAAACTGCATGTTTCATGCACATTTCATTATATGTTATATATGCATGTTTCCAGAAGTAGTAACCCTGTAAAAGTAGCTAAATCCATGCTTGATAACCATAACCATGTTTGGCGACAGAAGCAGTTTACTGTAGTTCAGGCTGATACACACTTCCTATTGAGTGTCTAGCAACAACTATAGCTTAATTAAGGAGATTCTAAGGAACTGCAGACAAAACTTTGTACTTATTTGTTCTGCATGTTGCTGATAAACCTTTGAATATTAAAATGGCTCATTACAATCATTTAAAAAAGCAAATGGTAACATGTTTTTATACCTTGCTTACTTGAATTTGTTTATAGCACATTGTGTCCCTGAACAATATGGCAAACACGTTGACGTATGATCCATTTCCGTCTAGCTAGTGATCCCTTAGAGTAAAAATCCTACTGTAAAAGGTAAATGAGTCATTACTGGATACAAATAAGTCAATAAGCACTGTGGAGGAAACATCAAGGAGCAAGCAGGGAGTAAAGGGAATAGAATAAAAATAAAGGCTCGATATCAGTTAGGAGTACAAAGCCTGGATGCATTTGGTACTAAATGTGACCGTGATGGAGTGGAAAGATCCGGAAATCGAAGAAAAGCCTTGATTTAATTTTATTAAATTGGCTTATGTACTTTTGTAGAGAAAGCCAAAAAGCTTTTGTAGCTGAACCCAGAAGCATTGAATATGTTGTTTAAAAAGCTCACTGCAAATGATCCGAATATCCAAATATTCTGTCTTTGGAAAAACTAATGTAGTATGCAAAAACACACACACATACACAGAGGTAACTAATAGAGCTTTGGTCATACATAGTGGAGGAGCGGTGCCGAGGTGTCATACACGCTAATAGGAAATTCTGTTCATCAAGCAGCATTAATTATAAGATCTGCTCTCTGCTTTTGACATTAATTAAATGAAGTACTGGGCTGAGACCTGACACTTCTTGCTCAGGCTTGGGAGATCATGCTGCAGAGTTTCAATCTGTTTGTAACCCCCAGTAGATCCCCTCAATAGATTTATTTGTTTTGCGTTAAATCACAGTGATATTTTAAAGATAACTGGTATACATTACATGATGAGATCCAGGAGATAAATGCTACTGTTATAGGATGAAATGAAATCTGAGAAAATGAGAGAAGTGTGTAAAAATAGCTGAAGGAAAAAAAACGCAGTGGGCGCCATATTCCTTGGGAGCTCAGGACTCTAGGTGGGGTATAACCTGGAGACTGTGCCAATCCATCACAGGGCACACAAGCACTACAGAGAATTAGGAAATGCCAATTATCCTCATCTGCATGGCTTTGGACTGTGGGAGGAAACCCACCAAGCACAGGGAGAGCACAGACCTGAGGCAGGACTTGAACCCTCCACCCTGGAGGTGTGAGACCATGCTAACCAGTATGCCACAGATTAATTACTCTTGAATATAATAAAGTAACTGCTATTGCCAGGCAGAAAAGCAGCATAAAATGTTTTGTGTATGAGTTATATTAAAACGTATGCATGCATTATTTCTGTTACTAATTTAAAGGAAAAACCAGCTGATTAAAGTCACCTATTAAGACATTCAAATATGTGTCAGCCCAGAATGTTCTGTATCACAGCGTTACGTCAATAAAAATGTGTCAGGTGACTCAGGTCTTAAGTCAGCTTGACATAAGACCTGTGAAAAACACAGATATAAAGATAATAAAAAAAAGAAATACATTTAATCAGCTCAATTACTACTCAAATCAGTCACAGTTAACAGAGGATGTGCTTTTTTTCTCTGCTGCTGGTTTGATTTCTTACACACACACACACACACACACACACACACACACACAATGTCATTTAAGTCCTTATATTATTAATGGAAAATAATGT
>JAQMYJ010000037.1:9760832-9771188 GCA_030014305.1 Clarias laeviceps
TTTCTTACACACACACACACACACACACACACACACACACACACACACACACACACACACACACACACACACACAGCTGCATCTAAAGACAATGAGCATCTTTATGTTTGGCAGGTGTCCATGTGCATTAATATGCATTTTGGACTTATATTTAGCAGCATGGAAATCATTTATGGTGATGCATGAAGTAAAGCTCATAAAGCAGCTTATGCAATATGTTCACCAGTGATGCTCTGTTCGCGGCTCACGCCTCGCAGATGGCTAGTGCTCTTTTTATGACAGGTGGTGTTTATTTTTCTAGCTATATTGGACTTTTAGCATTCTTAGCTTCGAAAAACTTCTTTGAGTGTCAAGAACATGAACACAGGCATCGCTAGTATACAATACCATATACAGTATGTGTGAAAACAGATAAAAACTGCATAACCATGTATTTTTTTTATTGCATTTTTTAGTCACTCACATACACACAGATATGTAAATGAAAGCAGAATTCAGCTGAGACCTACACGTGATGAATCATAGATGAGGTCTGTGTAAGTCATAGTCTCCGGTTCAGGTGGGTGGAATCCAGCACCTCACGAGTTAGATGAGTAATATCCCAGACTCCGGATGAATCCTATTGCCGATGACCAAGACCACTCCTGCAGATAAGATACACAGCTTCATCTAAAACCTTCAAGCACCCTGTGATTCATGGGCTTTGTCCCAACCATTATGGGCCAAAATGGAAATGTCTTTTAAAATTGAAGATGGAGCTAGTGTGCATTTATGACAAGTCTTTCTGAAATACTTCCAACTTTTATGCTCACTGGACATGAGTCTCTAGGATGTACATACAGAGCAGATGAGGTGACTGGCAGATAACACAGATATCCCTATTTAAGGTCCAACCAAGGCCAAGGGACCAAGGAAATCACATTTCAGAAAGTTTACATTAATCACTTGACAGAAGCCTTTATCTAAATCAAAGAAAAATCCAATGATTGTAGAGCTGACTGGTTGAGGTTAAAGAGAAGGGCTCATCGCCTGGTGGTCTTTATTAGACTTAGATTAGTGAAACAAAGATAACACCGGGAGGTTTTAAAGTATGATTGGACAAATGCGTGTATGTATGTATTTTTTCTCTGCGCCCTCTGTAATCAGTCTAAACAAAAATAACTGATGTGTCTTTTAATAATTCTGCATTCATCAGTAATGTTTAAGCATTCAAAGGTAACTATTGTTTTCAGACATTTGTGCAAGTCATATCAAGTCAGTATCAAGTTGAACAGGTTAATTTTGCATTATGGTCAATAGAGTGCAGTTGGTGAAATCAAAATTTTACATTTTGGCAAAAATCAATAGATAAATACCTTATCGTCCTCACCGTCAACAGATTTGAGAAAGGTTTAATCCTAAATAGTTAGCACTGTCGCCTTGCACTTCCAGGGTCTGGGTTTGATTCCCGGCCAGGCTCTGTGTGCATGGAGTTTGCATGTTCTCCCCATTCCCCGTTTCCTCCCACAATCCAAAGACATGCAGATTAGGCTAATTGGCGTTCCCAAATTGCCCGTAGGTGGATTGGCACCCTGTCCAGGGTGTACCCCGCCTTGTGCCCTAAGTCTCCTGGGATAGGCTGCACGCCCCCCATGACCCTGAATACAGGATAAAGCGGAATAGACGTGAGTAAGTGAGCGAATAATCCTAAATATTGTTTTAAAGCACTTTAATGAACACTATCCAAGCTGGAGGCGGCACAGTGCCGTAGTGGTTAGCACTGTGGCCTTGCACCTCCAGAGTCAAGGGTTCAATTCCCACCTCTGGTCTGTGTGCATGAAGTTTGCATGTTCTCCCCATGCTTGTCGGGTTTCCTCCCACAAGATGTGCAGAATTTGTGTTCCCAGATTGCCCGGTGTGTGATTGGCACCCTGTACAGAATGTACCCTACCTTGTGCTCAAAAGCCTTTTGGGATAGGCTCCAGGCCTGCACGACCCAGTACAGGATTAACAGTATAGAGGATAAATGGATGATTATTCAAGCGGGTCACTCTAGTGGTGATAGATATCCACACTGTATATAGCTATAAATCCAAACTGCTGGTTATGTTATATTTAGGAGCAGCAGGGAAATCCTAGTATCAAAGTGAGACTGAAGGCTTCCTCTTTCTTATTAGATCACAGAATCCTGATTTAAATATTCAAAAGATTGGCCATATCACAGTAATCTGACATGATATATGAACCTGGTATAAAAATTGCCCTTATTAATACCTGATTTGATGGGTCACATACTGTATAATAAAACTTTTTAAAAGATGCCTAGGCATTTTTTACATTACACAGGGAATCAGATATTTTGTCTTCAGGTGACTTGTTTCTCGAAAGCATAAGGTTATTTCATTCAGATGTTCAGCAGGTCAAACCTATTACTGGGTTCTCTAAAGACAACAGAGAATTTATTAGCATTTCTTAAATAAAATCATCACATCAGTTAATGTGCAAGTGATCTCTGATGCACAGCTGCTTCTGACTACTGTGGGTAAAAGATAAGCTATTTCTGTGTTATAAAGTAGTGTATCGGATTATTCACATTTTTATTAAATTTGCGTTTTTTCTTTATGTGTTGATTCCACTGGTGTTTCTATGAGCAGATACATTAAGAACCACATACATATAATCATGCATCAAATATGAGGAACCAGGGTGGGAGGAGAAGATTTGTGCCCCTGCATTGATGGTATGTACGGCTTGTATTTATAACAGGGATTATAAATAGCAGATGACATTGAACATTGTATGATTATGCACTGGGCCAGTACCAGGAATTCAAATTGCATTTTATTTTAGTTCTAGTTAGTTAGTTACAGTTACTTTCTAGCACCATCAGGACTGAATGTTTCTGAGGGTTCGACTATAAGCACTGTGCCATACGGATGTATTAAAAAACTAAAAACACTACAAATTAGTTTTCTGATTTACAGTATATTGGGTGCATGACATGGATAATACCGTATCCTTATAATATTTATTTCATCATATTTTAAAACCAAAATCATAATAATTTACGTTTGTTACAGGACAAAATGGAAAAACTGGAAACATGTTATGATTTAAGGGAATTAGGAATCCATTCTGGAATAGGTTCCTCTCTCTTCTCTGCTTAGAAAAACAGTATCATGCACAATCAATGCAAAATTATTCTCATTCATTTGTGAAGATTCTCCGTCATCAAGGCGAGGTTATCTGGAAGTTGAGCCATGTCAACTGGATTTCTTTCTACTTCAGTAGAAGCGTTTCACTACTCCATATTCTGATTCATTACGTTTGTCCTAATGGTAGTGGTGTCTTCCAGGATGACCCGGCACCATCTATGTTAGCGGTCTATATGCTATAGCCTTCACATTCACTGCATCTTATTCCAACTGAATACTTACAGTTTGTCGGTTTATGGAGCGTTGTCTTAGACAGTGCTCTTCACAGCCACCATCATCGAAGTACCAAATGCATGATTATCTTATGGAACTATATTGTTCATGCCTTAAGTGGAGTTCCAGAAACTTGTGAAACTTGTGCCAAGGCACTTTAAATCTATTCTTTTAGGTTGTGGTGGCACCTTATAAGTACCCCTTATGTTCATGTCTCCCTTACTTTATCAACCACCTAGTAGAGCTAAGTTATCAAGTGAAGCTAACAGGAAGGTTTGGAAAGGAAGGTTTGGAAAGATGCATTATCAAGAGGAGTATCCAAATAGTTAACTCTACCATCAGCTTATATATTACAAATAAACGTTTGAAAGCAGGCTAGCTAAGAGAAAAACACTTGAGTGATTACCGTGTGTCGAAGAGCAGCGAGACTCTTCCTCTTTCCTTCAGGAACAAAGTGCTTCGTGATGTAGTGCGATGTTTGTAAATTCTGTCAGCGACTTCGGATCTGAAACATATCTGGACATGCATTTTAAAGTCGAAGTGGGTTGCTAGGCAACACCCCTTTAACACCGCTTGTATTCCCAAGTCTACTTTTGTAAAACGACATTATATGCTACAGAGTGTTTAAGTGGAAGTGTGGAGCATGTGAGAGTCCAGATGTTATGCAGTGGTCTGATGCATTTAATATGTACAACCTCACCCTTGTTGCTAACATCACATAATGATGTAGGACAAAGAATGTGTGATGTGTTTGATAGGCTGCCTTGTCATATTAACCTCTGATCTGTGTGAAGCTTTAGCATAGAGCAGTGCAGGGCCACCGTAACCATTAGAACTGTTCTGTGTTGTGTGTGTGTGTGTGTGTGTGTGTGTGTGTTGGTTTTCTCTATTCTCTTTTCTCAAAAACTACCAGATGGTTCAGATTTCTAATCACAGCCATGCTGCTTAAGCACCAAATCCACACTGGGACAATAGGGATGGGGTTGGGGGGTTCTATGTAATCATCATTCTGTCCAAATTCTCTCTGTTTATGTGAACGCTCAGGGTTGAAAAAGGGATACACCTATGCGGAGTGTACTGTCTCTTCATAAGAATTCATAGTCATGATCACTGCTGCTTAGGTAATTGAAAAACCTGTGTCAATTGAAAAACATCTGTACTATAAGCACTGCTTTTTAACACCAGCTGTATGTGAGAAGGCTCTGGATTCTTTCCAATTCACATAAATTTTCAGGCTCAGCCTGACAGCAACTACGCATGTGCTTATCTGGAATAGCTGTTGCTATTTGGTGCTAAAAAAAAAAACATTTGGCAGACACCCATATGCAGAATGACTTTGCTTTGATCTCATTATACTGTATATCTGAGCAGTTCAAGGCTCAAGTTCAAGGGCCCAACAGTGGTAGTGGTGGGCCAACCCCACAGTAGGCCAACACCTTAACCACTGAGTTACCTCTGCAGACCCCAAAGATAATCAGCATCTCTTTTTCATTTTAATGTATACCTGTTTTAATGGTTCATCAAAAGGACAAGGTTAAAGGACAAGGATAGGAATCGTAATCAAACAGTCTGGCCAGTGCCAGACATCCGCAATCAAATTTCGCACTGATGTGCAGAATTTCATCTTAGAATTACCACACTTATTAGACTTCGGATTTAGGAACAATTTTATCTATAAAAAAAAAGGTCAAACTTAAGAACACCTACATTCATTCATTCATCTTCTACTGTATACCACTTATACTGTGTACAGAGTAGCAGGGGCCTGGAGCTTATTCCAGGGCACAAGCCTGGGTACAACCTGGACAGGATGCCAATCCATCACAGGGCACACACATACATACACACACACACAATACAGGCAATTTGGGAAAATAACCTAAGAATAATAGGCCTGAAGCAGGAATCAAACCCTGGACATGTGAGGCCACAGTAATAACGTCAACGTGCCTCCCTAGAACAGCTACAAATAAATAAATAAATAAATAAATAAATAAAAATTTGCAAGTTACTAAAAGGATGCATGATGGTTTGAATCTGTCACTTTTGACATTGGGCAAGTTTAACCCAAGCAATGACCTTAGCACCCACAGTGTGATTTACCACAGCCTGTAAATCACTTCAACAGTGATGAATTGCTTGTGCAAATTAAAGACCAAACACTATTACAGTTAATACACTATTTAAAGATAAATTAAATAAAAGCATTAAGTTTCTTTTTCTATATTAGGTAGCAGTATCTCTAATTGATGAGTGAAATTTCTCAAAATCATGACTCGTAAAATGGCCGACTGTAATAAAATTGGTTTCACAGGTGGCTCAGAGGGCTAAGGCATTGAGTTACAGATCAGAAGATCGGCAGTTCGATCCCCAGCACCACCAGGTTGCCACTGTTGGGCCCTTGAGCAAGGCCCTTAACCCTATCTGCTCTGCTTTATCATGGCTGACCCTGTGCTCTGACCCCAGATATCCTGGGATATGCAAAGAAGGAACTTCACTGTGCTGTAATGTATATGTAACAAATAAAGGCTTAACTTAAATTAGATATTCGCTGCTTCCTATAAGCCTGTAAAAAGGTTTATATTCATGTATACTAGATAAACTGAACATTTAATCAGCGGTATTACTTGAAGTATAATTATGCATACATTTAGACACCTTTGTAGTTTAAGTCTCATTAAGATCTAAACATCATGTCTATTGAAAACATTTATTCATTTATCTTCAAAAGCCTTATTTAATTATTGTTCCTCCCTGTATTTGTGGTGTGATTACATAATTGTTGTTTATACTGTCTATCACCAATAATACACCCACTAACACATAGATTTTTTTTTGTAAGCAGGAAATTCATTTTTGCCATGTACAGTAAATGGTTCTTTACTATTGCACAACTGCTAAAATCCTGTGAATACATGCTTTAAAAAAAAAAACAGCTACAGTATGCTCTTGGAGGACTTGATTGGCATGGAGGAATGGGTTGTGGTGTTCTCAGGATTTAAATCTCTTGTTCATAGAATTTTAGTTTAGACTACAGATTCCCATTCCCTTGTCATGGGTTGAAAAACTGTGGATTAAACCAGGAACAGGGAGTGGAAGAAAGGACCCTATTCAGACAAATCCAGGTTTCACGGTTTCTCTTTAATCATTCTGATGGAAGGATCTGAACTGACACAAGCAGCATGGGTTCACAGAGCATGAGTTTACTGTTTTGCTGTGTTGCTCTGTGATGACGAGTATTTCTGAATAAATTTGGCATTAAATTCAAATCCCATCCTTCACTAACTGGCACCCTACTGCACACCAACCTATTGTAATTCTTTTGATTCAACACACCCCAAGGCCCACCAGTATTCTTGGAGGTACAAATGATGACCAGTTTCACATGTACAGCCCACATTTAAGGTGTTCTCTCCATCTTTCAAATTCTTTCTGCCTTCTAGAAAGATCTTTTCATCTCATTGCTTGACTACTGCAGCTATTTACTGGCTGACGTCAGTTACCTATTGTTAAACCGCAGATGATCCAAAACACACTGACATGTCTGGAAAAGCAGATGAACCATTTTTTCCCACCTACAATAACATAATGAGCTGCTCAGCTTTATTCAATTTTAAGCTTTCTTCCTCCCTCACAGTCTGTGGGTCTTAGATTATTCTTACAGAGGCACTTTTAATTCTTGTAATTGCAAGCAAACATCAGTGTACGTGTGCGGACTTTAAAACAGGCACAGTTATATGTCTGGTTCTTCATTAATTAACTATTTACGTATTTGTTAAAGCTACTCCTTAAAAAATGGCATGTATCCAAAAATCCAATTTGATTAAAAAAAAAAGTGACTTTTGACTTCATTTTGTCACATGTACTTATGTCCTCGGTTTATGTCACATGTACTTTGATGCAATGCTGTTGTCACCCATTTTCGTTTTCTTTTCAACAACAACAAAATAATTTTCTTTACAATATATTATCTTTTTGTCAGCTGTATTCAGGTGTTCAAACTTTGACTGTGGTCTTCCACTAATAATAGCTTTTTTTTTTAACCATCGTAGTATAGTACAGTATGTCTTACTATTTTATTATCAACAGTGTCTTTCAAAAGTATTCATCCCCCTTGAACTTTTCCACATTTTGTCATGTTACAACCACATGTATTTTATTGGGATAAACTATAGGCACATACTGTAATTGTGAAGTGGAAGGAAAATGATAAATCTGTAATCTGTAAAGTATGGCATGCATTTAAATTTAGCCCCCCTGAGACAATACTTTGTAGAACATACAAAGAAAATACTTTTGCTATCTATCTATCTATCTATCTATCTATCTATCTATCTAAGTTAAGCCTTTATTTGTCACATATACATTACGGCACAGTGAAATTCCTGCTTTGCATATCCCAGCATAACTGGGGTCAGAGCGCAGGGTCAACCATGATACAGCGCCCCTGGAGCAGATCGGGTTAAGGGCCTTGCTCAAGGGCCCAACAGTGGCAACCTGGTGTAGCTGGGGGTCGAATCGCCAATCTTCCAATCATTAACTCAGTGCCTTAGCCCACCACTGCCCCGATCTATCTATCTATCTAAGAAAATTACAACAATTTAGTCATTTTTTTGATACCCCAGCTTTCCTGGCAATTTTTTTTTTTATCCATTACCTCACCCAATTAATTGTACTAATTAGCACAACTCTTTTGCCAGATGACATCACCTGTTTTGTGCACAGGGGGAACTATAACATATTGTGCATGCTGTCTTAATATTTTTGGACACCACTGTAAATTATGTGTATAGAAGGCCTTGGGATTCCAAACTCTCTTGCAAAACCAACTGTCCTCAACCCTTATCAAAATGTTGTCTGAGTTCATTTGTAGGGTCTATTTATTTATTTATTCATTTATTTATTTAATTATTTATTGTAGAAGAGTTAGAGTTTGTTTATCATGGTTATGCATAATTAATTTAAGACCTGATTTCATGCTTCCTATCCTTTTGAATGTGTGCATCTTAATGTTACTGCTTCAGCTTTTCTTGTTTCTTTGGTGGTTTCTTACACTCTTAAAAAATGCTGGGTTATTTTTACAGCTCAGCTGCTGGGTCAGGTAGATGGGTCAACATGATCTGAATTGGCTCGATATTGTGCAACGCAACATGCTGGTTCGGGATACGGACCTGACGAGAAACAGGCAAAACAAATTTTCTCGAAATTTCCATTGCGTCTGATAAGTAACCAGAAAAAGGAATGAAAAAGAATGAAGTAAAAAAAATAATAAATAAACTTTATCTGCTATAAATGTTTTACTGCTTAATAAATGGATGTTTTTTCACATTTACTATAATTTATAATTGAATTGGATGTTTCAAAGGTTTATTTCTGGTGAAATTATGCAATTTATTTTAACAAAAGACACAAGTTTCTTGTATTTAATAAGACCAAAAATAATTTGATTACATTTATACATGCTTATATTTATAAACAACATTACGCTACCTACCCTGTCCAGGGTGTACCCTGCCTCATGCCCTAAGCCTCCTGGCATAGGCTCCAGGTCCCCGCGACCCTGAATACAGGATAAAGTGGTATAGAAGATGAGTGAGTGAGTGAGTGATTACGCTACCTGAATACATATGTCAAGAGCTAACTCTTGACATACAGTATGTATTCTAGAAAATTAAAGAATTACCTTGCATTTATTTTGCAACATAATATAAAGTTTATCAGTTATCACTAGTGTTGAATTACCAGGGAACTTGCATATTTGAATATATTCATGTGTCACTCACCATTAGAAATATGCACGGTTATGATAGAGTTATCACTTTAATTTAAGTAAGCCTGCTTTACCAAAAGGTGTCTAAAAGGTAAGGGTTGCGGGTAGGGTAGGTGGGAGGTGGCCTGAAGCTTCTTTTGTGCTGATATGAAAAAAGCTAACACAATGTGCAAACTGTAGCCATAACAACTTTACTGTATGTAGCTCATCAATAAACTAATTGTTACCCCCAGGCTGAGGGTTTCACACGAGGCTACAATACACCATGCTGCGTTAGACCTAACAGTTAGTTTCCAAACTAACATGCTATAATACTGTTGTTAATGTGTACTTAAGTTAATGTCTTATTAACTTGTAGTTTTGAACTAACTGGTGACTAAAACCTAGTTATATTCTGTTTTGCTGTTTGACGCATTTGAAGTCCATCCAGTATCTATACCACTAATCCTGTGTACAGTCACTGGGGTTGATTGGGGGTTTTCTCCGGATGCAAGACAGGGTTTACCCTGAATGGGGTGCCAACACACACACCACGCTCCTGGCAATTTGTAACCGCCTACACCAGATGTCTTTGGACTGTGGCAGGAAACACGAGTACCTGTAGAAAACCAACCCCAAACATGGGAAGAAAATGCAAACTCCACACACACACAAAGATTTGAGCCACTAGTTCTGGTAAAGGGTGCATCAGGAAGGCCATCCTACATAATTAATTGATAATTGATAATTGAAAACTCAGGTTTGTCGACAGTGGAGTGACTGGTTGCTTTCATTTCCAGGGAGCCCCCATGTCTGTGTTTCCCTCACAGACATGGTGGCTCCCGGACGAGTCCCTGCTTGCACTCTACACTAAATATACATTCACCTCATACATTATGTGACTGTGACCATACCTAACTGTTATCTCCCCTTCTCTTCTGCTCTCCCCTCTCCTGTTCTCTCTCCCCCTCTCTCTCTCTCTTTCCCTCTCTCCTGAGCTGCCAGTGATCCAGACTCCCTCTGCCCTCTGGACCTGTTTGACTCATCCTGGTGCTCTGCTTCTGGTTGGAGATCTCGTCATATGGATGCCCCATGTGTCTTTTTGGGATGCGTCTGGTGTCTCGGGACGGTTTCACTCTACCATGAAGACGGTTCTGGCCTCGACTGATGTTGACAGCTGTTTCTCTGAGGACTTGACTT
>JAQMYJ010000037.1:9771279-9781347 GCA_030014305.1 Clarias laeviceps
GTGTAAAGCTGCTTTGCGACAATGACAATTGTTAAAAGTGCTATACAAATAAAATTGAATTGAATTGAATTGAATTGAATATTAACTTAAACACATCTCGTGTTACACAGTACCTCTAGCCTCCTAACACACAGTATGACTGCAGATCAATCCCTGCTATCTGGACTCACCCAAAAGAGGATGGGTTCCCTTTTGAGTTCGGTTTCTCTCAAGGTTTCCACCTCAGGGAGTTTTTTTTTTTTTTTTTTGCCACTGTTGCCCACGGCTTGATTGTCAGGGACAGTCTGATCATTTAGATTTAGACATATTTTCTCAAATATGTATAAATCAATTCAAATACTTTTTTTCTGATCCTATAAAGGTGATTTGTAACAATAACCATTGTTAAAATGTATGTATAAATATTATTAAACAGAATTGAATAAGTTTAAATGGTGCAAATCAAATATCCATATTTGATGATCCACTCTGGTGTATTCTAAAAGGAGCAACTGAAAGAATAACTACATTTTGGTAGCAGAGTAAGAAGAAGAAAATGAGCTCAAACGTCTGTCTGGGTGATGTTTTTATGAATGTCAGTGGGTGTATCAACTAAGCTAAACCTCCCATTGGTGTGAAAGAGAGCGTAGCATATATATGTGTGGTTTTTGTGTGTGCAGTTGTGTGATAAACTGACTTCCCACTCTGGGTGTTTTCCTGTCACGCCCAGTTTACCAGGCACAGACTCCAGTTTGTAAACTTGTCCAGGATGACATGGTAAGTGAAGATGTATGGTTAATCAGGTCAAATCAAGTGGGCTTTATTTCACACCAAAAGACTCCCACATCGCGACATACAACAAATGACTTTCAACAATTGTGTGTAAAGGGGAAACACATGAAACCTAGTGAACCATTTGAGGGCACACCGGATGAAGCTAAAAGCAGAGGGATGCACCGTGTTTAACAGCTGGCAGTGTTCAGGACAAAACCCTGTAGCCTGGCGGAGGAAGAAGCAAGACAGCCTCCCTATATTTCTGTACTTTCAAACACATACAGTACCAGTGTGTACAAGCCTCCTCAACACCACCTGAGAGGGTTTTCTCTTATGAAGGACATGCAATGAGTCAGTCTTGTTTTGCAAGATAAAACTACCATGGTCATATTTCTTAAAAAGAATTGCTGACATTTAAGGTTGGTTTGTAGCATAACAAGAATACCAACTACTTTGCTGTTATTGGTGCTAAATTATTGTAGTTAGGTAGTACGTAAACTTGTCGTGGCTGCAGGGTGGCTTAGTGGATAGCTCTGTTGCACTGTACCTCCTGTGTTTTTTTAGGTCTGTGTGCATGGAGTTTACATGTTCTCCCCGTGCTTGGTGTGTTTCCTCTGCGTTCTCTGGCTTCCTCTAACAGTGCAAAGACATGCAGATTAGACTAATTGGTGTTCTCAAATTGCCCGAATGGATGGATGAAAATTTGTTGTGTTTTGTATTTACTTATATGTAGGTATACTTTTAACTTTTAATATATTGTTTGTTTAACATTTAAAAAAAAAAAAAGGCTTTCTTTAATGTTATCCACCATTTTTTCCTAAAGTATCCGCTCAGGCACCATTTTAAAAGTATCGATTTGGCACAGGTATCATAAAACACCCAATTGATACCCCACCCTACCAGGAGGTGGAAGGCGACAGGTACATTAATAATAGAAGATAGTTTAATGATCAATTGTAAGTGGATGGTTTGTATTAAAAAGAACTTAAACTGGAACGCATGTGTTCTCTGAAATGTGGTAAAAAGTGGAAAAAAAATAGCACGAGCGTGGCTTCGTTTGCATATCTGATTTACATATATAATACATGCCCCGCCCTTTTAGTTAGTGTGTATTGGGAGACCCGTTCACGTGGAAACGGAGTGTATTTGGCGTGCGGGTTGGTAAAGCGGAAGCAGTAGTACTAAGAGGAGGAGGGGGGGAGGAGAAAAGGAGGAGGTGCGTTGTGTGTGTGTGTGTGTGAGAGAGTGAATAAGGGGAGCATGTGAGAAAGGGGGAGGTGGTGTGTGTGTGTTATTACGGACAGGCGGCCCGGAGGCAGGGTGACACTTCAACACGCTTATGTCGGGTCGCTTGTGAGTCGCGTCCGCATGGGTTCCTGTTTAAACACACACAGGACGCATCCGAGCCCGGGCTGTCCGTGAGCGCCGCGAGCACCACCGGAGACTCTCCCGTTACCGCTGTGGGAGCGCGTTATAGCGTCGTGCTTTCAGGCGCAGAGTGTCGGATCAGATCAGAGGTAAGCATCTGTCCGGGACGCTCACGCACGCGCTTTTTGTTCGATTGTTAATAACAGCGTCACGCGCTCTGAGCGCGTGATGGGATGTTTGATTAAGAAGAATAAATAACTAACTATTAATAATAATGTTGATCTGGAAGATGCATGTGATTCATGTGCAGTGCTCCAGCAGTGAGCTTTGAAGAGCAGGTGAATGATCAACTTGTTTTTGGCACATGCAGTAGAGCTGGAGTGTGTGTGTGTGTGCGCGCGGGCGCGCGCGCGAGCTGGGAATGAAAAAACAAAACAAAACGTGTGTACACCCCTGCATGAATTGATCTGTGCTGGAGATTTCCACACATACTGTACACACATATATCCTGATTTAGCATTGTGCAAAGGAAAGTGTGTAAAGTTTTTCTTGATAGGATTTTGCACGCAAAGCTTTTCAATATAAATATTAAAAAGGGTTAAAAAAAAAATCCTCCTTCTGGATTTCAGCTTTTTTAATGTAGGTATTTATTTATTTATTATGGATTGCATGGACCTATGTGGCTTCTTGAATGTTGTAATATAGAACCCTTACGGGTTATTTGGTTGCATAGGGCCCAGGTTCGATTCCCAGCCATTGCCAAACCCTAGCCACTGGATGCAGTGCCAGTCCTAAGCCCGGATAAAATGAGAGGGTTTGCTTCAGGAAGGGCATCCGGTGAAAAAACCTGTGCTAAAGATTAGGTGGTCCGCTGTGGTGACCCCTTGACGGGAGTAGCTGAAAGACTTACAAGAGGGTGCCCCTACACAATAGTGTTTCTTTTTCATTGCATATACAACATTCAGCAGACTCCTTTATCCAGAGATACTTTTATTTTTATCTCATTATAACAGTTAAGGTCCTTGCTCAAGGGCCCGACTTGGCAGTGGGGTTTTAAACCTGGGATCTTCTGAACCGTAGTCCAATGCTTTAACCAGTGAGCTACCCCTACTCCTCATTATCAGCTAGGACTTGTTGTATAAGGTTAAGAACTATTAAACAACCACTGAGGAATATTTAATATATTTTATATTTTTATATAGTGTGTGTGTAGGACCCAATAAGGCCAAGTTGGCTTTATATATTTTTCACCTACAGTATGAGAAGAGAATTCACAACACAATGTGTAAAGGGTGCAGACCGCATTAAACTGATTGCTGCGAGAGGTTTCTTCACACGCTTCCTGGTTACACTGATACAGTGGGGTCTTGTGCAAGTGAGTGTGTAAAGTTACTCCAAAAGCAGGATGTCAATTGTATGGCATGCAGCAAGTCAAGTCGGTTTAAGTGGATTTTATTGGCATTTCTCCATGTATTATGTAAACACTGGATCGAACTGTTGTTTCTGCTGGACCAACACATAATGCAGTAGCAAGGTACACAGGACTCTATACTGCACTGATGCACAGCAGTGTGAATTCACAACATGACGTGTACAGTGTGTACCCTCATCTTGCCCACTAGTGATTTTGACATGCAAATGACTTGCACCTTGTAGTTTATGAAAAAGGGGAAGCACCAGCATATGTTAGTGACATGTCTGTGTGTATGTGTGTGTGTGTGCGTGTGTGTGTGAGAGAGTGTGGGTGTTCTGTTTTTCTGTCATCTGTTAAAAACATTCTGTCTAATTCCGTCTCTCCTTATAAGCAAAATGATTAGAAGACTTTTCCAGATCTACCTCGACGCTGGATACAGCTAGCTGCCAGACCTATAAACAAACAAATAAGCAGAAATTTAAATGAATGCTAAAATCAAACAAAACTTTATTCTTAGCATTTTACTGATACTGTTTATTAGAGATGGGGAAGAAACTGATTCAGTTATGTATCGCGATTCTTTTATGTGGCAAATCAAAATGTATCATTTAAAAAATTTTGAATTTATATATATTTGCATTTGAAGTGGTAAAATTTTTAATTTTCTCTATAATCCCACAGGTTGTGCACTTTAAACTAGTACTGTAGGGTGAGTCAAAAATTATCCGCACTCTGGCTGTAGAATTTGTTTCAGAACGCCCTTGGATAGCAGTCCTCTGTGTTTAATCCGAAATTTAGGCTTCAGCTCTTCAATAAGCATCTCATTGTAATGGGCACTGTTGATTGTTGAACCTTTTTCCTGATAATGTTCCTATACTGGTCCTTGAGAATCCCAGAAAACCTTAGACATCGATTTTCCAGCTGATTTTCTGAACCTTTTCTTGGTCAGCTATTGAGGATGTTACTGTTCCATACTCTGAAGTTCACTTTTAGGCTCATAGTGATTCCTTAGAGCATCGGTCCAAATTTTGTTACGCAGATATCCAAACGATCCCATTTATGCTCTTACATGAGGTGTTTCAGTAACAGGTACATTTTCAGACCGCAAAAACGGTATCACTGCATGCTGCTCTTCTTTCATGCAAATCACAAGTGTGGAGCGTCCATTTTTGCTCGCACCGCAGTTACAAATGAACTGATGTTACAAATTCACACCTGCACAGCAGTGACTGGGGAGGCTGTAGCCTTGAATGTAAAGTGCTGATAAGACAGTGCGGCAAACATAAGTTTTAATATAACCGGAGTGCGGATAATTTTTGACCCGCCCTCATTTTCACGTTGGTAGGCAGCACAGTCTGTGTGTTACGGGAAAATTATTTACTAAGTTTGTTTAGAATTGCAACACATTTTTTAAATATCCCGATATATCCTTATATCTTAGCCCAATATTATTATTATTTTTCAACAATCACAATACTTACAAAATTTTAATACAGATTGAATGGGTACCTAGATATCGTGATTGGTCGGTCACTAGTGACTCCCATCTCTACTATTTAACAAGTACAACTGTATAATAATGAGCTACAGTATAGTAAAGCTGTTGTGGATTAAACTACTGGTGACTGGTGCTGATACAGTATGTTTAGGATTGTAATGTCACTCTACTCATTACCTTAGGCAGGTTTTTTTTTTTAACATTTGATACGCTAAAATGTTGAATTGACCAAAAGTAATAATTAATACATTAATCATCCATAACATTAAAACTATTCGTCTAAAATTGTGTAGCTCCCACTTACGGTTCCAAAACAGCCCAACCCACTAAGGCATAGACTCCACAAGACCACTGAAGATGCGCTGTGGTGTCTGGCAGCAGGATTTTAGCCACAGATCCTTTAAGTTTTATAAGGTGTGAGGTGGAATCAGACTTTTGTCTAGGACTTCCTATAGATGCTCAATCAGTGTGAGATCTGAGTCCAGATCAATACCTTGAACACTTTGTCATGTTTCTCAAACCATCCCTGACCATTTCTTTCCTCGCAGTGTGGCAGGGAACATTATCCTGCTGAGAGAGAGGTCACTGCATTTAGGGCCCATAGTCCATCCCGCTTCCATCTCTTCTCAAAGGAAGCTACACACGCCACAGCCGTCTACATGGTGTAAAAAGAAAGTTGATTCATCATACCAGGCCACCTTCTTCCATTGTTCCCTGGTCCAGTACTGATGATCACACGCACATGTGAGGTCAGCATGGACACTCTGCCTGCTCTGCGGTTACACAGCAAGCTGGAATACACTGAACATTCTAACACCTTTCTATCCTGGCCATCATTCACTTTTTCAACAATTTGTGCTCCTGTAGCTCTGTGGGATCAGACGGGACCGGTTAGCCTTCACCCTCCACATGCATCAAAGAGCCTTAGGCCTCCATGACCCTGTCATAGACTCATGGTGGTAGATACTAACCACTACATAGTGGTAACACCAAGCAAGACCTGCTGTTTTGGAGACGTTCTGACCCAGTTGTCTTGCCATCACAATTTGTTCCTTAACAATGTCCCTCAGATGCTTCCGCTTGCTAATTTTTTCCTGACTGTTCACTTGCTTGTTGATTTTCTGACCTACTAACAGAATTCACATCTTTTTTTTTTCTTAGCTTTGTATGCATGTAATGGTTTACGTGCCTACATGTGTTAGGTTATCAAAACCAGGCATGACGCATGAACCGTGCATTAAAGTGCTACACTGCAGTTTTATGATCCGTCTGGCTAACAAATCGAGTGGGAAGTCTGAAATGTGCAACATGTTGATGCTGATTTATTCCTTCGTATTGTGAACTGTCACTCTGTACCCTGTACGCCTTTGAGAAACGTCCTCGGCTCAGCAGGCCATTTTGCTTCATGTCTCATTGTGTTCCTTTCTTAGTGATGAGATCATCTCCGTGTGACTTTCTGTCCTGGTTGTGCTGACCCATATGCTGCTCTTATTACCTGCAGAAGCTTTTAGGCCCTGAAGTGGATAATATTGATTAGCTTTTGCACAGCTTCACTGACTTTTATGTTATGGTGTTTTGCTGGCTGATGTAATTTTTCCATTAGATGAGCGATATAAAGGAAACGTTTGCCATATCTTTAACATACTTTGTTGGGACTGAGATGGTGATTATTTTTTCCATACCAGCATGTATACATACAGTCATGTGAAAAAGATGTTGAAGAGTGATTACTTGTTTAACCATATTCCTTTTGGTAAAGACATAATAAAAATCATCTGATTGTAGCAGGTCTTAGTATTAGGCAAATACAACCTCAGGCCAACAACATATAATTTTTTTCACCGTACATGATTTACAAGTTGTAGTTGTTCTCTGGTATTCAAAGGAGTTCAGTGACTGCAAGGCTCAGGTCCAAGCCCAAATTATTACCCCTCCATTACAGTGATTGATAGTTGATATGAGGTGTTTCTGCTGAAATGCTTTTTGGTTTTAACTACACATGGTGCTGGGCATTAAGGTCAAACAACTCCGCTTTGGTCTCATTTATCCATAGGACATTGTTCCAGAAGCCTTGTGGTTTGTTTAAATGCAGTTTTGAGAACTTCAGTCATGTTCTTTTTAGACAGGAGAGGTTTCTCCTGGCAAACCTTCCAAGCAAACCATGCTTGTTTAGTCTTCTTCTAATTGTGCTGTCATGGACGTTAACAGTTAACATGTTCAATGAGGACTGTAGGGTCTAAAGTCTAAACTGTTAAGTTTAGCTTTTTTTTTTTTTTGTATTTCTCTGAGCATTGTGTAGGCATCTGACTTTGGTGTGAATGTGCTGGGACATCCATTCTTGGGAAGATTGGCAGCTGTCTTGAAGGCTTTCCACTTTTATATATAATTATAATAATTATAATTATAATAATTTTTGTCACTGTTGAATGTTGAACTACGGATTATTTGGAAATGGCTTCATAACCATTTTCAGATTGATGTGCAGCAACGATTGCTGCTCTAAGACCATTGCTTATAGTATTTCATTCAAAGCCATAAAAATCAGGTAAGACCAGGGGATTAGACGCTGTGTCCAACTTTTGACTGGTAGTGTGTATTTACATGTTAAACAACATTTTTTAATCTGTTTTGTTAAAAGGAAATTAATTTGTGGTGCTTTTGGAGTCCAAGTATCAGTTATGATACCATAATGTATAATAACAAGCACATTAATGTTGTGCTAGTGGTTTTATTTTTATAAAAAATTAGTACAAACCAACCAGATTTGAAGGTTCTAATTAAAACGGTACTACAGAAAGTGGAAACATCACCATTTTTCCTATGGGGAAACCTGACTGCATGGCAAGATTTGCCTTGGTGCTTATGAGATATTGGAAATTGAAGACCTACTGTTTGGCGGCTTTGTGAGGACTTATTAGAGGAAGTGACACACAGAACATTGAGACGAACATTGAGCTTATCTTGCCTCTTCTGTGCTGAAATCTCTTTTCATGTCACTGCTTTGCTTTGGAGTAGCAATCAGATGAGCGCTAGTCATTCAAGTGTCACAGGCTTTGAATCTGTTTTGCAATTATTTAATCAGTTCATCACAATGCAGAAGATTTAATGTTGTGAAGTTGTGACTTAATTAGTGAACATTTGTTTTGGTGCAGTTTGGCTGACCGAAAGAAAATCCAAAGCACATATTTATTTAAGGTATTTTGCATTTGGATGGCCCAAACCACTAAACTGTTCACATTAATGTGTTGGTGAAGTGTAGAATGAATTGACTGTGGTCACTTTTTTGGGTTAAAACATATCTATATTGTTGTTAGAGAAAGCTCTTTCATTTTATGATGTACTTAGAGTTAAGGGGGAGGATTATTATATACTGTTAAGGCAAGTTTTCTGTTCATTAGTAGGGATTCCCAACCATCGGCCAGGTCTCCTGAGCTTAATGGAATGAAAATACCCTCGGGGGGGGAAAAAGGCATCTGTATGGTACCGGTTCCAAATACCGGTTCCTAGCATGATTTATTTTTTTTGGGTATGCCTTCAAAAATCTGAACCCACTTCATCAAAACACACCATGATGGGTTTGTAGAGTGGACACACTAAAAAAAATTAACAAACAAAAAAAAACTGCCATCTTTTGCCCAATTTTTTAAATACACATGAACGTGACATCCTGCAAGTTTAAAGCCTTCTCTCTTAAACAATCCAAGAGCCAAAGATATGCATTGGTTATTCATTATTCATCTCATTATTATCTAGACACATTTTTCTCACACATACACACTTCCAAATATTTTCTTTTCTAAAAAATCTTCTTTCATTTTTGTGAAGCTGCTTTGAGACAATGACCATTGTTAAAAGCGCTATATAAATAAAATTGAATTGAATTGAATTATTCTGATGTACAGTAAGTAAAAGTACCACAGGAGTTCGTTTGGATAAATTCTCTGTGCCTGTAAAACTTGTGCCCAAGCCATGCCCCCTCGACTCTCTCTCTCTCTCTCTCTCTCTCTCTCTTACACACACACACACACACACACACACACATCCCTTATATCACACACATCTTTATAACTTTATGGGATAGATATTAATATTTTAATATTAGTCTATTAATAGTTTTAATTTTAATTTGTGTAGTTATTTAAAAACTTTCATAAAAGAATACTAGTTAAAATATGTGAATATAAATCACATATTATAAAAATAAACAAACTTCTTCTTCTTCTACTTCTTCTTATTGTAGTCAATTTGAAAGGTTACTTATCGGAATAAGACTTATCAGTTTGCGATAAGTTCTCACGTTGTCACTTTTCTTTGCTAAATGTAAAAGTTAAGTTAGCTTGAACCTGAGACCTGAGGAAGATGTAATAAAGACATACTACAAAGCACATTCTAACACATTCAGCTTTTTCAGCTGCTGAAGATGTCTCGCCTTTATATTTCAGTATAATACTGTATGTTCCAGGAGATTGCATAAGCAGTTCACTTTAGTAGTTTTAAAAGCTTCCAGCTTGACAGTTTTTTCATTTTTATTCTCCTTTTATGTTCTTGTTCTTCTTAATCTTAAGTAACCATTTTATGCTAATCAAAAGCAATGGATGTGAGATGGGAACACAGGGTGGGAACCTGTCTAGACACCAATTGCACACGCACACTACACTACAATACACCTGGGGCAATTTAACATCACCCGTCTATCTACTATTAGGGGTACAATGGATCTCAAAACACATGGTTCAAATGAAATCTTGTTTTTTTTTAGTGACGGATCAGATAATTTTTGGCTCAGCAAAAAAAGGGAGACAAATGGAATTTTGCCTTCCAACTAAAGAACACTTAAAGGAGTACCCTCACCTTTTTTAAAAACTATTTAAAATATTCATTGAATTAATGTCGAATTAAATCACTTTTTTATTAAACTTTTTTGATAATGTGGACCAAGGTTAATTTTTCATTCACTGCTATTCAATTCAATTCAATTCAATTTTATTTGTATAGCGCTTTTAACAATTGTCATTGTCGCAAAGCAGCTTTACAC
>JAQMYJ010000037.1:9787557-9800110 GCA_030014305.1 Clarias laeviceps
AACGAATAATTTGAGTTTCCATTATTTCTTATGGGAAAATTTTATTTGGTTTACAAGTGTTTTGGAATACGAGCCCGTAATTTTGTTCGTAAGCAAAGGTTCCACTGTAGATGGATGGATAGATAGATAGATACTTTATTAATCCCGAAGGAAATTTACAAAATTACTGTGTACTACTATACTATAGTACTACTACTATAATACTATGATAACTGAATATAAATGAATTAATACATTATATAAATTATAATAGACTTTCACCTTCGGTGAAGGGGTTTGCTTTGAAGGTTGGTATGCATGTGTTGGCATGACAACACAAGAAAACATATCGCAGAAAATTTCCACTCATGATTTATAACTTTACATTTATTATTATTTTCTTTAAGTATGATGATATGATCTCTGCCCAACTATAGATATCATATAACAGTGTGTTCTACTGTAAATCTGGTCCTGGAAGACCCCCTGCCCTACATATATTTGAGTTTTCCCTGCAGTATTTCATCTGAATCTTTACAACATCAGTATGTCATAATAAATGCATAATTTAAGCAAAACATATTAAAATTGTGACCAACTCACACTCTTTAAATCCCAGTTTAGACCAGGATCAGTTGTGTGACTCATGCTGTGATGTGCATGAGGAAAATCTTTCTGGGGAATAATGCATCTTTTATGCAGAAATGTTTATCATGCCTTTGGGGTTCAATTTAAGACCGAGTATGAGATTGTGAGTCACGATTTTGTTGTTGTCGAATAAAACAGGAATGCAGAGATTGGTTACTGTGTCTATTTCTCCTGGAAAAAGTATGGCAGATAAAAAGTATAAAATGTGTTCTATTACCTTAAGCTTTAGCAAAATGAAGGGAAATATCTATATGGATTAATAATAGATTTATCTTGGGTACTGGGTGTATGTTATGCCTAGGTTAAAAGTGGTAATGCAGTTTATTAACATATGAAGAGGTACTGTAGTTAGTGCATTAATTACAGACTAATGCCGTTAAACAATATATAATAGATAAGTAGTGTGTGCTGTAGTTACAGCAAGTATGACTCGCAACATAGCGTTTAAATGTAAAGTACAATATATGGCCAACAGTATGTGGACACCTGACAATCACACCGATCAGTCATACATATGGACACCTCATTCCAGAATAGGTCGTTTGCATATAATGTCACTTCCACTGCATTGCACAGCAACTTAGTTACTTGAAGCCAGGACATGATTTTCTACATAGGAGACCTTTTGTGTGTGGTCAGGAGAAGCCAGAGGCACATTTTGAGACCACTTTGCTAAATATAATATGTGTTTGTGTGATAGATATAAAACACACGCTTAAGCAACACCACTAACACTTATGGCATTTTCCCATTAGGCATGATTGATTTGTACTGTGCCCAAGGAATGATTGCTTCCCCCCCCTGCGTTTTTACACTCCCCGATACAGCAGGTGGCAGTATGCGGCTACTTGGTCTGTGAGACGAAGAGAAGAAGGGAGTTACTTTTGTGCTACACCTAAAATTATTGATATTATGAAAAAAATGTTGAGAGCGACGCTTTCGCATGCTTTCCTACTTTATCAGCTATGGCCATCTAAGTTAGAGGATGAGACTAAGATCACACACAGAGATTACATAAGAGACCGACGGCACTGATGATGACGTGTCTGAACAGTGATCTGCGTCCATGTTCAGGTACGATCGGCTTCCGTGCCTGTGTACTTTGTACTATACTGTACATGTCCCGAGCTAAGAGCGATTGTGTTCTTACTGATTAAAATGAACCAGACTTTGGGGAAAGTGCTCTCGGAAATAAGCCCAGGGCCCTAATGTGGCCTCCTTCAGTTGTTTTGTAAAACCACTTTGCTTTACCACATAAGGACCACATCCAAAATATTTGGTGATCTTCTGTACTCTTGGAATATTGTTGGTCATTGAAATAGCTCAATATGTTCTTTCCCCCATCTCGTTCGTTCTGTGTTTCACTTCCTGCCATCTGGTGGGATATTGTGTGTCATAATAGTCACATGATTGCAAACAAGACATTGGTTCTTCTTTTGCTGTTACAATAGTCACCACTCTTCTGGGAACGCTGTGGCTCTCGGCACTTTTACTTTCAGTCACAAGAGTAATTTTTCATTAATCAAAAAAGCAACCCGTGACTCGTACTGTAGTGTGTTTCTTGTTGACCACAGGTGTGCCCTGTTAGATTAAATGTTTCAACACTTGATAACTATGAATGTGAAGTCTGATGTGAAGGGTTTCATCTGTGACGAATGCACTTGTTGTTAAAATGCCAAATAGGAGAATTTGGAAACGGCTGTGAAAGCAAGAAACTAGTATTTTTGTTAATATACAGTTGGATGGTCTGCCACTAAAGGTGTTGTTGTTTAACACATCTAGGTGTAAATGTCAGTAAACAGAAGCTAAAATTCTGATCTGTAATTTAATATTCGTCTTTTGATTTCCAACCCTAGTATGTTAAATGTGCAACCAAAACAAAAGAACTGGCCTTGCCGTTCTAACAGTGAACTGTGTAAAGGTTGGGTGTATAGAGACTGAATTTTCAATAAACAGGCATAATGTTTTCATGCTGCTGATTAAAGACATCCTCAAGTAAAGGAATCATGCGCCTGTAGGCAATGGATCAAAAGGAGCAGGGCAAAGAAACAATGGTTCTTGTGGTCATTCTGGCCAATAGTTTGTGTAAAGCTCACACACCTGTGAAAGCAGTGAGGCTGATTGCATAAGGATTGTAAAAATCAAAGAGTTCAGTCTCTAGCAGCATGCTCGAATTACGCAATCAATATTTGAGTTAGAGCTGTTAAATAAATGTTGACAAATGCCAAGGCTAGAGTACTTTACTATTGAAACACTTTTAAAGAAAGCTAAGCTTCAGAAAGGAGGACAAGAGTCACTGGATTTTTCTAAAAGCCCTATATATGTATGTATGTATGTATGTATGTATTCCCTGTGACTAGCTCTCCTTCAATGGAAAAATATCTAAACATTATTTTTAATATAATGCTAGAAATGTACTAATTTATTTCCACAGTATGAAATACTTTCAAATTAGGCTACATGGTAAACCCACTGCTCTAAATAATATCATAGCATAAATCAGATTTGGGGAACTTTAAACTTTAAACATTGCTATCTATCTATCTATTTATTAAAGATGGAGGGGGGGGGGGCGATTAAGGTATGAATCACCATTTTTTTGTTTGGAGATTCACATATTGCCACACTGACTCAAAAACGATTTTTAGAAACAATTTTTAGATTTATAATAGAGATGAGCCAGTCGATCTGAACTGGCTGGTTTTCAGTTTGATTACCCGTGATCAGTGATCAGCCTCAGATAATTATAACTGATTATGTACCGAGAGCAGAAGCTCTCAAGTGGCGCAACAGAAACACGTTTTTATGGTGTTACACTATCAGAAATTGTGTGTGTTAAAGCCTCCGATATGCCTTTTTCTCCAAACTTAGCCAAAAACCCACAAGTCTTAAAATACCGTGAGCGCTAATTAGTTTGTAACCGCATGCATTGGAAGTCAAAAATGCCCACGTTCTAATTCCCTGCGTGCCTGCTTTAGAAGCTGCACGTGCCCACGTGCTCGCAGCCACTCGACCTCACTGTAAAGTTGAGTTTTGAGAATTCAGGAGGTATTTGTGGTAAAACATTATTGTTTCTTTATAATCCTACAGGTGGTGCACGCTAAACTATTTACCCATTCTCACCCCGTGTGGTACAAGTGAATTATGTGGCAAGTTTGTTTAGAAATAATAATTATGGCAGATGACAGAGATGCGTGCTGCTCAGTTAAAATCTTGTGTTTGAAGTTAGTTTGTATTGTGTAAATGCTGCGCTTGGTTTTTAAGTGAGAAAACTAATGTAATAAAGAATTGGCTACATTTTAATTACTTTTTTAATAAGGTTTTAAAATTGTAACAAAATCAGGGAAAAATGTCATTGAATCTGGATATTTATAAAATCATGATACATATAGAATCGCAATTTTAATCGAATTAGCACTGAGGTATTGTGATATTGTATCGGGAGGTGACTGGTGATTCCCATCCATTCTATCGATCTTAATGCACATTTTCAGAACATTTGGCAGACTTTAACCCGGGGTGATTGTACAACCCGAGCACAAGACCAAGAATCGTCTGAACCAAGTCTGAACCCTTCTGGTCAATAAAACTGCAAAAGGATGCACCAGAATAACTCAGTCATAGAATTAATTATTCATCTTGATTCATCAGGACCACGCATTCACAATATGACACCAGTTCTAGACAATCACTCACATACTGTGACATAAATTTGCTAATCAATGCTTCACAATGGCTGCGTGCCATGGGCCGCAGGGGGTTTAATAATCCTGAATGTGTTCAGAAAGCTTATATAAGCTTGTGACTTGTGAACTGAATTTTAGGACTAAATGAAAGAGCAAGGAACATATGGACTTGTACCACAACATTGCTAAATTCTCAGGTCTGATCAGTCAAAAGTTTTCAGTTAATTTTTTAATAGCAGCCGCTCTGACGGTAGCTCATCTTACACAAATGACAGATTTATGTAAATGTGCTTATCCTAATCTTTTTATCATTTATAATCCACAAGGACTTGTATAGCCAGCTACTAAAAATGTTACTTTTTTCTAACAAAGGAAAACATGTACTGATTGATATGGTGAATGGTCTCCAGTGTCAGTATTTTGGGATTGTCAGAATCTGTTGTGTTTTATGCTTTACCGAGTCCTACTGACTGTCTGGGGTTATGTGGATGATGTGTGTTGTTAGTGATTAGATTTAGATCCAGACTAGACAGGCTTGCAGACCTGCTGCTACAATACATAATGTAATAGGATTTAAAAAGCGAGCTGTATTAATCACATTGTTAGACCACCGCTGTTTGCTTATTCTTCATATTATCAACACTGATAATGTGTCAGTTCTTATTTAATTTATTAAGCTCCCAGGATTTCAGCTAGACCTATATTCCTCATACTTACAGTATGAACAAGTTCGATTCAATGTACTGAATAATTAACAGCAGCTTTTTAATGATATGCTTTACCACGAGTGAAAAGATTAATGAACGCTATACAGTACATGTTTGGTTTCATCGTACATTCTTTTAACGTACAGTCTTTCCTGATTTTTATTTCTTTCTACATTGTAAAATGAACAGTTGATGATGGGATGTGTCTGCTGTTTATGCTCTAATCTGAGGTGCTGGTTGTTAATTTGTGATTACCAGAGGCTGGTAACTCTAAATGAACTTCTCATCCTCAGCAGAGGTAAGTTTTGGTCTTGCTTTTCTGGGAAGGTCTTCATGAGAGCCAGTTTCATCATGGTGCTTGATGGGTTTTGCAAATTGATAATACTGTTCTTGCAAGAACTATTCCAGAAGGGCTGACTGTCATTTCATAAAATAACAGTTGAATGTTGTTGTTGTTATTTAATTTACTTAAATTTTATAGTTTTAAAATCTCCATCATTGTTCTAAAATGTAGAAGAAGAAAAAACCCATTGAATTAGAAGGCATGTTCAAGGTTTAAGGTATTGTGTACAGGATTATATTAGGGCACCATCTCAAATAAGTTGTCTGTCTGGGAAAATAGATGTTTACGTACATTTACCCCCACATGAGAGTGAGATGAGTGGAAGTTTGGTATCAGGTGCCAAGCATTACTCCAGCTGGGTAACCACATATATACCTGTTTAACAAGCAGGAACTCCCCACTGTCCCTGTTACGCGCTTCTGTTGATTCATTCTCTTCTTTTGGAAACTCTTCTCCGCCCTGTTGGTTTGATGTGGAGCCTCAGAGACTAGAGCTACAGGGTCCAATACAGCCTCTTATTAAAGTTATAAGCGCCCTCATATCATTACAGTTTTAAAGTTGAGCAGTTACGACAACGGGAACGTTTTTGATGACCTCTGTCTGTCTGTTCATTTGGCTCAGGCAATGTCTTGCTGTGGAGTCCTGGAGCTCCTGTTTGTATCGTGATCTCAACAGCACATGTTTCACCCTGAGCTTTATAATTACGCCGTGCCTCTCTCTGTGTCCAGGCATCGATTTTGCCCTCGACCTCTCAGTCGTGCGTGATAAAGATTGACGACTTGCTGCACATGCAGAGCAGGCCAGCCGGGATGTTACCAGGCAGGGGATTTTACCACAGTGGCCTCAGTGTATGGTTTAATAGTTTGATTAGTTAATGTCTGTAACTAAGACTACTGTAAGAACTGCCTGCGGTTTGTTGCTGTGCAGAAGTTTACTACATGATGATGATAGACACGAAAGTAAGATGAACGGTTGATATATTGACTGAGCCTCATGACCTTTTCTAAATTTGACTCAAAAGAATAATGTTTAACATGAATAGAAGGATTCTTCCTTAAGTGCAATAAAACAGTTCGGTACATGCTGTTATAGGAAAATACTTCACGACAAACAATTCATTCTGTTTTATTTCTTAACTAACCATTTTTTTACATCTTTATTTGTTCAGCATAAGGACTTTTCTTTAATAACTACAATGAAAAGGGCTGAAGTTACAAGAGTGAGAAATGCAAGTCGGTACACGCTCACTGAAGAATTAATGAAGATATTTT
Source organism: Clarias laeviceps (assembly GCA_030014305.1). Taxonomy (NCBI): domain Eukaryota; kingdom Metazoa; phylum Chordata; class Actinopteri; order Siluriformes; family Clariidae; genus Clarias; species Clarias laeviceps. Next base: position 9,794,192 of record JAQMYJ010000037.1, read on the forward strand.
GTCAGGGAAAAAACTGGCACTTCTGTTTTCTTGTCAATATTGTGTTCCTTTATTCCATTTTGCTTTCTCTTCGCATGCCTGCCAATACTTCTCTGAGAATTGAAGTCATTGTACATTACCATACTGTACGTGTTTTTATTTGGCAGAGACTTTTACCCTGTCATAACAACCCACAAAGCCAGATCTGATACAAGCCTCTTGCTTATAAAGCCGGTGAAAGTGAAGGAACGCAGAGCCGAGTTTCCACCATTTGATCCAAGAGGAGTTCAGGATAGTTGTAGGGCGAGCAGAGACCACTGGCGAGCTCCACTTAAATATGCTCAGTGATTGATGTGCAGTTTCCACTGCCTGTTACTAGGACACTGCTCAAGCTGCCAGCAGGCTCCAACAATTTCAGTTCTCCCAAGGGTCATCCTCTCCTGTTCAGCATGTGGCTGATACAGCTCTTCCATCTTTGATCAAGGCTTCCCGAGAACTATTGAGACAAATTCTACCACTTGGATGAAACTAGGATGAAACTAACAAAATAACAAAATAATGGCCAAAACAGGCCAGTTCAACCCTGTCACCAAAAAAAGAAAACGTGTCATAATGATGAATTAAAATGACTAAATGTTATAAACCATGATAAAGTGGTTGGCTTTTCGATATATGACCATTGAGATCTCTGCTCCCCAATGCTGAACAAATTATAACAAAGTTATGCCCTTGGCCACTATAGTAGGCTTTTAATGGCCTGCAACTACTTTCACTCCTGGCAGAAATAAAGACTTGCCCTTGAAAAAGGTTTGATGCTTCTTTGGTCTTGATATTGATTTGGTCCTGCTCCCTTTGAGAAACATCTTGGCTAATCTTGGTCTTGAATTTGCATTGGACATGACAGTGGTGGTCTTGACTCCAGCCCTAGTGAATAGACTATGTATCGACAAAAAGTAGTGGTGTAACCGATTTGAAATGATCTGTGATACATAGGAAAAGCTCCCCAGGGTTGCCACACATGTGAACCATGGATTTAATTGCAAAATTGAGGCATTAATGTGTGAAATAAACTTTTACTGTAAATCAAACACTCTTAGGTGCTAATACTGTATATTGTATTTTCGCTCTCTTAAACTCTCCTTGACCTTATTCCTTTGAACAATAGTGAATAAAAACTAGCTTGTGTCCACATTATGATAAATAAAAAATAAAATAAAAAATAAGACACAGTGTGTCTCACATTTCACTTTAATTTAACAACTGAGTGTTTTAAAAATGTATTTATTTATTTCATCAGTAATGAAACCAAAATCTGTGATATGATCCAAACTGCGAGTTTTATGAATATCTAGTGTTTTTTTTTTTTCATTTAGTATGTTGTGTTAGTATAGTGTGCATAGTGCCATTATTTCCTGTGCTGGCAGCAGTGAGTTAGGAAATCAGCTGGGACTCAGAGTACTGCAACTACAGTACATGTTCTTAGCGCTTACATGAAAATAACTTTATACTGTCTATATCTATATAAACAAACAAAAAAAAAAAAAGTCAGAATTCGCTCTTTGAATGCTATCTTTACATACATTGGAGGACCTGAAAGCAGTCTCAGAAAAATTTCTGTCTGTATTTCTGTCTGTCCAGCCGATTTTGTCACACCATCACGCAAAACTGCCTCGACAGAATTTGACGAAATGCCAGTACTCCGGTTTTTATTAAATCTATGCTATAAAATATATCAAAATTTTGAGTAGATAAACATTATGATCAGTTTTATGCCAGATTACCTTCTCGGACAAAATACAGCACTTTTGCCCTCGAAGTGGGCGTAGCTATACACGTCACTCAACAGAGTGAATCGACGAGATAGTTTACCGTAAAATACACAGAGTATGCAGAAGACACAGAGATGACCACAATGCTCATACAAAGAGGCCAAATTCTCACCAAACACAAACAAATGTGCAACACAACATTGTGTTCTCCAAAAGTCTGAGGGTGTGTATAATACCTGAAGTGAGAGTCAAATCAAAATGTTGAATTAAAGTGATGTTATGAACAGTCATGTGTCGGATGTAATAATCTAATATAAACAGGAAGTGTATTTGGCTGACAACGAAAGAAGCACAACTTAGCATAAACAAAGCATAACATACTCAATCTTACAAAGTGTTATTTCTTTGTATTAATAACTTAGACAGAGAGTTTTGCTGTACAGAAAGATAACCAGACATGTGCGTGGGCTTGAACCTGAAATAATAATATCCCTGATTACATTAAAGCTGATCAGATTTTTTGATTTATTAAAATAAATATAAGGAGTTTGTCCTTTGCTTTGCCCATTGTGTAATATTTTTTGTCACTTTTTTTAAAGAAAGAGCTCCAGCTTACAAAAGATGAGAAAAAGCAGTGGCACTAGTATATAATTATAAGAGTAAAAAAGCCAATCTGGACTTGCCCCAGGCTCCTGGGAGTTAAAAAATTTAAGACTGCTCATTTTCCAAAAAGAGACAAGAAGTGGCCCACTTTTACAATTGGCTACCAGTGAAAAATCCAATCAGCCGGGACAAGGATATAATAAAATTTTAGTAAAATTATCTAGATTTGACTGTTTTGTAGCAGATATTCAAATTTTTACCTTTGCTTGTACAAAGTACAATTAAATCTGTTTCACATGGTCAGACTATGGCAGAGTACACTGAGCCACAATTCAAAATGAATTAACTGCTCAGACAATTATGCTTCTTTAAACTAAACCCTTTTATGTGGAGAATTAAGGATCATATTAACCACTACCATTAAGCCTGCCTCTGATATACGAAGGTCAAGATTCAGGGCTCTTTAATGGATCTTTTTTTTATTTTATTTTTTTATATGTAAGTGTAATATATCATGCATTCATAAAATGGAGTACACAGTAAAATAACCATTGATAAATTAAGACTATGTCTTTTAGTTCAGTCATTTAATATGTATTACTATTTAATTCAATGGAGAATATTGATGAAGCTCTGGCTTCCAAAAAAACACTATAAAAGTTTAAATTACAAATCTTTTACTCAAGATTTACTTAATATACATTGTGAAGCAAAGGAGACACATAGGGATCACTATCTGTTGTCTCTGGTCTGGTGTCTTCATTGTCTGTCCTCGACACACTTTTCTTTTATCTGCAACTCCCCTGAAATCATTCATGGAAATTTACACAAATCTTCACAGAACCTTTAATAGGAAGCATATATGTACATTTAGCTATTTCATTTCATTTTATTAATGAGAATTTCACCATACTTGCACAGTACCTTTTTCAGAAAGCGTAGATGTGCACTAGTCTATTTAAGAGGTCATCACTGTTGAGTTCTCGTGTGATGATGAAAATAAATATATAATTATTTATTTTTCTATACCAGCAGCTCTAATACATACACTTAGATTAACATGCTTGTTGTAAATCTATTTTTTTATAGATTCTAGTTGCTATCAATAGTAGAATAGACATATGGAAGATCTTACAGATGTTTAAGGATGCAACCAATGAAATCCCCCTTCACCTCTTTTTCAATGCGACATTCGGCTCCTGAAGATCCCATGCCTTACAGAACCCACAGAAATGTTAGATTAGTGTGGTATTTCTATCAAGACTCAACATAACCAAGTGCTCTGTTAGTGGGGTTTATTGTGCTAGCAGGGAAGAACTTCCTGTACCATGGAAAAAAGGTTATTAAAGGAAATCTAAATTGCCTCTCTAGGGGAAGCTGCTTAGTGTCTGTGAAGTCGGTGTTGTGTAATTCATGTGATTAGACCCTCTCAGATTAAACACCGAAGATCCATTTTGCTGGTACAGTTATTGGCATCGCCACCGAATAAAATTGTAAATGTATTAGCATGGCTTTATAATGGCAGTAAACAGCCCAAGGGAGCGTTCATTATAAGTGGAGAAGCATAAAAAAAAAAATCAGTGCCAAGCTCAGCTACACACAGCTCTGTGCAATAGAAAGCGCTATATTATCTTCATTATCTTTTATTGGACAACAGTAACTGGATTTAAACAGTTCAGATTGGGCATGATCTGCTTAAAAAGTTCAATGGTCTACTGTACTTAATAAAATTAGAAAAGAATTTGCCAATAACTCATTATAGCTATGGCAGTGAATGTGTCTTGCACCTTGAGGGTTGGTGGATTGAATCTTGCCTCTGGACTGTGTGCCATGCTCTTTCCGTGTTTGGTGGGTTTTCTCCATATCTCAAAAACATGCGTTTCCAAATTTCTCGTTGTGTATGACTGTGTGTGTGTGTGTTTGTGCTCTGTGTTGGGTTGGCACCCCAACCAGGGTTTTTCCATGCTCCCTCGTGACAGGATAAAAGGTTCGGTTCCCTGGGGATAGCTGCGTAATTAGCCTTATCTAATAACCTAATTATCTAACAAATAATTAGCTTGACTTTAATCAGAAAACTACACTTAGTTATTTAAATGTTCCTGATAAGCATGCCTTGTTGTTATTGTTGTTGTTGTTGTTTTTTCTCTGATTAATATACAGTATTATCAAATTACACCTAAATGGTCCTGCAGTGACATCTGATAAGTGCTTATTTAAAAAAATAAAAAATAAAAAGACTGTTATGTTGAAATAAATCTGTGCATGTCACAATAGTAAATAAAGATGGTTTAAAAACAAAACATAATTTTTTCATTTATGTTGTATAAATTGATTCATTGAATGAAGCAAGTGAAGCCATTGATTTCATGACAAGAAGGTGATTAGAGTGAGGAATTAACGCACATTTACATGCAATCAATATAACTGTTCAGTACATTCATTAAAGGTATGGATAGAAATATTTCTAAAAAAACCCTCAATTAGTTCACATTCAGTTAGATATATAGCGAGAACTGGAATAAATTTTGCAAAGGCGTTTGCTAGTTTATAAATTTAAAATGCTTAACAGAATGGAAGAAGCATGAAATAAAAGTTTATTTTGTCAAATACAGCTAAAATATGATGAATACCCATTGATCATCATCATGAATGAGGTTAAATGGAGAAAAAGCAACATAAAACAGCATAAAATATCCAAACCCTCATCCAAACTGAAAAACGATAATGAATGATGATGATGAAAAAATGATGTGGAGCTGCTGCTAATTAAAACCCAGCTTAGAGCCAACTACAGAGTAACTCCATCATCACCAATACTTCTGACCTGGGTCCTAATAAAAAAAGCAGCAGGGGTAGCTTCAGGGGGCTGTTGTAATGTCGGATTAATAATCAGGCCTGTGTGGAGCTTTATTTAATCTAGTCACCTCCTTTTAATTAATGCTCTGAATGAAAGAGAACTGTGCTCATATTTAATTTTATATTTATTGTAATGCACATTAGGTATAAGGTGTAATACTGCCTGGCAAAAAATGGCCTCGTTTGGATTTAAATAAGCGAATACAGTACATACTCCATTCAGCCATTCACTCCATTGACATCAAAGCCACCCAGGATTTGGGGTTTCCCTTGTGCCACCTGGGCGATTCTGGTCTCTCGGGGTGTCTGATGTCACGATATTGGTAGTGGCTTCTTTGAGTGCTGTGGGTTGTGGGGCGGGGCCTTCGTGGATCGAACTTGTCCAGCACATTTTATGAGTGCTCAATCAGTTTGGAGTCTGTCTTCCTTGGAGATCGGGTTGGCAGCCTTGGGCTCTTGCACTGTGTTTTGGTGCCTTTCTATCATGGCAAGAATTGACATCTTTTGATGATTTGTGCCCCATTGGCTTTTCTGTGGGATCGGAGCCTGGCCTTGGAGACTCCTTATATAATGGTAGACAGTTGGTGATCAGTGTCATGGACTTCACCTGGCGGTGGTGTTGATTTTAATTCAATTCAATTTTATTTGTATAGCACTTTTAACAATTGTCATTGTCGCAAAGCAGCTTTACACAATCAAAATAATTATTTAA
>JAQMYJ010000037.1:9823752-9831252 GCA_030014305.1 Clarias laeviceps
GACTAGGTTTGAGAGGAAATCTGCAAATTCACAAAGAAATTCAGAGTACGGCCCTGGAGGTCTGTAAATGATGATTATCGGGATCGACTGAGCTGGGGGATGGGAGGGATGAGAGGTACTTAGTGCTCCCACATTAATCACGGCTCTACAGCCAATCAGCGGCGTCTGTGAACTCGCGCAAGCCTTAAGGAGCGGATAGCGCTGTCCTCCGAGTGTGTTACGCCGCCCCTAACGGTGCGTGAGCGAGCTCATCGAAATGATGCGTCATGTGGTTCGGAGGAAACATGTGATAGTCTTTGCCCCTCCCGACTGAGTGGTAGTAGTAGCTTCCTCTGGGTTCTCCAGTTTCCTCCAACAGTCCAAAGCAATGTAGATTAGGCTAATTGGCGTTCCCAAATTGCCTGTAATGTGTGTGGCATGGATTGGCACCCTTTCCATGGTGGAGCCTGCCTCGTGCCCAAAGTCTCTTGTGTCTCTATTGGCTCCTGGCCCCAGTGACCCTGTAACAGGATAAGCGATGTAGAAATGAATGAATGAAAATCTTTTCACTTAATTATGTATTTCCTTGTACTCACATGCTACAGAAAAAAAAATCCTGCAGTTACAGAATTATTCTAAGCTGAACGCACATGGTGTTGTGTTGGCCTAATCCCTGTCTCTGTGTTTCTGCTTTTTTGTTACGTCTTTGTAGGACAGTAAAGACCCTCCAGATTGTACTCTCAGTGAGTCCTTCACATCCCCGGCTTGTACTCTTGGAGTGGACCTGCGTCGTGGGCGACGTCGTTTCTCAGGAAACCTGCAGCTGCCCCCGCTGTCATGGCGACAGACAGAGAGGTCACGGACACCCGATGAGGAGATAATCTGTCGGCCGACCACATTACCCTTCATCAGGCCGCCCCGCATCGACATCACTCCTGTGGACTCAGAATGGTGAGGCTTTGTTTATAGCACACTGAGCGCTGCGTGTGTACAAGCTGTAACCCTACAGGTGTGCGCAGTTCTTCAGTCATTTAAGGCTTTTTGCTTTAGTTTGGTCTTGTGAAGCGTATGATGCAGGAAGACACAATTATTTTTTTTCCCCAGCTGGGGGTTTGAAGCTTGCATGTTTCCCCATGCTTGGCGAGTTTCTTGCTACAGTCCAGAGACATGTGTTGTGGAATGATTGGTGCTTCCAAGATCCTTGTAGTGTATGATTGTGTCTGAGAGTGTGTGTTTGTGCCCTGTGATGGGTTTCCAGCCCCCTTGGTATAGAAATGGTTAGATGCATACGTAAATGGGTAGGTATTAATATACAAGATTCATTTATTTTATTCTAATAGACACAAACGTTTCAGTCTCAGTCAGTGGAAGTCTAGCATAATTTAATCACAAGACATCTATACAGTATCTTCGTGTTTGGTTGAGTGTACTGTAAGTCTGAATTTTATTTATTTTTTTATGTATTTATTTATTACTAGTATAGTAACAAAATACACACTGGGTTATATGGTGGCTAGCTCACACGATCATACCAAAAGATAACAATCCACAAAGATAAATATTTAGCATAGACAAACTTTTAATATGTTGAAGCTTCCTGTAAGGAGCTGTTTGTTGGACATTTATGGAAGAAGTTTCCAGTGTCAGAACTGCTAAGTATGGACTGATCTGGCCTGGATCTTTTTACAAATAAGGTCATTTTAATTTTTGATAAAGAATGTGAATCAGGCTGTTGTTGCATCAATACACAAATCATATTACATCACCAGCTGTCCCAGTGTATCACCATCATATATAGACAGGAAATTCATATAGAAACTATTCAGTAAGTAACATCATAAAGAAGTAGAATTTCCAAGGTTTTAAAAAATCTTTTAGCTAAAAAAAAGTTTTTTTTGTATCTTTATAATTAAAACTGACTGTTTGCCTGCCTTTACAGCCTTTAGACACCAGATGGCGTGATATCCCTACGATATGTGTTGTGAATCGACTGAAAGGGAACATCCCCAGTTAAAAAGCTTTTCCATGGAGTGTCCATAAGAAAGACATTCCTGCTCTTTGTCTTAAGAGGGCAGCACTGAGCTACCCTGTAAAATCGTCACGTCTTTTCATATTTATTCAGTGATATATTTTCCTCAGAACAGGTATTACGTATTGACTGAGTACACATGCTGTAAGACAATAAGATCAAGAGGCAGTGCTCACTTTGTACACATAATCGCGGAGTTAAAAGGCTTGTACACCTTGGTGGAAAAGAGATTTTACAGTTGCGTGACCATGAATGCAGTGGTCATAGAAGGATCACCTAATGCAAATGTGACACGGGGCATTTATTTTGCATTAGTGTAATTCATGTGTGGTAACGATTTGCTATCTATTGTAAATGCATTGTAATTGGAGAGCTAATGACTTGAGAGGTAGATGACACTCCCTCCCGACATAATCACACACACACACACACACACACACACACATTTGCCCTCTGCCCTGCTCACTTACACTCTGCCATGGTTCCCCTTGTTAGAGGTGTGTTTAATGCAGTTCGCATCTGGAACAAAGGCTGCTCTGGAGAAAGTGGTTTTTGGAGCGCAGTTATTTTAGTGCTGGCTTACAGCTGGAATTGCCTGCGGTGTTTGTCTCCTGTGGGCTGTGTAGGACGTTTATAGAGCATCCATAAGCAATGAGACTGCGATTTTTTTGGGTGGCTGTGCTGCTATTTTAAACCAAAATCAGGATTGTCTGAATAAATTACAGGTTTTAGTATGGGTCTTAAATATTTAGGACCCAACCTGTAACACTTAATGTAATTGAATTGATGTAACTGTTGTTTTGCCGCTTTAAAAAAAAATAAAAAATTACATGAGTGAGGAACTTGTCTGTTGATTTTGATGAAACTATGTGGGAGCCATATTCAATCTGTTTTAGAAAATGTAAATATTCTGCCACTGAAGTACTAGACCCATGGATGATGGGTAGTGGATGTATGTATGTATGTATGTATGGATGGATGATGGGTAGTGGATGGACAGATGGACGGATGGATGGATAGATGATGGGTAGTGGATGGACGGATGGATGGATGGATGATGAGTAGTGGATGGATGGATGGATGGATGATGGGTAGTGGATGGATGGATGGATGAATAATGGGTAGTGGATGGATGGATGAATGATGGGTAGTGGATGGATGGAGGGTTGGATGGATGGATGGATGATGGGTAGTGGATGAATGGATGAATAATGGGTAGTGGATGGACGGATGTGTGGATGATGGGTAGTAGATTGATAAATGAATGACGTGTAATGGATGGATTTATAGATGAATAATGGGTAGTGGATGGATGAATGGATGAATAATTTGTAGTGGATGGATGGATGAATGATGGGTAGTGGATGGACGGAGGCGTGGATGAATGGATGGATGATGTGTAGTGGATGGACGGATGGACGGATGGATGGATGGATGGATGATGGGTAGTAGATGGATGGAAGGATGGATAATGGGTGGATGATAAGTGGTGGATAGATAGGTAGATACATAATGTACTATAGAGGTAGGAGTCAGTGAGTAGATATAGTGATGCAGCTATGCAGTGATGGGTAGGTAGGAAATGTTTGTAAAGGTGATGAATGGATGATAGAAAGTGGATGAATGAACGGATTGATGTGTGGATGATGGATGGATGAATGGATGAATGGACACGTAGTAAATGTATGTAAAGGTTATGTAAGGGTGAATTGATGTATGGATGGATTAAAAATAAATAAAAAGATAGTCGATGAAGGGCTCGATAATGGGTGGATGGATATTGTGTTAAAGCCATATAGGAGTAGTGGATCGATAGTGTATGATCAGCCATAACATTAACACCACACAATGTTAACACATTAATTAATGGTTTAATTCATGGGCACCCAAGGCTCACCCGTGCCCACAGTTTGCCCACAGTCTGATCCTGTAAAAAAGCCAAAGCAGCACAAGTTGGCGAAAAAAGTCAAGGCTGGCCATGATAAGGCACAGAACACCCAGCGCACCAGAGCCCACCTTGCACGGGGCCCATCAGGCAACAAGTCCAAGGCCGGTGACTCTACTTCCAAACTACCCATATCCCAATCCGATCAAACAACCATGGGATGTGCCGGACAATCTATGGAGGCCTCACTCCACAACTCATAGCATCGAAAGGTGATGCAAGGGAATCCCAAAACCTTAGTGGTTTTAATGTTATAGCTGATTGGTGTATATGGATGGATGGATGGAGGGATAAGTATTGGCAAGTAGTTGTTAAAGTCGATTGTGTACACATAGGGGGACATTTCATAGAAGAGCAGATGTAGGATGAATGTATAGTGAATAGGTGGTTAAATAGATGCATTGTATACAGTATAAATGGATGGATGAATAGTGGATGTACAAATGGATAGTAATTTAGTAAATGTCTGAATGGAAGGATGGATGATAATGGTTAATAGTTTATAGAATGACAGGAAGTAAATGGATATTGTATTGTTGGATAAATGGAAGAGTGGGTAGTGTATAAACGGATGGATGATGGATGGATAGATTGATTGATGTGTAGTAGATGATTGTTTGATCCCTTGAGAAAAAAAGTGAAAAATGATATTAACACCACTACTATTGCCACCGTCAAGTTTTTCTATAAAATGTAGACATAAACTCTGACTGAATGTAGTGCCATCTCTAAAAAGATAAATAATTTTACTGAATTTATTTAAATTACCGAAGATGTTTTGAAAAACCTTGACTTAGACTTCCACATGGAGTGAGAAGAGGTTTTGCATCATTTACTTTTGTACAGGAAACGCTTACTCTGGTAAGCCCATGATGCAGTAGTTAGATATAAGGCTGAAAAGAAAATACCAAAGTACTCTGTAACACGTCCTTCTCGGCAGTGATGTGTATTGAGTGACGTGTTTCAGACTCACGCTTGGCTTTTATCTTTGTTTGTTACTTCCCATGCCTTGTGTAACCATCATCGCCATTTCCCTGCTTTTCTCTTGTTTATAAACGGACCAGTAGGTAGACTCTTTTGAGTAGCTTGTCTTTTTTTTTTTTTTACCTTAGCTGCAAGCAAGCAAGGTTTATGTCACCCTTTCAATTATGTAAGGTCCTCTCTAAAGCTCTCCCACTCAGGCCCCAAGCTAGCTCCTGTGAATAGTCACCAAGGCATAAATTCTGAATGTGAAGGCCCACCTTGCCAGGGATGGCATCCTAGACTGCAGAATTACCTACAGTACCGAACACAGAACAGTCTCCACACCAGAATCGAGCTCGCAACACAAAATGTTCAGTAGTTTTACTTGCAATATCGTCTGTAATATTTAACCTTATCATTCAAACAAATCAACATGTATAAATTAAGTATTAGAATAAATCTATCTTCTTGTCTTAGGTAAGGTAGAGTAAAAAAATCTCTCACTAGGTTTTCTTTCGGGGCAGTGGTGGCTCAAACGATTGAGACTGGGGTTTGTGGGTTACTGATCAGAAGGTTGGTGGTTTAAGCCCCAGCACCGCCAAGTTTGGCAATTTGCCTATACTCCAGGTGCACTGTATTCTGCCTGACCCTGCACTTTGACCCCAGGTTCCTAACTGGGATATGTGAAAAAAATAATTTCACTGTGCTGTAAGGTATTATTTGACAAATAATTTAATAATAATTATTATGTATTATTATTATTATTATTATTAATCGTTGATTTCACTAACTGTCTGTTGCCAGGCACCAAGAAAAGACATCTGATAATGTTGTCCACACTTTGAATTCTTAATAATTGCATACATATTCTTTTATTTACGACTACAATGCTAACTATCTCCTAACACACAGCTGAATTCCAAATCACTCTCCAACCCCTGATCAAGGGAAATACTTGGTGTGTGTGTGTACACTCTACATAGGACACTAGCTTTGCATTTAATGCTATCTGGGATTTAACCCAGATTTGAGCCAAATAATCCCCAAATTGAACAAAATGTCTTTAAAAAGAGTATCCTTTCATTGATTTTTATTATTAGCTGGTAAATTTCAGTCCAGTTATGATTTTACATTTACAGAATTGGCAGCCACTCTTATCTGTAGCGACTTAGATTTTATTATTATTATTTATTTTTTTTCATGCAACTGAGCAGTTGAGTGGTAGGGGTCTTGCTCAAGGGCCCAAGTGGTGGTAATGTTGGGATTTCAACCTGGGACCTTTCAATCAGTAGCGGAATACCTTAACCGCTGAGCTACACAGTTTAGTTTACAGTACATGTTAAAAAAAATTATAAATTAATTTAAAAAACAACATCTGCAGTATTTTAGATGGCTAATCATGGAGATTCATAATTTGCCAGAAGACATAATTAATCTGCACATGATGCGCAAGAGCAAGATTAATGGTCTTGCATGTTACGCAAAATCCAGATGTGCATATCACATCACAAGGTTCCGGTTGTGTAATGAAGGTTACATGCTGACTCACTGAATGTTGCGTCACAAAATATACCATTAAGAATCATGATTAACAGTTTCTTGCAAGTTTTACATTTCAGTTCTACATTCTTGTACATCTCTCTTGTACACTTTGTTCTTCGTTGTTGTCATCTTTCAATCCCCCCCCCCCCTTCTTCTCCTTCCTGGTCTCCATGGTGAGGATTAGGGTGATGACGCTGACAGGTTGATTTCTTGCTGAAGGCAGAACGGTGTGCATTGTTTCTCCAGAATACTGCTGTAACGCCAGGGAAAGTGGCACCGGACCCAGGAGACTGCACTGGATCACTTAGGGTGTTTTTAAACCCCATGGTGACGTTTACACCGGGATCGATTCCTCGGATATTTATGATCATGCCTCGGTGATCTGACAAGCTGTCTTGCACGGATATGTAATGAATAGTTATTACATTTGTCTCGTTTCTTCCTGTTTTCATGCTAAAAAGGTTAATTTTGTTATTAATCAAGCTTCATTTCTTTTCTTTTTTCCCACAATGCTGTTTCGAATTTAAAATGAAATGACTCATCTCGCAGTGTCCTGCAGGAGGCTTCTTTTTTCTCTTTCTGCACTGCTTTTCCTTCATTCATAATTACAGAATCAAGCCAGCACGTTCAAAAACTCCTAAAGCCGTAAATCACCTGGGAACAATTTCCAGCCTAGGTTGGGTGCTTATCTTTCCCTCACAGCTAATCCGGGGCTTGAATTGTTCAGATTTTTTTTTTCTCCCCCTCTCCTTGTTGCCATCCTGAGAAGCGCTGAGCTGTGAAAGGCCAAAAGCCATCATCAGAATAAAGCCGCCCCGCTTTGCTTCTACACTGAGACACCCGTCCGAGCGGACCAATCAGCTAGCTCTGGGGGGGCGGAGCTTCAACCGTCACTATCTGTTTTTTTTTTTTTTTCATCCGACCAGTTATGCTGTTTATTCTCAATGAAGACACTGCCTAAGGCAACGGACTTAGGTGTGCCTCCTTGGAGTGCTGTCTCTGGTGTTTTTCTTCTTTCTCTGCTCTCTGTCTGCTGAGCAAT
>JAQMYJ010000037.1:9862073-9873243 GCA_030014305.1 Clarias laeviceps
TTCTCTTTTATGTAAAGCACTTTGAATTACCATTGTGTATGAAATGTGCTATACAAATAAACTTGCCTTGCCTTGCAAGTGGACAAATGTGTTTACATTAGAGTCTGGTAAAAGTCACTCGTAATTATGAATGTGAACCGCCATGACATTCGAATCTGATGATCTTGAAGAATGTGGCTTATAATGTGAACGTAGCCTGAAATGACTCCTGATTTGCACTTGTCTGGAACTTGAAATCGGAGGAATTATTGGTAGGAATTGTTCGACCTGAGCTTTGATTTGGATTTGGAACTAAGACTTAGCCAGCTTTGACTAGAAAAATACTGACCTAGGACTTGAAAAGCCCTGACTTAGGACTCGACTCAAATTGTGATTTGACTAGAACACACAGAAAATGTAAAAAACAAAAAAATTCCGTTCACACATAATACTTCTTTTAGTCTACTATGTATCCAGCTCCAATGCCACCAGTTTCTGCAGGGCACACAGCTAGCAGATGATGGCTCAGTGGGAGGATTCTCACCTACCATGTGGAAAGCCCAAGGTCGAAACACAGCCACTGGATGCAGGGCAACCTTAAATTAAATTGGAGGGTTATATCAGAAAGGGCATCTGGAGTAAAACCTGTGCCGAGTCATACTGTATGTGGCAACCCCTTAATTGGAGCAGACAAAAGAAGAACATTAAGCATAGTTATCAGTTTTTCATCTGCTTTATCCAGATGTTACTCTATCCTCTCTCCTATAGCTTTGTGCTCTGTAACTCAAGCTTCAGCTCAATGTAAGGTGAATTAACTAGGATCTAACTCGCCTCCTCTGCACGCCGAGCCATAAAACCACAGCGAGCTCAGAGTGGCTATTGTTAAGTCCCTATTACTTATAGCAAGGCTATTTATTTCCCCTTCACTCCCTCCGTCTCTCCATCCCTCCCTTTGGAATGAAGTGATGAGCTTTCAATTAATGGACACTTCTGGTGCCTTCCAGAAATTGCCAGCTCTTTTTTTTTCTTTTTTCTATCACATAAGGAGCTTCAGGGCCCAATTGACTTTTCAGCAGCCCAGCAGCTGGTGTGATTGCATCAGCTCCAAATGGGTCAGCTGTTAATTCAAGTGAGAGTTTCTTTTTTTCCCCTCACTCTCAGTTTGACGATATAATGGTGCTGACATGTGAAATTCTCCAAACACCCAGCCTTAATTTCAAGACGACATGCTCTCAAAGTGCAATGTTTCCTGTTTTTAAAAATATATTGAACAGGATTTCAGGTCCGGTCAAATCCAGAATAAATCATTCAGGTGAGCATGTCAGTGTAAAATCAGAATATTGAATGATGGAAATCTGTAGCTAAGACTACTAAAAGTAGGCTCATCATCATCATCATCATACAGAAGTTTATTATTATTATTATTATCATTATATTGCAAATGATACCTTTCCTTCTGCATTTATCTCAAAGTTTTGTTATTTTTATAGTTGAATTTGTTCTCTATCTGTATAAAGGGTTTATATGACACTAAACAACGTCGAAGCCAATTAAAAACCAGGATTTACCCTTGAAGGTGCTTTTAACATAAAAGTATCCACTCACAAGTGGAGATGCCATGGTTACAGAGAAACAAACCAATCCAATCTCACCACACACACACACACACACACACACACACACACACAATTGCTAAACATACTGTGATTAATTCTGTGAGTTCTGCCAGGGTTAGGGATCTCTGAAAGCTCTGCGCTAATTATAAACTTGGACTTTTCATTGAACTATGATTAATAGGTTAGGAAAGGGTTTGAATTAGGATCTTACAATGCCTTACGGTCAAGGTGGGCTTGAACAATGTGGCCTTAATGTCTATTAGTGTAGCCCTTAAAGCTACTTTAATAAACCATTTTTTTATTAATATACGTATAATGCTCAGGATTGTGCATTATAGAGCGATTTATAATTTTTTTAAGCAAAAAAAAAGGTAATAAGATCAACTGAATTCTAGTTCATTTTAACCAACTATACAAACATGACTGAGCAAAAAAAGGGTTACATTGGCAAAGAAATAGCATAGGTTTGCCAATGTAAAATAAAAACAAAAAGTTACACTTTCCAAGGATCCTATCGTTCACAGAGCGATGAACTCAAAGCAGCCGTTTTTGACGCTCTCAATAAGTCGCAGGAGAAGCGTGTCCAAATAGCATATGTATGTTTTCGGTAGTTTTTATGACCAAATATAGTAAGTTCCAGACTTACGGACATTCGAGTTACGAATTTCTGCCAATACAAATGATCCAAGCATTCGTAGATATGCTCTGAGACAAATGAGGTCCATTTGAGTGTGCGTAAACACCGTGTAGTGAGCAGTAAACACCCCCTGAAGTCTTCCCGGGCTCCGTTTAAACGAGGTCAGCTGACCCCGCTGCGTCACTGGGATTACACTCGCTGTACTTTGGAGGTACAGTCTCATGAGAGTATAATGAGTTTTTTATGCTTTAACTTGTATATTTGTGTCAAAGATTCACTTTGTTGGCCTTACGAACAAATCTGACTTATGAACATGCTCACGAAATGGTACTCGTTCGTAAGTCAGGGACTTACTGTAATAATAATAATTATTATTATTATAATTATGATTATTATTATATTATGCAAATTTTCTACATTTTGTGATTTCATTCCCATATTCTGGTAGTGGTAAAATTTACTCTTTATAAAACTAACGGTAATTATAATTTTTCTTATACCTGACATATCTGAAAACCCAAATACACAGTTTGATGTCTAAAGCCTCCCTGTTAACACACACTGGCAATTTTTTTAAGTCATCATTGATCTATAATGTGTTGCTTGGGTTTTAAGGGTTTTAAGTCAGAGGGACCAGGTTTAATACAACAGTTAAGTAATCGTCTTTGTGCAAGGAAAAATATTTACCTCTTCTTAATTGTGATATTATTTACTAAAAAAAAAAAATCTCGCCGTATCCGTTTCCGAACTGATCCTGCAAAAGTTTTTTCACAGGAACGGAAAAGAAAGTGTCCCATTTTACCTTCCCCATTGCAGTCACAGTTTCAGCGCTATGTTTCAACACTTCACAATTTTGGGACTTGTTAAAAACCTCTTCCATTTCGCAGCTCTTTAAAGAGCAAGGGAGAAACCAAATCTTTGAGAAATTCTTTTATTCAGACGCAGACGCTGGCCGATTTCAGCACAGGGATAATCTTGCAGGCCTCGACAATGACAGATCGGTAACATCATCTGTGTTTTCAGCGCCTGAGTTTAGTTACTATGGAGCTGTGTTTTGATATTTTGGGTTCGTTTATAAAGCCGATCTCCAGGAGACTAGACCCACGTGAAAGGAGGTAAACACAGGCTCCCGGTTACAATGCTACGTGGAAACTGATCCCTCACACAAACGTCCCCCAGATAAAAGACCCACGTCACCAGTGATGTCATTAGAGAACCGGCTGCAGGGTCATGTGGGTGAGTCTGCATTGTGTTGGCTGCAGTTCTGGGGAAAGGTTCAGTTTTTTTTTTTTTTTTCAGTTTTTTTTTCATGAAATTAATGAGGTCGGGTTTTATTCCAAAGTTGTGTTGAAGAATTAATTGGGGGGTCAGCTTTTGCAGAGTTGATTTTTCGATTAAAACACAATATGAAGCTCTGTTTGTTAGAGCGATGATGTCTGCAGGCCTTCTGCGGGACCAACCTAGTGAACTTGAGTTTAGTTCACATTTTACGGAAGGATACAAAGTGAATATTTGTCGATATTTTACTCACATGCATTTAATGCATAGGTGAGGTCGTTGAATTTTGGTGTTAATACAGACCCTCTATACATGCTCTAAACATCCACGTGCTGTTTGCATTAGTGTTATCACTTCCCAGACACACACACAGGTACTGTAGTATTGTACTTAGTGCATCCTGGATTTACTGTACAGCACTAGAATGCTAGTTTTTCTTTTTATACTTTTCATGCCTCTGTTGAAATTGTTTAATTATAATGCATGCCTTTGCTTTAGGATAAAACTCCAGTTATATCTCTGACCTAAAGCAGGAAAGAGAAGAGCCGTCCGGGACTAGGATCAGAGACAGAGAGAGCGAGAGATGTTTATCAGTCATCTGATACCCTGCAGTTATGCCAGCTAAGGAGTTCTTTGTTATTTGCTTGCGTCATTCACTCACTGCGTTGCAATAGAGCCCTTTTTATTGTACAACCTTACAATTAATATACTCAGCCTTCTTCGGGTTAAATCAACAGCGCTGTTGTTTACTTGTGCTCTTTGGCACACATTATCTCTACTGATTTTGTGCATTATTTTACTTTTATAGATGTGCAACGTGTGTGTGTGTGTGTGTGTGTGTGTGTGTGTGTGTGTGTGTGTGTGTGTATATATGTGTGTGTCAGTGTATGTATAAGTGTTATGACAATGCCAGGCTGCCCTTGCTGACCTAGCCAATTACCGAGACTGTAACACAGGAACTCCATCTGTCTTTGTCCGTCTGGTCTCTCTCTGACACACACACACACACACACACACACAAACAGACCCACAGCTGTGCTTGCTCCAGCAGTGTGGTACATACAGATATAAATATAGATCCCTCTTGTGCAGTTATCTAATGTGTATGCTTCACTGTCATCAAAGAATGTTTTAAAGTCAAGGTTGTAAATTCCAAACAGCCTTTTAATATAAAAGGTCTTACACGCATATACACGCACACGCGCGCACACACACACACACACACACACACACACACCGATGCCATACATTAAGCAGCACAACAAGGCTCCAGGGATTCCATCTAACTCTAGGAATCCAGGGGTGCAAACTTGGGTTGCTATGGAAACAGGCTGGGCGTTAAAGGGATTAGATTACTAGGAGATTCGTGACAGGTTGCTCATGCATGCACGTGCATGTGCGTACGTGTGCGCATGGCCGAATTTGCATCCGTGCAGTCATACGCAAGTGGCTACCAAAGCAACGATGCAATACTCGGGTGATGGAAATGAGGTGACAGCAGGTGCTTCTGCTGGCGCACAGGATAGAAACGTTATTTTTTTTTTAAAATTATATATATATATATATATATAACTGACACAACTGGATTTGCTGTAGTGAAATAAGACTGTGTACACGCATGCCATTGCAATACAAACATATTCATAAGTTACCGTATATGGCATGCAGATATACCAGTTCAGTTTCAAAGAAAGAAAAAAAAACCCTGACGCGACCTTAATCTAAAATAGATTGAAGTTGCAAGTTTGGTAAAAAATATTTTCACGAAACGTAACCCCTCAGAGCCACTGTAAGCTTTGAGCATTACAGAATTCTGCTCAGCTCTCATGCGTGACTGTAAGATAAGCCATGCTGCAATAATTAACACGTCAGTGAGGTTAATTATGAGGTTTCAGCGCAGCAGCAAATGCGCTTGTGTTAAACAGTAACGACATCGAACCAAAAGGCAGGAGCAGATTTTGATGGTAATTTTGAGCGACTTGTATAAGCATTCAGCTGACTTGAACTTTTTCACACAACCGAGGTGAATACAGTATATGTAGATTTATGTCATGAATCTATATAGAATTTGACTATAATATTAAAGTATATGTGTGTGTTTGTGTGTGTGTCCTGGCAGATGGAAAATGGTTCATGTTTCGAAATAAGGTATAGAAAAGTTGCATGACTTTTCACTCCTATTGCTGTGAAATTCCACATTAGTTCTGATGCCTCCAGTTACTGTAGTATCATGAGTCATGTAATTAGCTGAATACAGTGGAACTGTGTGCAATTAAAGTGTCATGCTACATTTGTGCCTAAAGGCCATAGAGTTTGTTAGAGAACAAATTTAAATCTTTTTTTTTTTTTTTTTCAAAAACCAAAATTTTGCGACCACTTTTGGATTATTTTTTTTTAATGCTGTTTGATTAGGTAAAGTCCAAGGCATTGAATACTAATTATATTTTTTGAATAGGTTATAAGTAGACCCAGACCAACAATGCAAACTTAAGACCCTTTAGACCACTTTTATAGTGAAGTAGTTAGAAATAGGTGCATTTTCCAATAATGCATGTTGTTAAGAGATCAGAAAATCAATTGCTAGAAAATCTTTGCTACAGAAATATCGTACACGTCATTCTTTTTTTTTTTTCAAAAAATTAGATGTTAAAAGTTTTTATCCAACTATTTTGAGTTACCTACTGAAACAAATTATCTGCATAAGATTAATTTTATTGTATTTTATAAGCAAATTTCAAAATAAATTCACTTTACTGTTAATTTAACTAAATGGCAGTAAATGTTTGTAGTAATAAGTTACATTTCACATTTACCCAATACAGTATATTACTATATTTAAAATTCAGTATTTTATGTATTGATTGTAATATATTGATAGAGAACGACTGAACCAAACCTTACACAAAACCATTTAAAGCTTGCTCATTTCTTGCCTTTTTTGTTTTTTCAATGTTTTGCATGTGCATGTTTAACGATGGATGCAAAAGTACTGAGTTTGCATTGAAAAGTCTGCAGACGTAGTTCATACCCAGATTTGCGCATACCGAGATTTGAATCTAGCGAAAGAGAAATGTCGAGTCATTTGTGAAAAAATAAAAAGCTGTCTTTATGTTTCACAAAAAATTTAATTGTTTATAATTCAAATACTGTTAATCCTAAGGGTATAATTACAGAATTCTACAGAACTTAATCATAATACTTCATTTGCAATAGTTCATTTAATTCTTATAGCTTAGTGGTTACCTGAGTTGTGTGTGTGTGTGTGTGTGTGTTTAGTAGTGTATGTTGCTAGAAGTTAAGAGGTCATCTTCCTCGTGTTGCTTGAGTACGACTTTGCCTGCGTCATCACTGAGTCTGTTTGATGCCCCGTAAAGGCTCGTATGATTACAAAAATCCAATCACGTTAGCTTGCAGCACACAATGAATTAAACATGAAGCTAACTGAGAGAGAGAGACGGTGCAGTGAGGACTATGGTTCTGTGTAATAGTGAAGATCCTGTGTATTGCATCAAGATAAAGATAGAGAGAGAGAGAGAAAGAGATTTCTTTTTTGTATCATCTCGCGTGAGCAGATCCAGAGCAGCATCTGTCACACAGTCGATGAAGAAGTGTGAAACAGAGCCTCGACCTAGAAAACGCTTCCTGTCTTAAAGCACAGATTGTCAGATAATTTCCTCAGTCTCTGTGCTGTTTATACTACAGTATGTGCTGATTTAATACTTTCCACCTTTTGGTAAAAGTCTTTACTGAATATCACTGAATATTTAGACTAGGTGTCATGTTGTATTCACCCTTCTTTGAACTTTTCCATTTGTTAGTATTACAATTGAAATGCACTTGACCTTGAAGTAGTGAGAAGAACTATACAAGGGGTGTTCAAGTCAAACCGGGACTTTTGGACATACGGCCTTCTTTAAAACGTTTGCACTATTTAAATGTTTTACTGCTGCTAAGCATCTTGTCAATGTACTGTTCTTGAAATCTTCTTTTACCATAAGTCCCAGGATGACTTGAACGCCCCTCTGACGATGTATAGATGTTTTGCATGTGATTTGAACCCCAGAACAATTTGTTTCGAAAGCTTGAAATAACTAAAAGAATTACTTAACGTTACCTTCACATCATTTTATGGAGCATAAAACGCAGCATATTCCATAGCATGGTCACATTCGCAACAGAAGCACTGAATGAGTTAAGGCTAACGCTAACAAATCCTGGAGGAGCGTCATATTTACACCGTCTGATGTAATCAGTTTATGAGAACAAATCAAACTTCCGCAAATGAATTTCTTTATTATCTTATTCATCCATTCTCACATGCTTGTTTCTCTTTTGAATGCGGTTTTGAAGTTTGAATAATTCCACCTTATCTATCCATCCATCCATCTATCCATGTAACACATTCAGTGGGTCGGGTCATTATTAAAATAAGCTTATGCAGCAAGCTTCTTTTAATAATGACTGGACCAATTCAATTCCTGCCTGCATTTCTGCTTCATAAGGAATAGAGAATGGAGACGTGACATCGTAAACAGCACTATAGCCACAATGATACAATTCACTTCAACTGTTTCTCCTTAAGCCCTGAGGTACTTCTGCCGATTGTTTATTTTTATCTTCTGTTTTTGTCTGGTTTACAATAGCCCCGGTTTGAAGCTTATTTACTCAGGACAGGGCTTCCTCATTGTTGTGCATTATCCTAATGACTCCAGCATAGGTTTACAGCAGTGACTCTGAACATCTAGAACACTTGCATACTATTCCTGCCAGGTGGGAGAGCAGCCCGATGACACACGACCCCGTCAAAAGGAAAAAAAAGCACGAGGCTGTAACCGGAGCCAGTTTAGCCTTTCGGCGACATGCAAGAGAGAGTCGGATCCGAAGTTTCATGCACAATGAGCGGTGCATGTGCTTAGCAGCTGAACGTGATGGCTCTGGCTCTGCTGGAGGACAAAAGGGCTTCACTGAACGTGAGCACGTTTTCTTACCGTCGGCATTCCTGGGTTTGGTGAGTGTTACAATAGCTGTTGCTGGAGGATGGCTGGTGTCCAGCCATATTTTTCATAACTCGCACCACACTCAAGTCGCGTTTTCCATATATGGACAGGCTTTCTGTATTTGTTTAAGCATCTGTGCGCAGATTAAAGGAAAAGAAACAAGTATAATCAATCTTGGTAATGTGTTGGTTTACCATGAGACCCAGGAACAGCTTTGAGGCTTCGGCACCAATTCTACAAGCATCTAGAGCTTTACTGAATAAAATGAACACCGGTTATAAAAGGTCATAGCCTTCAAAAAGTGACGTGCAATGTTTTTGATTTTCATCGTTAAACTGTTCAGTGAGTTCTCCTGACACGTGGATGGGGCCGGAGTCATCCTGATAGACATCACTCCCATCAAAAGAGAAATCTTTCATCAGATGTTAAAGTAGATCAATTCAAAGAACATTGTTTTGATTTGCACTGATGCCTTCTGTTTTATTTTTTCCTTTAATTTGTCACCCATCTACATGAATGCATGCATGTACAGTATATAGGCTTAACAAATACGGCCATATAATCTATGCTAAATAAAATTAGTTCAAAAGTTAACATAATTTTCGCCTTTCTCCATCGCTAACCACTTTGCTTACCTTTTGGAGCCACTGACCTATTCTTTATTGGATTATGTTATAACCGTTCCAGGATATCTTGTAATACATTGCATTCTTCAATCCAGGTCATGCAGAGAAGGCCATTTATTGCCTCTTAATGTGGGCAGACAGTTATCATAAATACATTTACATTTCATTTTCTGCTTTTTAGGGATTGATTTTTTTTTACTTTTCAGAAACTGCAAAACTGGGGATGCAAATGCTTTTACTGAATGATATATGGCTATATGCATGAGGCTGTTCATGTTAATGAAAACTTTAGTGTGTGTATACATGCTAATGCACACTTATTTGTACAAGCTGTGCCCTTTACACTGATTAAACCTGCTGTGGCAGGCTAAGAATGGGTCTGTAATTTCATGTGCCGCCAGAGGATCATTCATGCTGAGGGCATTTCGCCGGGCAGGAGGCCGTGTAATAAAGGGCACAGCTAAATGTTCCTTTATTAGTTTGTGGCCACCGCAGGGCATCTCAAATTGCAAAACATCTAAAGGGGCTATGTTCTTGCAAACAGAACACTGGAATTAAACTTAATCTTAGGTCCCGTGTGGCTTATTCACGAACGCACACACACACTAACGTGGACACACACGGAGTAAAGGTCAGTGGTTATGCTGATCACAGTAGAACTGAACACGCTACCCTCGTCACTTATCTAACGCAGACGTGCACACATAGAAAACCGGAACTTACGCAAACACTGATGAGTATTTCTGATGGTGTAGTCTGTTGTGTTACTTTCTGTTGTACAGACATGTCCTTAACAGATCTAAGAGATACTGATCCAACAGATAGCTGATCACCACATCAGATCATCTTACAGAACGCATTGTGTCATGGTTATGAGATATCTTACAGACCGCAGTGTGTTAAAGTCTTCCACTAATGTGTCTGCTACCATAGAGCCGTCTGTTACTACAGAGCAATGTGATACTACAGGGATGTGTCTGTTATTATAGAGATTCCTTGATTCTTTGGAATCAGAGTTGTCTGACACTCTAGAACTGTCTGACTATCTCACAGTTACAGTATCTGATGCTCAGAGCTGTTTGATACCACAAAGCTGTATATTGATGTAAATTCTACAGAGCTGTTTGATACCACAAAGCTGTATATTGATATAGAGTTGTCTGATTCTACAGAGCTGTCTGATGCTACAGCGCTATCTGATACCACAGAGCAGTTTGATACAACATAGCCATATTGTACTCTCATAGTACAAAACTGTATATTAATGTAGAGCTGTCTGATGCTACGGACCTCTGTTAATATAAAAGAAACAAAGAGTTCTTTGTTCATATAGAGCTGTCTGATACTACAGAGCAGTCCAATACTGAAAAGTTCCCTTGTTAATATCCAGCTGTCTGGTACTGCAATGCTGTATATTACTATAGAGCCCTATAATAGTACAAAGCTGTAAATGTCATCTGATGCTACAGAGCTGTCTGATACTGTGGAGCTTTTTGCTTATATAGAGCTGTCTGATGCTACAGAGCTCTTAGTTTATATAGTGCTTACCTAATGCTACAGAGCTGTCTGATGCTACATCGCTCTGTTAATATAGAGCTGTTCGATACCACAGAACTATCTGATTCTATGGAGATGTCTGATACTACAGAGCTGTTTGATACTACAAAGCTATATATTACTATCAAGCCCTCTGATAGTACAAAGCTGTATACTAATGTAGAGCTGTCTGATCCTACAGAGCTGTCTGACACTACAGAGCTCTTTGTTTATATACTGTAGTGCTTATCTAATGCTACAGAGCTGTCTGATGCTACGGAGCTCTGTTAATATAGAACTGTCTGATTCGACAGAGCTGTCTGATACTATAGAGCTCTTTGTTTATATAGAGCTGTCTGATACTATAGAGCTCTTTGTTTATATAGAACTGTCTGATACTATAGAGCTCTTTGTTTATATAGAGCTGTCTGATACTATAGAGCTCTTTGTTTATATAGAGCTGTCTGATACTATAGAGCTCTTTGTTTATATAGAGCTGTC
>JAQMYJ010000037.1:9886938-9898020 GCA_030014305.1 Clarias laeviceps
ATATATATATATATATATATATAAATATATATATATATATATATATATATATATATATGTATGCATATGCATACAAGTAGTGTACCTAGATCTCTGAATGTAAAGGATGTGATACTGCAGTGTGTATAAAAATACTAGTGCATTTATAGTGCCGAATTTTATTTAACACTGATAGAGTTCGCATTACAGGTCATTGCAGAGAGACAACTCAGAGAAACCTTTTAGATCTTTGCGTTTGCGCGAAGATAAGCTTAGAGTGCTGACTAGGAGTATTAATAGTAGCTCTTTTGGCTGCATTGAGGATCAGACACACAGTGGACTGCGAAAAGTGATATCTCAGCAAGTGATTCTATTCAGAGCTGCAAGGTTTTGATATAAGATTACAAAAAACCAAATATAAAATAATAACACCTATTTTTAGACAAATTTTCAAATGTTTAAGCCTAAATTTCTTGATCTTTTTTGTAAGATAATTTTGCTTAGTGGTTACCACTGTCACCTTGCACCTCGAGGATTCTGGTTCGATTCCCGCCTCAGGTCTGTGTGCATGAACATGTGTGCATGTTCTCACCGTGCTCCGGGTAGTCCACAGACATGCAGGTTAGGCTTAATTGGCTTTCCCCAAATTGCTCAAAGTGTGTGAACAAGTGTGTGAGTGTATGAGTGTGTACACTGCGATGGATTGGCACCCCATCCAGGGTCTCTTGAGATTCAGGCCTCCTGCAACCCTGTATACAGAATAAAGCGTTCAATTTTTTTTTTTCTGAAAGAAATTTGAAAAAATTTACACTCAAAAACTAAAATGTGTCTAGAAATAGGTATTAGTAGTATTATATTTGCTTTATATTTTAAAATATATACAGTATATATTATTTCACTAGATTTTCATGGTCAATAATTTTCTGTCTAGACAATCTTCAGTTCTAATCTTGATTAGTTTCAGTTCTAAACGAATCAAGACGTTGGTTAGTTTTCTAACGCAGTAGTGCATGTAGACTATAGTACAAGACAGCTCACAGATGTATATATTTTTAAAGTGCACATCCTTAATCATTAAGCTAGGGATATTTATAGGAGAAAATGGATTACGCAGAGATAAAGCTGTTGGGTTTCAATTTCTCAGCGTGAGAAAGTCTTCAAGCTGGATGGTGTTGTGTTTCTCTGTAATGTGACACACTGAGAGTGTTTGTATTATTTTTGTTCGTGTTATTAATGTCAGGCAGGAAGAAACAGACCATGACATAATGAATGTTAATAGAATTGATGAGGTAAGTGATAACTAGGACTGTCCCTTATTGTGAATATTCTATGACATTAAGTGAAACTAATGTCCTTAATATTCTTTAATTAATCCGAATTGCGGTATAAAAGAAAAAAAAAAAAAGCACTCCATGGTTTGTTGTTATAGGAAAATAATTACATGTTTACAACTCCCATAAATTGTGTACACAAATCATTGTGTTATGGCTGCTGTATATTACTGTTGTTTGATTAATATAATATTTGTGTAATGTAAAGCTTTGTGAGCTTTCGCTCTGTGTTTGTACAGCATGTGCATATGTACATAGTAGGCCAGATGTTGTACTGGACATATATATATATATATATATATATATATATATATGAATTTTGGGTTTAGACCTAGAGTGCTTCACTGTGTAGTTACAATTTATGGTTTTATTGGAAACGACATGCCAGCAGATTTAGTATCAGTACCTGGTGGTTTTGTTCTCGTCCACACTTTTGGTTTAGGATTGGAGCAGGTTTTTTTGCGGCCCATGTGGTATGCGGTGAATGTTCTTTTGTGCTTCAAACGTCTATCATAGTGGCCATACGGGTACTGCTTAATAGTCTGTAAACATGACTGGTTACAGTGTTGATTTAAGACACTTTATTATGTTTTGCTAACACAGACTGTTTGTTAAGCTTGCTGTAGCACGTGTTAGTTGCAACACTTCAAGGCTTTAAACTGTTAACTCTCAACATTGACATGAAGTGTATGTACAGTATAAATAAAATTCAAATATTGTAAAAATATTGTGAAACTTTTGTATATTCTAGATTCATTGCATGAAAAGGGAAATATTTCAAGCCTTTTTTTGTTTTCATTTCAGTTATTACAGCTTTACTGAAAAATCAAAACTCCAGTATTCGATACCCTGTATCTCTCGGTCTAGTTCTGCCGACTTGACAGTTGTGCAGAAGATGATCGCAGACACCCTCTACAAGGAATGTAAGCCACAGAAGGTGCTGTATCGAAGCATATTCATGGAAAGTTGACTGGAAAGGAAAATTGTGGAAGGAAATAGTGCACAAGCAACGGCCTTAAGAAGATTGTCAAGCAAAGTTGATTCAAGACCTTGGGAGGGTTATACTAGAAGTGAAGTGATGCTGGTGTCAGGGCATCAAGAGCCACCACACACAGACAGCTATTGCATTCCTAGTATCAGTCCATTTAAAAAGCGCCCGATCTGGACTAAGGAGAAAAAGAACTGAATCCAATCCTATTAGTGAATCCAATTTGTTTGAACTCCAGGTTGAGGTTTTCACAGCCAGTGATGATTTGAAGTGCCTTGTCATCTGCTGGTGTTGGTTTACTGTGTCTCATCATTATTATAGTATCATTATTTTAGAGCACTTTATGATTCTGTTTCTGCTGACAAGTTTTATGAAGATGCCGATTTCGTGTAACGGCAGGACTTAGCACCTGCCCACAGTACCAAAACTACTTTGTTGACCATGGCATTATTGTGCCTGATTGGCCAGACAACTCGCTTGGCCTGAAACCCATAGAGAACTTGTGGGATATTATCAAGAGAAAAGTGAGAAACCCACATCCCACTAATACAGATGAGCTGAAGGCTGCTATCAAAGCAAGCTGGTCTTTAATAATGGCTCAGCGGTACCACAGGCTGATGGCCTACATGCAGTGCTGCACCGATGGAGTAATTTGTGCTAAAGAAGCCACCCCTGAGTACGGAGTGAATAAATTAATACACTTGTTCAGAATGTATTGCATGTCCTTTTTATTTCTAGATTTTTGATTGTCTTGAGCTGTAAGGGGTATTCATCAAAATATATTGAATCTACAGTAAATGAGAAGTTCACTATTATAAACCTTTTCACATACTGTACATACATATATTTATACCCCTACACACACACACACACACACACACACACACACACACACAGAGCTACTTTTCCACCCTTACGTACATTAATCCACTAAGTTGCTTTCTTATATTTCTTATATATCTTCGGGGGGAAAAAAAAAGTCATATTTCCCTGGAGAACTAAAACACCTGCACATGAAACCATAAACACATCTACTTCCACACACACACACACACAGACACAAGCATTACCCACACCAGAGCCATTTACAGAGCTAAAGTATGCACATTAAAGTATCTCATGGAAAGAGAGTTGCATCGTAAGCTAACTCATTTGCCCTGTGCTGAAATTTTATGACAAAGCTCGCAGCACTTCTAGTTCTCCTGGTTTATATTTGTATAGTACAATCTTTCTCCCTCTTTCTCTGTTTCTGGTTTCTTTTTTCAACGGCCCATTTCCCAGAGCTATAGAAATGCTTCTCCTTGGCCAAAAAGTCCCCTACGTTCCCACAGTCATGTGTCGAACCTGCGAACGTCATGAAATGTGAAAGTTCTCCAAACAGCTCTTTCTTCTCCTCAAGTCTGAGTGTTTAATAAATAGATTGTCACATTGTTAAACACTTCTTATTTTTACTGCTCTCATTGAAATCCCTGTGGTATTACACACAGACTTTTCAGCAGGCAATAATGGAAAAGATCAAGTATAGTATAAAAGACCGAGTATTGTATAACGTGGAAATGACACAAGTAACTGTATCTACTGCAGGTTTTGTTGTACTTATGGAATTGTTCTGAACTATCTAAGCATTAACATACTTTTGGGGCTTCCCTGTTTAGTCATAGCTAAACTCACTCCTGTGAGTGTGAAAGCTGAGATGTACCATTGTGTGTAGCTGTACTTCGTCAGCTACCGTACCTTCTCATACCGCTGCTTATGCAACTTTGTATAACGATGAGCCAAACGATGCTATTTTGTATACATGAGCAAGCAGACGACTTGTGATTGGTCTGCTGTACTTGATTGTCAGAACACCCAGAGTGCAGGACTAATTATGCTCTCTTAGGCTCCCGGCTATGCATTACTCATAAAGACATGCATAAGTGCTTTAATTAGCTGCTATTTAAAATAGGGATTACAGCTTTTTAACGTCACAGGTCATCTTTATAAACACTAGCTCCAGGTTCATCCACTATTTCTGTTGTAATGTCTTGATCTTTTTGGTTATGAGATGTTCTAACCAGGCAGTGGTAGCTCCGGGGGGGTTAATGGGGGTTACTGATCTCATGCTAGGCCCTTAACCCTGTCTGCTACAGGGAGAGTCGAACCACAGCTGACCCTGCGCTCTGATCTTTCCAAGCTTTCTAACACGCTGGGTCATGCGAGGAAAAGAATTTCACTGTGTATGTGATTAAATAAGATTAATCTTTTATGTACATGCTATAGTAGGCCATAAGCAAATGGGCTGCATGGCGTTTTATAGTATTAATGAATTAATGGCGCTCTTGGCAACAATTGTGGTTAACTCGTTTTATGTCACTTAAAATCTAACATTAAACTGGTCATCTTTTGGTTTTAAATAATAATTAACAAAACTATATTTCACTTACTTATCACTACCACTAGTACAGAACTATTACTATTGGTCAGACTATTACTGACTTCAACTGATTCAGGCATTAAAGGAAATCTGAAGAATATTAACAAGCCCTGCAAAAAGATCTGTGGAATTTCTAATGAATTTCAGTTCTAAACTCAGTCAGACTTTTACGTCCTAACATTTATGACCTTTTAACTATTTATTTTAACACAAGAGCTCTTTTTAGCCGTGTTAATAATTTACACAGCATTGCTCAGTATTTAAAGGATTTTAGGTTCTCTTTAATTCTCAATCCTCCAGGTCTACAGACCTTCTTAGGTTCATTGACAAGGAAGACTGTGGTCATTTCTTTGATCGATGGAGTTCTTTCACACCCTTTCTTTTCCTGTCGAGGTGCATTGTTTCTTGTCATTTCCAGGTAATTGAAAAGGATGTGGAAAAGAAGTTCTGAAGAAGTTTGACCCAATTAAGTATTTTGGATTAAACAATGTAGAGAGTACTTCAGAACTAGCACCAGTCTGTAGATTGGTAGAAGGAATACTAGGTTCCTTGATGGACTTAATAGCGATGGCGTAGACACTGCAATGGCCTGGATTTTATTCCTGGTCAGGGAATTTCAGCTACTAGGGGTTGTACAAGCCAGTGCACTCTTAGCGCTGTTTTCCAAACCTGGAATGTAAAGGGTTACATCTGGCATGAAACTTTTACCATAACCCATAGTACTAACCCATCACCAGAACATTTCTATAGAAGCCATTCCACAGAACTGTGTTAAAGTTACCCAACTGTGTAAAGTTACCCAAGATTTACATTCATTTACAGGGAGTATTTATGTTTATCAAGTGAATCAGCATGTATTTTTTTTCTACTTTCTCAACTGCATTTATGCTTTTGATTTGTTCAATTCTGACCAGACAAAATAATGGCATAATGGACTTTTCTCACTCTACCTACCTACATACTTACCTACATACCTACCTACATACCTACATACCTACCTACCTACTGTACCTACCAACATGTTGCTTGTTTGGTTGCTTGCTTACTGTTTGCCCAAGGTGATTCATTTTCAGTGTGTAGAATTGACTTTTGACCTTTAGTTTTTAACGCCTGATAAGCTTCAACTATTTACAAGCTATTTGATTCCGTACACACTGACCAATGCTGCCTGAGCCACAAGATTCATAAAGTGAGTTTTTAAGTAAGAAAACCTATGTCTCATGAACTACTGGCATTAGCGTGATAACATTTTCTCATCGGCAGGAAGGATTCATAAATACGGCTACTGAAGTATGATGTAGCTCATAAACCATATAAGGTGGGATGTCCTGTTTGTTCTTCTTGAAATAAACATGTTTCAAGCAGGTATTTGGTGCTTTCAATGTTAAACACACTGACCAAAAATGTATAGTTAGAAATCAAAACTATTTAATATTAAAGTAATTACCCACATAGGTTGTCGTTACCATATTTAGATGGTCATACCAGGGATGATTTTAATTGTGGAGCTGATTGTATTTTTTTTCTGCGTAAACACCTCCATACACACAAACACACTCGTACACAGACACACTTCCACAGCAGTTCAGCAGAACCTGACACTAGATTCCTGCCTAATTACTCAGAGTATAAATGGGCTGTATACAGGATGCTGCCCAGTGTGTGAATACTTACTCAGAAATGAGACCAAGTTCCTGTAAGTCTCTTGTCCAAGTTTAATGGAAGATGACATTGTTATGTGAAAAGGCACAGACAGTTCTTTTTATCCAAAGCACTGAAAGTTATTTACTCCTTGTTTCCTACACGCATGTCCTGCCAAATTCATTCCACAGCATCCCTCGGCTAAGCCTCAGTTTGACCCTAAGATTGCAGGAGTCTTTACTATGTGATGCAATAAAGCAGGTGAGGAGAGTAAGGCCCTGGATTATTAAGGTACAGAAAAACTAAATGCAAATTTTCCTGTACAAATGGCTAGAATGCAGATGTAGTAAATTTGTGTGCGCTCATGTGTTTTAGTGTGTTTGTATTTTAACAATTTTCTTACATGTGTATAATTTTTTAAAAGTGCTCCATACAGTAGGTGTTACATTGAAATTCACCACACATGTGTTCACTGTAAAGATAAATAATTGTAATTGTATATTATGTGTAAAAACAAAGGTTGATAACCAAATGTTTTTGGTTATGTTAGTTATAATTTTGAGAAATGTTGTCATAATTCCTAAAAATTGAGTCATCATACAATACATGCTTATTATTTGTCATCGAAATGTCAAAAATAGCCTTACGCATGTTTTAAACCCTTCTCTTTTTGTTGTTTTAATTTACACATTCAGTTGCTGTTTCTATAATGAAATGTAGTCAAATTTAGCTACATTTTGGTAAATTATCCTATTACTGTAGTTGATAATAATTTATCAGCATAAAAAATTATATATAATCGTTTAGTCAACACTTCATTTTTTTTTTTTAATATTAAAATTTATCATTTCTATA
Organism: Clarias laeviceps; assembly: GCA_030014305.1. NCBI lineage: Eukaryota > Metazoa > Chordata > Actinopteri > Siluriformes > Clariidae > Clarias > Clarias laeviceps. The sequence continues at coordinate 9,894,149 of JAQMYJ010000037.1, forward strand.
CCGAACATACTGTATGTTTGACGGATTTCAGTGTAAGTGTAACCACAATGGAGCTTCTTAAAAAATGTTAGTCATCACTCCATATTCCGCACTTAGAAATATTCAAAAAACTCTACATATTGAACCCGATACTCATTTATGGGAAATATTTACAATAAAGAGTGCAAAATTATATATATAATTATCAGTATGATTTATTGTCTATTCAGTCAGTTGTTATTTTAAGACAAGAAGGTCAGCTGTTGTGAAATAGATCTTGCAAGAACAGTATTGTCAAGTGCATTTATAAAACCCATCAAGCACCCTGATGAAACTGTATCTCATGAAACCCTCCCCGGGGAAGTAAAAGCAAACCTTACCTCTGCTACAGCTGAGAAGTTCATGTAGAGTTACCAGCCTCAGAAACCTCAGATTAGAGCCGCTATGAAGGCTTTACAGAGCATAAGTAGCTGTTGGAGATTATTGCATATTTTGGACGCCTTTAGAATTGTTTTACAATGTAGAAAGAAAGAAAGAAAAATCAGAAAAGACCATGGAATGAAAAGGTTTGTTCAAACTTTTGACTAGCAGCGTATATCTAATTTCTTGTGAAATACTCCAACTGTATGTAAACTTATACAGTGAAACGCCTTTGCCTTTACTCTAAGACTTGACATTATGTTCGTCATGGCTTGACATATCCAATAGACAAGGTCATGACTTTTACTTCCTTGTATCTGTTTTCAAGCCTGTTGTCATCTGGGGGTGAAGAGTGACTCAGAAATCAGCGCATCCCCAGAGACAGATTTCTTTTCCCCAGGGTGAAAAAAGTGGCCGTCCTGCTCCTCCGGAGAACTTTTTTTCATCAGGTCACAAAAATCTCACCGTATGTAGGACAGAGGTTGGTCTTTACCTCCTCAGGTCAGCTCGCTTTCATAGTGACAGTAATCTGAAACAAAATCATTACCCGGCTTCCTGTACTTTTCCTGGAAAGCAACATAATATGTTCCCTAAACTAATATGTTCCTCAAAGTTATGGCATGTGAGACCTGACCAGATGCTGCATCTCATAATTAACTGTATCATTCAGCCATTCTGTATCATACTGCATTGTGCTGTAATATATCGTGCCATACCGCATAATTTCGACCTATATTGTATCATACTTTATGATACTGCATATGCTATATTTCCATATTGCCATCTGATGTACTGTGCAACACTGTAAGATATTGTACCATACCTTATTTACTGCATTATACAGTACAATACACTACTGTTCTCTGATAGACAATCCTCTTCCATACTGCACAATACTATTGTCTCGTCTATCACAGTGAACTACACCATACAGGACAGTAGGACAATACAAATGCACCTAGCATCAGCCAACAAATGCATCTTTACTGTACAAAACTGAACAATACTGCAATATACCACCATGCCACATTATAAGATAAAATGCTGTTAAAAACGACACCACGCTGTATCATATTAGACTTTAAGGGAGCCATGATGCTTCATACTACACCATACTGTACCATGATGCAGCACACTACGTGACTGAAAAATATAATACAATAAAGTACATAACTGCACTTTCTCATCCCGTAGCAAGCTATGCCATAGAGTACCATATTGCACCGTACTACAGCATTCTGTACAGTATTATTGTACATACTATTCTCTACTGTGCCTTAACATACTGCTTAGTGCTATACTGTAACATAGCGCATAATACTGCACCTTTATTGCGTCATAGCACGCCTGCCGTATTATATTGCACTGTTCTATACCATGCTGTATCATATTTTACCATAACATGCCGTGCTGCATCAGAGGGTTAAGGCTCTGGGTTACAGGATCAGAAGTTCAGTGGTTCAAGGCCCAAGTTGCTGCAGTTGGGCCGTTAAGCAAGCATTAAATATTGTATTCACAAGTACCATTGAAAACCCATTGCATTTCTGGTGGTTTCTTTCAGGAAGTAGAGATGACAATAGTGGGATGTTGATACATTGCAAAGGTGCTCAAAGATGTGTGCAAGGTTAGCAGACACAAGGACTGCAGTCAGACCCGAAAGCTCACTCTGACGTAGTCATCACAAAGTGACTCAGGCAACTAAGAAACAGGAGATACCTTTATCATAGACTCCTGTTTGTGTATTTGCATGCGTTTGTCTTTGTACCTTATGTACTGTAGATGAGGCATTAGTAAGTGTATAATATATGTTAGTTGAGTGTAAGCAAAAAAATATTGGTTACAATGTGCTCGTTGTAAATTTTCAGATTTTAATAAAGAAATTGTTGATCCATATAGAGATAGCATGAACATACTCCAACATGTGGTACCAACGTAAGTTTACGTTCGTGAAACTGTAACTACCATCAGACAGCATGGCTTTTCAGGTGGTTTGAAAACAGAAACACAGCTGTCTCTTCCTTTCATTGCTGCTTGTGGCTTTTGGGGCTGAAAAAAAAGCATGTCAGTATACATGCTGTGAAATGGCCGAGAGCCACAAGAACACCAATATCTTTCTCCAGCCACCACTCAGATGACATACACACGTATCCAAAATTGAACAGTGTTTGTTTGAGTTAAGCATGATGCGCTTCCAGTGTGGATGTCTCATTTGAAGTGGGCCAAGGCCATCCCCTCTTTACTTCCTGAGGGCTTAGAAGGATGCGATTTGCTTCCTCCCTGCTTGGTGGGAATCCTTCAGACTTTCCAAAATGTTGTAGCCTTACGGGACCACTTAACCAAACTTCACACATTTCACCCCCTTGAAATTTCACTGTAGCTTCCTGTCTCCTTGGTTTAAAAATCTAATTTGCTAAGAGTGTTCTCTACAGTCTGCAGTATTTCAGTTATATACCAGTAAACTGGCAAAACAGGATTATGCACACCCAAGGCCCATCAATGCCCAGTGAGGCCAAAGGCCAGCCCACCCAGCCCGATCCCACAGAAAATCCATTGTAGCACATACCTAGCTGGCCATGACAGAAAGATAGCAGGACTTTCAGCACATCACAGCATACCACACACAGGACCCAGCAGGCAAAGAGTTTAAGGTTGTTGACCTGGCATTGTTGACCCATGGACGGTGCAGGACAAACAAGCCTGAGCCACTGAGGCCCCACCCCCAGAGGCACAGCACACCCCATAGGCCCTGTAGAGCCATGCCTGGAGGGGTCAGAGCTCCTCCAGTGGCACAAGAGGAACCAAAAACCTAGGTGGTGTGTTTTTGCTGCTATTGTTTTTAATGTTATGGCAGATCAGTGTTTATTCATAAATTGCTGTTGCAGGTTTGGAAAAACTTGGTTAAATGATTTGTTCATCACTAAATGGCATTTAATTTTCAATTATAATTATAATTGATATATGTATATAATTAATATATATATATATATATATATATATATATGGTTCGCATGCGCTTCTTGTTTTGACACCGTGCGTCACGTCATCACAACTGAGCCAAAGTTTTTTTCTCTCTCTTGCGCTGCGGAATTGTAGGTAATCCTCTCCCCTGCTGGGTGAATACACACACACACACACACACACATACACGCACACAAACACACACGCACACTCAGAAATGATAATCGTCTCCCCTGCTGGGTCTTAGTGCTTGCAGAGTTTCTGAGTGTGTGTGTGTGTGTGCGCGCGCGCGCGCGCGCGCTCATTCACTTACACCAACACACACACACACACTCTCTCGGCTTTAGCCCCCCCTCCTCTCAGGTTCCCAAACAAACACACAGAAACTGCTCTGGCGCGATTCTTTTCAAAGGTGAGGTGCTGGTCAATTTGTTTTTGTTGTTGTTGTTGTTGTTGTTGTTTTACTTTACAGCAGTGATTCCGTTAGTATGCGCTCACGCGAGTGTGACTAGCGA
>JAQMYJ010000037.1:9898120-9911352 GCA_030014305.1 Clarias laeviceps
GTTTTTTTAAAGGTAAAATGCAGGTTAATTTGTTTTATTTTTACTTTATATTTTGTGTTAATTATTTTTATGTATTTCTTTTTCTGGGCTGTAGAATGAATAATTTGAGTTTCCATTATTTCCTATGGGAAAATTAAATTTAGTTTACGAGTGTTTTGGAGTACGAGCCCGCTTCCGGAACGAATTATGCTCGTAATCCGAGGTTCTACTGTATACATATATATATATATATATATATATATATATATAAACAAAAAATAAGGTAAGCATTATATGGTTGTATCCAGACCCAAAAAAATACATTTAAATATAAAATATAAAAATATGGTTTGTTGAAGACTTTTTGGATGTGACATAATTCAAAAGTGTTACTTGATAGTTTTGTTGACTTCAATGTTTACTGGAACTATTTCCCAACATGATTAAAACTGCTGGAGCAGCAGGTATCATAGCCAACTCACAGCTCCAGGGTCCCCTGTTTATCCTGAGCTCAGGTTACTGTCTAATGTTCTCCTTATGTTCGGATGGATTCCTTCCCCCTGGTATGTGTTTAAATTAGCAGTAGGTGTGAATTAGTGTGTGTGTGAATGTATGCATGGTGCCATATGATAGACACGTGTTCCATTGGGGATGTATTTCCACCTCATGGGCTTTGGATCTTGACTAGGAGTACATAGTTATTACAGGGCAATGAATGCATGAGTGAAGCAAAATGACCTCGAAATGAAACTTTGGATTCTCGCCAGTGTTTGTGTAAGTTTGCCTAAAAGGGGTTAAATGCATACTTGAGAAAAGTGTCTCTGACTAGTCATACAGTGAATGTTTGTGTTGAGTAACTCATGCAGATTGTTTGCTTGTGTTTGCTGTTGCAGTTTTGATGTGGAGAATGGGCCTTCGGCAGGATGCAGTCCTCTGGATCCACAGGCCTCTCCTGGCTCGGGGCTCATCCTGCACCCGAACTTCTCCCAAACCGGACACAACCAGCGGCGAGAGTCCTTCCTGTACCGCTCAGACAGCGACTACGACCTCTCACCGAAATCCATGTCCCGCAACTCCTCTGTCGCCTCAGAGCTGTGAGTTATGATGATGATAATAATATTAATAATAATAAGAAGAATGATTGATTATATTAACAACAACAACAACAACGACACCTCTTATAGCACAACAATAACCATAAAAGTGATCCAGGCAACCCAAGACAAATGTACTACATAATATAAACAGGAACAATAACAGATAAACGATCCTTTACTCTCCATGACAGTCATAAACTATGATTACACTTAACATTATTTCTTAATATTAATCAAAAACTTGGCTGAAACTGATGACAGGAAGCTAAACAAATGATTAAATTGTTTAACTGTAAGCTCTAAACATTCAAATGCTTTAGTTCATCTTTCTCTAAGCTGCACTGCAAAAATGATGAGTAAAAGTACCTTAAACACGTGCAAATTTTACTAATACATTACACTTCTTATTATTGGATTATTCTACCTCAAATATGTGATTATTTAGCTTCTTCTTACAACCTTTTGCTCATTTCAGGCTTCAGATGTTCTTATTTGGCTTTTTGTGTCTTTTTAGAAATTAAAACTCTTTTTTTTTTAAAAGATTTTTTTAAATCAACTGATTTAGAAGTATTCGCAATTGGATCAAGACTGCTTCATGACTGAAATTACACATTTTTAGAAAAAGGTTCAATGATTTTTACATATTTGGTTCATTATAACCATAGCAATGCTATATACTGTAATAGCAAATACTAGATAACTTTTATTATATTCCAAAATATTTTCACTTCCTAAGATGTCATTTTTGCAATGTTGGTCTGTGCATAAATAAATAGACAAGAACCAATAGTAAAGTATTAATTTATTACATTACATACTTTTGCTTTACAGGACAGGCTATCAATTAACAATTACTATTTTATTAGCTATTTTAATACGTTGATGGGTTAAGATTTTATTTTTTAAGATTAAGTTTCTGTGGTTCCAATAATAAATATACAACAATCCGAGCAATCTGATTGGACGAGTCTAATTATATGCATTACTCCATGTGACTGGTGTTCTAAAAAACATTAATTACACTAACTGTGGGTCGCAGCATGGATGAAAATAGGTCTGTACGGTTGGCAGTACAGAGGGGAGAGCAGCTTCCTGCCAAAACCCGCATTTAAAACCAATCACAAAAGCACTTTAAGCTAGAAAACACATCTGTTAACATTGTCACCTTAAACAACACTTAGTAATTGCTTCTAAGTCATTCCGAACCCAAGTAAGGAACCGTCCGTGCTGTTTTGTTCACGGCTAACATGAGCCACAAAGCTAACTAGCTTCTAACTCTCTAGCTTCTCTCTTAAACCTTAAATTAGACACTACTTGGAGTGTAGAAAAACCTACTAGGGATCCTACTCCCTAGTGCACTACTGTACATTTCTATTTAACGCTATTTGAAATTCAACCCCTTATTTTGTAAATATAGAGTAAATCTCGTAACTTGCCCTATCTGTCAGACATTCATCTGGTTAAATAAATAAACAAATCATCATCCGTTGATAATAAGTGCTATTTGTGAAACTGCTGTATAAAAGCAATATTACACTTGTTGTCGTGCTAAATATCATCATGGCTAATATCCATGACTGCATCGCCACCCTGCTGATATTCAGTACAACAGCAACAACTGCCTCACATGTGATATTGCTTTAATTTCATGCTACATATCTGCTAGCATATTTATCTTATGTTTCTAAATATATAATCAAAATTATTGTGTGCTTTAAACATTGGGGACAAGGGAAAGTTGCCAATGGCTATATGTCGTTCTTTTAATTAATTTTTTACTGTCTCTTCAAAGCTTTCAGGGTAATGTTAGGGCATAACAACATTTCAGTAATGTGCTTCAAACATTTTGTGAAGGAAACAATCCTACAGAAGCTTGCATTAAGAGGAATTAGGGGCAGGAATTGATGACAGGCTGCAGCATGTCTCTTACGCTCCCTGATTTCCTCTGATGGACTCAACTGGAATTACGTACAATAAGGCGCAGTTCCCACTGACGTCTTATTATCGGAATTGCTTTGTGGAGCCCGAGGGATCATGTAGGATTGTGTACACTTTCATGGTTTTTATGTAATTTGTAGTCACGCTAGTATGTCATAAGCAGCCTCTTTTAGGCTGTGCTACGTTCTACATTGAGATGGTGTCATTCCTCACGTCTTGCTATGATGACCTTCACACTGTTACTTAATGCTGTTATGTTTGAATGAAATCTGACTTAAGTAAGATATCATATCCTGTTTTGCTTCCAGACACGGGGATGACCTAATCGTCACGCCTTTCGCTCAGGTAAATATGACTTTATCTTTCCACGTCATGTTTGTCGTCATTAGTGTGATTGCTCAGGAGTAGACTGTGGCTTTTCTTACGTTAATGTTTACTTTTGTAGTATTAAACATATTTACTTAAATACGCACTCTGTCTGGGTCTAGGTCCTGGCTAGCCTTCGAAGTGTCAGAAACAACTTCACTGTGCTTACTAATGTACAGTGTACTTCAAACAAGTAAGTTATATTTGCTATTTAAGTACACTTTTATTATTCAAAGTTTAAATAGCATCAGGGGGAAAAAATGTTGGTTAAAAAAAACACACACAAACTTCTTGATTCATTCAAAATCCATCCAATATAAGCTATAATGCATAAAAAGATACATTTCATGCTTCATTAATCCTTTATATCATTATCCATTTTTAATAGTATTTTATATTTTCTTTTTATTTATGTTTTATAGCTTATTTTTATGAGTATTTTATAGTATTTTTAATAGCATTTTATAGTACAGTATATTTTAATAGTATTTATTTTATAGTTTGTTTTAATAGTAGTTTATAGTATGTTTGTAAAATTATTTTATAGTTTATTATAATAGTATTTTATAGTATATTTTTCAGATAGTATTTTATAGTTCAGTATATTTAAATAGTATTTCATAGTTTATTTTTAAAATAGTATTTTATAGTATATTAAAATGATTTTTATATTTAAATGATTTATATATATTTTGTAGTTTATTTTTTATTATTTTAATAGTATTTTCAAATTTTTTTAAATAATATTTTATAGTTTATTTTTAATAGTATTTCATAGTATATTTGATTAGTATTTTATAGTAAATCTTAAAATAAGTTTTTAAGTAAAGTTTATTTTATAATTAATTCAAATCCTTTATCCGCCTATATATTGCATTATGAAAATACCATTTACAGTTCAGTTTACAAATCTTTCATTTATTCTGATCATTTTACAATTAAAGAGTTCACTGGCTTCATCTGCACTAGAATTTATCACTGGGCAGAAGGTTACACAATTGACTCGTTTAACAAGTAGACAAGAAGTTAACCAGACCCTAACTTTTAACTTCATAACTTTATAGGTTCTCTAATACTCTAATACTGTTGGATATTTTAGTCTGGTCTGTGGCGTTAAAAAAAAAAAACTCACAAGAGACGCAGTGGTGTTTCTCATGAACCTCTGAGTCTAACAGGCTGCAGTGTGCTTAATGAAACACAAGAGGACAGTGTGTGCACAGCATGGAGCTGCACTCGGCAATAAAGTGCACTGACCCTGTCTGACATGTTCCTCATTCCCCAATTTCCACTTAGCCCTTGACCACTTTAAAGACATTAATCGCCTGCTTAGGTCTTTTGGTTTCCTCTCGGTGACACGTTTTTCCACCTGGAATCCGAGAGCGGAGAGGGAAAAAAAGGCAGTACCTCACTTTTATTGAGCTCAGGGATTATTTTTCCTCTTGACTTACCACGAGCTGCGTCAAACCAATTACAACACTATGTTAGAGGCGTTTGTTGGGTTCTGATCAAGTCTGTCACGTCCCGGGCCAGACAGATGGAGAACAAATCAATCTCGCAGACTGGCTGTTCGTTTTGGAATCGTGTATGAAGATCGGTCTGAATATTGAAGGAAATGCCATATAACGTTAGAGATCTTGAGAGTTTGTCTAAGTAATAAATAAATGATTTACAGCATTATATATTAGACTTTATTTCAATTTTTTTCGGTATAAGGTCAGTTTGCCCTCCTAACATTAAACACAGAGAGGCATGAACGCTAGAGTTCCATCCTGTTAAATATATTAAATGTGCAGAAGCCCACTATTATATGCATACTTTTTTCCATTTAGGAGATCACCGGCTACCACGCAGCCCTCCCTCACCAGAGTCTGCCTGCCTGGTAAGCCATCACACTTCATTATAATGTGAATGTGCGTAAACTAGCATTTCACATGCTGAGACAGTTCTTAAGTCATTAAGCTGCCTAGCTGTAATATAATCCTCTATATATATAGAGAGAGAGAGTCTTTGTATTAAATAGATAGAAGCGGGAGCATTTTTCCGACTTTGTGATCTTTCTGATGTGTGTGTGTGTGTGTGTGTGTGTGTGTGTAAATAAGCTCTGGATGGGATGTAAAAGAAATCTTAAACTTAAGTCGGTTCACATGTCTTTGTTATTCTCATGTCAGAGTAGATTTGATTAACTTATGTTAGCTTTATTTGTCACTTTACATTGTACAAGTGCTAGTAAAGTACAACAAAATGTAGTTTACATTCTGAGAAACAATAATAGTAAATAAAACTGCAAAGCAAATGGATTATATCAATAGGATTTTTTTAAATCCTCATTAAAAGATAATTTTAAAAGTTTATATTGCAATGTTTTTCTTCTCAGAAATCAAATAGCTCAAAATATGGTGAAGTTTTCATAATTACAAATTTTTACTAGTAGATACTAGGAGTCATATTTAAAGCAAGAAGTGTTTTCGACCGTTTTTTTTTTTTGCTTTTTGGCATTTTGAATTGCACGGTTTTCTATTCCAGATTAGATGTTGTTTAATTACAAATGTTGATTAAATCAGTGCAATAAATTAGCAAAACAATTATTTTACTGTTAAAAGCCTCTCAAGTGGACGAGCAGGAGGCTCAGGTAAAATGTTCGGGTTGTGAAACCGAGAGTGCGCAGCGGGGCATAGAAGCTTTGTTATAACTTAGTGATGGATGAAGGGTGTGATATCTACAGCAGGGAGTTTTGTTTTTCCTCCATGTTCAACTCCTGCTTCAATTTATTAGCCTCTCTGAGCTGGAATGTGCCACAGATCTGACTCTAATCTAGCTGAGTGGGATTGCATAGTGAAATGCAACTCCACAGATCAAAAAGCTGCTTTTTTTTACACGGGGAGAAAATGTCCGTTTTATTCTACGGACAGCAAAAATAAGTGGAGGAGGAAATCCTTTTGAAGTGGATAGAGCACACTTTTCATCTATTTCATCCATTCTTTCATCCATTTTTCATAGAGCTTATCCTGTATAGGGTCACGGGTCGGGTGGGGCCATGGAGTCTCTTCCAGGGAACACTTGCCACAAAACGGGAGAAACCCTGAATGGAGTACCAACTCGTCACAGGGTTTAAGCACATACACATTCATGCACAAAATCCCAGCCGCAGTAAAACATTCGAATGGTGCAAACGTTTTAAAGAAGGCTGTAAGTTTGTGAATGATTATTCCAGTCGAGGTGACTCGAAGCCCACAACAGTTGTTGCTGTGAACATTCAGAAAGTGGAATGCCTGATCCTTGAAAAAAATTTATGGATAATTTGCCACTAAGTTGCAGAAGAGACTTGACTGTTGTGGAAACTGTATTCACAATCGTTCACGAAAACCATTTGCACGTTACAGGAACTCGTAATAATTGGGAGTTATTGCCACATCCTGATCTTACTCCAAGCCATTTTTTCACATGTCTGGGCCATTAAAGGAGTTCCTGGGAGGCCAGTGTTTCAGCTTTTTTCAGGGGATTATATAAATAAAAACAAAAAGATTATGAAGATCAAAAAAAGATTATGAAGATCAAAAGTCTCGGTTTTACTTGAAGGCCAGTTGTATTAAGTCACCTTGCCACCGCTCTACTTTTAGCAAAGTGCTAGTGGTCCATTTAAAAAAAATTAAGAAAATTCAAGTTTTGAGCAGCTGATTGTAGTATTGCATTATGTAGATGTAGCCTCAAATATTTTCAGACGTACAAAGTGCATTTTGCGTGCGTTCTCACCCCGAATTGCCTCAATGTTTTTTTAGTTGACATCCCCACATCTGCGACTAGTCTATGCAGCCCGTACTATGTGTACGGAGGATTAATAACAAACATAAAAACATCCAAAAGAATAAAAATAACAGTGGAGGAAATAGATATTTCTTTTTTTCTACCCCAGTGGAATTGTTCAGTAGCAGGGCCTACGCTGTGATAGACTTGGCTACGTGACTCTCCACACTGTTCCCAGCATCTTCTCATTTACCATCACTCATCTCCAGACCGGACTCTGGTGATTGATCCGGGCAAAACACACGCACACACGCACACATGCACACATACACACACGCATGGGTTGCACACGAACCCAGAACGTTGCCTATTGTTGCGTCTAGTACAGGAGCAGTGGAAGCCCACAGGAAATGGCGAGCACTTATTACTCTCATACTCATGGCTGTACACATACACATACACACACGTACACACACCAAACTATAGTGCCCATGTTTGACGTTGTTGAGTCTGGTTTCCGTTAATAGGCCTTGGGAGACTGGAGGACAGTCGTAGCGCTGATGATGGCGTACGTGTGCATGCACACTTCGGACCGGATTTGTGCTAATATCAGCATAATTAGAATAATTTGTCTTATAGCTTTTACACCCCCTCCTACTGTACATCACCCACCCACACACACAAACACCCACATGCACCTGTTGAACCAGCCACACAATACCATTTTAGGGGCTGTTTTGTCTGACTAGGAGGTCAGCACTCTGGAATAATGGCTGGGAAAATTCCATCAAATTTCCCCCACTATGGCCTTGAGGGACACATGGAGCGTCACATCAGAAAATCACAGATGCAAGCTGGAGCATGCGCTGCACGGAAACACGAGCGTTTCTTTGAAACGGGGCGAATGCTGTAGTAGTTGAGAAATCCTTGGCAGCGTTTGTTTATTCGGTGAGGTAATACTGGAAGAGATGAAGCGGCACTTGAGAAATGTAGAGGGTCCATGTTATACAACGGTTTTACAGTGTAACATTCTGGCTTTTTTTTTTTCTTCTCATTGTAACAAATCCGAGATGTAATTTGTATTCGGATTCTTTTTTTCCTTTTAATTAAAATGAATTTACTGTAATACTAAGAGACCAGCGCTGCTAACTTCCTCCTGCTAGCATTTCAGTACGGTTTAGTAGTTCCTCTAATCTGTAGTCATCTACACAAGAATGAATGTGTGAGAGAGAGAGAGATGTATTGTCAGGAGGAGGTGTTCCTGTCAGGTGCAGTGGCTTATGATTGACGTCAGTCTGCAGCATGCGGCTTTTGCTGACTTCCTCTCAGACCAGGTGGACTGGTATACATTTCCTGAAGCCAGTCAGGCCTGATCGATCTTACCAGTATACAAACTGGCAGTGACGCACGATCTCAGCACGCTGCCATTATATTTACCTATTCATTGCTTTTTTTTTTATTTTTATTTTTTTTTACCTGTTTAATTACCAATGGCACACACAATTAGAATCTGATAGCAGTGTTACTGTATGTACACATCGTCATTGTGCAAGAGCACGCTTGAGGTTTTCTCTTTACTGGCAGCAGAATTGAAACCTTGCATGTATTGTTGCACAGTAGGCAACAGAACATTAAAATAAGCCCTTTACGAATTAGAAATCATACGTCATTGCCTCAAAGGAAGGGCATAATTTTAGTACCGAAAGCAAAACTTTTGCAACTTGAGATGATTTAACTGTAAAAAGACATCATAAAGTAATCATGAGCATTGTGGAATGAGCAAGAAATGGATGATGTCACTAATAAGTTCGAGCCAGCTGTATATTTACAGTGAATGAAGAGTTTAGCAGGTATAGTTAATGAATGGCACAGATATATGGCAGAACTTTTACTTTTTTAAACCAGGGCTTCCACCTCTGCACAAAAAAATGCCATGCAGTCGAGCAAGTGACATAAAAGATGGAGGAGTACATCTTTTTGTCGATCGCCAGTTCGATTCCCGGGTGATGCTGTGACCTCTCACAGCCGGAGGTCTAGAGAGAGCTGATTGGCCGAGTTCTCTCAGAGGGGAGGGATAAGAGGTACTTCGTGCTCCCACATTAATCACGACTCTACAGCCAATCAGGGGCGTCTGTGATCTCACGCAAGCGGAAGGAGCGGATAGCGCTGTGTTACTCCACCCCCAACGGTGTGTGATCGAGCAGTTCGATCTGGCGCCACGTGGTTCGGAGGAAACATCTGATAGTCTTCGCCCCCCCCACTGACTGAGTGGTAGTAGTAGCTTAATGTGGGAGCCCCCTAGTGACGGGGAGGAATTGGATAAAATCGGTGAAAAAAAAAAAAAGGAGAAATTATGCTTATTTTCTTGATTTGTTTTATTTTAGAGGTGGCTTAGTGGTTAGCACTGTCGCTTCCCACCTCCAGGGTCCGGGTTCGATTCGTGGCCAGGTCCGATTCCCACCTCTGTGTTCATGGAGTTTGCATGTTCTCCCCGTGCTTGGTGTGTTTCCTCCAGGTACTCCGGTTTCCTCCCACAGTCCAAAGAGATGCTGATTACGCTACCTGGCGTTCCCATTGCTCGTAGTGTGTGTGTGAGTGTATGTGTACGTGTGTGCCCTGCGATAGATTGGCACAGTGGCCAGAGTGTACCCCATCTCGTCCCCTATAAGTCTCCTAGGATAAAAAACAAATCTAAACACGCAAAGGCTGAAATATGAGCTCTCCTTTTTTTTTTTTCTAGATATATTCATTCTGATCCATTACTCGTCATTGTTCGTTGCTGTAGGTCATTGTGTGATACATTAATGACTATTTTCCAAACTTATATGTTTAATTCTATATGACACTGAGACAGCAGCAAAAAAAAAAAGGCAATCTTGATATGCATTTTCAGTACTGTGTCATACATACTGAAGACACATTTTAATACACATCACGGCGGAAGGTATTCCTTTCACGGAGGTGTAAATGGAGGGAAGTTGTCGATCTGTCAGTTCCTGCTTTTCTTCATTTCTTACTCGTTTACACCTGGCCGTTTTTTTTTTTTTTTTTTTTTTAAAGAATCCTATAAGCCCTCACAAAAACATCCTCCTCAGACACAATGACAAACTCAGGCTTTATGAGTCTCCGTTTCTGCTGCGTGCCAGTGATGTAACTATCAGCCATGGAGACAAAAGAGAATGAGAGAACCACTGACCTCCTAAACTGCTTCCTGCGTGTCACACAAACAGGGTCAGAGGGCAGGAAGGAGAGCGCAGATTTTTCCTGTTTTTCTCTGACTGCTGGAATCCACCGGAACCCTGAAGGTGTTTTTCAGAGTGTGTGTCTGTGTGTGTGTGTGTTCGTGTGAGCGATGACACTACCTGTGAGTTAATGAGTGGGAAAATGGGGAAGATTTTTATGGGGGAAGATTGGCTTCCAGCATAGTTTTCACTCTCTCACACACACACACGCACACACACACACACATATGGTAGTGATTCAGAACATTCACATACAGATTTGCGTCTACTGTAGTTCAGTCCATATCTTTTATCAGGACGAGCTGTCCTGTGAGGTGCAGCTAAATCTTCTCTTATCCATGGACGCTCTGTGGTCGACCTCCTCAGGGCCGTGTCAGAGCACGAGCTTGTTTTTTTAAAAAAGAGGAAGAGATAAAAAAAATAAGAGTGCGATTGATTTGTGTGTTGGTGAATTCTTCTTCTTAACTCGTATATTTCCACAAAATTTAAGTAAAACGGAGCCAACACTTTTAATTAGGTTTACGTCACGTTTCTTGAGTTGCGAACGAAAAAAAAAAACATTATAGCGAGTACATGAGGTTCCAGCTTTCACAAAAACAAAACATAATTGCAAAGCAAATAAATGTCGTACAGAGGCTTCGCTTATTGCCTGAACTCCGTAGATGCTGAACGCGTTATGTTCCCGAGCCTGTGATTGGCCAAAGCAAAAGAGGCGTGTCTAAACGGTCATATAGGAATTCATTCCTATATGAGACTTCTTATGAAATGCATCTTAGTTGCTTTATTTTCTCATCAGTGTGTGTAAGGAATGATGTACACGATACCGACGAATTTGGTGCATCCCTTGCGGGAAACGGTGCCCTATGCTTCCTGGTAAGCGATAACATTGCCATTAAGAGGATTGGTAGACCATGTAAATATTACGTTAATTATTCTTTGCTTAACGCTTTTAAGTGGTAGATTTCTTAACCACTACTTCCTTACTCGGGAATTGCCCTTGCCACGCTGGTATCGTAGCAAGCTTCATAGCTGTACACGATTATTTATTTCAGATTAAGCCATGTTGATAGTACAGAGTGTGTGTACTCCTGCGTCCTGTTGTGTCACCTCAACCACACATACACACCTTCAAGATAATGCCTCGGTACACATTTTATTCGAATTCAATTTGAGTTAGAGTCGTAATTAATGTGTGCTGATATCCACTCAACATAGTCAAACATTTCCTTTAACCACTCATGTTCAACTTCAAGAGCTTCCAAGGAACAAAATCTTGATGGGGAAGTTATGATTATTTAGTGGTGTAATGCTTAGATTAGGAGAGCAGGCTATATAAATGTCCATATTAGTCTCTGAATCTGATGTTTTAAAAAAAAAAACAAAAAAAAAAACTATGACATTTAAAATCAGATTTGATCATGCTTTCAAGTTTATCTAGCACTACTGCAATAGGGAAGGAATTAATTAAGAGGGACACGGGGTTACAGGAAAATAATCAACATCAGGACGGTGCCATGCAGATGCCCTTCCGTAATGTTTATACCACTGCAGTGTGTCAGCATCATATATGTATATTTTAATGAATGTATGGTTACATTTAGTGTTTTGGAAACTCAATGAAACTATAAGGGGTTTAGTGTATTAGGGCTTTGAGTTACTGATCGGAGGATCATGTGATCCTTGAAAATCGACAGGTAACTTGTCGCCAACTTGCAGACAAGACACATCTGTCTGTAGGAACACTGTACACAATCACCACTTGCACATTACAGTAACTCTGCTGTCATATCCCACGTACAGTCCTGACCTCGCTCCAAGCCATTTTGACATGTTTGGGCCATTTAAGGAGTTCCTGGGAGGCCAGCGTGTCAGACATGAAGCAAGCAGTCCGATCATAGCTCCATCATACTGGAAAAACTTTATGATGGATAACTTTACTGGATAAGTGCATCAGTGTAGCCGGGGATTATACAGTACAGAAAAATCAAGCTAGTTTTTACTCTCATAACTGTGTTCTGTTATTCTGGCACACAATCAAAAGTCCCGCATATTTTATTCCTGTTATTGCAGGAGTCCTGTAACCCATCACAGCGAACATAGGGCACACACAGGGGTTCAACCTGAATGGTTGAATGGGGTGCCAACCCATCTCATGGCACAAGCATACACACTTGCACACCCAATCCTACACTACAAGAAATGCCAATCAGCTTGCACCACATGGCTTTGGACTATGGGAGGCAACTAGAAGAAACCTGCCATGCACAAGGAGAACATGCAGTCTACGTGCACACAGAGTGGAGGGAATATTCAAACAATGGGGTTGTGAGGTGACCGAGCCAAACAACGAGCCAAAATATTCTCCTGTGAAGGAAACTGATACATGGATGATTCTGACATTTAAAAGGAAAAAAGGTTTCCATCCAGAAATGACTGCATTTTAAAAAAACAACAACAACTGAGTTCTACTTCGAGTTACCTAATAAATCTTTCCAATTTATATCCATAGTCATGCAATAGTGCCTTTTGGCTGGATAGATTATCTATTGGATAAAGCTAAAGTTCCTGTTTGGTTATTTATGTTATGTTATGAAATTGTTGCTGTAAAGCACTGCTAAAATTATACACATGGTTTTAAAATTCTCCTAATATTCCTAATAAATCTGAACTTTATTTACACCTCCTTCCAAAGAAGTCCTTTTTGCATAAATATTTATTATCCCTTTGATGTTACTTTCAGTAATAAAAGTTTATTTCTATTATTAGGCACTTGAAGATAATTACATGGCTCCGTGTACGGGCATGTTATTCCACAAGTTCTGACGCGTATCTCTCTTATTACACAGTATTACTCACAACTCGGACGTCC
>JAQMYJ010000037.1:9920002-9954305 GCA_030014305.1 Clarias laeviceps
TCAGACCCTACAGACACCCACCGAGCAAGTCTATCACAGCACAATTAGAAGAAGACTGAACAAATACAGTTTGTTTGGAAGGGTGCCAATCAAGTTCATACACATACGAAGGCGGATGAGCGAATACTTCTGGCACTGTAGTGTAATCTGCCCATTGAACCAGTCAAAAATGTGGTGTGCTCTTTCATAGTCACGTCACGCTCGGTGGTCAAACAAATGACTCAAATTTGCAACTAGAAGAATCGATCGTCACTGGTTTCCTTTTCAATAAAATCGAACTGAAAGCCGACAGCGTTTTATATGATACAATTAAATGATAAGAACGCAATATAGTTTTTTTATGTGTGCCTATTCGAAAGAGGACTAAATCAGCTCTCGCAGCGCCTTGACCTCCGCTTGACTCCCAGACACTGGGGAGGAATATTACTGGCTTATTCTGCTGTATTCATCATAATCGTGTGTGAAAGTGGAATCAGCATGAAGCAAAGCAAACACTGTTACTGCGAGTTTAGGTTTCAGGCAGTGAGGAAGGTGTATGAGGATGAGCTCTCCGTACAGCTCACAATAAAACTCACAAGTCCAGGTCAGCTCTGCTTCAGATGAGAGCGAGGCAGCGGCTCAGCCCACTGATGTCCTGCTGTCTCATCCCTCTACCGAACAGCAGCACACACTCTCAGACGGGCCAAGAGCCAGAACCAGACATTACATTACACAGAGTGAAAACGCTGCCCATAAACAGACCTCTTGTTCTGTGTCTGTCTAAGTAAGTGTGTGTATGTGTGTGTGTGTGTGTGTGTAAATGTCTGTCACTATACACAAATGCTGCTGTATGCTAGCGGAGTGTGTGTGTGAATGTGTGTGTGAGTGTGTGTGTGAATGTGTGTGTGAGTGTGTGTGTGTGTGTGTGTGTGTGTGTGTGCCCGTGCACCCATGTCTGTGGCTATACACAAATGCTATATGCAAGTGGACTGTGTGTGTGTGTATCAGTGCGCAGGCATGCCTACGTGCTGGTGTTTGACCACTGGATGACTTTGACTGATGTGAGAAACTTTGCGTGTGATGTTTACATGTCGTAGCAGGCCGCCTGCTCGACTGATGTGCAGCATGTGTTGATTCTGTGTGCGGAGGTGAGGAATACCACACCGCTGTCCCAAAGCCATCGGTCCACTCCTGTGTGCCAAACTGGCCTCTGATCTGAGCTGTGTGCCATGTTTATGTATTCCAAACCCTTAGAGATAGGATGACATCATGACAAATATTTTCAAACAGACCTGGTCTCCAGTGAGCGAGGTGTGTGTTAGGGGAATGGGGATGGAAAGTGTCAAAGCCTGAGCGCCAAAAAGTTTTGCAAATGCCTAGAAGAGTGTAAAAATGACATAAACCATAAAAGAGTCATATGACGCGCATAAAACAAGTTATGAAAAAAATTTTTCCTTACATAAAACTAAAGACATCTAAACATCAGGTATACACACAACTTATTACATTTTATGGTTTAGTGTTACTTTTAAATGAAGCAAAGTAACTATGAAGTATATTGGAGTTTGCAATGGAAATTAGATCTCGTGTCAGTAATATATGATGGGTGTTGAGACAGTTAGAATGTCAAGTCAAGTCAAGTAGGCTTTTATTGTCACTTCAACCATATACAGTTTAGTACACAGTGAAACGAAACAACGTTCCTCCAACATAAAATAACAGAAATGAACAGAAACTAACTAGCTAACTAAGAAACCTAATTAGCTGGCTAGCTGAGACAAGACAGATTGACATGACAACATAAATTAACCACATAAATTAACAAAAAACTAATTAACTAACTTAGAGACCTTCTGTAATTAGTTGGCTAGCTGAGACAAGACAGATTGACATTTTAAGTTAACCGAGAACTATCTACGGTTTTATACAAAAGAGACATAAAGTACATAAAGTATAAAGTACATAAAGTGTAAATGTTGCTCTTGTTCGCACATTTGCACATGCACATGCATTGTCGCTCTTGTTTGCACATGCAAATGTGCGAACAAGAGCGACAAAGTGACAATGCGACAAAATGACATTTTAATGCTTTGTGGTAATGAGGTAATGAGTTGAGGTAGCGGGAGGAGAAACAGTAAATGTTCCTTGTAAGTAGCAGCGAACATAAATTTTTTTTTTTTTAATTATCAGTTAGACACAGTTATTTTTCTTCTTAATTCATTTCAGAAATCATAATTATTAAAATAGAGGTAAGTTAAGAAAATTCAAACACTCAATAAACCCCAGTGTTCCCAGTTATATTATGCTAAAAATGGCAATTGTATGGGAGCATTTTAAATAATATGATTCTTTTAGCAGCGCCTTTGAGGCCTTGTTGCATGTGTAATGAAGGATGAAGTGTCCTCCCATGGGAATAAGGTCATGCATTTGCATGTGGTGCATTAAGGTACTTTTAGATTCTTCAAATAGTCAACAGGAACATAGTGGATCTATAAAAACCTTTCGTTGGTTTATTACCCTGGCGGGTTACACAATCGCAGTCCCGTTTTTTTTTTTTTTCACCTTAGTATATCACGCAAAGTAATGATTCTGTAATGATTTACGCTGTTTTTCTTCGACCGCTCTCTGTGATGTGATTTACACAGTGTGTCCCTGTGCAGGTTTCAGGCCACGGAGCTTCCATACACTCCTCAGATCAAATCACGACAGCTTAGATAAGCCACCATAATTTATCGTTCTTTGATAGATTTATGCTGCTTTGTAAAAGAGAAATTTTCTCTGCACGTTCTGCGTTGTGTCTTTCCAGGTTTGATTTGAGAGCTTTCAGAAACAGAGTGCACCCTTTTCCTTTGTTTAATGTTTCATAATGATTAAGAGCTATGAACATTACTTTTATTTTGGCTCCAGGTTATAAACTTTATTTCTTTTTGACAGCTTTGCTATTACAGAGTGTATTGCATGGGGCTTGTTTTATTTTTAGGGTTTGATATCCCACTGTGTCAGCTGACTA
This sequence comes from Clarias laeviceps, assembly GCA_030014305.1. Classification (NCBI taxonomy): domain Eukaryota; kingdom Metazoa; phylum Chordata; class Actinopteri; order Siluriformes; family Clariidae; genus Clarias; species Clarias laeviceps. The sequence continues at coordinate 9,922,992 of JAQMYJ010000037.1, forward strand.
AGAGCAGGTTTTCTCGCTCTCTATTAATTTCAGTCACTAAATCAAAGTACGGAGAAAGAAGAAAATAATGTCCTGAGAATCGAAACAAACTTAATATGTATACTGCAGGGCTGTGTGTATAGGATTAGTTACAGTAGATATGAGTATTAGCTTTGATAGTAGTGCTAAATGTCGTTTGAATCACTGTTTATAATCCAAGGCTAATAATAATGGATATTTTTTATTTCATTAAATAAGAGGAGATGGAAGGAGTCTCCAGTGTCAGCGCTTTGCATTTTGGTACATCAAGGAAAGTCATAAGGACAAATCCAGTCCTAGAGGGCCAGTATCCAGCACAGTTTGTAATTAACTAATGTAACAAATTAATTGAATCATCTGTGCTTGAGTAGAAAAAACAACAATCTGTGCTGGACACTGGCCCTCCAATCCTGGATTTAAAAACCCCTTCTGGTTTCTTGGCAACATAACAAGCTTTGTTGTTTTTTTTCCCCCTCTCTTATTTACTTCCTATATGATAAACATAAGTGATAACAGAATTAACTTGTTTTGAGGACATTCCGCATCATCTACTGTAACTATAAAAAGATCAAAAGCACAATGTTTAGCTTTAATTAAAGAAATTACACTGCCCATCCAGAAAAGGCGAGCACACTAGCATTTTTCTTTTTTTCTTATTTTTTTGGATTGCCTTGAACCATGGCCTTGTTTCAACAACCTTATGCAATGACATAACATTTATTCCCATCCAGAGTTGCATTACGTTTTGGCCGAGATTTTGTATTGATGACGTGAGAGTCAAACCAGTGCGTAATGTCATCCCAAAAACTTTCACTGTGGTTAACTTCAGAACTCTGTTGTGGCCAGTTCATGTGTGAAAATGATTTCCTCATGCTCCCAGAACCACCCTTTCACAGCGCGAGTCCTGAAATATTCTCGTGCCATCATGAAAAAAAACACAATTGATGTGAAAACCTGGTCATTCAGCAACATCAGGTTGTCAGCTGACTTCATTTTATTGCCACATAACGTTGCTGAGCCTCGACCTGACCAACTGAAGCAACCCCAGATCATAACACTGTCTCCAGAGGCTTGTACAGTGGACACTATGCATGATTGGTTCATCACCAATCACCAAGCCTTTTTTCTTATTTCTCTCACTAACAAGTGGTTTTCTTAAGGACACACAACTGTTTAGTCTTATTTCTGTGATGTCTCCCTTGGGGCTGGGTGGGCTCCAGGGTTGTACCCTTGAGCAAGGCCCTTAATCCTCAAATACTCATACGTATAATGATATAAAAATGTAAGTAGCTCTGGATAACGGGCGTCTGCCAAATGCCTAAATGTAAATGTAAGAGTCTCATCATACCGTGTGTGGAAACACATTTCTTCCAATGGACAGTTCTTAACTCAATTCCAATACTGTCAGCAATCTCCTTAGTTGTTTCTTTGCTTGATGCAGGCCAATAATTTCACTCTCCTGAAACACAGGAAAATCTTTTCCATGACCCCAGGATGCAGTACACCTTCTGACATGGTTGTTTGAGAAATGAGAAACTACTCGCAGTCATTATCAAATGAAAGACTTTAATATATTTGCTTATATAAATCCAAATGGCGACTTGCTTGACATCGGGCCACATCACACTGTTCCATTATCGATTATTTTCCTATAACGTCATGCAATCTTTTAGCAAAATAAACACCCGGAGGCATGAAAGGTGATAAAATTCTGTAGCCCCCTCCTCAGATGACCGCTGGCTTGAATAGTTTGGATGGTAACGGGAGAGCTTGGCTTTTGCAAATGTGCGACACGGCTTCGTTGAGTCTCTCATGGCAGCTGGGGCATCAGCTCTACATCACATTACTATCTTTAGGGGAACAGAAAGGGCAGATACCTCTGTATTAGGCATGAGACACCCTTGCTGGAAAGATCTAACGTTTTAAAGCTTGTTCATGCAATCCATATCATCATGATCAGAGATGAGTTGTTGTTGCTTCAACACTATTATTGATTTTTACCGCTGCAGTGTAATAGTTTGAGCTCGTCCTAATTTTTTTTCTGTTTGTGATTGAAATCACAACAGTTTTCTAGAATAATGAACAAGAAATCACAAAAGATATGCAAGTGTCTCACGTATACTGCTGACTGTGAATACACTGTCAGGAATCAGTCCAGATATACACTGTTTCCTGTCATTTATATCAGAATTGTTTTTTTCCAGTTCAAATATGATGTTATGTGCCATTTTGAAGGGGGAAAAACAACTCTTCAAAGCGAAATCAGACACTTTCGCATAGTCAGACAGCCAGCCAGTGTGTCTGTATTAGACGAGCAGATGTTTGCCTGGCTCAGAGAAGAAAGTCTGTGTCGGGTTTTGGCAGTGGCCCGGTGGGGAGCAGTGCACCCTGCTAACTATCTGAATTATGCCATTGACGTCAGCACAGCCATAAAGCAGACACACTACCCTTCCCCTGTGAGCTCTTCTGCCAAAAGGCCTGCGAGTTTTCAAACAAACTCAACCAGAGAGAGAGAGATTATTTGGATATGCATGGCTCTTTTGTTTTGATACTCAAATAAGACCTTTTCCTAAAAGCTGCCTGATAAAATATTTGTCAAATTTGAAATGGACAGGGTACACCGAGTGTCAAGGTTTTCGTTCCTGTTTGTGGCTTTAGAAAGGAAGGTACAATATAACAAGAATCTAATAAAGACCAGCTTTCATACGCACAGCCTTTGTGTCTATGCCATCTGGGTAACCATTTAACTAAAACAACCTTTGTCAGAATTTCATAAGAATAACCATTCAGTTCCTGCTTTCACACAAGCAGGTTTTTCTAATTTAAATGCTGCAACTTATATAAGAAATGATTATTGCAAGGATCATATACGTTCACACCTGTGCCAGGGGTCATGTTTTTAAATGATGAAGTACAACGAGTATAAAAACATTAGAATATCACGGAAAAAGTTTTTTTTTTTTTTTTTTTCCATAATTTAATTCAAAAAGCAAAACTCTAAAATACAATAGATCCATTAAACAAAAATAAAAATAATTACATTTTATATGATTATAGCTTCTAGCTCATGAAAATGAAAACACCAATATCTCAAAATATTAGAGAAATGTAAAAAATAGTAATCTTTCAGTTTAATAAAAGAAAATACAGTTAAGAAATGTCAGATTTTTGAAAATAGGTTAATTTATGCATTCAGTACTTGGTTAGGCTTCTTTAGCACATATTTACTGCTTCAAGTACAACATGGCATGCAGGCGATCAGCCTGTCGCACTGTTGAGTCGTTATTGAAGACCAGGTTGCTTTGATGGCATCAACTTGTGTGTGTGTTGTTGGGTTTATCAGCTTCCTCATGACAATAGCCCGTAGGTTATCTATAGGTTTAGGTAAGAAGGCGAGTTGGCTTGCCATTCAAACACAGTAATATCATGATCAACAAACCAGTTAGTAGGACTTTTGGCACTGTGGGGAAGTCCTGCTGCAAAAGGAAATCAGCATCTCCATAAAGCTTGTCAGCGGACAGAATCATGAAATGCTCTAAAATTTTCTGGTAGATGGCTGAGTGGACTTTGGACTTGATCAAACACTGTGAACCAACACCAGCACATGACATGGCACCCAAAATAATCACAGACTGTAGAAACTCTACACTGGACCTCAAGCAACTTTGATTCTGTCCCTTTCCACTCTTCATTCAGACTCTGGGACGTTGAAGTCCAAAGTGAAATGCACATTTACTTCCATCTTGAGCCACTGCGCCACAGTCCAGTTTTTTTTCTTATCAGCCCAGGTAACTTGCTTCTGAAGTTGGCTCTGGTTCAGGAGTGTCTCAATAATGGGAATGCAACAGTTGTAGTCCATTTCCTGAAGACATCTGTGCACAATGGCTTTTGATGCACTGAATCCAGCCTCAGTCCACTCCTTGTCAGGCTCTCCCAAGTTCTTGAATTGGCTTTTTGATCATTTTCTTAAAGCTGTGGTCGTCCCTGTATAGCCCTGTCAAGCTCTTAGATTCCTTCAGCTCGCTCCTTGTTTATTGCATGTTTTTTTTTAAGTATATTGAGGCATATAGTTTTGTTTACCACTCATAGACTCAAATGTTCCAGCTGTACATATTTATAAAGCACTCATTTGTCTTGTATGTTACACACTTCATGACACAGTGAGTTCAGTGTGATAGGTTAACTAAACATGTCTTTTTTCAAAGTATTTATTTTAATGTAATAGCAACTGATGAACACTTTTCTGTTGTCTCTGAAAATCCTAGTAGTACCATGAACACAACATTTGGTAATTTATGTTACAGTAGGTATTTCCTACTTCAACTTGCAATGAGTTTACAAGTCTTTGATTCATGTCAGTTAGCATTATTGCCACACACCTCCAATCTTGCCTCCAGAGTATGTTTGCATGTTCTCCCCATGCTTGGTTTGTTTCCTTCAGTGACTCTAGTTTGGTCCAATACATTCAGTACGCTCCCTGTCGCATTTAATCCCTTGCATAATTATGGGTTGTTGGTCTTTCGGCTGCTTCAGTCAAGGGATCACAACAGCAAACCATCCAATCCAAACAATGCCCTTCCTGATGAAACCCTCCTATTTAATCTTGGTTTGCAACCAGCACTGCCACAAGTGCCTGGGGTTTGGGCTTTGCCTGGGAATTCGAACCCAGGCCTTCCTCATGGCTGGAGCGAAACCTCCCACTGAGCTTACAGCTCATTATTTTTGCAAGCTTAAAAATTTGCGAGCTGGGTATGGGACAAGGTTCTTGGACTCGGAACATGGCACAGAACATTTTGCACATGTATTTCTACAGGTGTTTTGTTCATATCCAGTAGTTCCTGGCACCTGATCTGCAGTTTTAATCATTCTAGTTCCTGTTATAATGTTTGCCTGATGATTGGCAGGTGAACACATATTAGCTCAGTAGATCTGGCAGGTCTCTATAAGTTTAGTTGAAGTTTAGTTGGCTGTTTAGTCAATATGATTGAGGAGATTTGAGCCCAGATGGAGTGCTACAAAGGAAATGTGAAGTGTGTCAGAAGTCGACATACGGCAAACAGTGGAAAGTGAACCGCTGTAGATTCCAAGTAATTTCCATATCCTCATTTTGGTCACTTCGTCATGCACCCGACACATCCTTTCCATACTGTTTCCCCGGTGTTCTGGAGAAAAGTGACCTGAGAGCAGCGGAAGAAAGTAATAGGCCTGGCAACTGACAGACCGAAGTGTGTGACATTTGCTTTGGACTGGACTTCATCAGACTGGACTCTCTCTGCCTCCCCCTTCTGTAGCTGCTGAGTTGGCGGTTTTTTTTTGTAAATGATGCTGAATTACACCATTGAAAATATGTTGTTAAGCAGAGTTTATGAGGTGACATGGTGTGCAGGTGATGCTAATTATAATGTCAAAATAAAAGAATGCTGAGGGTAATCATGCTCCTGCGTCATCTCCCCCATTTTCAGAGGTGGCACGTAATGAACTACAACTACTCCATAATTGTACATGGGTCTGGTATATAATAGTGTATTTTTTTCCGTCTATCTGTATTTTACTTGGGTCTTTTCCATATGCAATACTTTTAACTTCTACACCCCCTTTTTTTTTTTGGAAAAAAGAAAAATGAATGAAAAACTAATGAAAACCCTGTACTTTTACGCACTATATTTCAAATATAGACTGCTTACTTTTCACTCGATGATCGTACAAAAGTACATTTATTACACACTATCTTAGCACACCAAAGTGATTGACGGTTACCTGGGCACCAGATCTGACCCAAGGGAAGATAAGAAGCTAACCAGCAAACATGCTGAGCAAAAGAGTTGTGAACTCTTAAGCGTTTGGTTTGTTTTTCAGACATATAATTTTTGTTATTATAGCAAGCCTATAATTATAATGTTTCAATGCGCTCTTTAACCATTTCGTATTCTGTATGGATGCAGTCTGCACATGTTTTATTTACGTAGACTACTACATTATAGCAAGGGTAGAAATAATAGCAACTACCTAGTTAAGGTACCGAATTAATGAAAGAGGCTAACAATGCTTTCTGCCTTGCACTTAATTAATGTCGTTTTTTTTTTTTTTTTACTTTAAAATACTGTTTATCCATAACTAAAAATCAGTTTATTTGTGGAGTACTTGTACTTGGCCAAACATGTATTATATGAAATATATTACCATGGTCCTATAACACCCGATCCATATCCAAAAGTTATGTCCATAACTTTTTTCAATTAAAATCTTTCCATGATCTTACTTGTCACTCAGATGAAACTTGGCGAATTTGGATTTCACATGAAAAGATATAAAACTAAAAAAGTGTATTATTCTAAATTGCAAATTCGTTAAGGTATTGCAACATGAATTTGACCTGTTTACGGACACTACATATTTTTTGGGGGGAAAGAATTCCTAATTTTGCATGGACTGCTTTAATTTAAGCAACATTTGTTCTGTTGGAGGGAGGAGGACCAGATAGAAGGTTCTCACACAATGACCTAGGTGAAGTTTGGCAGTGGTTCTGCTTAAAGGGTTCAAGTCAGGGCAAAGGACTCAAAGGGTTCAAAAGACAAAGCACTGACTGTGTGTGTGTGTGTGTGTGTGTGTGTGTGTGTGTGTGTGTGTGTGTGTGTGTACATACCCACAGTAATAAAAGATGGGACTGTTACCCATCATTCTGTGCTAACCTCAGATGCCCTCCCTGGACCCTCATGCATGCCATTTACTTTCTCTTCAATTATTTATCTACAGATCAACTAGTGGCACAGTGGGTAGTGGTGCTGCCTCATAGATTCAGTGTCCTCGATTCGATCCTGAGCTCGGCTGATCATACGCACTCCCTGGGTCTGCATCTGTTTCCTCCAGGTTCTCGGGTTTCCTCCCACTAAAAAAACATTAAAAAAACATCCAGGATATATTCCTACCTCACACTTAGCATTTTCTGGGATTGGATGCAGGATTCACTGGACCCTGAGCTGGATGAAGTGCTTTTTAAAGCTGGATGATTGGATAAAATATCAGATGCTATACAACTCATTTGATCTTATTAAACATTTGCTTATTCATAGGACCAAAAGTAAGCCTCCCTACCTCATTTATAGCCAAATTGAAAGTAAATGATTCATTACAATTGTAAATGATTCAATATTCACTTACAGATATCAATTATAAATGGGCGTTCTCTATTCGACTCTGATGAGGATGTTCTGGTTCTGGCTGCAGCCTCAAGTGATGTAATACATGTAATAATGAGACAGTCCAGAATCTAATTCATCTAATGGGAAATGTTTATTTGAAAGCATGATTTGAAATTTAATCACAGCTAGACTTATCTCAGGCTTGTGCTCTATAACAAATGAAAGGCAATCGGGTTTCATAAACAGAGCTAGCTGAGACATTAGATCTTAATCGCGGGGTGATGTAACACTGATTCAAAAATAAACAGCTGCACTGCAGACACCTGAAAGAGAAAAATTGGGATAAAGACTACTTCTGGTAGTATAGTATTTTTCTACGTTCACGTTCAAGTCGTCTTCGCTACACGGTCAAGAAAAATCTGCTGAAAATGAGAGACGTCGGTCCTTCAGTTTTCGCACATACAGCGTCTGAAAGCTTCAGTTTTGGAAACCGGTGCGTGTTTTCCAAACTGCCGTGCACATTATTGATCGTCTTGACTTTTAACCATCGTAAGATAAGAGGGTCAGAAGGATAAAACAGCAAGCGACGATGCAAGACAACGTGGCCACGCCACTAGTGCATGGTTCAGCTCCTGACTTGCATGCCACCCCATAACCAAAAACACCCCCTGGCTTGTTTTCTTCCCACTTTGGTGTTTGAGTCTGAAGCGTGGCCTCATAAATCTGTGTGGAATATTTTCCGGAATGCCGCTTGCGGAGAGAGACAGGGGCTCACTGTCAAGAGATGTATGGTCTGAAACGTGGATAGGGAGGAGCGAGTGGCCCGACAGAGATCAGGCCATTGGCTATGGAATATTTACCCTCCCTTTTCTTTTTTTTTTTTTCAAACTCGCTCAATCTTTCTCTCTCATAAACCCACATACACACAAGTATCCAGTGTTAAACTGTAATAGCGAGGCTCACGTCTGTGAAGAAAAGCCTGCCGCTTAAATAGATGATGGCATCCTGAAAAAATGTTAACGACTGCATTGCCCTAAAAAACAAATCCAAAGTAAACCAATTAGATTAATTAAGTAATTTCCTATGCTGATAATTATATGAGGTAAGTGCCTCAACGAATAGCCTTGGAACGATAAGGGGGGGTAAAAAAAATCTTTCTCTGCATTTCCTGTCGTCAGAAAGAAAAATGTGTGTAAAAAATATGAGCTCATTTTGTGTGGTCGAATGAGTTCACAATTCCTGGGCCGTGTGAGGTCTACCGAGGTTTTGTCCTTCATGTGGTTGGGTTAGCACGCTCAACTCCTCCCTGCCTGTTCCCTCAATGCCTCACTTGTTTCAGCGCAGGAGATCCGGCTTTCCTCAAGGAAAACATTTCGGTATATCCAGTCTCGTCCTGCTCAGAAATGAACCCTTTAAGCTCAATTGAAAAGACGCTACATACATACTGTACAACGGATTGAAATAACTACACTTTTATGACTTCAATGATCTGGAGCAAAACTGGATTGGATTGTACTGTATAGCTGTTTCTAATGTGAGCACTGATCTGAGCGCGGTATAATTATGGGACTTTAATGGTACACTGTTGTTTACGAAGGTTCAAAACAATCCCAAAATGGTAGTGTGTCTCGGGGATGGTGAAGACCACGGATGATTCTGCTCAACGTGTCCTTTGTATTCTGTACCTCAGGCCAGAGCGTGATAGAGTCATGCAGCCCTGCGGACACACGCCGCTCCTCTTGGGGGAACGCTTCACCCCATGTGAACCCGTTTTGTAAAATGTCTATTTATCTAAAGGTCTCCCAAGACTTTAAAATGGCATGCACAGTCAAATATATGTTTAATGCCTCCTTTGTTTAGAAAGAAAAGGATTAAGTAGCATTTAGAGAAGGTTTATACTGAATGATTATCATTTAGGGTTCAGTAGAAGTGACTTACAATTGAGGACGGATACAATGCAGTTAATGGATTTGCTTAAAGGCAAGGGATTTGATCTCAGAAACGTCTGGTCACGCATTATTAACTTTCCCACATTAGCATTTTTCATTGGAAATGACTTCTTTGTCTTCTGTGTAAATGATCAGAATAATCTCAGGAGACGTTCTATCCACTGGGATTGGAAACGAACCGCCAACTCCAAATTTTTTTGGCATCCTTAAAAACAGGCTAAAAGATTATTATTTTGAGTAAAATTTTTTACTTAAATTCCTGCTTTATAAAAAAAAAAAAAAAAAAAAGAATTATAAAAATATAATGTGATAAAAAAAAATTTTTCATTATATGAAATATTTAATAAGTCATTTTAATTATTTAATATATTTTGTCCCAGATATGCTCATCTCCATTTGTATTAATACCTTTTAAGACTACTATGCAAAAATAAATGCAACTCTTTTTCTATGAGGGATGTTTAAGTCAAACTCAGATCGACATTTACAGAAGACATCAAGCACAATACGGTCATGAGACTCTTAACCACAGTAAAACAATTGTGCAAAAGTTTCAAATAACTCTGAATGACGATCCCAGCCACGGTGGCTCAGAGCTCTCTGCAGTCGTCCCTTTGAATATTCAGCAAGTGGAATGCTTGATCCTCAACAATCGACAGGTAGCTCGTCACCAACTTGTGGAAGAGATGCATCTGTCCACTTGCTTCTGAGAGATCTATCAGAACACCAGTTGCTGTTCCTGGGAGGCCAGTGTTTCAGAAATGAAGCGGGCAGTTTGATCATGGCTCTGGCGTACAGAGAAAACTTTCTACCTTAATGGTATCCGAGCACTAGTGAAACGCTGAGATAAGTGCATTAATGTAGCAGGGAAATATAGAGAGAAATGTACAAAGATGTTACTGTCATAACTGTGTTCTGTTATTCTGGACAATCAAAAGTCCCGCTTTGACTTGAGCACACCTCGTATCATACATTGAACTATAAATCAATTAAAATTGAAAAAAAAAAATATATATATATATATATATATATATATATATATATATAAAAAGATTTAAAAAATTAAAATTATTTGTGCTCTGAGAATAAGTAAAAACATTAAGTGATTTGCATGTGGTTTTTTTCTCAAGTCAAAACACAGTATGATTTAATACTTTTATGTTATGCATAAAAGTATTACTTCTGAAGTTTATGCAGGATGGATGTGGCCAACCTTGCTTCCTTTAAAATTTCAAGTTGCTAACGTTAGCTGTTTTGGAGAGATGATTTTATATGTGCCCCCAAAATGGCTATTTTTCAGCGTTAATTTCTAATGCAAATTATTCATATGTCTGAGTATTGATACTCAAATTGGTGTAACCTGTAACAAATGTTGCTTAAATAAAAGCATTCCTTGCAAAATTAAGTATTAAAAAAAAACAAAAAATAAACTGTAGTGTCTGTAACCAAATTCATGTTGCAATATCTTTTAAATGTATCTTTTAAAAATGAATTATGCAATTTACAGTAGAATGATACACTTTTTTTAGGTTTGGGTCTTTTCATGTGAAATCTAAATTAAGTTTCATCTGAATGACAATTAAGATCATTGAACAATTTTTATTTCATAAAAAAAAATTATGTAGTGTCTGTAAAGTTATAGACACTACATAAAAGGACATGAAATAGCTTTTAGCAAATGTGCTTCTTTTTATATAATACAAATATAAATGTGCATGTATATTTGCAAAAAAAAAAAAAAACCTAAACATGGATCAGGAGATACAAAGCAATAAGTATTGTGAAAAATGGTTTTATATGAGTCTATCTGAAAAATCCCCTGTTTACCTACAGTAGGTGAGACACTTTTTAGCACCAGTGCCATGTTGTGCAAATAAATCTTGAGCTGTGTGTAGGAAGTGTAGACTGCTGCACATGAGGGTGTTTGAAATGTAGTTTAATTATATAGATCATGTTTTGTAGTGACATTCATATGGCTCGTCTAATCACTTTTTATTGGTGCTTTAATTATTTTAAAACTCTTTTAAACACACACACACAGTCACACTTGTGATGCAGGCATGAATGCCGTAGCTGTCACCACAAACACCCCACATCCTTTACGTTCTCAAGACACAAAGTTTATGCACACAGACACACACACACACACACACATGGCTTTGTCAAACTGAAAGCGCATCACAATTATGTGATTCAAAAGGATCTGAAATGCCACACACACACACACACACACACTCTCTCTCTCTCACACACACACGTTTACACATTTCGAAGCCACAAAAACCCAAATGTTTGCAGCATCGATTCGACTGTTTATAACGACGCCACCCCCCACCCCCCACCCCCGCTCCCCGTCTGCCCTTACATGACCCGAAAACTTTACTCAACTCCACACACTCATACGGTTCACGCCCACAGTGAACAAAAAGATATTACACGTAATGCATCATTACTGGAAATGTCAGAGTGACACTTTAAGGATGCAGCTCAGGATCTCCTACACAGCTGTGTGGAAATCAAACGGGAAACTGACCGGATAGCACTTTATTACAGATGTTTATTTTCTCTTATCCATGGAAGAACCTTTTCGTCCACTCCCTTTAAGATCACTAAACGGATGATCTCATGGTTTGTGGGTAGATGTGAGATGGGCATATGTCTGATTTTTTCCTGGCCCAATGCCTCGAGTTTTAAATGTGCCGGTCCGTGTATGCGTGTACAGTATGTGTGTGGCAGTGGAGAAAACCCATCTTACGCATATGTGGTCAGCCACTTCACTACTGCCTCCGTGTGTGCGCACGTTGTCTGACTTTGACTTTACTGCAAAGAGACTAAAGAGAGGCAGATACTTTTATTTTTATAGGCTGTGTGCATGAGTGGGGGAAAGAGAAAGAAAGGGGGGGAGGATGATTTGAAGTTTAAAAATAAAAAACAGCTCGAATGTCTTTTCCACTAGCTCTTATTGCTGATTATAATAATGATCACGGCGTTGGTGTGTCACCTGCGTCATTACATTCTCATTTATTATAACTATAAAACATAATCAAAGGTTAACGATTTATCTACACATCATAAAATCAGGATTCCCACTTATCAGCAGCGTTCCGTTTATGGTTTGTTATGAAATAATAACACGCCTGTTATCATCATCGTGGCATCACATATCTGTGAAAAAAAAATGCTGTTTTTTTTTTTCCCCTATGCAGAAGAAGAAAATAGAAAAAGGAAGAGAAACAGAGTGATGAGAAACTGAGAGTGTATCTGATCAGACCGAGACCTGAGATCAGACTCCAGGCGTTTGTTCTGTAAATCTGTTCCCCTTTTTAAAAAACTTATTTAGATATTTAAATTCTGTCATGTCCTTCTCTGAGATTCATATTCTAATTGATAAGTATAGGCATCCTTAATGAACATGCATTAAAATGGATGTTTCGGGCTTAAACATATATGTATTCAAATACAATGGCGTTTAACTTCATTTTTAATGAATGAAGAGTCAAACCGAGACTTTTGATCGTGCAGAATAACAGAACACAGTTATGAAAGTAAAAACTACCTTTATTTCTCTTATATAATCCCCTGATATACTAATGCGCTTATCCTAGTTTCACTAGTGCTTTGATACCATCAAGGTAGAAGGTTTTCTCAGTATGCATGAGCTATGATCAGACTGCTTGCTTCACATCTGCAAATGTGGGAATGGCCTCCCAGGAATTCCTTTAATGGCCCAAACATGTGGAAATGGCTCGGAGTGAGGTCAGGACTGTATGGGAGATGTGGCAATAACTCCCAGCCGAGTTCCTATAATGTGCAAGTGGTGTTGGTGAATGATTATATGTACAGTTTCTACAGACAGATGCATCTCTTCTGCAAGTTGAAGACAAGTTATCAGTCGATTTTCTAGGATGAGAACTTGAGCCGCCTCGAGCCACGGCGTCAGGATCGTCATTCATGGACTTCTTTGAAACGTTTGCCCCATTCATAGGTTGCTAACACGCTCACCAATGTCCTGTGCTTAACTCCATTTGTAAACCTTCATTCACGAGAATTTCATCACAACTCCTGGTTTGACTTGAACGCCCCCATATGCCTGTCTAAAAACCTAAACTTTTAGTTCTGTTTCAGAAACTTAGAGCACACACATAGTTTCTACGAAGGTTGAAGAACACTGAAACCATGACATGCTCAATATCGATACTAACTGTTTTTATATAAGCTGTACGCCAGCACCCATCTGTTTCTTTGGTGCTGAAAGTGTTTTAAAAGTGTTTCTTCCCGTTGTGATGCACGACTTGCAGTAAATGCAATAATCAAGTTTCTGGCGAACTCACAGTGCAAAGAGGCGATAAGTAAAAATACTGAATTCCATTCCTGGAGACAAGGGAGCAAATTGGCTGTGCTGTCTGGTTGGGAGAGACGGTGTACTTTCTTTCTCTCTCTTTCTGTCCTGTCACAACCTCAGGAGCCAATGATATGCATCTGTGAGCTCAAGTATTCAGTAGAGGGCAGATAGCGCTTTGTTATAAGTGTGCCCTGAAATGATGCTCTAAAGTGTTAAGCCTTTACTCTACCTATTTAGCTAGTTAATTTATGCCAGAGGAAAAGTAGAGAGCCGCCTTAATTTTCATTCTTTTCTTTATTTTTGCTTTATACGAGTGAGTCAAAAATTACCCGCACTCCGATTATACTAAACTTCTGTTGTCCTTATAAAGTCTTATCAGCACTTTTTGTTAGGGGCTACTGTCTCAGTCACTGCTGTGCACGTGTGAACGTGTTACATCAGTTCATTTGTGATTGCGGTGCGAGTGAAAAATAGACGTCCCACTTGTGATTTGCACGAAAGAAGGGCGTTGTGAAGTAATTTGTTCTTTTTGTGGTCTGAGGGTGACTTTGGTGCTGAAACAACTCACAGAAGAGCATCAACAGAAGCAGACAAAATTTTGAACCAGGAGGGTGAAAGTTTTTTAAAGAAAATCATTACTTGTGATGAGACATGGATTCATCACCACGAGCCTGAGAGTGAAAGTTTGGAACGGAAACGTCCTCAATCGCAGACCAAGAAAAGTTCAAAAGTCAACCATCAGAAAATTGATGCTCACAGTTTTCTGGGATTCTCAAGGGCAAGTGTTGGAACATTATCAGGAAATATGTTCAACAATCAACAACGCTCGTTATAGTGAGACGCTTATTGAAGAGCTGAACTTCGGATTAAATGCAGAGGACTGCTATCCAAGGGTGTTGTGATCTTGTATGATAATGCACGTCTGCACACTTCTGCCCACACTGTAGACAAAACTTTCACCTGTTTGGTCCCCTGAAAGCAGCCCTACGATGACGAAGATTTACTTTTGATGAGGAAGTGAAGACAGCAGTGCATTAATGGCTCATAGCTCTGTCTAAAACATTTTTTAATGAGTGAATGCGAAAGCTTGTTGACAGATGGACAAGGTCTATGACTCGCCCTCATACTTTTCTGAGTGTTACTGGAAAAAAAAAAAGTTTTATGAGAATAAGTTTTGCTTCAGGAAGCAAAAGTTTCCACAATAGCTTGAGTGAAACTTCGTGTGTATTTTGTATAATTGTTTTTGACGCATGCTAATAATGCAAGAGGTGACTGTACACATGATGAGACTTGGGCGCTTTAGTGTCCTGGCCTCTCAGTGAAGAAGTCGGCTTTTTTTTTCTTGTAACATGTCGTGTGTTGTTTTTTTTTGTTTTGTTTTTTTGCCGTTTTGAATCTAGGTTTGAATTTATTTAATTAATTTATTCAAAAGAGTTCACTTTTTTTATTTACAATATGCAGTTAAGATGATCCACTGGCTTTAAACCGTTCAGCTCTTCAGATCTTTAGTCCCAATCCCTAGAGTTATCTTGGAAATTTATGCTTACTTCCCATACAGTAGCTGTGAGTTCAACTGGTTTTTAATTTAATTACATTTTTTTGATTTCACCAAGCGTGTAAGTGTTCTCCCATCACGCTCATTCAGCTAGTTTTTTCCGACCATATTTGTTCCTCGAAGATGATGGTTCAGCACTATCCTTTCAGGGTTTAATATTCTCTTTTCCCGTTTCTTAATCCAATTTCAGTAGTTTGAACAATCTCCTTAGTTGTTGTCTTTGCTTGATGCAGGGTTACTCTTCTTTGACGCTTCTGAAACAGAGTAACATCTTTGCCACGACCACAGGATATGTTTCCTGACACGGGTGTTTAAGCAATGAGAAGCTACTCCCTGCATCAGTTAGCGGTAAACACCTTGTTGCCAGCTGAACCATACTGTAATTAATCACTCCAGTAATTATCCATTAGTCCATTAGTCAAAAGTTAGTACCCCCTGTGTGTTTTTGTGTTTAAAAAAAAAAAACAACTCTATTCTGAGCACCTACGCAAGTCTTGGCTCAGGTTTCCAAGACTAAACGACTGTGCAAACTCTTTGCTCTCGGGTTATGATTCCTTACAGACTCTCAACTCTTTTTTTTTTTTTTCTCTCTTTGAGCTGTACTTGCGTGTTTGTGTAGCTGCAAGTCACTCTGAATCAGAGCTGCCCCATGACTGAATAACCGAGCGTACGCAAATGTGATTCGCCGCTGCCGTGTTGTGCTGCAGCTGCGAGTCCTAAACGCGGTACAACACGTACATAGAGGAGGCACACAAGGACTCATCTGTGTCCAGCCTTCATGAGTCCTTCCCCTGTTTAACAGTGCTGACGCGTTACTCTGGCCTGCACACTAGATTACAGGCTGAAGTCAGCAGCACTTCATGGGCAAAGCATGTGCAGATACAGTAAACTGTAGGTTAACGTGTGTGTGAGTCTGCAAGTGTGTACGTACGTACGTGTATATATATATTACACAGGTGTGTGTCTTTGTGTGGTTGTGCTTCCTGACTTGAGGTTTCGAATGTTGTAAATGAGGAAGTGGGTTACTGTGTGTGTGAGTGTGTGGAGCTAAGCAAAGCACCCCTCCAAGCACCAACCCCACATCTTCCTGTCTATTGACATCACAGCTGACAAGGGTGGGCCAGGCAGCGCATGAAGGGTCGAAGGCACCGAGCCAGGAGGCTGTTTCACTCGACCACATCCAACTCGCTAACAGTCGAGAGACAGCGAGAAAGAGAAGCGAGAGCGAGTCAGAGGAAAGGGTTTAGATCCAGGGCTGCAGACTTCACTCCCTCAATCTTGTATACTGTGCAGACGTGTGTGTGTGTGTGTGTGTGTATGTGTAAGCGAGCGAGCGAGTGAGTGAGTGAGTGAATGAATGCAAGCCCCTCAGTGCGTGCGTGTGAGCCCAGGATGAAGGATCGCCTGAGCGCCCGAGTAGCCATGCAGGAGCGTTTTGAGCGAGCGTCTGTCTCTGTGTGCCTTTACACAGACGAGTCGTACCAGAAGCTGGCCGTGGAGACCATGGAGGAGTTGGACTGGTGCCTGGATCAGCTCGAAACCATCCAGACCTACAGGTCCGTCAGCGACATGGCCTCCAACAAGGTGAGCTTAGCCACCATGCACTTCTACAGTAAATATATATATCTACATATATTTATAGACTCACACTAAAATAACAGTATGCACACTTCGTTATTTTAATACTGTAACTTTTAGAAGACTTTAGTCAAGTTAATCTGTCATCATGTATTTCTGCTTCACGCTCAGGATGACTTTGCGTGTCTCCGTGCCTCTCTATGAATGCCGCTATTGAGAATCCCGTGCCAGCAGATTGAACCCCGTTATGCAAAAAATCTTAAACGGCAGCTGCTTAAAACGCCGCGACTAATATCATGCCTGTAAGGCACATCGAAGAAGAAGAAAAAATTCCTAACATTGCACACGTGTGCTTGAAATTCATGCTGCTTCTAAATGCATCAGCGCCGATTGCTGATCCCAGGTCAGATCTTTTTGCAGCCGGAGTTGTGAAAGGAAATCATATGCAAAAGTGTGTGTGTGTGTGTGTGTGTGTGTGTGTGTGTGTGTGTGTGTGTGTTGAGCACGTCTGCTTTGCTCATTGAGCAGGTCGTAGCATGCCTCCCGCTGCTGGAAAGGATTTCCAGACGATGAGCACGAGGGAGACGTGAGCGTTTGCGTGAGTGTCTGTAGTTATATGGGTATTAAAACAAAGTCGAAGGTGTGATAAATGTCAGCCTGTGCGTGTGATATATTGCTATAATTGCCGTAGATCCGGATTCCGTGCCAAGTCTGCTGCTTTTGTGCAATGTGCAGTTATTAATTATTAAGAACTCGCACTGTACAAAGCGAGACAGGATGCCGTCTGCGATCGTGATGCACAAAGTTATATTACGTACTGTAGCTCCCCGTCCACGAGTTATCTGCATGTGATTCGGGCCGTGTATGAATGAATCAACACATCTGCCTAGTTGTTCAGTCCAGCACGTGTGTGTGTGTGTGTGTGTGTGTCTGTGTACGCACTGCAGATGTGTGAGTCAGGTTTCCTGTCTCCTTCCTAAGCCGTAGCCGGGCTCAGACTACAATAGGAGAGAGTGCTGTGTCAGGACAAAGCGTGCTCACCCCCCCTGTTTGTTTCTCCTTCTGCTGACGTCAAACTACAACAAGGGGACTCTGGCGGACACAATAGGGCTGATTGCTATCACATACGAACCACACACATTGATGAAATTGCAAATTAAAATTAATTGCGCCCGAAGAGCTCTATTCGTCTTAAAGCACGGCAATATGTATAAAATACAACAAGTCATACTTTTCATATTTAACGCACTTTGCGAGGGTCATTGTAGTTTCTATAGGGTCAACGCCGGCCCTCAAGGGGGCGCCAGAGATCACAGGGGGTGCAGTGCGATGTCGTAATTAGATTTGTGCGTGTTAAATAGCATCGTAATGACACACTTACGGTGTAATTAAAAGTCTGAAAAGAAAACTACAGGCTTAGGTTATAGTATAAACCTAGAAATCATTCTTTGACAGACTTTTATAATTTATTCTATTTAAATTTATTCTATTAATTTATCTTTACCCTATAATCAACTACAGAGATTTTTTTTATCTGTTTGTATAACCAAAAATCTCTATTGAAACCGTAACAAACATAAATAGAAAAAGCGCTGTTATAGAAGATTACTAAACCTTCTGACCAATCAGAATCTTCCAAACACAATCAGGTGTCTTGATCGTAAACGACATACTGTAGTCTATGATGTACATCATCTCCATCCTCATTAACCCTCATTATGATGATTTGCAATCCAGTGGAGCCAGCAAAAATAAACAAATGCCCCCTAGTGCATAAAAGAAAGACTGATACACTGCTATTTTTTTTTCCTTCGTCACGCTTTGTTGTCTCGTTTAATTATATCTTTATAGCGCATTTGTTCCTGTAAACACAAAGCGATTAAACTGGAGGCATCGTCTTCAGTTTCACATGTCGTACATATTGCTAATTAGCTGTAATAGTACACCAGGTCTCGCACAAGGTACGCCGTGTACAGTACGTTACATATACGGGAGTGTGCATATAGTATATTTGGAGAGCAAACTGAGAAATATACTGTACACCAGTCTACACACATACTGTATATAGGTCAGCTATCAAGCTCCAGTCTGATCAGAAATAAAAGCAGGTTAGGATCCAATACAGCTGACGTCAAGGTTGGAAATGGAAGGAGGAGGTTTAGGAGCTCAGGAGGTTGAATGGGATGGTTATGGATCTATGGTGAAGCAAAAAAAGGAAAAACAAAAAGAACAAGGCAGGAGAACCCAAAAGCACAGAACAAGTATGATGATGATGATGATGATGATGTAAGAATTCCTCTTCTTACGCACACAGATGTTGGGAGTTAAGATGATGAAGGTCTCAGAAATTCTGCGATGTGCTAATAAGAGAGTATTTGGACCCCTGCGTTGTTACTCGAGTCTTTAGGAATGGAGCACCCTATGTGAAGTGACCGTGTGTGTGTGTGCGTGTGTGTGTGTGTGTGTGTGTGTGTTGTTTTAACTCTAAGGCAGGAAAAGCCGTGATCTCATTTGTATACTTGATCTCATTCCAGTGCAAAGAATATTGTTTAAAGTGTAAACTATGTTGCAACTGGGTGCATTTGTGTGTGTGTGTGTGTGTGTGTGTGTGTGAGTGAGTGAGTGAGTGCTTGAGGCAGAAGTGGGACGTCCTAGCATGGAGAGGGCGTGTGCATGTAGACAGTGTCAAGCTCACACACTCACACAGTTAAGGGTAGTCAGAACGAACAGCTCTGAGTGACTCTCAGTTTCTCTCCGCCGTGTGCGTCAGATGCCAGATCTCAGCGCCGCTCGACACTAACGCACTCGTGTCCGCGCCAAGTAAGACTTCACACTCAGCCTCAAAATGGGAGCTTGTTGCTTCGAAAGAAAGGAACACAAAAAGTTTGGAAAGATTAATTGCTGGAAAAAGGTGAGCATACACTAAAATTTGTATCTTCAGTATCTCTTTGTGTGTTTTATGCTTTATGTTGTCTAAACGTGCATGTTTTCATGGTAAAACTTTTTAAAAAGTCTTTTAGATGTACTTTTCAAGTCTTACTTTTTAATATGTTTCTACACACTCCTCAAACATCTGTTAGACTCAGACCGTTGTTAGCGCACAGTTCAATCCAGTCTAGTGTGCGTTTCAGTGTCTGCAACATGATCTGAAAAGTTGCAAAGACTATTTCTAACCAACCTTAGCGTTCCATAATGCAGATTAATGTAACGGAATCTGAAAAGGCGACAGACGGGCGTGAAAGTTGTGAGAAAGATTTTTACGCATCTAGATTTAAGAGTTTAACCCTTTAATCTCAGTGCAAACTTTATCAGAGCTACAGAACAGTTTAACAAACCAATACAAGCCAGGCTTTTTATTTCCCCGCTTTTACTAGTTCTTGTTAACTAGAGAGGATTTTTTTCTTTCAATCCTCAGTGCAAGTCCAGACTTATAAAATTGGCTCTAAAAAAAAAGGAGAAAAAAAGAGAGCAATAAGGATTTGGAAATAGTAGAGCGAGCATTAGTGCGGTGCAGTGGGAAACTACGTCCAGCTTTCTTGCCAAAGAATGGAGATTTTGCTTAGACTTTAGTTATTTTACATTAGCAACACTGCTAAAAATTTGGGGGGGGAAATGTTTAATATTTCAGATTACTTCAAATAAAAGTTAGGATAATCCATCCAGTTTTTAGCAGCTATTACTCATAGCCCAAAAAACAAAAAATGCTAGAAATCATTTAATAGTCCTATTCCAATTATATTCATTATATGAATAATGTCCTTTTTATGGACAATCAAGATTTTTAAAAAATTAATTAGTTATTACATGCAATATACAACAATCAGTGTTTAGTTTGAACTGCTTTATTGTTCAAAAACTGCTGGATCTGGCTGGACATAGTCAAGAAAAGACGTCTGGTGCGTCTCCTTAATCCATGCACGCTTGATCATGTACAGAAGACGCTTTCTGCCTTCTTCATCATTGTTCAACAGTTTGCTATTGGGTTTAGCAAAACTGAAGCTGAATATTATTCGCACATATCCAGTTTATCGTTCGTTTTTTCAACTAATTAACACGACTCTTCAGGCTGCAACTAATTAGCGTTGTACACAGGTCGAACTATAATACGCGGTGCTCTGGTGTTTAAGACATCATTGTACAGTTGCACTTTCACTCAAAGACTCAGCATTACTTGAGGCGTTTAAAGGAAGTGAAACACCAAAATGAAACCCTTAAACACCTCACAGCTTCTGGATTCTCCGAATCTTACTCGACTCACACCCGTCTGTTTCTCAAGAAAGCCGCTATGTCATAACCAATGAGCTGTCCGTGAACTGGTTTGTCAGCTAGAAGTGCGTCATCGGGTTCTTGCCAATGCCAGCGTCGCCTTGCCGTGTACGGATGGACGTATGCATAATGGATTTACCGCTATTGCACCGCCGAGTTCCTCGAATGACACAACCATGAGTAATGAGCTCACGAAGGGGCATTCCAACACCTTAATGTCAGTCGTAATGTACAAGGAGAGGAAATGTTGCACCTGGGTTTAACGCACACTTCAGTGTTGATGGGGGGATATGAAAAATTGGACACTTGCAATTTATAATGTTAAACAGGTCGCAGTGTACTTATACTGTAGGTTTGGGGGAATCTTCAGTCAACATTACAAGTTTATACTGCCCACTAGTGGACACTGTAAGTCACTGAGTTTAGCTGGATTTCAAAACGAATGCATTTTTTTCCCCTCACAGTATTCTAACATATCTTGATTGTCCATATTTAAAAAATAAATGACTTGCCCTAGAGAAATGGCTTGAGACATTATCTAAAATATAATGAGTATAATTAGAATAGGGCTATTAAATGCTTTATATTAAAAAAAATTATCGTTTTTTGTTCTATGAGTAATAGCTGCAAAAAAAACAAATGGAGAGGAGAAATAAGTTACGGCTTTGAAACTAACATGAGGTTAACATGGATTTTTCTATGATTGGGCCATTTTTCCTTTTTTTATTTTATTTATTTACAGAGATCTTTTTCAATTAGGGAAAAACACACTGATTTAGTTACGTAACAAACACATGGTTCATTTTTTTCCACCGTCGAAGAATGAAAGCTCCTATTTCTAAGACTCCGGATCAGGTTTGCATGGATGTCCCTGCTTCTGTTTTTGGTACTGAAGGAAAAAGATGGCACTCGATGTTGTGGGTCCATAATAGCACAGACACTCGGACAGGTTTCCTCACTGCAGCACATTGCAGAGAGACTTTCTGCTATTGTTTTCTCTCTCTCTCGATCTCTCTCTCTCTCTCTTTCTAGTCTCTCCTCGTCTCCAGACTTTTTTTTCCCACAGATCTGATTTGTTTCTTCTTCCATTGCATGTCATACTGCGATCAACATATGTCTTTATACAGCAGCACAATATCAGTATCAAAATCTGATAAAGGAAAATTAGGACTAGGACTAGAATTTCAGGCTAATGTCCTTAGTCATCAGTCCAATTTAATAGGGTTTTCCCAGTGCCTGGATGTTGCAAGGACAGCCTATTGATTTTGGCTGTCTGCCTCTTACCAGTGTGTGTGTGTGTGTGTGTGTGTGTGTGTGTGTGGAAGGGGAGGGTGTTTGGTAAGGGAGGCTGCACTGGCAGTGTGTGGCATTTAGTGCTGATATGCAGTGATGTCCCAGTGTGCACTGACAGAGTAATAGGGAGACATGAGGAGGGAGGGAGATGCCTGGCTGAAAAAAAGAGATGCTTCTGCAGCAGTCAGAGCCACGTGATGCTGTTGCCATGGCGTTGGGGTGTAGAAGGTGGCAGCATTGAAAGAGAGAGAGAGAACTGATGTCACGAAAAAGCAGACAAGCGAAAGCAATTATCCTGGTCTTTCCTCTCCCTGTTTTTTTTACTTGCTTTTTCTCTACTTTCAACGCCTGTAGAATAAAAATAGCACAGAACAGAGTGCGATTTAAATCAAGTGTGGTTTGCCAAGGCGATCTAAAAATCGTTCCCACCCTACTAGCAAAGTTCTCTTGGTTCAAATAATAAAAAAAAAGACAGCTTGATGAGTCTCACATCACCCAAAACGATTCCTAAAAGTAATACTGGATGCAGGAGATGGCGAGGGCATCCTTATCCCTCCATCTTTGTGTCATTCCTCTCCTTTCCCTGCATAACAAAACGGGGTCTCCCCCTCCTCTATCGTCTTTCTGTCAAATCATATCTGCGCTGGTGTGCATGTTGCTGGGGTTGACAGACTTCAGAGAGGGGGAGAGGAAAGCAGAAGGGAGGGGGTAAAATGAGCTAACTCAGAAAAAAAAGAGAGGGAGAGACGGAGAGAGAGAGAGAGAGAGAGAGCAAGCTGCAGCAGCAGCAGAGCAGCACTAATCTGAAAGAGGAAGCCCCCCTCCAGCTAGATGAGCATCCCTGTGTTTTTCCTCATTCCTCCATCACTCCCTCCCTCCCTCCATGTGCTCCCTCGCTTCATCTCCTCCATAATTCATTGGTGCTAGCAGACTCTTCCAGTCAGCTTCAGCTCCAGCTCAGATTGCCGTGGACCACCTCGCCGGACCCTCCTGCCCAAGACATGGAGACCACACACCGGAGTGCGTCGGCCGAGAGCCGAGACGTCAGCTTCAATCCCCTGTTCGTTCGTTGATCCTGACCAAGCAAAGGAGAAGAGGAGAGAAGAAGGGATTTTTTTCCCGCACTCCCTATCATCTGCCTCTCTCTCTCTAGCTTCCCTTCCGTGAATAAGAGCGTACCGTTGTGGATTCTTGTGTGGTTTTTGGATACAAACCAGGATCCAAAATGCCCGAAGCGAACTACCTTCTCTCGGTGTCCTGGGGTTACATTAAGGTGTGTATAGGCAGGAAATGGAGGCTGTGTGGTTTGGTCATTGGTTCGGGTTTTGGTTCTACAACGTGTGTGTTCTGCAGTCTTGGTGGTCTGGTGAGGGGTTCTGAGAAACGTCTACCATTGCCGTGTGTGTGTGTGTGTGTGTGTGTGTGTGTGTGTGTGTGTGTGTGTGTGTGGGGTGCCTCTGCTGGAATGCGCAGCCTTGGGTTTCCTTTCATTTCCTTGGTTGAAATGGTTTTATTTTCACACAGATGTGATAAAAACCTATTAAAAACATTGTTTGATGGAGTTTTCATTGGGGGCGCGCGCTCATATCTAGCAGCCCGTGCAGGTTTTTCGATGTGACGCAGGATATGGCTGCCATGTTGACTTATTTAATTATATATTCATTTGTTTATTTATTTCTGGAAGACATTGCGTGCTTGTCGGGACAAATTGATCAGAACTTGTTTTATTCACCTGTTTATGGTCTGTTTCATACAAATAGTTGTCTGGCTCCAGTTTGGTATTATGCATCGGTTCATATGCACGTAGATACAGTTTATTTGGTCATATCCGTTATATAATATAATTGTATATAATATCACAGCATTTTCTATACATATAGATTAATATGTAAATTAATAACACGGCCACGGTTACAGTTTTGTATTTGTAACTGCCGGGTTTATAAGCATATCTATCTGTCTATCTGTAGAGATTTTGCATTAATGATTATTTCTCTGTTTGTTTTTTCCAGTTCAAGAGAATGCTGAACAGGGAGCTGACGCACCTCTCCGAGATGAGCAGATCTGGCAACCAGGTGTCAGAGTTCATCTCCAACACCTTCCTAGGTGACCATCAAACCCACCCACAACATTTACATATATAAAATCCCACAGATATCCAAGGAACTGGTCGGAATTGTCTACGGTTAACATGGATGAATTACAAATAATAAAACAATGCCGTACTCCAAAAGCCAAAGATGTAAACCTCTTTGATGCCGAAAATATTATACTCGTTTGTTTTTTTTTTCCATTGGGAAGAAACCTCGACTATAGCTCTCACGCACGCCACACTATGAGCTTGGTATTTCCGAGAGCATGAGAGAGATCCCCAATGCTGCAGTCAACAGAAGAAGAAGAAAAAGGTGGGGGGGGGGGGGGTTGCAGAGAAAGCTGGAGAAAAGGAGATGCAGGTGGGATGGAGTCTGGTTGGGCGGGGGGTGGGGATTCTGCTCATGGTGAAACCCCTGTTATGGAAAAGCCAGGCAGTAAATCTATGACTCATCTAGTTCTATATATCAGATTGGGAGACCATCACCACGCGCTCGTCCGTACACACACACACACACACACACATCCGCTCTCATAGTTCCTGCAGTTTCTGGTTATTCTGAGCAAAGATTCATCATCTGAAACGGTCTTTGAATAATCGGCTCATGACGCATTTTTATGCCGTTTATTCGTCGGTATATATTTTCACTGGGAATCTCTCTCTCTCTCTCTCTCTAGTCCGGTCCGTTTCGTCTCTCAGTATTGAAGCACAAAAGCCTTCCTCCCAAGGGTTCTCTCTCATTCTTATGCGTCAGGAAGTCAGAGGAAGCATATGCAGCTCTTTAATTTTTAATAAGAGTTAGAAGAAGACAGAATGCACACGCCTACAAGACATGTTCATTGAAAGTGGCAAAAAAAAAAAAAACAGTAAGGCATCCGGTGATGATGCGGGACGAATCTACAGTAAATCCTGGGATTTCTACTTGAGTTGCATCACAGATAGCACCACCACCGCTGCTTATGAATTAATAACATCGAATGCTTTATCTTCCGGCGTAAGTTAAAATTCATTATAAGTGAAACAGATGAGCCACCTGAGACCATATTTTGACTTTGCAAAACAGTTCAGATGAGAAATTTGAATGAAAAAGCCAAAATATTAATACGTTAGGAAGTTCTACACAGCAATAGCTTATGAATGAAGCTCTTCATTGGTGTTTTCTGTCTCAGGAAATTGCACCCCGACTGCGCTGTCTTTCTAGTTCACCGTCAATGGACGGCTCCTAAGGGCTGACCTTTAGAGACATCACATTAATGCAAGCGACCCCTGCGGTGGCTCGATGATAGATCTGTAAATGTAAGAAACAAGGCAAGATGCGGTTTCTTCTCAGCAAAGAATAAAAGCTCAGTCAGAGGCTTTACTGTGTCGGCTTCATTCACTCACACGCGCACACACACATACTGAAGAGCAGGTGTGAGGCGTTCAGCTGTCGAGCGCACCTGGGCTGGATCGGGTTGAAGGCAGCCGCCGACATCATTCAGACAAAACCTTTTCACCTTCACTGGTTCTCGAACAATGGCTGTATTCTCCGTGTGAATATTATAAAGATGAGACTAAGTACCTAGGAATGCCATCTCTTATTACTTAAAGAATAAACCGACACATGGAAGTTGTAAAGCTTGTATTCAGCTAAATTTTTTATTTTTTTTGCAATTAAAGCCAATCGGACAAATTCTGAACATGTCCTGATGTTGCTCTGATTTTCCACCTGCAGACAAACAGAACGAGGTAGAGATTCCTCCGCCCACACCGAAGGCCCGGGAGAAGAAGAAGAAGCAGCAGCTGATGACTCAGATCAGCGGCGTGAAGAAGGTGTCTCACGGGCCCAGCCTCAACAGCAGTATCACCCGCTTCGGCGTCAAAACCGACAAGGAAGATCTGCTGTCCAAGGTAATGGCCGCCAAACGAGCTGACGGAAGAGTGTGACGGAGAGTTTGAGTTCGAAAAAGTCTTACTGAAATCTGTCTGCGTTTTTTTCTGTCTGCAGGAATTAGAAGATCTGAACAAGTGGGGGCTGAATATCTTTACCGTGTCGGAATATTCCAACCATCGACCTCTGACGTGCATCATGTACGCCATCTTCCAGGTCCGTCCTCTCTCATCTTTATTTTTTTTTTAATATTAATATTAAAAAATAAATCATAAGCGATTGACAGTCCACCATCTAACTCTTAATCTGTCCTCAACAGGAACGTGATTTGCTCAAGACGTTTAAGATCCCAACAGACACGTTTGTGACGTACATGATGACGCTGGAGGATCACTACCACTCGGATGTAGCCTACCACAACAGTCTTCATGCTGCTGACGTGGCCCAGTCCACGCATATTCTCCTCTCTACACCTGCACTAGATGTAAGGACTGTTTTTTGTTGTTTTTTTTTATTTACTTGGATCATCTTGGACGTGTTAGACCTGGTTGTTTATTTTCTTGCTTCATGTTTGTCCCCAGGCTGTCTTCACTGATCTGGAGATCCTGGCTGCCATTTTCGCAGCAGCTATCCATGATGTGGATCATCCAGGCGTTTCCAATCAGTTCCTCATCAACACAAGTAAGAACATATCTACGTCCACCTTTCCAGATTATTTTCCAGTAGCCAATATGTTAATCTGAACAAGATAGCTCAATATCTCCTTTTTTTTTTTCTCTCACTTAGACTCTGAGCTGGCCCTCATGTATAACGATGAGTCGGTGCTGGAGAACCATCACCTAGCTGTAGGCTTCAAGCTTCTTCAGGAGGACAACTGCGATATCTTCCAGAACCTCACGAAGAAACAGAGGCAGTCGCTCAGGAAGATGGTCATCGACATGGTGAGCTGATCTTGTCGTAATTAAACACAATGCTTAGAACATTGTCTTTCATGTTTGGATATGTGTCTAAGACGCATGTGTTTTTCCTTCGGTCTTTAGGTACTTGCTACAGATATGTCTAAACACATGAGCTTACTAGCTGATCTCAAGACAATGGTGGAGACGAAGAAAGTGACCAGTTCAGGGGTGCTGCTTTTGGACAACTACACAGACAGGATACAGGTACGAACCTTAGTCTCTTTATAACACTTTCAATCCCCCAGGGTTAGTTTGTTCAGCGAAGTCACACTTTCCCTCGAGGAACACGTAGCACCAGGATCGCGCTGTTCAGGTCATTCGCTAATTAGTGTTCAGTGTGCAGCGGATTGTTAGAAAGGACATCCTGTATTGCACCGCGCTCTGCTTTCATGGCTGAATCATATAAAATGATTGATTAGAAAGCTCCTGTAGGAATACAAGGATTATCTCAATCTAATATTTTGTTGTTCTTGTTCTTGATTCGTCTTTCAGGTTCTTCGAAATATGGTGCACTGCGCTGACCTGAGCAACCCCACCAAGTCTCTGGAGCTGTACCGCCAGTGGACGGACCGCATCATGGAGGAGTTCTTCCACCAGGGCGACCGGGAGAGAGAGCGCGGCATGGAGATCAGCCCGATGTGCGACAAACACACGGCTTCCGTAGAAAAGTCACAGGTCGGTATTAGCAAATAAACAATCGCTAATGTGAATCATGTTGGATTGCACTAAATCTATGTAAAAGACTTTGATGTCCTAACTTATTATGTCTCATCTCCATCCAGGTTGGGTTTATTGACTACATCGTCCACCCGCTGTGGGAGACCTGGGCTGATCTGGTCCACCCCGATGCGCAGGACATCCTCGACACACTGGAAGACAATCGGAACTGGTACCAGAGCATGATTCCTCAGAGTCCCTCCCCACCCTTCTACCAGCCCGAAAAAGAAGGACACGGTGGAGGACCGGTGGCTGACAAGTTCCAGTTCGAGCTCACCCTGGAGGAGGAGGACTCAGAAGGCACGGAAAAAGATGAACACAGTCAGGGAGACGAGGAGGACGAAGCGGAGGAGGAAGAGGCAGAGGACGAGGAGCGAGAGGAGGAGATGGAGCCGGCGACCACGCACATCCAGATTGTAACTGAAGACGCCTCAGCAGTGGACACATAGGACCTTGTAGCCCAATTTAATGGCTAGCAACCATTTTTGTCCCCCTCGCAATCTGGCAGTTGAAGCTTTTTAACAAAGCCCAGACAGAGAGAGAGAGAGAGAGAGAGTTTTTTCGGCCTTCTTGGGAGGAGCGAGACTGGCCCTCCTTGCACTTAAGTTTGGAGCCAGTTGGGTTGGAGCTCTCAGGAAATAAAAGCTGCAGACATTGTTTTTTTGGAGCTGAAAGACTGACAGGTGACTCTGAGATACAGGAAGTTTTGGGGCCAATCATTGACGTTGTGTTTGTCGAACAGGCGAATATATCCGTGGAGTTGACACTACTGAGAGATTTTTTTTGTACCAAGTGACTTTTTTTCTAAAGCTATCGGGAAAAGTCGGGGTAGCATACGAACTACTGATGAACAAGTATTTGTAAAGAAAGAAACTGTTTACTTTTCTGTACCATTTGTCTAAAGACTTTGTGTGCCTTTTTTACTATCGTCTTTTTAATGGTCTTTTTTATTTATTGAACACACTTTAGTATAATTGTACATGTTTTTTTTTTTTTTCTAAAGACAAACCAGACAGCTTACACGCAGAGTCGTTTTCTATAAACCGAAGAGAAAACTCAGTGTCTTCCTTTATATTAGGCAATAGAACGAAATAATCCAAATGTCTGAAATGTATATTCCAGTCAAGGATGCACTTTGTCATTTTTTTATACTCGTCCCGTTCTTTTAACCTTTGTCCAGTTGTGAATTTCCTATGAGCTCGTTTTGTATGCACACACACACACACACACACACACACACACACACACACACACACACACAATATTCACATAAGCATTTAAGCATGATGATGATTTTCAAATTCGGACAATTTAAATTCAGTGCACTTCAAGTACAGAGCTCCTAAAAATAAGATTGAATTTAAGAAAAAACTGAAACTATATTTAGTTAAAAAATATCTTTATTAAATAAATAAACCGAAAGCATCAGTGCAGAACTTCCTTTTTCACGAAGGAAACTTTCCCTCGGGTCTTTCTAGAAAACAAGTTCCTTCAGCTTCCATTCATTAACGTCAGTTCTCACAGAAAGCATTCCCCAATGAGGAGTTTTCTTTTCACAGGACGCGTTTCAGGAAACTGATTTCTCACAGAATACATTCTCTGTGGGTTAATGCTGTCATGATTTTATTTGTGAGTTCCAGTAGAAATTAGTTGAAACAGTTCCAGCTTTAAATATTTTGAACCCCAATAGTGTTTAAAGCATCAAGCTACTTTCCACCCGCATTAGACCGTCCTATTGGACCTCGTTATACATGTTATTGTTCTGTTTATCACCTGTAGGTGTATGTTTGGCCAAAGTAGCGCGTGTGTGCGTACGAGTGTATGAACATCCGTGTGTTTGTGTGTGCGCGTGTTTGCGCGTGTGCACATTTTCCCCCTTTTGTCATCTACCCATGTTTTTTTTTGTTTTTTTTTCCTTTCCTTACACACCTTCTCTGTTTGGTTTGTTTATACTAGCTGAAGTCGGTCCTTTGCTGTTTATAACAGTGTATTTATTACCTTTTGTAAATACGGAATGATGTTTCTTTGTAAATTTATTTTTAATTTATATGCACTTGCATTACCGAAATTTGGTGGTGTTCTTTGTGTAGTGGGCTCTTGGATTGAGTCTGTTATATTTTGTAATATTGTTTATTTTTGTTTGTTTTAAATATTGCTGAATATATATATATATATATATATATATATATATATATATATATATATTATGATATATAAATATATAACACAATATAAAACTGCCCAGAAAAGTAGCTTAAAGACACAAAACCCATTGGTTACCAGGAGAGCCTGTAGATAAGACACACATGCATACTGTAGACATCCGTCAGGCATTAGAAGCTTCGTGTTTCACTGTTTGGTGCAATTTGATACCACGAGATCACAGACGGCTCGGAAACCCCTGCAGATTTAAAAAATTTTTAATTTTTTTTTTTTTTTTTTTGCGGATTGCTAAGAACGGTTCAGAAAGATTTCTACCATGCTGGACTCTTATACCACACATATTGGTCACAAATATCACAATCTCTAAACACCAATGTGAAAAAAAAAAAGAAAAAGAAATGAAAATAATGTGATCTTCTGTAATTACTTGTGCTAATGTGAACTATTTTTCTGACCTTGTTAGCAGTTTTGAAATTCAATTTTCTCAGTATAACTTTGTTAATCTATGTTTAAGATCTTTTGGTCCGATTTGTGTCCAAAAGGATTAGTCAGAGTTAGTAATATCTGCATGAGGGATGGGTTTTTCGTCTAGTAATCCCACATTGTTGCAGGTGAATATTTAATGTTTCACACAATGTATGGTATAATGTATATTGTGTTCAATAAAATCTAAAGCTACTTTTCTATGAAGTGATTAAAAATGACGCATGAATATATTTCACTTTTTTGGTGTCTTTTGTTCTTTAGGAATCGGTTCAAACCCATCTGTTACTGTAGTTTTCCATTTAAACAGATATCACACACCTGTGCTGGTGACTGACCGTCAGTGTAATTAACAATTTTAGAACACCTGGTATACGGAGTGATACATAGAGTTAAATGTCCCAGTGCTTTTACCGTCCATTATCATATTTTACTGGCGTACAGTAATGCTCAGTCAGAACTAACTTACGCTACAGTGCTGTTGAAAT
Source organism: Clarias laeviceps (assembly GCA_030014305.1). NCBI lineage: Eukaryota > Metazoa > Chordata > Actinopteri > Siluriformes > Clariidae > Clarias > Clarias laeviceps. The sequence goes on from JAQMYJ010000037.1 coordinate 9,953,904, forward strand.
CTCCTGATTAGATTTGAGTCTGATAACACTATAAAAACTGTATAACAAAACTCAGGTTTATATTAATGTCTATATGATATTGTCATAATACAGTATATACTGTACAGTTGTGTTCAAAATAATAGCAGTGTGTTGAAAAAAGTGAGTAAATCTCCACATCCATATAATAACTTTTAATTTAAATCACACAAATGCATTGGACCCCCTGCACATTCTATTCTGAATCACAACATAATAAAAATATGCTAAATGGATTATTAGTGAAGAAAAACAAATATTATAAGTCTGTTAAAAAAAAATAGCAGCAGCATCATTCATCTTTACCAAGTGATGAATTTACTGTTTAAACAAAAATGCTTGAAGTTTAATCTTTCTTGTGCATCTCTGAACTAATATTTAGTT
>JAQMYJ010000037.1:9958658-9983767 GCA_030014305.1 Clarias laeviceps
TCTCCTCGAGGCCCGTAAGATGGCTGATATTTTTGGAAGGCAAAAACGTGACTGAAATATTAGAGATATATATATATTTTTGTACAGGATATATATGAATGATGTCTATTTCAGTCATGATTTGTTTTTTACTTTAATTTATACTTTAATAGCCAGATCATTTGCTTCCTATCTGTTAAAATATCCAAAGCTGAAATTGCCTTCTCGGTTCAAGTTGCTTTCCTGCTTCCTGCTGACTTTATAAGGTATTAAAGAACGCCAGAAATAAAATGACACCAAAAGTCAAGAAGGAAACACGAGACTAGAATGTGGTCTAAGGAGTTCACATCATCCCCTGAGAGAGTATTAACTTTGTATATGAAATCTAGAAATCAGTCCTGTCCTGGCCAGCCCAAACTATTTTTAACCTCTGGCCAATTAGCAGAATAAAGCGGTGACGTGAGAGGAGCCAAGAGAGCTGAGAGCATCTGCAGCTCCCGCAGCTCTCTGCAATCTGTTAAGAGACTCACCAGCACACACACACACACACACACACACACACACACAAATACGCACGGCAGTGTTTAATGAAAAGTGTTATCATGTATTTAGCAAAAGGAAAGTTTGGATTTTTTTGCATCACATTAATATCTTCGCAATTTCATTCCAAAGCTAAATACTGTAGCAGTTAAAGCCCCTCTCTAACATCACCCCAAAACCTCTCACCGTTACTTACCTCTCACTATAATGTGCCTTATCTTGCTTTTCATGGCTATATTGTAAGAAAATATTTACAAAATCACCAAAAGCAACCTGTAAACCTGTCGCTTTCATTTCTCTTTTTCAACTTTGTTGCTTGATTTGGCTAAATGTAAAATTGTACAAGCTGTAAAACTGGTCATGTGACATGACCACAGTCACATTTAGCTAGGAGACTTTGGGCAAGAAGCAGGGTACACAGGGTACAACCCTGAACCATCGCAGGGCACACACATACACATACACACACACATTTCGGGAATGCTAGCTAGCCTAACCTGCATGTCTTTGGACTGTGAGAGGAAAACAAAGTACCTGGAGTCAACCCATCAACCCATCAAGCACGAGGAGAACTTCATCAAACTCCATGCACACAGAGCCAAGATGGGAATCGAACCCTCCACCCTGGATTGGGTAACTGGTAGTTACACCACCGTGCCGCCTAGTTAATATTATATATTAATTTTACCTAATTAATATATTAATTATATATTAATTAGGTAAAGTTTAACTTAAAGTTGTTCCTACAGCATGAGAGATGATGTAATGACTGATGTTAGCCAGCTATCATGTCAGTGTGATATATATATATATATATATATATATATATATATATATATATATATGCTTTACTACTAGTGGAAAGCCAGTGTATTAACAATGATATAGAAATGTGGAGTATACTGTAAGCACATGATGGTAACAATATTAAAACTATAAAAACAATAATAAGATTTGTAATTGAAGATACATAATGAAAGATATGTAATTTCTTTGATCATTGTGTATGTGAAAGATCATCAGCGCCGCCACCACCACCACCAATTTCAGACATTATTAATATAAAACTGAGGCAACTACAAAGGAAAAAACACATGGACACAGGAGGAGATCATCCGAAACTCCAACCAGAACATAATGTAAGCTTAGGACTCCCTGGAGCTATGAAATGTCAATGCTGACTGCTGCACCACAGTATTGTCTAGGAATTATTATTATTATTATTATTATTATTATTATTATTATCAAATTTTAAACTTTGAAGAAATTCTGATTTATCCAGTCATGTCCACACTAAATCCCATGATCTTCAGCTTCCAAATCACAAGTCCAAAGACATACCTATCTCCATTTCTTCGTATTAAACTCACCTGTTTACAGTCACACACTCACTGAATCTTGGTTCTCAAAAACATCTAGCACAAAGTGTAACTCCCAAGCGATTTGCTTGTGACGTTACTGAGCTGATCTAATCTCTGCTTTTAGTTTACTGATGCCTGTTTTGGCCCGCTGAGCTCATGCATGACCCCATATGCATTTCCATCAACAATAAAAAGTTCCATTTTTGGTGTCATGAATGACACTAGTGTCCTGGCTTTTTTTCGGAGAGTTAATGGCTGTATGCGGGAATAATCCACACTCTACTTTGAATATAAAAACAACCTCTTGTATCTGTCACCAACAGTCTAATTGTAGGAAGTTGAGAAAGAGTTCTTGTTTCTGGGAAAGGGACAAAAGGAGTGTGTAAATCCTTTACTTTCTTTGCAGAATTAATAAAGCTAAAACGTCTTGTCATGAAGAATGTACTGTTCTCTTGCATGATCAAAACATCCCCTTGTTCTCTTTTCTGCTTGCTTTTTGTCAAAGGGACGGTTATTCATCAGAGAGTGATCAGAAATATACACCGATTAGCAATAACATGAAAACCACTGACAAGTAAAGTCAATAATATTGATTTTCTCATTACAGTGACACCTGTCAGCATCTATCAGGCAGCAAGTGGGCAATTAGTTCTCAAAAAAAATAAAAATAATAATGGTTATCTGAGGAAGGCATCAGGATGCACTATGGCAAGACGTTAAGCCTGTGGAAGCTGTATGATTCCTTGGGCGATGTTCTGCTGGGATCCCTTGGGTCCTGCCATTTATATGGATGCTGCAGTATTTAGACATCTACACTATGTATATACAAACGTATTTGGCCAAACCTACACCAACATTGTATCCAAATACATACATTTCAATATGGAGTTGGTCCTCCTTTTACAGCTATAACAGCTTCCACTCTTCTTTGAAGGCTGTCCACAAGATTTTGGAATGTTTCTGTAGGAATTCGTGCACATTCTTTCTGTAGAGCATTTACGAGGTCGGACACTGATGTTGGATGAGAAGACTTGGCTCGCAATCTCCGTTCCAGTTCATCCCAAAGGTGCCCGATATGGGGTTTGAGGTCAGGGATCTCTGTGGGCTAGTCAAGTTCTCCCACACCAAACCCAGCAAACCATGTCTTTATAGTCCTTGCTTTAGGATCCTAATTGAAACACCTGAATTCATTAATTAACAGGTTTAGTCAAATACTTTTATCCATATACAGTAGTATACCTAAATATTGTTGCAGATCAAATGCACCTCTTCATGGAAACAGTATTCTCCGATGCCAGTGGCCAAACAAGTCCAATCCATAGAGGCCAAACCTCACAATTTACAGGACATAAAAGATCTCCTTTAGCTTGGTGCCAGATGCCACAGCACACCATCAGAGATCTTGTGGACTCCAAGCCATGATGGGTTACACAGGGGGGACCTACAGTACACAATATTAGGCAGATGGTACAGTATTAATATTCATCAGTCATGGCTGATCATGAAATATTGGTATTTTTGGGTTGATGTGGAATCATGGTTGTAGCACCTGTTCCCATACACTTGCATTGCTTTTAAAATGTATTATACACTACGTGCTTCTCATGTGAAGTACAAAAAAGGCTGTAACAATCATTGATTTTTCTAGAAAAGTTGGTTGGATGTTGACCAGCTAAAACACGCAGTATTTAGAATCAAGCTAAGCATAATAAGCAGAAAGATTTTGATGGAATGAAGGAAAACAAACAAAATGAATTTTGCTAAAAAAAAATTAAGACTAAGATCTTCATGCGTTTAGAATTACAGGTAAATTCTGATTAATTCATGTCAGTGTTAATGGTGATTTACTCATCCTTAGTAACAGCCTGATCAGAAGAGTCATAGTGGTTTAAATGAGGATATTGTGAGCCTAGAACTAAATACATTTTTGGTGATATAGTGGTTAGCCCTGTGGCTTCGCACCTTCAGGGTCGAGGGTTCGATTTCCGTCCTGGTTCTGTGTGTGGAGTTTGCATGTTCTCTCTGTGCTTAGTGGAGCTTCCTCCTGAGTCCAAAGACATGCAGATTAGGTTCATCTGTATTCTTAACAAGCCCGTGTGTGTCCCCTGAGATGGAATGACACCCTGCCCAGGGTGTACCCTGCCTTGTGCCCTAAGTCTCCTGGGAGAGGCTACAGCTCCCCACGACTATATACACAGAATAAAACAGTCTGGAAGATTAATGAATGAATGGGTGTTGCAGGCAGGGAGAAAGAAAAAAAATAAAAATAAAAACTGCGATTTGAAGTAAAAATATTGCATTGATTTAAAAAACAAAATAGTCACTGTTAGAAAAAGAAAGAAGGGAAAATTAACCCACATGTTTCAGGATTAAATTCAGATACAGACAGAAATGCTAAAATGTGAAGCATGAAACAGATACAGATAAATAAATACAGAGATAACGGCATCGTGATCCACACCTAGTAGATGAAAAATGTGCCCTTTTTGAACACTTGCGTCATTACACATTATAATATACTAACAAAGACAACGACATAAATAACACTGACAAACATTTGCTAAGAATAGAATGGGATGGTGTTCACCATTGTTTTACTTTAAGTAACCTTTTCCAGATATCTAGATAACTTCCGTCCTACCAGGTTTAATGTGTTTCACGTGATGATATTACATCACAGCACACTTTAGAAACCATGCTGCACCAGTTTCCTGTCTCCTCTACAGTACATACACTAACCAGGAAAATATCCTGTTAGAAAATACAAGCTCTGTTAATTCTCCCTGGCTGCTCCTCTGTCCTCTCCCACGCATCCTCGCATCCACCGAGCCACGATGTTTGGCAGTGCAGTGGCAGTGCAGAGAGGCTGGCGGAGGGAAGGATGGATGGATGGAGGAGGGAGGTGACTTTTCTCTTGAGGGAATGTGCTTCTTCTGACATTTACTGGACACTGCACGTGCACTGCTTGCGCAGTCAGCAAGACCCCTTCTGCTGCTTGCACTGTGAACACACACACACACACACACACAAGCACACACACACACACACACACACACACACAATCAATGCTCATGAATCCTTAATCACAGCTTAGTTTGGTGCTTTTGCACACCTGAAATAAGGAGTAGTCTGTTATCCATTGAATCGTTTCCATACTTTACAGTATTTTACACTATATATTTTGACAATATCTACAGTATAATCATGTCATTTGTTTAATAAGCAACAGAGTAAGAGGAAGTTTAAGGCTGATTATGAGGTTAGAATTCTTAAAGGTAGTTATGGTCCCCTTAATCAAATTCTCGTTTTGGTTTTGTGTGTGTGTGTGTGTGTGTGTGTGGTAATGCAATTATGGGATATCACTTGGAGAGCTTTTTTTACGCAGAACAATGATGGTAATGAAGGGTTGGTCTGAAGGGCTTGAAAATAACATGTTAGAGTGCTGAGCAAAACTATAGGTGCACAAAGAAACAGAGAGAGAGAGAGAGAGAGAGCACAGCAGGGAATACGTGTCTGTGTGAAAATAGAGACAACCCTCAGAGAAGGAGATGGATAAAAAGAGATAGAGTGAGAGTTATAGAGAGTGGGAGAACACACAGGAGTAAGTGTGCATGATGTAAAAAGACAGAGAGAGAAAGGGTGAGAAAGAGAGAGAGCACAGCAGGGAAAATGTATGTGAAAATAGAGATACTGAGAGAGAGAGAGAGAGAGAGAGAGAGAGAGAGAGAGAGAGAATCGCGTTTTAATCATCGCTATCTGTACCATAGAAGTGATGAGCTCTCTGAGCTCCTGCCACAGCATGGTTTCTAAAGTTGGGCCACTGCTGAGCTGGGGTTGCCATAGCAACCCTATTAAAAATGGCTTTGGCTGATTCAACTCGGCTTATTGTGATGCCACCCAAACATTCTCGCACACCGCCGTTTCTTCTCTGAGGGTGAACACAATGGTGTAGTTAGATCTCAATGATTAATATGAGTATTTTTAGCTGAAATGTTTCCTCGGAGCAGTGTTTGTAGATCAGTGATGCATGACGATTCACATGATTTGCGGCTTTGGGGTGGTCTTAGGGCTCCTAGATTTATTCGTCTTGTGTAGGCTACACTACCTCCAAGGCAAATGAGTCACAGAATGTAATTTCATAAAATATGATACTAAGGACACATCCAGTGGAAGCACAGCATGGACCTCGGCATCTGTGGACGTGCGGCCTTCCTCAAAACGTTTGCGCCATTCGAATGTTTTGCTGCCAGTCTCATCATCGCTGTTAGATATTAGGCTACGTCAACTGTGTGCGCAAATAAAAGGGAATCTGAGAAAATGACAAATATTCTAAACTAAAGTATTTTATCCTGGTGCCATCTTGCCAACGCCTTTCGATGATCTAAAATAGAACCAAGGCAGGAAGAATAAGTGAACATGACAGGTGTGAGAACATGATGCAGAACACGCAGTGATGAGTGTGCAGGATTATTGTAGGTCCTGGTAGAGGGGAATGAGCACCCCTCATTAATGTTTCTTCAAAAACTTCAATAACCTACATGAAACACATAAAGACATTGATCTTGTTTTTTTTTTTCTTCAAAACTATGAAATAACACATACAACATTAGTTAATTAAGTAACAACAACAAGAGTCAATTGCTATTTTAAGACCGGAAGGTCAGCTGATCAGGAATAGTTCTTGCAAGAACAGTATTAACAAGTAAAACCCATCAAGCACCATGATGAAACTGGCTCTCTCATGTAGATCGTTAGAGCTGTTATGAAGACTTAACAGAGCATAAGTAGCAGACGCATCTCATTATCAGCCGTTAGAAGGTGATTATTGCATATTTTGGAGGCCTTAAGCATTGATTAACTCCGTAGAAAGAATTAAACCAGGGAATAAGATGGTGTGTACCAGCTATTGACTTGTATTGAATATAATCATTTTTGCTTATTTTACAAATTCTACATTTAAGAAAGGGACTTTATTGATTCACATAATTGTGTTTATATTCATATACAAACAAATTTTTAAGAAAATGTAGTTTAGCTTTTGTTGTATGGGGGAAATAATGATTGCAATTGCAGAAATTAACAGATCTAGTCTATAGGAGAAGTTATGTATGTAGTTGCAGATGTGCACAGAATTACAGTGCACGAAAAATTATTAATGTACCTGCAGAAACCACAGCTACAATCTGCAAGAAAGTGATGTGTGACCACAAAAATGCATAGCTTTTGCAAGAAAAGTAATAAACAAAATGTGCAACAGTGCATTGATTTAGTGTACAGGAGAAATGTTCAATTTGGAAAATTTTATGTTAATACTTAATGTGTAGCAAAAGCAACAAATGCGGTGGCAGATATGCACAGAATTTCAGTGCAGCAAAAATTATTAATGTAGAAATGTAGGAAGTGATGAATGTAATCCCCAAAAAATGCACAGCTTTGGTCTGCAAGAAAAGTAAAAAAAAAAAAAATTGTGCAAAATGTTTTTAGTCTACTGGAGAAGTGTTCAATGTAAATGAAGAAATGCATAGTTTTAGGTTGATTAATGTAAATGCGGATATGCATGATTTGAGACTGCCAATTTGATGCATGGTTTAGGTCTGCAAGAAAATGTAAATGCAGGTATGCATGGTTTGAGATTGCAAGGAATAGAATTCCAGAAACGCATGTTTTTTTAGTCTGCAAGAAAGCGTAAACAATAAATGTAACAAGTAAATGATGAATGTAAATTCAGATTTGCATGGTTTGAGCTTGAAGGGAAAACAAACTAACAACTAAATAAAGATACTTCTAGAAATGCATGGTTTTAGTCTGCAGGAAAATTGATAAATGTAAGTGCAAAAATGCACTGCATTTATGTGGAAGAAAGGTGATTAATGCAAATCCAGATATGCATGGTTTAAGCTTGCAGGTGAAAAAAAAAAATAATCTAATTCCAGAAATGCATGGTTTTAGTCTGCAGGAAAATTTATAAATTTAAGTGCACAAAAAAATGCATGTTTTTTTACTGTGCAGGCAGTGTGATATACGTAGCTGCAGAAATGCTCGGGGTTTAATCTGGAGGAAAGGTGGTCAATGTAGTTTTTAAGCGCGTGCTTTTAGCTCGTGCTGTACGCTACGCGCGGCTCGTTCCGGCTGCAACCAAGTTGGCGTGACAGAGAGAAAACGGTGTTTATAATGAAAAAAAAAAAAAAAAAACTGACAGGAAAAGAAGGAACATCGCGACCAAAGTGGACATAGTGTGTTATTATCTCGCCGCTGTATTGAGCTGAACACTTCCGTGTTTGTGTGAAGTCAGAGCTGAGACACCTGGACCCAGGAGTTCACACTCAGGTAAAGCCGGAAATTAAAGATCCTCGCTAAGGCTTTAAATTCGCTGCAATTTATTGAAACAATGATAAACAACTTGTTTAAAATGTATAAGCCTGCGGTCTGGTGTGTGTGTGTGTGTGTGGTGCTTGTTTAAAGAGGAACTGTGCTGTCACAGCAGGTAGAGAGCATGTGATCAGGTGTGTGTGTGTGTGTGTGTACTGTGTGTTCAGCAGTTTCATAAAAGATCAAAACTGATGTAAATAAAAGTGTGTATATATATATATATTTTTTTTTACAGATGTAGCCTGTGAGCTGCTGTTTGGAATCAGAGGTTGCTGATTATTTATTTATTTATTTATTTATTTTTATTACAAACTGACATTCATGGATTAGTTGCTGGTTTCTCTACATTTCTTTGCCCCTTCAGTTATAACTTGGTCAGTGGGAGATGGATGTGATCCATCCTCTGGTAGTCTCCTCCTCCTCCTCCTTCTCATCTTAATCAACATCATTAGGGGATGAGATCCAGGGAGCACATGCACTTGGTCTAGAACTGTATGATTTCCTGGAATGCAAGATGAATTTAGTATAGAGGCCCAAACTCATTGTACACTCAGTCTTGAAGCACAGGATGACTTTTTTGTACCTTGCAATGAACAGGAGATGTTTACTTGATCTAGGGAGCGCGGGATAGATGTGTACTTAAAAGTGATGAATGTAATATAGGCAAATGCATGGTTTATACCACGCAGGAAAATTTTATGTTACTGTAATACTTAATGTGTAGGAAAAGCAACAAATGTAGTGGCAGATATCCACAGAATTATAGTGCAGCAAAAATGATTGGTGTAGGAGTGTAGGAAGTAGATGCGTACTTGGTCTAGAGAGCTCAGGTTGGATGTGAATTTGGTTTGGAGAGCTCATGGTGGATGCATACTTGGTCTAGAGAGCTCGGGATGGACGTGTACAGTACTTGGTCTAGCGAGCTCACGGTGGATGCGTACTTGGTGTAGAGAGTTCAGGGTGGATGTCAGTTTGGTTTAGAGAGCTCAGAGTGGTTGTGTACTTGGTCTAGAGAGCTCACGGTGGATGCGTACTTGGTGTAGAGAGTTCAGGGTGGATGTCAATTTGGTTTAGAGAGCTTGGAGTGGTTGTATACTTAGTCCAACCAAACAGCTTTATAAAAAAGATAAAAATCCTTTTTCTTTTTCTGATCAAACAGGGTAAAATAGTGATGATGAATGTAGATTTCTTTATTACATTACATCTTAGCCATTTTTGCAAGGGATATTTTTTGGCTGTACTAGTTTATTTATTTATTTTTAAATGTTTTCTTTTATTACTATATGAAGAAATATTATTAATGTAAAATGTTTATATTAAGAAACCTTGAGTAAATATAATAAAACTATCAGTCTGGTTTGAATAGCATGCTCTTATTTTTACTGGCCTTAGTCCTGAGGCCAGAGACAGGGTGAGTGTGTGTGTGTGTGTGTGTGTGTGTGGCGGGGGGAGTGTTTGGTGGGGTCTGTTGAAGTCAGTACCATGGTGATCTGCTTCAAATGACACACTTGAGAGAATTTAACAGCTTGTTAAAATTTGTTACACACACATGCAAGGGTTCACATTAAAGGAATTCATGAAGTTGCCAAGAAGTTGACAAAAGATGGAGGGTGGTGAGGTTAAGGGAAAGACAGCTGTCTCTTAGAGCGACTGTGCGAAAGAGTAAGAGTCAAACGATCAGATCCTCTGCATGAGTTCTGGCATCAAAGAGTAACAGTACACTGTTAGACATCATTTTGCTTAGGACGCTCTCAACAGCTATTACGTAATGACGAGTATGTAAGTGATATTAAACCAGGATGCCGCAGTTGAAATGGAAGCGTTACCAGTCCATTTGACGCAATATAATTCCATGCTGGGGTCGTGTCACAGTCATGGAGCTGAAGGGGCCGTAATGCGATCCGAACCTCCGTGTACGTCAGAGTGATCATGCCGCCTGCTCACCCTTTGCTGACCCAGCTGCTGCGCGCCTGATCTCTAATAAACCAGCTGTCCATGAGGATGAATATCCTCTCTTTAGCACCCAAGGTTTGACAATACAATGCTGAACCATGTACTGTATGTCAGCTAGTACAACCTAAAGATTTCAAAGTTTTCCAAGGAAAAAACTTTTTTCGTTTTTCCTCTGTTCCTCACCTAGTAAAGTATTGGACCTTTGTGTAAAAAAAAAAAAAAAAAAAAACTATTCAAAAATGTTTGCTCTTAAAATTAGAGTTGGGTTCAAGTCAAACTGGGACTGCCAATGTAGGATGAAATTCCTCGTGAATTAAGGCATTACAGGGACTCAGCTGAGAGTTATTGCCACACCTCCCATAGAGTTCTGACCACACGCCAAGCCATTTCTACATGTTTGGGCCATTAAATGAGTTCCTGGGAGACCAGAGTATCAGATATGAAGCAGGTAGCCCAATCATGGCCGTGGCATACTGAGAAAACTTTCTACATTTAAGGTTTCCAAGCACTAGTGAAATTCTGGTATAAGTGCAGTAGTGTAGCACGGGATTATATAGAGACATAAAGGTAGTTTTTACTCTCATAACTGTTGTTATTCTGCACGATATAAAGTCCTGGTTTGACTTTTTGAACACCCCTTGTAAATTCCTTAACTAAATCTATACATACTGTATAATAAAACTGTAAAGTTGGAAATGAAGACATTTGCCCAAAAATTATTTGCGGGGGACGCAAGATGAGTAATACAACACGTCAAGATGGTTTTTGGAATTTTTGTCTGCCTGTTTGTGGCCGCATCACGTACAAACTACTGAAGAAATTGTTTATAGGTTTTCACATGTGTATTTGACAGAGCTTAAGGTGACATATAGTCTTTGTTTCATAGCAATTGGCCCACAGGAAGAGAAGATATGCTACTTCGAAATTTAAATGGAAAACGCCCTTATATCATAAAAAAAAAAAAATATCCTTAGAAAGATCATTAGTTTGTTTAAAAATTCAACAGATGGCGCTGTACATTTTTTAAAACGTGCTCATGAGCACGTTTTAAATTCCACGTGAACAAAGTCGCAAGCACATCTAGTAATTTATATTTGTCTTTGTAAAATTTCACCTATTATCAAAAATGAGTTGTAATACGATGGAAAAGTCCACAAAGTCTTTCAGAAGAGCCGTTGATTTAGACATTTATAAAGACTTTATTTGGTCACATGTTGACCTGTTGTCCTTGCATTCTTTCACAGACACAGTAAACAAATTAAAGAAAAGAATAACCTTAAAAGGTCATCACGAAAAACTCAATAGATTTGAAAAGTAATGAAGAACATGAACAGTCTGCTTCGCCTCTGACAGTGATGACAGAAAGTACACTATAGAAACATTGCAACTCTACTCAGTGCACCAAAAGTTTTCCTTGCCTCCTGACCTCTCTGCTGTTCCTCCACCCAATGAGCTTCATCATGTGGTCATATCCCTCTTGATTAATGTATTATAGCTGTGACAATGTGAGGACCCACACGTAGCAGGTTTGTCATTCCCCATGAATTGAATTGACTTTTAATTTGCAGTAGGGATGAAAAGCTTCTTGTATGACTAATGTCTAAAGTCGCATTAGTACTCTAATTAAAACTTTGGGAAAAAGATTTCCATGTGACATTCAGACATTCAAGTCTATCCAGTGGAAAGATCAACCTTCATCTTTGGCAGCTTCATGTGCGATCTGTCTGAGGGACTCATATTAAACTTTCCTGATTAGGGCAAATGTGTATTTTTCTTTTTTTTTCTTTTATTGAGTTGATTTTGTGTGTGGGAGTGCCCTACATAACTATTCCCCTGCACGTCTTTTTCCGGCTCCTCAGAGAAAAGCACTAAAACTAGAAGGATTTATCGGATGTTAGCATTGCAGGATTCTCAAAGGGGCATAGAGCAGAAGTAGGCCTTAGCTAAAAGTGTATACTCACTGGCAGTTAAGTTCCCTGAGGAAGCTGTACTTCCGCTAGAAAGACCCAGTTAAGCGTGTTATGCAGGTAGCTCTGGAGGACGTCTTTGTCACTGCAGACGCATAACCCAAATTACTGTAAACTCTCTCTCTCTCTCTCTCTCTCTCAGTCTGAGGGGTGAAGTGAATGAAAGAAGGGCAGCATAAATGTTCTTCAATAACATCAGGAGAGAAACGATTGAAGCTTTAGTACAAAACTTTACATTCAGAATGAGCAGTTGTTATAAAGAGTTGGTACAAGTAAGTGCAATGGTTTACTGTGTATACACTAGGAAGGAATGTGAATTTTTTATTTATTTATAAAAAAAAAATCTTAATAAAAAAAGATGTTGCAGCTGAATGCAGCCATTTTTACCCCCTGAGTGTAGAAAGGAAATTGGAAATGGATTTACAGAAAGTGGGAAAATAGGGGGGAAAATGTCAGTAACACAAAATCATAAAGCAAAACAAGCATTCAAAAGTACTCTTGTTCTACGTACTGTAGGTTACACAACTGCACAGTTTTCAGCATCTGAAAACGTAAGGAAAAAGATCTATTAGAAAATGACACTGCTTGTCCCAAAAAAGTCTCCATTTCAGAAGGGTCAGATTGCTGGCCTGCATCAAGCAATGAAGAAAATACGTATCGAGAGGTTTCAAATGATTGTAATTGCTTTAAGAAACCTCCGAGACATTAAAACCTGGAAACATAGTTATGTGAAGAAATGTGGGCAGGTAAATTATTATTATTATGTGGCCTCATTTAAACTCTGGGTGAACTTGCATCATTAAAAAAAAATAGAGTAGAAACCACAGGTATATTTAACAGTGAATGTAAGAAATTTTTTCACACAAACGATGTGACCAGAACTCACAGGATTGAAAAAGCCTTCGTTTGCTAGGGAGGATAAACATTGGACTGTAGAGCAATGGAAAAAGATCATGATGTCTAAGTCTGTGTCCAGACCCTATATTTCAGAGAAGAATCATGAAGCGATGGACCCATCATACATAGTGTCCACTGTACAAGCCTCTGGAGTGGCAGTGTTATGATCTGAGGTTTCTTCAGTTGGTCAGATCTGGACTCAGCAACGTTATGTGGTAATAAAAGTCAGATGACGACCTGAATGTACTGAATGAAAGCTAAAAGTGGTCAAACAAAATATAAAGTATATATCTTTTTGTACTTCTACGTTTAATAATTTGAACTACAGTTCCCTCTAAAAGTCTTGAGCCACTTTTTATTTTGTCATATTTTGCTTCCAAACAGCCAGACCTTCATGTACTGTAGTCTTGAGGAATAGTTCTGCAGGCTTGGCTCTCATTTTGTGTCCAGCAACCTATGAATCATTTAAGTATAAAAACTATCTAATTTAAGCATCAACCAGTGAGAAACAGGTGCAGATGATGACAGATGATCAGGCCGGTGATTAGTACCCTGGTGATGCTGAGTGGTTGAAACAGACGAGAGGGGAAATGAGGTCGCTGTTGGGGTTGTTACATAAACAACCAGTTTTTAAATTCTTTAGACACTTTGCAGCCTGTCACAGTAAAACCTTTGTTCTCTTTTCTTTAATTTAATGAATAATGAAGAAATGAGGGGGCTCAGTACTGTTTACGGCAGGTTTTATTATTTGAATTTATTTATTCATTTTTAAATATAAACAAGAGAGAAATGTTTTAAATAAAACAAGTATGCCACAATCGCCGCTATGCTAAATATCTATGAAAATCCAGGTTGGAACCGCCATGTACTTCAGTGAATCATTCTGGATATAATGGACATTGACTGTAGTACTGTACTCAGAATTCCCAGAGAAACAGGATGTTTTGGGAAACAAATATCTTCATCGGCTGTTTTGAACAAAGTTTTTCTGAGTCTGTGTTGTAAAATTATCATTAGGATAAAGATAAGATATACCTTTATTCATCCCGCAGTGCGGAAATTTCTTTTTTCTCATTTCTTCTTCTTATTATTTCTCTTTCTTCTTGTTATTATTATTATTATTATTATTATTACAAACTTGTGATAATGTTAAAGTGAAGTAGCATGAATAGATTTCATTGACTGGTGCTGAAACTCGATGCTCCTAATACTACTATCTTTGGTATCAGTTTTATTTCTAATCTTGGAGGTGTATATTGTAAGGGAATGTTTGGGGCAGTAGAAAAGTAGAGAAGGGAGTGGTGCAGAGATGTTTGCAGATGTGGAGCTGATTTCAGAATACATTTGCCTTGTTTATTTGGGCCTGATTTCCCCTCTGGACATATGGGCTGGTATGAATAACACAGTCTCTCTCTCTTTCTCTCACTCCCTCACTCTCTTACACGCTCATGCACTCACTCACACATGCACATATTCAGAAACACACGTATGACCCAGAATGACATCATTAGAAGGGCTAAAGTAAGACCTTCTCAAGAGATTCTGTCTTAATACAAGGACAACAAGCTTAACTTTTCCACTTTCTCATTCTCTGCATTTACTTCACTGGGCGTCGTTGGCGAACAGAAGAGAAACTGCTGAACTTAACATCTTTTTTAATATGAATAAGTTAATATACAGTACACTGTAAGTAACAGAAGAACATTTTCACAATTTTAAGTTGTGAGTGACATCCTTCGAAAAGACCAGGTCCAAATGACAGCGTATAGGCTGATCCCTGCCTTATAAGACCTAACTGTAAATGTATTAGCGTGAGTGAGTCAACATGGTCGTTTATGTTTGACTTACTTAACCTATGGGACATTATCTAAAAATAAGATGGGCTTAATGCAGAGTTGCGGCATAAAAGTGCTTTACAAACATCCAGTCATTACCTTCCTGAAATGCTGTATGTGGTGAAGTCAGGAACCGGACCAAGTTACTTGAATACATCGTATTTTTCATTTCCGAGAAGTGAGAGAAAACAGCGGGGATGTGCATGTTTATTGAGCAACAATTTGCATCTGATTGACGCACAACTCATAATTCATAGGATTTTTTTTCCTGTGAAATATTTGTACAAATGTTTATCTATATATCTATCTATTCATTCATTCATACTTTTTCAATACACACTTACAGTATCCTGTATGCAGGGTCATGGTGGGCCTGGAGCCTATACCAAGAGACTTAGGGGACGAGATAGGATACACCCTAGACAGGGTGCCAATCCATCACAGGCCGCACACACACTACGGGCAATTTGGGAATGCCTTTTAACCTAGTCTGTATCTTTAACCTGAGGCCAGAATCGAACCCTTGACCCTGAGGCACAAGGCCACAGTGCTAACCACTATGCTGCTGTGCCACCTTCTAGCTACATACCTACTCTACCGTACCGTACCGTGCTGTATTGTGCCGTACCGTGCCAAGTATTCGCTTGCCTGCCTGCACATGAACTTGAGTAAGTAATTCTTAATCCATAGGGTTTAATATGATGTTGGCCCCACCACCTTTACAGCCATAACAGCTTCAACTCTTCTGGGAAGGCTTTTCCACAAGTTTTAGAAGTGTGTTTATGGGAATCTTTGACCATTCTTTCAAAAGCTCATTTGTGAAATCAGATACTGATGTTGGACGAGAAGGCCTGGCGCAGGTCAGTCAAGCTCTTCCACACCAAACTCGATAATCCAGGTCTTTATGGACCTTGCTTTGTGCACTGGTGCGCAGTCATGTTGGAACTGGTGTGGGGTTGTTTTTTAGGACTTGGACTCAGCCCCTTACTTCCAGTGAAAGGAACGCTGGATGCTTTCAGCATACCAGGACATTTTGGATAATTTCATGCTCTTAAATTTATGAGAACAGTTTAGGGACGGCCCCTTTCTGTTCCAACGTGACTGCGCACCAGTGAACAAAGCAAGGTCCATAAAGGCACTGATTATCGAGTTTGGTGTGGAAGAACTTCAGTTCTGACCTCACAAATGTGCTTCTGGAAGAAAGGTCAATAGTTCCCATAAACACACTAGTAAACCTTGTGGAAAGCCTTCCCAGAAGAGTTGAAGCTGTTGTAACTGCAAAGGGGCAGCTAACATCATATTAAACCGTATGGATTAAGAATGGGATGTTACCCAAGTTCATATGCACGTGAAGGCAGGCGATACTTTTGGCTATGCAGTAAGTTTGGAGTTGTGTGATGGTTCACAGATTTAGTATATCAGCAAAAAGCTTAGTATTTCGACTGCTGTTTTAGGAGGAGGGGCTTCACGTCTGGCCGAGCCGAGAACTGTATGTCATTTTTATCGCCTGCTTTGTTTCATGTCATGTGCTTGGTCTGTCTGTTGGAAAGAATTCTTGTGTTTGCTTCAAAGAAGCCTTTTCCCTCTGTAGCACCAACAACATTATTTGGACAAATATGAAAATGTGTCTCATGTGAAATTTCCCTTGAAGTCTGAAAGAACTAAATCTGTCACTCCTGTGTGACTATGTGGACTTGGGGGTTTTGTTGACTTTGGGGAAACATGTCTTCGAGCAGAAGGTGGGATTTTGTCCACCAGCATGTGCTTTCAACAAATTCATCTTATACTGTAAATGAGGAACTTTGGGTTTTTTCAGCTCTGTCTTAAATCACAATTGAGGTACATACCAGTAGAATACCATAGTTCTTGGTTGTTCATGGACTCCTATGAAGCTTCTGCAGTCTAATTGAACTAGATTGAGTTGGTATCTTTCAAAGGTTTGGTGTATTAAGTACAAATGTATGTTTTTTGTTTTTTTTACTGAAAGTAGTCATACAGCTAAAGAAAAGGTGCTGTATGCTAATAAACATTTAATTTTGTACCAAAAATTTGCCCAGATTACTTATATTGTGCGGTCTGGGTAACTAAGACTTTTTGATATTCACCTCAATTTTGATCCAAGACAGACTAGAAAAAACTAAAACCTATCCCTTTAATTATTCACTGATGGGACGTTTGGATCATTTTAGTGACTCGGTTCTTTGAATCTCGTCCATCAAAATGAACAAATCTTTTTAACAAGTCATTTAGTTTATTTAGTTCTTTTGATCAGAAATAAAATAAAATGTTACTTTTCAATAAACAGACCCCAAACACATGTACACACACAAATTTTGTCTATAGTTCCAGTAATGAAAATATTACAGTGCAGCTAAGGACATATTATAATAAACAGAATGAGTAGTTCACCTCTCATATCTTCTGGTCGGAATTGTTCGCTCTTTTTTTTACGCTATTAGCGTCTGTGAGAGTCATGTGACAAAAGACTGAACAACTCGGACCCTAAGACTCATGAGAAGAACCGCTCATTTCTGTTTCCTGTACATAATCTACGGAGGTCTTGAGATGTTTTGCGCATGTGCGCCCAGTAGAAAATTAACGAATCACTCTCTGCGGCTACTCGTTCTTTTGAGTCACGTTAAAGACTCGTTCAAAAAGAATGAATCGTTCATGACGACCCGTCACTATACTTTACTCTAATAGCAGTTCTGACAGTCCTGGCTGCAATCACAGGTTTTTGTTAATTAATTAATTAATTAATGATCTCGTTCTAATAGATTATCATTTCTATAGTAGTTAAATAATAAATAAATTTAATAAATTCATATATTTTGCGGGGAAAGATTATTCAATTATCAATTTTCTTTAATAGTTTAATAATAAAAATGGATTAAGAAAATGAATGTCAGTTTAGCAAAAAACAAAACAAAACATATGATTAGTGAAAAAGATACAGAATAATAACCATAAGAAGGATTAACATACAAAGAAGGAATTTTGTTTGCGTGACCAGATACTGTGAAAAGGTCAGTGTCTCCAGGACAGAGGACTTTGCACTTTCTGGTTTCTCTACAACATGACGAGCTGAGCTGTTCTTTTTTTTTTTCCTTTCTTTTTTTTAATTAACTTCGACAAAGGGAAAGAAAAGAGCCTTATGCAACACCACGGATTATTTACCTACACCAGCACGTCCCATCGTGTTGCATTCCTTACATTATTAAGAGTAAATCTGGTCGAATTCCAGTTTACAGAAGGTCTTGCGCAGGTCTTGTGTTCTACACTTCCATTGCTTTTGCAGTTCGCAAGTGAGGACGTGAAGCTTCTAAAATATCCTTATAGGTATATAATCCTAATATACCTTTCAATTCTTTAGTTTTTTTAGTATTATTAATTGTTTGCATGTTTAAAATCTTTGTGTTTACACAGCAGTGTGTTCGCTTGACCTGCATGATTCAATCATTCAGATTTTTTTTTTCCCTGAAAAAGAAAGACGTATTGTTGAAACGAGGTCTTGGTTACGTGCACTCCGTGCCTCTCCCGTTAAGGTCATAGTTTGCCCTGCAAGAGTGAGAAGTGCAGACAAAGGCTATTGATGTACAGTAAAATGCCCTGGCAGCATTATATAGCTTACTTCCTGAGCTCTCTGCTCTTACTACTGCGTATGTGAGACACGAGAATGATTTAACACCTCGGTTACTGTGTGCGTTACAAAGATTTTCTGTGGAAGTTTAATGAAAGACTAAACATGAGGCAAAGCGTAAACAAGTAATGCATGGCTTATATCAGGAAATAAAAAAATAAAAAGCACAAAGCACAACAAGAAGGGAAAAAAAACAGTCATGGTGGTGGAACAGGTAGCATTTCCTCCTGTAGGTTTGATCTCGAGCTCAGATTAACTCTGCCTGTTTGTAGTTTTACATGTTCACTTCACGTAGCCATATGGGTGTCCTCTGGGTCCTTTGAGTTCATTCCCTCCTTTTAAGAACAGGGTGGTAAGTGGTTTAGAAATGCGAGTCATCCTCGGTGTAAATGATTGTGTGTAGAAACTGTTAAAGCTAGTAGGAAAAATAGCTAACTATTTATTGATGTGTTTGTAATGCTTATTTATAATTCATGTTAATGGTCCTTATTTAGCAAACCTGCTGCATTATGGGGACGTTTACAGTATTGACAGTTTCATATGTCAAGTATGCAGATAGACATAATATCGTGGAGGTACAGTATAGAATCCAATTTTGGAATTCACAGGAAAGTTTTTATTTTTTTTTTAAACCAATAAATACATTTCGTGAATGTTCAAGACATAATCTAGTTATATAACATGAATGAATAGATGAAATTGCATTTGATCAGAGATGATTGAAGTAAATTACATCAGATATCGTTTTCTCAGCTGATTAGATTTCTGTTAAATCTAAACATAGAACCGGACAAGAACAGTGAAGCTTAGACTTGCCTGATGGGCTAACCTAATTTTCCAAAGAACTAAATATAATATTGTGTTGATTTTACAGAATATAAGTTGTTTGGCCGTTATAGTGATAAGAGAAGTTAATCCTGGCCTGTTCCTTATAATGAGTGAACAATACACAGCTTATTTTTAAATTTATTGAACTTTGCCTGCTCTGTTTTGAACCTTGTTAAAAAGTGAATTTCTGTAATCTAAAGTGAGGATATATATATATTTTTTTAAAAAGGGAAAGACACGCTTTTTCCATAATAAGCCAAACTTTTTAATATAGTTCTCGGCAGATAGGCTGCAGAACGGTAGCACGTGTAAACATTCTGACAGCATTAACTTTTCTATTTACATTACTTATGAGTCTCCTGATCCTTATCACGGGACTCTTTCAAATGAGCCTGCATCGTATAATAGCTTCACGTTCACTAGGTCACGTCACACTCTGTTGTGCGAAACAAGGCTAGCTGTGGAACGTGACCGAGTTTGCGGAAAGCCCCCACATGCCTCTCCAACACTAACACACACCCGTTGGTGATCAGCGGTGATGATTGCGGGAGCGGCCCTTCAGACCAAAACAACATTCCTCCAGCGACTTTGGCATAATGCGATGGCACAGATTAGCGCCCTACACGTCTGGTCTTCTCTCATGCCTACGTGCCGTTTGGCCAGTGATGCTCTGCAGAAGGTTGGCACGAGCCGTCGCACATGCTCACACACCCTCATCAGCGGCCTTCCTTCCTCGTTGCAGACCAAAAGGAGTCGACTCAGACGCTGAATTTACCAGGCAATTAGGACTTCCTTTGTTGATGTCATGGGTTGATTTTGGGTAAAGTAGGGATGAGTGATATGGCCCTCAAGGATGAGGTCACGTATCAGAAAGGCTATACTGCGAGAGTAAGTGAGGTTAATGCACTTTTTGGCCAAAAGTGTGCGGACACAATGTCATCACACCCATATTTAAGTTTAAAAGCATGGGTTTTCCAGTCTTTATGTGAAAAAAAGAACATTTACCTGATGGCCATGTAACACCAACGGTGACCCAGGAATCCTCACATGCTTTTGTGTCTGGATAAACACAAATCCTCCACACACCAAAATCTTGTTTAAAAAAAATAGGACTGAGGATTTTTTCCCCCACATCCCCAATCTTTTTGCTAGAATGCGCTGAATTGGTCCGAATAAAAATTCCTGTTGGTTCTTGTTTGCTCTACTGTGTGATGTCACCATGCCTTAAATCCCAAGCAATTACATTTACAGCATTTGGCAGACGCCCTTATCCAGAGCCACCTACATTCACCTTGTTATTCATCTGAGCCGTTGACGCTTGAAGGCCTTGCTCAAGGGCTCGATAGTGGTAGCTCAGGTGGAGCTGAGGTTTGAACCCAGTGTTTTAACCACTGAGCTACAACTGAGATACCACTACAAATTGGCTATGCATTATCTGTGAAATGGTATGATGTAATCACCAAAGACTCAACTACAAGCTGTAGCAAACTCGTACCAAACTATCTCAAACTGTCTACAGACTACAGAGAGATTTACCTACAAAGTACCTTCCACACCTCATGATTTGCTATGAATTGTCAAGACTTGAACTGATTATAAGTTTGACCTGTTTGGATACCTACGTATGACTACGTAAAGTAATGAACCTGCACAATTCAGTAAGTCACCATTACACCATGTAGAATCTATTAGAGTATACTATTCAGTAGTTTTATGTGGAGGGCTGGATTAAGCATTTGGCCTGGATATTTTTAGCAGATTTGCTCCACCCCTTATATAAAAGTCTTTATTTTTCTTTCTTCTTTTTTATGAGAAGTACCACTTTGAAGCTGTCCATGTTGCGGCTTAACAAGGGATCCAAAATTTTTTCCTTTCAAACAAAGGACCTTTTGCTTTTCTACAATATTAAGAATCTTAAGCCTAGAATGCTGTGTTCAAAAACCACATATTTGGGTGTGAAGGTTAGTTGTCCACAAACTTTTGACCATATAGTTGATATTTATGAGAATATTTTCCATTCATCCATTCCTCTTCAGTAAACACTTGATCCTGGTGAATCCAGAGCAAATCCTCTGGGGGAAAAAACTGGGCACAAAGTCAGAGTTACTCAATTAGTACTTAAGAACATAATTTACTTTGATTAATTTATGTTTTACTTTATAACTCAGTTCAAGCTCACAGAAATTATTCTGATATAATTGTAATAAAGATCATTACACTTTAGGTAGAACTTTTGCAAGTTTTATTTGTCTTTTGATCCACTGGAATATAGATTTTAATAGATTTTTCTAGACCAACTCTGGGGGGAAAAAAATAAAATAAAAAAATAACATGAGCATTTTACCAAACCACAATGAACTTTTTTTCATTCTTGGTTCTTTGCTGTTTTGAAGAATGATCCTTTGTGTTCATTCATGGTTGTCATGGATGATCTCTGGTGCTTTGTAGACTGTGGCCACGGGTCGACTTGGTCACGAGGCAGTGGTTAGAGAGACACTTAATCCCTGCAGCACTTTAAAGGGGCTTTTAACTTCTGTGGCACTCTGTGTAATAATAATCAGTCCTTTAACTCACAATTACTGCTGGACGGATACACAACACCCCCCACTGTGTGTGTGTGTGTGTGTGTGTGTGTGTGTGTGTATGTGACAGGACCTATGGCTTATAGCTGCTATTAGATGCTTTTATTTTTTTAAGGCTGATGAATAAGTTCTGCACCCAGGGTTTGTGTGCCACCTATTGGAGGCAACAGGAATGTCTGATCTGTAAGTAGGTCAGGGAGGGGGGGAGAGGGGGGAGTGGGGGTGGAGACAGAAGATATAAAAGATTATCATCTCGCGCTTCACTTATCACTGACAAAACGGTGTCAAACACTTGTTACAAAGTTACTTTTGCAAAGATTTGATCATATCAGTTATTGACCTGTGTTGTGGATGTTTTAGGTACATCTTATAAATGATTATTTACTCTGTTGGGTCAATTTAAACACAATTTAAACACATTAAACTTTCAAATTCAGCAGTTTGGAATCCTTACTTTTCATTTTAATTCATGATAATTATTTTATCATGATAGAGAGAGAGAGATGATAATTATTTTATTATGATTATCATATATATATATATATATAAATTCCAATTAAAATATACCTACTATATATAACAAAATAATGAAATAGAATAAAAAGAAATATTTAGATCTTCTCCTAAATTAAAAAAATAATAATAATATATATATATGTGTTATTTAGAGTGTACTGTATATTTAACTGAAATGACAACATCACAACACATTAAAATAACACAAGATCATGCAGTATTTGCAGAGCTTTAAGAAGTCATATAAAACAAAATGCAAATTATTAGCAAAAAAATTCAGTTAATGATTTGCCTAAATAACATTAAGAAATCAGTATTTGGTGGAATAACCCGGATTTGCAATTACAGCCCTCATGTGTTTTGGCTCTCCACCTGATTTCACATTACTGTCGGATAACTTTATAACACTCTTTTTGTAAAAAAGCAAACAGCTCAGCTTTGCTTGATGGTCTGTGACCGTCCATCTTCCTCTTGATGACATTCCAGAAGTTTTCTGAAGTAAATTGCAGTGGGCTCTTATTTTTTTCACAGAGCTGTAATGTATATGTGTATATATGTGGTACGAGTCCAGATGCATCATTGTGCATTAGTTCATACCCTTTCTGATTACCTTTATGTTATAATGAAATATTTCAAAATGACTTCGAACGCATCCGTAGGACACGTGGCCTGACTGAATGGTTCATGGAGGATGAAACTGATTTAAATCATATGCTAAATCATAGGCCATCAAAGTCACTAATCCAATGAAGATCTTTGGGAAATCTTGGTCTGATGTTAGACAGTGTTCTCTATCACCACCTATCAAAACACTAGCTAAGGAATAATTTCTTTTGAGAGAGAAAAAAAAAAGTTAATCTTTTCCAGTACCGTTCCACAGACCTGTCCAATCCAAGTATTGTATGCCAAGTATTGCAGCTGTTCTGACAGCATCTGGTGGTAGCCAACACCTTACAAAGACACTTTATGTTGCATTTTGTTTGATCCATCTGTCTATACATGAATGTGCATACAACACAAAAGCGTACTGTCCTTTATAAGTGATTCACTTATTCAATTTAGAAATAAAATCATTTATATGAGTTACATAAATATTTATATGAATAACTAAATCACGTCCTTTGTGGAATTTACGATTGTAGTGACCACATATAAACCCCCTCTAAATACACTTTAGCTCAAGTTGCATGCAATTTGCAGGACATTTCCTGATTTAATTGTGTGGAACTAGCAGAGAGCCCCACTCAAAGAATACTGTTGATGCAGTAACACCAGGCATTTTCATGAGTGGAAATGTACTGGACTACAGTAGCACTTAACCAGTGTTTGTGTGTTTGCTGGCCACTGGGTGCTTCCACATGTGCACACAACGTAAAAGCTTAATCCCATGACTGGGCGAGTATGTGCATGTAGCAATAGATTGTTTCCTGGGTAGTTTTCTTTTTTTACTGCAAATATATACGGTATGTTCATACTGTTTAACGGGTCTGTAGAATTTCAAGTAAATATGCACAGATGCATTAAAAAAAAAAACAGGAATTTAAACAGAAGTGATACCATTTTGAATTTTGAGTAATTGTGCATGTTGACTTATGCTTGGATGAAACACACACACACACACACACACACACACACACACACACACACACACAGAAACACACATTTAATGTATATTTATGTAAACACTTTCTAAATGTTAGGAAATAACTGTGTCTTGGTGCTGTATTGCTTCCTGAACCTTTCAGTTCTTAATGAGGTTAAAATGAGCACAGATAAGTAAAACACTGCTGAGAGAGTGAGATGTAATGACAAATGTGTAACAGCAGGTGGCAGACATCATGAGCTTGCAAAAACTGGATGTCTCTCTCTCTTTTTTTTCCCTTCTTCTTTTTTTTTTTTTTTTAAATCTAATGGCACCAAGATAACATAAAGCACTTTTTTTCTCAATTGTGCAATATGTTTAACACATTTGTCCAATATGAGTGTTACCCATTTATGGAATATATTCTATCTAAAATATTTCTACTGCCTTCTGGGTTTGTGTGTGTGTGTGTGTGTGTGTGTGTGTGTGTGTGTGTGTGTGTGTGTGTGTGTGTACGCGTGCACGCCTATAAGACAGTACAAATGTCCCTTTTCCTCTTCTGCTGCAGGTTTTTTATTTTCTCTTCGAACAACAATAATTTCTTCATCTGCTAACCTGCCCGACCTGCCCTGATCTGTGAAGGAAAGAGTGTTGCCGACACCTGGTTATATATAATAGCAAGTAACTAATTTTATTATTATTGTTATTATTATTATTATTATTATTTGTAAACCTTGTTTAATGTGATTTTTACTGTTATTTTTTTTGTCTTTTGTTTGTTTTTGTTTTTTGCTTCGTTAATAGTGAGAAGATTATTAAGTGATTTTTTTTTTTTATATGAAGTAGTCATATATTAAAATACTTAAATGAAAAAGTCACACACATTAAGATTTAATTCACTTGCCTTAAAATTTGATTGGCCAATGTGGTGGCCAGTAAAAATGATTCCTCATGCTCCTAGAATCACACTCTCACAATTTGAGACTAATGATGGGAAGTTTGAATCATTTTAGTGACTCGGTTCTTTGAATCTCGTTCATCAAAATGAACGAATCTTTTT
>JAQMYJ010000037.1:9983867-9988867 GCA_030014305.1 Clarias laeviceps
TTAATTTTTTTTTCGTGTATAGTTAATTGCATCGCGCCTTTGGGAGTCACTTGAAAAAACAACGAACGACTCGGAGTAGAAGAGTCATTGAGAAATGATTCGCTCAATTCTGTTTCCTGTACATAACCATAACCGCATGCGCACTCAGTAGAAAATGAACGAATCACTCTCTGAGACTACTCGTTCTTCTGAGTCACGTTAAAGATTCTTTCAAAAAGAATGAATCGTTCATGAACGACCCATCACTATTTGAGACCTGGAATATGCCTGTGCCATCAAACTCTATTGATGTGATACCCTGGTCATTCAGTACATTCAGGACATCAGCTGACTTTGTTTTATTGCCACATAATGTTGTTGAGCCTAGACCTGAGCAACTGAAGCAACCTCAGATCATAACACTGCCTCTAGAGGCTTGTACAGTGAACACAATGCATGATGGATGCATCGCTTCTTACCCTTACGTTAATTGATCTAGAATAGGGTCAGTCTGAGCTCATCAGACCACATGACCTTTTTCCATTGCTCCAAAGTTCAGTTTTCTCGCTCCCAAGCAAACTGAAGACTTTTTTTCTTTTTCCAGCCCAGTAAGTTGACTCTTGTGGAGTGGTGACCTTTTTTGGGGCAGGAAGTGTGCAATGAATATTAGTTATTAGCAATATAAACAACATTATGTTTTGTGACATAGCTATAGTGTAAGAGCCAAAGTCAAGTGTAACCCTGGCCTTTGATTCTTAAGTTAGTCTCCATGGAGTAAGTTCTTCTTCCTTAGCTGAATGCCATCCCCCCAACATTGGCTACACCTTGAACCTCCGAGTGGCGCAGTGGTAAAGCGCTCGCCCTATCATCTGGAGATCGCTGGTTCGAACCCCGGGTGATGCTGTTGCCTCTCACAGCCGGAGGCATAGAGAGCTGATTGGCCGAGCTCTCTCAGGGGGGAGGGATGAGAGGTACTTCGCGCTCCCACATTAACGACGGCTCTACAAGCCAATCAAGGGCGTCTGTGAGCTCGTGTAAGCGGAAGGAGCGTATAGCGCTGTTCCTCCGAGTGTGTTACGCCGCCAACGGTGCGAAAAAAAATGGTCGGTGACATCACGTGGGTTGGAGGAAACACGTGGGCGGTCTATGGCCTCCCTACTGAGTGGCGGTATGAACTTAATGTGGGAGCGGATCGGACACGTCTAAATTAGGGGAGAAAATCGGGCAAAAATTGGGAAGAAAAAAAAAGTTCCATCCCGCAAGTACTTTGCTTTATAAGGTCTGCATACTGTAAGAGGCTTGTACCCTCAGGTTAAGATGTACTTCAAAGTAATCAAAGTTACTTCAAAGTTCAGCTTTGCTCACTGCAGCTTTAAAGCTGTTGTCCATGGATTCTTTAAAATAAAACAGCTTTTGCTTCACAGCCTTTTAGTTCGATCTGTATGCAGTCGTAGTCAGATTTTCTTGACAAGTAATAATCCCATTTGGTTGGGGTAAATCCCAGATGTCTTCTTCACTGTCTTTATGAAGTCTCTCCAAACCTGATTGCTGTAAGCAATGATGTGGTTCTGGTTCAGAATTCTGATTCTGATCTAAGCTCCATTCTACTGTATCACCTTTCTTCCTCATTGTTTAAGGCTGGTTTTGTCTTTGTCTAAATATTCTCCTCATGCCTGTTTGTTTCATCACTGTGCACTGACTTATTGTACATTACGTATGTAAAAAGGGACCCAATCGGAGTTAATTACAATGTACATTTAAGAGTAAAGACCAATAATGAATCCCTAATATTTTCCACTACTTAATAATTACAAAACAGGCTATTTATATATTTTTTCCTCATGTGAAACAGATAACTTAAAATAAGATTAATTAATAAGTAATAATCAGAAAACAGTGAATGGAATCTGTGCATACTTGATTTATGATTAGATTTTACTTAAGCGTCTTTAGTAAAACTCGCACCAGAAGCAAAAAAAAAAAATCGTCACTTTGTAGTCACAGCATTGGTAGGCAAAGAACACAAATCCTGTAGTTGAGTAAAAGTAGAGATACCCTAGGTCAAATATTATCAAAGTAGAAGTCGTCAAATTACGTCATCAAAAGACATATCCTCAGTATCTGAGGACGCCACAGACTGTTGATTTTAAATCTGGTCTTAAAACGTTTTATCTTTTTATAAGATGATTTGGTTTGAAATAATTTGTAGCACTTTGCGATTTGCTTCAAATATAAAGTGCATTATAAATAAAATATAATAATAATAATATTATTATACACTTCTTTGGTTACGTAACACAACGACATACAGAAATGTAGTCGAGTAAAAGTACAGATATTTGCTGTAGGATGTAGTGGAGGAACATAAAAAATATAAAAGTATCTTTCAATAAAACTACACAAGTAAAATACAGACATGTGAAATACAGTATGTATTTACGTGCATCAACAAAATAAAATTTACTTAGTTCCCTTCTACAGTACCTACTGTATGCAGCAGTGTTTACTTTGATGTGGTGCAGAAATCTAATCTGAGCAGACAGATTGGAATTCAGACATCTTTTACAGTTTGTAATCGGTTCGATTTCACATTCGTCATGATCTCAGACTCTCAGTTGGGCTTCATATTATGTACTATTGGTGTCGTTGTTACATTGGAAACACTCTCATGGCTTGTGTTAGCGGCTGCAGGGGTTAAGTTACTTGAATGGTTTAGAATTGATTGAATGAGCTTCAAGGATTTATGGCAAATTAAGGTTTTAATGTTAACAAAAAAATCCCAACCTGAGGGAATGACATGAATTTCTTTTTAATGCACTTCATTAACCTCACCTTTTAAACATCATTTTTCTTTAGCAGACCAGAATTCTTCAAATCCTAATAAATCAGATCAGATCTTAAACTGATTTTCACAAGTTTTCTCTCTTCTTCATCAGTTTGAATCAGTAAATCTGACTTTCAGCATTTAAGATGCGATGTTTGAAAACAGAAGATGGCAGCAGAGCACTAGAAAGTCGCCGTCATTGCTGCTTGTTCTCTTTTAACCGTGTGATGCCTCTGTGAGAGCATGTGTGGTTGTTATCTATCCTCCGTTGTATAATTCCCATGTGTGCAGACATACACATCCAACTGTGACCTATTGTGCTTTATTTAGTCATTTGCTTTATCCGCATAGACTCTTACACACAAAGCTGCTCAGAGACCTTACTGTAGATATGAATGGCTACACAAACCTATAAAAACATGAAAACATATCTTGTGGTATCACCAGGCCACAAAAACACACTCCACACACACACGCCACACACACTGGGATGAGGCTGGTCAAAGAGGACATGGAGGTAAGAGAGGGGGGAGGGGATGTAAACACAGACGGCATCTGTTATTCCACAGAAGATGGAGGGTAAATTGCGTCTGCTGAGGATTCTGCTTAATTGCTTACTACTAATTTAACACGTGATCGGTCGGCGTACACGGGATTAAACATGGCGAAATGAAACATTCGGACTGAAGAGACGGAACAGGCAGCCGAAGGAGAAGGAGAACGGGATTGTGGGAAGAAATGGAAGAGAGCAAGGTGTTTCTCAACCTTTATTCCTCGGCGCACCCCCTGCTTGTGTCTAAAACAATCCGAGCCCTCCCTCACTACAGTCCAACCCCGCCCTAGCCCATCCCGTATACACAAAACAAACAAATAAATTGATCTTTTTAAATAGTTTTCTATGCAAACTTTTAATTATACTGTTGTACGTGTGTAATTATGATCTTATTTAACATGTGCATATCTAATTACGACAACTTCGCACCCTCAGAGCAAACAAAGCCTAAAAGGGGGATTGGGGGGGGGGGGGAGGGTATTAAACCATGGGACTAGTGTATACATACTCGGAAAAAAAAGCTTATTTTGAAATACTTAATAATAAAAAAAATTATAATAATAATGTATTTTATTTCTAATGCACTTTATATTTGAAGCAAATCTCAAACTGCTACAAATTATTTCAACCCAAAAGCTCTGATAAAATGATCAAAAGTTTTAAGACCAGAGTTAAAATCATCAACAGTCTGTCGCATCCTCAGATACTCTGCAAGAGCATTCCATAGTCTAGGTGCCGCTGAGTACAAAGCCCGATCTCCCATAGTATGAAGTTTGGTCTTCGGAGGTTTCAGTAGATGAACTGACACAGAGTGGAGGTTGCGTGTAGATGTATGTGAGGTGATACGTTCTTTGAGATAAGGAGGGGCATCCACATAGATGCACTGGTGGGTAATAAGGGCAACCTTGGATTCAATTCTGAATGAAACAGGTGAAGGAATTTAAGGATGGATGTAATATGGTCGTATTTACGTGCTCTCATCAGAATCTTAATTATTAATAAACAGGTTCAGGGTTAGATTCTAGAGTCTTTATTGTCACTATACTAAGTACAGCAAAATTAGAGCAGTCTTTACACAACAAAACTTTTAATTTGAAGAATTGAAATGAATGTATATTAAATATGAGACAATATACAGTATATTATACTGTACGTGAGACAGTTTTGTTTCAGAGTGGCTTCACGTTACCAATTTCGACCATCACCATGGAATCTTTTCAGTTCCTGCTAACTTCTCTAGCCCTGAAGTTTATGTCTGGTCCGATGACCTGCTTATGGCCGAATCATTTCCATCAAAACTTACAGTTGGATAAGACACAAAAGCTGAAACTAGTCTCTGAACTATATTCAGTTTTTTTTTTTTTTCATACTGTAAGTAGATCTACTCTAATAGAATATTATATCATTCCATCCAAATGTGATCTTTTATGTTGGATTGACGACAATCAAATTGTGTGCCCGAGACCCTACGGCCTTTCTTGATTAGGTCACACCCTCTAATCACACTCCACCTCCTCATGTTAAATCAATCACCTCCCTTTCTCGTTGCCTCTCCTCCCTCTTGTGTCCTCCTAAGGTGTCCCTCCATCTCGGTCATCTGTCCTGACTCCTCCCACGGTAGCATGATTTCCCTCATGACATCAG
>JAQMYJ010000037.1:9991367-9996623 GCA_030014305.1 Clarias laeviceps
ATCTGGTTTAAATCTCACATTAAGGATGTGTTTGTTTAAACAGTCAAGTCAGCCGTTACTGTGTCATGTAATTTACGTTATAGAAAGTAAATTTTGCCAAGATAGGCTCCAGATCCTCCTTAAACAGGTTACTGAAGATGAATGAATACAGTTAGTACTCAAAAATATAACAACCTGAATATCAATTAAAGGGAAATTTGTTCCAGCATGAATTGCTTGTTGGGGCGTCACAAAGTTTCCCAGAGGGAGAAATAGTGTCCGTTCTGATTTACTGTACTATGCGGGTCTTTACAGTATTTGTGATATGATTTCTGGTGATTTGGTGAACTTTCAAGCTGTAAAGATTTTTACATTTTGCCCTCCCTGGTAGTGTTGCCTTCGGAAGAATCTCTTTTGCTACATCCTTCTGCACCATCAATAGATACAGTTCAAGTTCAGTGAGAAATAAAGGCTGTGTCCTAAACCTTATCCAGTGCACTAGATAAAATGGCTAGTTAGTGTTGACATCATAAATGCACAAGATTATTATTTAGAAGTGTAGAATGTGTTCACTGTTATTGTCTTTTTATAGGTAGTCCGATTAACTCGCCTGATATAATGGAGCTGTGCAATGCATAATGTACGCAAAAACATTAAACCTACTGTCGACTGTAGACAAAATTCACACGCCACCAGTTTATACATTAAATAGGCTACGATACGCAGTATATTAAAAAAAGTATTTGGCCAAACCTCCTAATTATTGAATTGAGGTGTTTCAGTTAGATCCCTTGTCCCCAGTGAAGTTTTAATACTTCAATATGTCTTGGTATGCTAAAGCATCAAGACTTTTGGACATTGCTACTGTATGCGTCCAACTTTGAGGCACTAGTTCAGGAAAGGTCCTTTTCTATTCCAACATGACTGTGCCTCAAAGACACTTTTGATGTGCCACTACAAAGACAGGATTTGATGTGTTCAGTGTGGAAGAACTTGGCCCTGACCTCAACCCCATTGAGAACCTTTGGGATGAACTGGAACGGAGACTGTGAGCCAAGCCTTCTTGTCCAACATCATTGCCTGACTTCAGAAATGCTCTCTAGAATAAATGAGCATGAATACCCATGGAAACACTCTGAGGACAGCCTTCCAAGAAGAGTGAGAGCTGTTATACGGTAGCTGCAAAAGTGGGACCAACTCCATATTAAATTTAATGTATCTGAGCTGCTGTCTGTGTGTACAGTATGTATTTGGAAACAATGTCATTGCAGATTTTCGCCAAATCCTTTTGTCCATACAGTGTATATCAAACTTCCACACACCAAGAGTGAACAGAAGTGTCAATCAACTTGCCGAAATAGTCACCATACTAATTTTGATGTTTAATGTTTCATTTCGAAATCCTCTCATACAGTAAATCCGCCATGTGCATGAAATATTGGGACGAAAGTAAACGTTGTAACGAATCGATACACTCCACGGATGTTGACATGGTCCAAACTGGCAAAATGCTAAAGGGATTAATCCTCGAGGCAGAAATTTTCTTGATAGATTAACCTTGAAAATTTTTCAATAGACTAGTCGAATAAAAAAAATAAACGAATAAACAAGCAAAGCCCTACAAAAAACACATATCTCATCCTATTAGACACTAAAACAGCTCTTTTAATCTTGTGCTCTTTTTTTTTTTGCTGTGTCATGATGTTTAATGTATCTGAGCTGCTGTCTGTGTTAAATTTTTCCATCGATTCTGACATCACAGTGCTGTTTCTTTTTTCCATTCTTATTTACAATGTTCTTTTAATTCGATGTGGTTTCTGGGAATTCATTTATGCACAGCTCTCCTAAGGTTCTTTCACAGCATTTCAATTCAGTTGAGGTCTAGACTTTGACTAGGCCATTCCAAAACCTAGATTCTTTTATTGTTCAGCCATTCTAATGTGGATTTACTGGTGCGTGTCATATCATTGTCCATTACAAGATGCAGTTTGGACTGAGCTTTTGGTTCTGTTTGGTTTTACATGGTGCTGGGCATTAAGGCCAAACATCTTCACTTTGGTCTAATCTGCCCATAGGACATTGATCCACAAGTTTGGTGCTTTGTTCAGATGCAGTTTTGCGAGCCTCATCCATGTTCATGTTCTTTTTAGACAGATGAGGTTTCTCCTTACAAACCTCCCAAACTGTACTTGTTCAGTCTTTTTTTAATTGTGCTGGCATTAACATTTAACATGCTCAATAAAGCTTGTAGGTTGTAAGATGTAGCTCATGGTTTTTTGTATTTCTCTTAGCATGGTATGGTCTTTGGGGTGAAGGTGCTGGGATATCCTCTCCTAGAAAGATTAGCAATGCTATCATGAATGCTTTCCACTTGTAACCAGGTTTTTTATATATCCAATTTATGAATGAGTGTTCTGTTTGGTGGGAGAGTGTCAGGAGTTACAGCACACTGTTTTTGTGGACTTTATGTCGGACTTTGAAGAGTATAGTGAAGACTGTCGTTGACTGATATTCTCATCATTTGGATTATTACCCTCCGGTCTACTTCACTACTTCACTCCAGCTCCAAAATTGAGCTCCCGGATTATTACCATCACTTCCGGTGAGGCCGAATCAGCTCTCCCACCACACACTGCACTCGTTCTTAAATAATCCGGACTTTGGACAATCTTTCCACCCATGTACACATCATCCTATTGTATATATTTTGTAAATATTATTATTATTAGTTTTTTGTTGGTTCTGGTGCACCTCTTTTGTTTATTTATTGTTTGGGTTGTTGTTTAAAATAGTCGCCTGCGTCTTTTCTCGTGCTGAGCAGCTAGAGCCTCACCAGGGCACTATATTAAAGATCCCTTTTTAGTGTAACCAGGTCATTAAGTTATCTAACCGTTGCACACTTATTAATACTCTTTCTCGCTGTTGAATGTTGAACTCCAAATTGTTTGGGAATGGCTTTATTTTTTGATGTGCGGCAACAATTGCTTCTAAAAGACCTTGGCTTATGTCTTTCCCCCTTGGCATTGTGTTTAACACGTAACTGATTGGTCCAGACCAACACACTGCTTTTATAAAGGTTTGCACACCTGCTGATGATCAATTAATTAACATCTGATGATCAGTAGCACCTGATTGCAACTTAAATCTTGAGAAAGCAATAAGGGGTACTTTAGTGTTTTGGAGGGGTTTGATTTTAGTTTAATAAATAATGGAAGGGTTAAAAAAGTTACATGTTATTCATCAGAGGTTGTATTTGCCTAATACTTATGCAATGATCAGATGATTTTTATTATGATTTTTCACGATGAACACACCAATTTGTTTTTATTATTTATTTATACGCAGAATTCCTATTCCTGCTTGGTCACAATGTCCATTGTTAAAAGTGTTATATAAATAAAACTGACTGGATTGAATATTCAGCTGGATTGAATACAGCAATTGGAAATGTCAATTTTATTCTTTCAGCACTGATTTTTGGAAAAGATTTCGCACCCTGCCCTGTCTGAATTCACGTCAATAACAGTAATACTATAAAGATTGATACTCATGATGCTGAGTGTTCATACTGCTGATCCTTTTTCAACATTAATGTAGAGTGTTATTAAATCAACACCTATCTATTTGGTTTCACTGCTAGGCTGCGAATCTAATTTACTATTTCTGTCATCCATAAAAATAGAGACTGCTGACAGGCTAGTCCATGGATCCGTAGTCTTGCTGACATAGTCAATTTGCAGTTTTAGATTTTTACAGTATCAGAAGCAGTGAGAGTTTTTTTTTTTCTTCTTTCTTATCAAAAATTTTGAATGCAGTTTATTTTCACACACAATATTTCCAGGCCTTCCTGGTTATTCCTGTCTCATCACAGTATATTTATAGAGGATTATTCCTGTTTCTGTGGAAACTTTAGCTTTGCTCGAGTGTATTATGTAAGGCCCAGTTACGAGGGATTTGATTTTTCCCCGAGTGTTTCCTCCCTAATTCAGTCATATCCATAGTATTAGTGCGCTCACACATCAGCTACAACTGCTAACCTGAGAGGGAGGGCACAGGCCATGTGAAGCCACCGACTGCATCTTTTTGACCTGCCACTCACACACTCGGGGCACAGAGCTGTCTGATCACTTCAGTTTGCATGTGCTCATGAATGTCCATGATTTTCTAGAATCATTAATGTAGGAGTGCAGTTATGCCATTAACTGTTAAAGCAGCATAAAATACGGTAACAAAATATTGACCATACAAATGTAAAAAAACAAGGTCTGTTATTGAAGCTGTTGGTGTGTATTTTAGGCTCGACACTAAGGGTTGTGGTCCTGCTAAGGTGTGGTGTAGGTGGATTTTTTTTTTTTTTTTTTTTTTTTTTTAGCAGACCAGGGCTATGGAGGACTTGCTGGAAATAGCGTATGTGGTGGATAGTATTTCCTGTGTTACACCTCAGGATCTGTCCCCACCCAACACCACCCTTGTGTTTGTGACCACATGTTCAGTCGAGTCACTAAAGTTCACGGTGGAAAAACTCCTACAGTATATAGAATTGTAGTAAAAAAAAAAAAAGCCATTTTTTAAATGCTAGTGTGTCATTTCTTTTAACAGATGAAAACGCAAGCATGTCTTTATCTGAGTTATTTTTTTTTCTTTGTTATTGCTTTACATCAAGTATTTTGCTCTGTGTGCAGATTCAAAGCATCTAACCCACTCCCTGTGGCCTTCTTACATTAGTAACCGGAGACTCATCTGTCGTTGTCTCTCAGGTGGGGCAAGAACTTCAACTGTCATTTCGCTTTATTAACCATAATGAACCTGAAAGCAGATCATACGTACTGTACAGAAGGCAATAGCATTTTGATTCGTATGATACAACCTGCACATTTGAGCAGAAGGAACATGACGTCAGGAGAAAGGAGGGAGTGTGTGAGATGTCTCGTGTTGTACAGGCTGCCGGGTGCACTGGCAGCAGCTGAAGTGAGAGTAGAAGTGGTTTTTCCCAGCAGGCTAAAACAAACAGAGAGTAGCCGTGCGGCTGGCGTAAAAGGAAATGGCCTCGGTCTGCCTAAATGAAAAAAAAACATCGCTTCCCACTACATACTGTATACAGCACACAGAAAAAGACTTGGGGCAGAGCAGTGCATGTGTCTATATACTACATACAGTGTGATATACTGCATGCTGTGTTTTTTATATATATATATATATATATATATATATATATATATAAATATTATATACTCAGCAAAAAAAGAAACGTCCCTTTTTCAGGACTGTGTATTTCAA
>JAQMYJ010000037.1:9999942-10038524 GCA_030014305.1 Clarias laeviceps
TTTTTCTTTTTAGATTCTGTCTCTCACAGTGGAAATGCACCTATGCTGAAAATTGTAGACCCCTCCATGATTTCTAAATAAGAGAACATGCAAAATCACAGGGTGATCAAATACTTATTGACCTCACTGTATATATATATATATAGATATCATATTATTGCAGGCTTTCAGATAGGCTTTCCCTCAATATTTGAAACTACAGTAAAATGCATATATTCCCAATTTCGGTATGCTGTTTCACATGAATGCTACAGTTTTATATCAGCGGCATTGCCATTGATATGAAGTGGTCATGACATCAGTGCTCTGTAATATAACATGTAATATGCTAAAATACCTGTACATTTCTGTGATGCGCAGTGTTTTAGTTAGCTAACAAACTCCAGGCAAAATAGAAGTGCTGCTTGAAAGACCTGAGGTCAGTCATACGCTAATTTAATGTCTACAGAAAATACCAGACTATAACTGCACTCCAAACATGACCCAACTTTATCATATTGTATTCCCACTGTAAGAAACCATTGCAGGGAAGTAAACAAGAAAAACATGATGAGAGAGACTAGACTGTGTGTGTGTGTGTAAGAGACCGTGAGAAAGCAGCAGGAAAAAATTAATTATGCAACACAAAGAAAAGCATTGATTGGCTCAGAAATACACACCCAGTGTCTAGATGAAGGAAAGGCAGTTAGGAAATGATGAAGGTGGAAAGACATGTTTATGTAAGAAGATCGCAGCTGGTTCAGTTAACTGTGATGACGAGAAGACAGAAAGCAGTGATCAGAGGTGAGGGAAAAGAGGAGCTGACCGTAAGAACAGAAAAGCGACATGGGGGACGGGAGGGGGGTGTTTATCCTGAAGCCAATTACAGTTGGAACTTTCTGTGTCACGTCTTTAGTGAGGCTGGGTCTGGACTAAAGGTTATTCTACTTTATTTCCCATGGTATGCATGCTACACTAAAGAAATCCTTGATTTCGAATCAATGTCGGTGTTGCTCAGTGAATTATACAGAAACCATGCTGAATTTGGTTATTGTTCTTGTTGGAGTGTTCTCGTTAGAAAATTAGAAAGACTATGTAATTCTCTAATGCATTTATTACCCCAACCATTTGTAAGGACATAGACATTTTGATGCAGGAATTTTGTTTGTTTTTCTACTTCTACTTTTTTTACTTTACTTAATCTCTGTCTATGACAATTTTAATTCAATTCTGTTCAATTCAATTTTATTTTTATTTCACTTTTAGTGATGGTCTTTATTCTGAAGCAGCTTTATAGAATAAAATAAATGATGGAAGATGAAAAATGTAAGGTAATGTATATAAATTATAGTTATCAGTTTGTTCAAGCCCAGGGTGACGGAGTCAATGAGGTGACAAAGGGAAGAAACCAGACTCCACTGGGAACTCATCATCATTTGGGTGATATCATGTAGTATGACCATAAACCAGTCCCTGGTATATCTGTGTGTGCTATAAGGCTGAAGGTTCAATATAACAGAAAAGGTGTTCAAATTAATGTAAAGTCCACTTTTAATGCAGGAGACTCAGGTACAAAACTGTTCTTGGGAAGTTCAGTCCTATACTGTACTACAGTATGTGTTTAGTTTATTTAGTGTTTTCTCAGTTCCTAGGATACCCAATTGAAGTAATTAGCTAATTAACAGTCTTAATAAAAAACATAAAAAAAAAATAAAAAAACTAAGGAGATCTTCCAAGACCAGGTTTGGGAACCACTAGACTATATGGCCAAAAACATAGGTCTCCTGATTAAAATTGGGCCCTTCTCAAACTCTTGCCACAAATTTAGGACCACACAATTGTATAGGAATGTCACTGTATTCTGTAGCTTAACGTGTTCCATTCAATGAAACTAAGAGTCTAACAGTTTGAGGATGACCAGGAGCACTTCTCACTGGGAGTTTTTGATAGATATTAGTCCCTGACCTCTTGTGCTCTTGTGGCTGAATGGGAGAGTTTCAGAGTTGAGGTTGTTATTACTGTATAGCACATGGATTCTGGAGTACGAGTAAAAAGTTAAAATAGAGCTGAAATATTTCTTCTTGTTGTTAAGTGTTGTACGAAAAACATTGTTAATCTTCAGAAAATGTGCATAAAGTTATGTAATGGGAATACATTTTTTTCCCCAGCGTATTTAAAGTATGCTTTTATTCACCTGGTTTAAGCACTTAATTAAGCAATATCAGACCTAATTGTTGTATAATATGGAATATAGTATTTCCAGTTCTAACTGCTGATTTATGCAACTCCACACTAATTAGAGCACGATTTATAATAATAATCCATTTGGAGCAGAACTCACGTCTCACCCTAGCTTATGTCTTAATATCATGATTGCAGTTTAATATAACTAAATTTAGTGATACATGAATCTAGCCATGTTGCAAACATAACAAGTGTTCGCCCAGATGTGGGAATTTTAACATAAACAGAGACATTTTTTTCCCACTTTGGGAAAAAAATCACTATTTTAGATTATTTTTTTATCAGTTTCTTCTGTTATATTACATATTTCAATAGATTACACTTTAAGTCAAAGTTGTAGTTAGGAGAGATCCTTAATGTCCTCAGCATGCATTATTCCTATGCAGAGTTTCCTGGATTTGGATTAGTAATGAAGAAATGCTAAAACAAATACCTGAGGTTTGATTTCTATAAACATTTTACTGTATATGGCCATGTCTAAAATTGCTTAACGAAATTGTAAAGCTTACCGTCCACTAATTATTACATATCCTATTTTATTACATACGACAGGTCTATTTATATTTCAAAAATCTGATCTTTTCATGTTTTACAGATTTTCCTTCAGAGATTAAAACAGAACTGTAGATGAGCTTTAACCTGAAGAGAGATCTGAAAAATGTCTCTGTGCTCTTCTTTGCAAATGTGATGTTCAGATTTCCGTTTGGGGAAAATTGGCTCAAGTGAAACTGAAGAGCACTTAGCACAGTCCTGTTTCCTGTTTACAGTTTCCTTGTGGAGAGAAAAAGAGCCCATGATCTTGTATATATCTTAAGCTGACAAAGATGTTTGACTTCATTAAAGACAAATGAAACACATTAGGGTAGAAGAGAGCCACTTCTCCAAATCACTCCACTCGCTCTGTGCATAAACACAGGACAAGAATCTCAAGTCTAAGACTGTCAGGAGGTATTACTCTTTAGAAAGACTTTAAACGGATAAATCGTTGTTAGGACTGGAAAATGGTAAACATGCTCTTTCTCCCATTGTTTGAACCTATAGGATGTTGCTCCTCCATGTGGCTTGGTTTATGTTACTCACTCACTCACTCATCTTCTATATCGCTTTATGCTGTATTCAGGGTCACGGGGGGCCTGGAGCCTATCCCAGGAGACTTAGGGCACAAGGCAGGGTACATCCTCGATAGGGTGCCAATCCATCGCAGGGCACACACACATACACACTCATTCACACACTATGGGCAATTTGGGAACGCCAATTAGCCTAACCTGCATATCTTTGGACTGTGAGAGGAAACCGAAGTACGTGGAGGAAACCCACCAAGCACGGGGAGAACATGCAAACTCCATGCACACAGAGACGGGAATCAGGTCTGGCCAGTAATCGAACCCGGACCCTGGAGGTGCAAGGCGACAGCGCTAACCACTACACCACTGTGCCGCCTGGTTTATGTTAGTTCAGTTTTATTAATTTACCTCAATTAGTCATTGATCAGTCCTCAAATTTATTCATGGAGGATTTACTTTTAGTTCTCTTTAACAAGGTTTAAGGTGTGTGTGTGTGTATGTATGTGTGTATGTATGTGTGTATGTATGTGTGTATGTATGTGTGTGTATGTGTGTGTGTATGTGTGTGTATGTGTGTGTATGTGTATGTGTATGTGTGTGTGTGTGTGAGAGAGAGAGATAGGAAATCAGAATCAGACTACTCTGAGATCGGGAACACAGCAGGATTCCCAGCAGCATGATTCACTGTCCGAACACTTCAACTGATTAAGCTGTCGTTCACAGACTTGCTAACACTTTGCAATTTGATAATAGCTGCATAATAATAAGGACAGCCCTACTAATGGATATATATATATAAAGATATTTATATTCATGCTGGTGATGGGGCATAATAAGACTGGCTGTTCAATTAGGACAATATAATGGCAAGTGGAAAAGTTATTGCGTATCTGTGATAGACAACACACTAGAACGGCTAATCACAGTTATCTGAAGATTTAGCGCATCCTTAGCAGGCCGTGTATTAGTCAGACCCGTAAGTCATCGGTGTGTCCTTTAGATCTCGGTGAACTTTACTGGAGGTTTGTTTGAAATCAAATGTAAAATAGCTGTGCCATACACATTTGAGATATTTCATGGATGTTTATCATTGAAAACATGATTATAGAATAACATTTACGTTATCAAAATGTCTGTAAATCTGCTTGGAATTTGAGATTTGTTTTATTATTTTTAGTTCTAAAACATGGCAAATTCATGTAAAATAGTTTTTTTACTAAATCTAATTCTAAATTTTATATGTTTTCTTTTTCAATGATTGTGGCCAGAAAAAAACACCACTGTGCTAATGTGGGTAGAGTCGCATTTCAAATCCTGTGAGTTCAAAGTTGTTTGTTTTAGTGCAAATATCGTGAGAAAATAGTTCTGTCCAATTTCATTTATTTCATGTTTTTTAACAGATATTGTCACAAAGCAGCTGTAGAGAAATCTGAATGTACAAAGCGTGTTAAAGTCAACCCAGGACTTTTGATTGGGCGGAATAACAACAGAGTTATGAAAGTAAAAGCTACCTTTATTTCTCCATATGCCAGAGCCATGACCGGACTGCCTACTTCATGTCTGCAACGATGGCTCCCAGGAACTCCTTTAATGGCACAAACATGTGGAAATGTCTTGGAGTGACATCAGCACTGTACAGGGGATGCGGCAATAACTTCTAACACCGTTCCTGTAATGTTCAAGTGGTGTTCATGAATGATGTACCATTCTTAAAGAGAGATGTGTCTCTTTTTCAAGTTGGCAACAAGTCAATATCTATCGATTTTTAAAGATCAGGCTTTCTACGCACTGAATATTTATGGGTGCTACTGCAGTGGGCTCCGAGCCACCTTGGCGAGGATTGTCGTTCACAGACGTATGGCTTACTTTAAAATATTTGCACCACTCACTTTCTTACTGTGGCTAAGAGTCTCATCACCATACTGTGCTCCAAGTCTTCTGTAAATGTCAATCTGTTTCATACCTTCATTCACGAGAAGTCTCAGTTTAAGTCTCAGCTTCCTTAAGAACAAGAAGCCAGAGGTGATGGAGGTGAAGAAAAAAAGTATGACATAAGAAAGAAACCTTGAGAGGAACCAGACTCATACCAGACACCAGATAGAAGGATTAAAAGTAATTACTTTTTCACAATTGTGTACTGTAAACAGTCTGGCAGGGTTTATATGGTTACTGTAGATGTTTTTTAGTTCTTAGGTATCCAATTGGAATACACTAAAGAAAGGATGAGTCTTGGGATAAACTTGTTTTGGTAAGGGCAAACTTTAGAATAATTGAGTGGGACCATAGAGTGAAAGACAGAAAGCTCCAAGCAGAAGCAGAGCAAGTTTGGAGGCCAGAGGAGGTCAGAATCAGGCACCAACATTCTTTCTTGCAGCAGGAGTAACATATAGTACCAGTCAAAGCTTTGGATTTATTTTCTACATTCTAGAACACTCCTGTTTTTTTCCCAAAAAACTATGATTGCCATTATTACAATAGTCAGTTGTTATTTTGTTTTATTTGCAAACCCATCAAGCACCATGATGAAACTGTCTCTCATGAAGACCATCCCAGGAAAGCAGGACCAAAACTTGCCTCCGCTGCAGAGGAGAGTAACCAGCCTCAGAAATCACCAATTAACAAACAGCACCTCAGATTAATTCGATTCAATTTTATTTGTATAGCACTTTTAACAATTGACATTGTCGCAAAGCAGCTTTACACAATCAAAAGAATTATTTTGTATGAAATGTGAACGTGTATGAATCAAAATGATGAGATTGTCCCTGATGAGCGAGCCGAGGACGATGGCGACAGTGGCAAGGAAAATCCCTTGAGATGGTAATAGGAAGAAACCTTGAGAGGAACCAGACTCAACAGGGAACCCATCCTCATTTGGGTGTTACAGTACAAAGCATAAGTAACAGACACATCTTAATATCGATTTGGATGTCCTTAGCATTGTTTTACAATGTAGAAAGAAATAAAAATCAGAAAACATCATGGAATTAGAGAGTGTGTCCAAACTTTTGACTTGTAGTGTAAATACTGCAGCTTGCCAGAGAAATAGTAAAGGAATAAGGAAAACCTGAAAGATTCTTACAGCCTGACTTGTTCAGTAATCTTCACACTTTCTCGCCATACTAAATTGGCTACATAACTCGACTATTCACTGAATACCACTTGTACTGTACTGTAGGTGACTCAGCTGATTTCTACTATTTTGCTTTCTATATTTGCCTGATCTAGGCATGTTATCCTTAGGTATATTTAACCCTTATCTTTTTTATTATAGAGTGACACTGCCACTCAAATATTAATGCAAATAAATAAGTCATCGAGAATCCGAAGGCAATTGCTTAGTACTGCTACTGAAATATGGCCTACACTGGGCACTGGAGTATGTGTCATACTACAGCCGTGTCTCTAATCATACGTATGACAGTATTTGTTCCATCAGAGGGAAACCTTGTATATACCTTTACTGTTTTGCACCTTATTATCTAAAAAATACATATGATTATTTGTACATCCAGGCTCTGTTTCACCTCACCATTTATTCCATTTGTTTTATGGATTGCTAGGCAGCGTGTTGTTGCTCATGTGCCTGTGAATATCTTGGTGCTGGGGCGTGTGTTTGAGGCAGCGGATGAGTCATCTGAATGAGCGATGCTGCTCTCTGTGGGCTGTGTCATCTCAAGGATGGCAGACATTACAGAGATTAAGCTCCAAGTTGACTGGCAATGTTAGCCTTAGCTGCTAATGACTAAGCTGTTCTATTTTCTTACCCGATCATTTTTAACCACTGTATCTGGATTCGAGTTCTTGTGTTATACTGATGCTAAAAATGAGAAGCTCCAAATGAGGAGGTTAATTTTTATTGAAATACAACTACTGAAGCAATTAGAATACGCTATTGTCTACAAGGGCATGTTTAGGCCTGTGATTTTAAGTTTGTCAGCCACTACAGGAATAATGAATATATCCGTTAGACTGCATGAGGGACAGACGCTGTGTAGCTTCGCTGTCTGTCCCAAAGATGAGGTCATCCCTATTAGGTTTCATTAAAATTAGCTGCTCCCAAATAGACTGTCTTCTAATTTTCCAAATCACCAAAGAGGAATAATAGAAAGAGAAAGTATTAGAGGGTTAGAATCAGTACAGTGTGAGTGCCAACATGTCGCAAGTCCCATGTCTGTTTTCATTGTGCTTTCTCGCTATTAATGTATAAGCTGCATAAAACACCCAGCCTTTCTGAAAATATTTAAACATTAAAACTCTACATGACTGCATATATACTGTGTGTTTCCATCTTTCTAGGTATACCCTATTACGTGTATTAACAGTACATAGAGTTAAAGTAAGAGAAATATTTGAAATGGTCACAATGACTCTTAGGCCTTGTTCAGACTGCGGGCAAATATGAATTGCTTAAAAAATCTGATCCTAAGGACTGACTGTCCACACTGTTATTTG
This sequence comes from Clarias laeviceps, assembly GCA_030014305.1. Lineage (NCBI taxonomy): Eukaryota > Metazoa > Chordata > Actinopteri > Siluriformes > Clariidae > Clarias > Clarias laeviceps. The sequence goes on from JAQMYJ010000037.1 coordinate 10,007,688, forward strand.
AAAGTGATCAGATAGCGTTTGGTTTCAGTTCAGACTGGCAGCCCAAATCTGACGCATTCTCGACCTATCTGCTTTGATTGCTATGGTAACCATGCCAGAGGCTCACATGCAGCATGGTATTTCAGTCTAGCTTTGCCTGTACTGATGCGTCCTCTGGCTCTGCCTGTACTGAAAGGGCTATCTGACATTTCACGTCTCCTCTGTCCAGGGACTATTGTTCTCCATGTCCATACTGCAGTTAAGCCAGCTGCTCTGTCTGAAAACATGGCAATTCAGCGGTGCAGATTCTACACACTTGGGTGATATCCCTAATGCTAAAAACCTCCATGACCTCCTAAAGCATGGCAACTTAACTTTCTACAAAATAATAAATATCTTTATTTCCCTCGCCATTTTTCCATCTCCCCACTCGTTTTTCTCCACTCCCTACTCGTGATTGCGTGGACTTACACGCATAGCGTACACATATTGCGAGTGATGGACTGTGGACAATTTGAAATTAGATTTGCAGAAATCTATCTATTTTTTTTTTTAACTGGTGAAAAGCAATCGGAATTGGGCTGGAAGTCTGAACAAGAACTTAATTCATGTAGGCAGAATAACGTACTGTACTACTCTATCCTTTTAAACGGATAAAGGTTATGAAAATAGCTAAACTAGATCCACTAGAAGAAGCACTGTTACAGGAGATGTTGGAACATGATGGGGCAATGCAAAGACCTGATGGTATCCAATAAATCTCAAAGAGGCCAAGCAGTAAGAGCAATCTTTTTCTTATCTAGAAGGTCTAAAGTGGAAAACCATTATGATGTAATCAAAGTGATTAAGTATCGTTCAGTTCAGTATAAAACCGAGTTCCTAATAACCTATGCAATTTTTTTTTGTACTGTTAAGAATTGGTGTCTACAACATGCGTAAGAACATTTTCCAACACTGGATCACATGAAAGTGTCATTGCTTGTAGGAGGGGAAATAAGGTTCCTTAATGTGCAGCAAACCCTTATCTTCGAATTTTAACTGTTCACTGAAAACATTACACACTTCCCTAAAAAAAAAAAATGTAATAAAAATTAATCACTTGTTAAAGACAGTCTAAGGATACTCGTTATTCGGAAGTGCTAGTCAAGAAAGAACTAATTCAACTGTCCATCATCATTTGTTTTGCTAGTACAGTAGTACTTGGAGTAAAATCAACTTAGGATATGAGGACTATTGATGACTGTGGGCAAACAAAGAGGTTAGCAGTCACGCTCACTCCTGTCAAATCTTTAAAAAACTATTTGTAAAAAGTATTTATGTTAAAATGTAAACATGGCATAAATATAGTATAAAACAAATGGCCAATAGTCTATTGCCCTCTTGAATTGCTGTGTAGACAGAACAGATTTAGAGCCACAGACTATAAACAAAGTTGTGGTTTGTTCAGTCCAAGTTCATCACAATTTTGTTGTGTTTATGTAAAAAGTTTGAAGAGATTTTTACGTACAGTTCATGTAAATGTTCTTATTTGCAGACAGAAAATCAGACCGGTTTTGGTCTCAGATCCAATGTCACTTAATTACCACTGTTAGTCTTACCAGCTAAACCGGATGATGTGACTTGGCACTCTTACAGATGAAGTTAAAGCCAGTGGTTAAGTTACAGAGCCCACAGATATTCCTGGAGCTACCCACTTCCAGACAGGGGCAGAAAACAAGGGCAAGTGATGTGGAGATATGATTTGTCAGGGAACAAAATGACCGTGTACAGTGGCCTGTGAATGTATAATCCACTGTTCATGCATCATCTACTCTGGAGCTGAAAAGATTTTTCCCATAGACATCTGTGTAGCACATAATCTTCAGTATGAAGCATATCCTAGAACATGAACTACACCCCATTGCAAAAAAAAAAAAAAACTAAACTGGTTATGTTACAATCAATCATTTTGAACATTTTTATGAATCCACCTTGGACAAACAGAATCAGATCTCTACACGGTTTACACAGTTCGTTTACAATGCCTGCCTGACTTCCCAGATTGGTGTAGGTCATGTACTGTATGTTTAAGCATATAGTAGTAGGTTGCCTGTCCACATTTTTAACACTGGCCTCATTGACAGGGAAAAGCTATGAGTGTCATATTACATATTTTGAAGATGTCAGTATACCAGAAATGTATTCATCTCTATCCATTGTACAGTGAAAGTGGCAAGCAAGGTTATAAGTGGACGGCTATGTTGTTATTGCTGGCTCTGAGTTCTCCCAGTGTTTTAAAAAGGTACTGATTAAGTATAATTTGTCATCATTTTAATGTTCATGAACAGGGAATAAAAAAAAAAAAGTTGGATAAGATTGGTTGAGGTTGGGCATGATGGTGGCACTGCAGTCTAGCACGCCCAGGGTTGTGGTTTCGGATTTCGATTTTCCTGGTCCACCCCAGGATTGGTGGGTTTATTTCTGTTTGCTTTCACAATTCAAAGACATGCAGTGTAGGCCTCTTGAGTCTCTACACATTGATGGATAGATGGATGAGGGTGGGCTTGGGTTGACATCAGGTCATCCTGGTGAGTTACTCCCATTGGAGGATACATAGAATGAATCCAGTACCCCATCAGTTCCCTATAGGACCCATGGCTACGGCTGTACTTTTCTGTGACTACTATTTCTTGGAAATGTGTAGCTAACTCATCCTTAAGTGTAAATACAAGAGAACACACAATAGTGCAGGTAGCAGATTGTGTTGTCGTTGGCCAAAAAAAAAAAAAAAAATAGTGGTGGAGAAATATGGAGTTTAGAAAAAAATTAGGCTCTTCACTTAGAGTGATGTCTCCACTCTATCTAAAGGTAAAACTGTTGAATAACAGTGATCTCAGTGGGAAATGTTTTGGACCATAGCCCCATTTGCTTTTAGTGATGACTTTGGTATTCATTGTTTTTAAATTCTTTTATTTTTTGTTTTAGAGGATGATATATGACAGGATGAAAAATGTCAAATGCATTTTGGAAAATCTATTATACTGCCTCCTTTGAAGGTTGTGACATACTTAGATTCTCTGCTTATCTAAACAAATTTACAAAGATGGTATAAAGATGATTTCTCAGTTACAAAGCTGCCACTTCTCCTGTCAGAGTTTCTTCTGGATAAATCAAATGTTAAATGCCATAAATTTAACATTTTGATTCATACACATTCACACTTCATACCAATTTAAATAATTATTGTAATTGTATAAAGCTGCTTTGTGACAATGTCAATTGTTAAAAGTGCTATACAAATAAAATTTAATTAAATAAATGTGCAACGCTTAGCCATGGCCTGGAAATCTAGGGATTATGAAAAATTAAGGCTGCAATTAACATTTTTTTTAAGTAATGAATCTTTCTATTGTTTCTGGTTACTCAATTCATTTAATGAGAGTTTTAATAGTATAAATTTTTTGGATATTTCTTGCTTGGTTGATTTACCCTTTGGTAAACCTGTCAATAAATAATAACCATAACTTTTAATCTTTCAACCTTTAATTCTAGCATTTTCTCCTAATGATACTTACTTTACAAATACAATTGTGCTGATACACAAATGTATTTTAACATATGAAATCTATAATTTATATCAACTATGTAGAATGCTTATTTTATTTTATGGATATTCAGATTTAACATAAGCACTAAGGAAACAAATAAATGATTTATAAAGTAGCAATCAACAACATATAATTAATGATAATTAATAGAACAATATAGCGAACCCCACCTACAGTTTATATCATTCATTGGTCTGCAAAAGGCTGATCACAACGTCTTAAAGACTTCTAGGTTGTTTTTAACTGCTTACAACTTACGAATGTGCTGGAAAGGAGTGCTGCCATACTAGCCGTTAGCCTCTGCTGTAGATGAGTCTTCTACTGAGTTCTTGGTGTGAACTCAGTGTGATGAATACTTACGCTGCTGTCTTGTCATTTTGATATCTGAATTTGCCAGGGTGTAGCAGTTGTACTGTGGTAGGGCCGTTTCAATTTGATGTCACATGTAGAGCGACGTTTGATCAGGTCTCTGTTTTAAGAATCCCTACGCTTCCATTGATGATCAGGTTCTAGCTCTTAGCGATCAAATCTCAATGTCTCATTCCACCTCTAATAAAGGATTAAACCGCTACACTGACTAAAAATAGACTGAAAGAGGCCATACCATCACCAACTGACAGCTTAATTCATTTACTATTTATGACATTTATATGCATTTACCTGTATATGGTAACATGATTTAGGTATACAACTTTATTTATTATGATTTCTATGATTGTGGTGAATCATAGCACTTGATATACTTAATATACAGTGTATAAAATTATCTATTTCATTAAAAATAGCAAAACATAAAAAGAAATTGTGAATCCTAACATATTAGTGTGTCAAACCTCGTAATGATTTCTAAAGTAGGCAGTCTTAAGGCTTTTTAAACCTTTAATCCAATTACTTAATCAATCAGTGGTATGGCAGTATTTCCCTATAGAAATAAAAATATGTCAAAAATGATTTTGTGCTACAAAACTGTTATTTTTAGCCATTCTGTTAGAGTGCAGTTTCTCTTCCCAGACCCGGACATAAACCATTAGATTGACCGGTTGTTCTGTTAACAGGCATGTCAAGGATTTTGCTCAGCTGACATACAGTACATTGTCAGGAGAGCACTATTTCCCTTTTTACACAAGACACAAGGTCTAGACCTTCACCAGAAATTGCCCCGTGCGATGACTGGACAAATTGTAACTGTAGTGTTCTGGGCACTGCAGCTCATTGGGATGAAGATAGGACAGTTGCCAAAATCAACATCTTAATCAAAGACAGACCAATCACAAGATCATTTGGGAAGAAAGAAGAAAAACACATCTACTCTAAAAGCAAGGTAAGAGAAAAAAAATCAAAAATTTACAATTAGTACAATAACATCATAAAAATAGGGAACTTGGTGCACTTTTTGTAAATTATAGTGCATTAGCACAAAAATAAATAGTTGTGATGACGTAGGAGCATCTTGTATTTTTTGGAAGAAAAGTCATCTTCCATGGCTTCCTGGCTTAATTGTGTATATGTGTGCGTTCATGTGTAGATGCACACGTATTATGTAATTAAGTGCAGTTCAGTACATGGCAGCTGTCCCCTACTGCCCCCATTAGACTATTAACGTGTCTCTGAACTAGGCCAGATGAGGCTGATCAGGCCACCCGTCTGTGTTTTGTCTCAGTTGTCGGGTCACAGCTGTACTTCAAATATTCCGTCATTAAATTCAGGCGTCTTTCACGGTGTCTAATCAGCGTAATCAGTTTTAGACAGCATGGCACGCTTTCCTTTCTTTCCAAAATGTGGTACGGCATTATATACACCACTTATTTGTGGCTGGATAAACCAGATTGCTGCTGGTAAGTGATAAGTTAACAAGTCCGTGCGTCTTGTTTTGAATAACCAAAAGATTAGTTTTTAGATGCTATTTGAACAAATTTTTCCAAAAACGCAGCACATTTTGTCTGGATATTAGTGCGGTTAGTTATGTGTAACATTTTAAGATATATCTTTAGCTTTAGGAAATCTGCACATTTCTTTGTAAATGCATCTATTTGATGGTTATTTAAAGCAGGTAGTTTGTAAATGCTGCTTTTGTATTCATCCCTAATCAGCATGTGGTTATGGGGCTCGTTTGGGGTTTCTGCTGCTGATCAGCAGCTCTAAACAGAGTGTAGTTATTGAGGTATAGCTGATCTTACAACTTAACAACCTCAAAAATCAACAAATTTTGCAAGTTGTTTTAATTATGCTCCTGATTGTGCTTAATGGTAGAATTGTGTTTAATGTTGAGCTTACAGCTTATATTATTGTTTATATCACTGACCTGACTTTTAAAGGTTAATAACCAGTGATCTCATTTGTGTAGTTTTGGAAGCTATTTAGTTTTCCACAAAGTGATGGGAAACTGAAGGTTTTAGCTTTTTTATTTTTACCAGATGTACCGAACAGTACACTGTCTGTGTTCCTGGAATTTGAGAACTATTACGAAATTGAAAAGATTGATGTATACAGTTTAAAGATTTGTTTGGGTTATTAATAAAGTTGCTACATTTGTTCCTGTAAGTGGTGTCCGTGAATTATAGTGTGTACAGGTCTTACAGACCAGAACATCCCCTTCGTTGATTTTCAAGGGTCAAGCGTTCCACTCGATGAACTGTAGTGGCCGCCGAGTCACCTCGGTCGGGATCCTAATTCAATGTGCAAACATTAAAAAAAATTTAAAATTGAAAAGATTGATGTATACAGTTTAAAGATTTGTTTGGGTTATTAATAAAGTTGCTACATTTGTAAATACCCCAGTATTAAACGCTAATCCCAATTGAATATTTTCCTGTTGCTTTGTAATGGATTGTTTTCAAAAAAATTGTATTTGGCAATTTTTGTTCATTTTTAGAAAGAGAGCAAAAACATATTGTGTATAATTTTTAATCCTCTTTTCATAAATGTTGCAACAAAAAAAGGCTTTTTTAAGAATAACCCACCCTCTAAATTGTGCAAAATATAAGTTGGCATGCACATTTTGGGGATGTGGTTCAATTGAGTGATAAAAAAAATAAAGTGGTGTGATGTCACTTGACGTGAAGCTGAGTTACAGTTACTGTACCACCATGAAGTTTATTATCTTTAAATAACAGCCAGTGATTTATTTTTCTTATACAACAGCATGCTGCCAATGTTTCAATTTACTTAAGAACGAGACACCATGCTGTTTCCCCATTTATATGAGGGGTGTTCAAGTCAAACCGGGACTTTTGATTGTGCAGAATAACAGAACACAGTTATGAGAGTTAAAACTCCCTTTATTTCTCTATATACTCCCCTGCTACACTAACACACTTATCCCAGCGATGCATTAGGGCTTGGACACCATAAACGTGGAAGGATTTCTCAGAATGCCGGAGACATGATCAGACTGCCTGCTGGCCTCCCAGGAACTCCTTTAATAGCCTAAGCATTTGGTATTGGCCTGGAGAGAGGAGAGGTCAGGACTGTACTCGGGATTTGTCAATAACTCCCAGCCGTGTTCCTGTAAGTGGTGTCCGTGAATTATAGTGTGTACAGGTCTTACAGACCAGAACATCCCCTTCGTTGATTTTCAAGGGTCACTCGATGAACTGTAGTGGCCGCCGAGTCACCTCGGTCGGGATCCTAATTCAATGTGCAAACATTTTTAATTTTTTACTGCGGGTAAGAGTCTCATCACCGTACTGTGCTTGAATTCTTCTGTAAATGTCAAGTGTCAAGTTTTATGCCTTCATTTATGAGAAATTTCATCACAAGTCCTGATTTTATCACACATCCTCATTCACACACTATTGGTAGCACCAGTTAGTCTAATCTGGAGGAATCCCATCAAGCACAGAGAGAACATGCATATGCACAACTCCATAAACTCCATGCGCACAGAACTGGGGCGGCAATTGAACCCTGACCATAGAGGTCCAAGGCGACAATCTGTTTATTATTAGTAGTAGTCTGTTGGTATAGATTAGTAGTAGTCTGTTGGTCTAGATTACTTTGATTGCAAATAACTATGACTTTGACTACTAGAAAGAGTGAAATACTGTATTAGAAAGAGCACATTAATATACTGTATAAACCTTTGATTTGGATTGTACCATCTGAGTAATTAGATTTAACAATTTGGAAAAGTTTGGTATAAATTAACTTCTCTTTCTTCTTATCCAGTCCATTAGCGCTTTATAGGGAAAAAATGGGAAAAGGGCATCATATTGCTTTTGCCCAGCGCTAGACAAATGATCATGATCAGGAATACAGTACTTTTATATTTACAAGTCACACATGATGAGGGGCATTGTGGTCCAGACTTACAGTAGCTTATTTTCTAGTGATTCTCTATTGATCTGTATGAACTTTGCAGTTATTGTTTGTTCTGGTCTGCTTGTTAATAAATGAATCACAGTTCATATCCATTTGCCAATTAAAATCAAATATCAGTTTGAGGGTATCTGGGTATTACAGTGTACTTACTGTACATTGGAGACTTCTTTCATAAATGGGTAATATTTCGGAATTTCTGAGAAATCACTATATCAGCTTGGCTTTAAACCTTATACTCAGAAGTTCTGTAAGAGCTGTATTGTTACAGCTATTAATCTAGAATCAGATTTGAGAATTGAACACAGATGTGGTCTGATGTCTGTAAAGCATAATGGTGGGGTAACGTGACTTTGGTTTCTGAGGTGTACCAAAGCCTGGATATTATAGTTAAACCATTTAACATAATGTTGCTATGTTCGTTTCTGAGTATTGTATACTGTATTCTGTACTTGTACTCTGTTCTGCATAAATATACTGTATGCTGACCTTATTGATACTATTTTGATTAATTTAAATCTGGATCTTTTTTTTGTACTTCTTATTATGGTCTGCTTTGCTGCCATTGGTGCTTGAGTGCACCTCATGATGCATAGCAATAGTAACAGGGATCTTCAGGGATTAATGACATGACATCTACATTTCTTGTATAACATAAATTGTTTTATTGTTCTTAAGTGCTAGAATCAGCCTGTGGGAAAAACACCAAAACAGTCAGTGAGCCAGGCTTCTGAGGAAAAGCCCGTGGCTAATGATGTCCCCTGTTCATTCCCTCATTTTCTTCTGTCCTTTGAGCTATTTGTTAAGTATCGGCCAACAAGTCTGCTCACACGACTGATATCATGCCACATTTACAGAGTCTGTTGGATGGTCTAGTGCTGTTGACAAAATGTCACTTTCCGAAGGTGTCTTTTCATCATCTGGTTCCAGTGTTTGGACAGGGTGATGTAAAATCCATTGGCAGAGAAAAACAAGTCTTGACTCTGTGTGTTTAGAGACACTGAAATGGGGATGGAATGTTAATGATGTTTCTTTACACTGCTATATTAAACCTTAGCAGGGCTGCTCTGTTGGAGAAAATGTGATCAATCATTCCAAGCCTTTTTTCAGGTTTCAAAGGAATGTTATAATACTGGTGAGCATTTTCTGTGGAGGTGAACTGTTGATGGATGTCAGTCCATGGATTCTTCTCGAACAAAATGGTGATTCCTCCATGATAGTATTTTATATTAGATAGATTTTATATTAGTTGGACCTAAATTTCTGGACCTGTATCTCTGCATTGCACATCTATTTGATGCTAACCTCTTAAAGGGCGGTATTTAAACTCAATTTTACAACAGCACTTTTGAATTCTCAAACATTCTTGGACCAAAGGTGTTGAATATTTTTCTGAAACAGCAGCTCTGATAGGCATTCTGGCTGTAAGGCAAATATTTCATTCATCTCCAGAAATCTCCTCATCAAGGTTGCGGTAAATCTCGCGTCTATCATAGGATATAGATACCATGCACACACGTTTAATCACTCCTTTGTACAATGTCATCCACATGAACACAGGGAGAACATAAAAAAATCTGCATGCACAATAAACATTAGTGTAAGATAATTATTGTGCATGGGGTTAACCTTTCATTATCTTCGCAGACTAAAACTGGGTCTTCAGACAGCATCTGTTCTAGTTTTGGGATATTCACAAGTCATTTCATTAGATCAAAGGAGACTGAAAGAGAGAGAGACAGCAGTAAAAGTAAAGCAGCTGCTGCTTCCTATTCCTGATTTACTAGCTATTTCACTTTCCACCTTGACAGGAACTTGACTTTCTGCCTCAGCAATTTTACCATGCAGTGATACATGACTTCGAACAGACTCATTTCTACTGCTTGCATTTTGTTTTCCTGCTCTGCTCCTGTTCTAGTAGGTGTTGCTATGTGTTTCGTTAGGGAATTAAGAATGCCATTAATAATAGAAGTGATGTTATAATGGTGACTTATGTACAGTATGACTATCCATAGTTCAATATGCACAGATTAGCCATAATGTGAAAATCATCTAGGTTTTGGGTTCCCCCATGGCCAGTCCAGGTACGGCTCCTCAGTCATCGATGTGTTGAGCAGTAGATCCTTTGGGTTTTGTTTTGTCTTTTCCTGCTGGGCCCGAGGTGAAGCAAGCTGCGGCGCACTGGGTGCACCAGACGTAATGACGTCTAGTCCCTGTAGGCATGGGTGAGCCTTGAATGCCCATGATATACCAGTTCACCGGATCATTGTTGTTCAGTTCACCTGATGGTGAATGTTATGGCTTAGGGGTCAGGGGTAGCTCAGTGGTTAAGGCATTGGACTACAGGTCGGAAGGTCCCAGGTTCAAATCCCACGACCACCAATTTGTCCCTGTTGGGGCCTTGAGCAAGGCCCTTAACCCTCAACTGATCAGATGTATAATGAGATAAAAATGTAAGTCGCTCTGGATAAGGGCTTCTGTCAAATGCGTAAATGTAAATGGCTGATCAGTGTTTCATAGGGGATTCTTTAACGTCATGCTTTAAGTCAGGGGTATCTAAAAAAATAAAGGTGAATGTTGAGCTTCATAACGTTACTGGTTTGAAAAAGGTTTTGAAAAGCAAATAACAGGACTGACTGGTGACAACAGTTTATGACTTTACATATAAGCTTGAATACTGTAGATTTAAAAGTGTTGCCTCCAATTACCTCTTTAGTGCTGTGAACAGCTAGTTCTCTGTTTTGTACTTGAATCAGAGACACATAAATGAAGTCTTGTAAATGTCTTTAAACATCCCGTTCTTGTCTACCATTTGTTTTAATATTCATCTACATTATCACTTTTTCCTAATTAGACGAGAGACATGATTGGATCCAGCAAGCCATAACAGATGATCAGCTACAGGAACTGTGACGGCTAAAACTTAGTAGTATACAGTACAGTAACTCCAGCTAGGTTTTCCATATGTAGATCAGTACTGTTACACTATTTTTCGAATGTTATTGTAAAAGCACTCATCTGGACCGAGCTCTTTCAGTTTATAATATATAGCTTAGAAACGGTCTTCTCCATTGACAAACGTTTCTCACCAGTACATGAAAAATGTGAATGCCTAAATACTGTAGGCATTAAAAACAGAGTCCATCATGAAGAACTTTATTTTCCTAAATTATATGATTCAAAGTTTTCTAGTAAGAAGCAAATCTGACCTTATGGAAAGAGGATCAGGAAAGTAAGGATGGATATACTGTAATTGATGTCATAAATAAGGAGGAATGACGAGGAGCCCTGCTTTTGGGGATTAGTTTTGGGTTGTTGTGAATAAGCCCTTCAGGAAATGGATCATTAAAAAGTATTCTGCTTCCTAAAGTTGCAGATTCTTTACAGATCTTTAGTTCACAGAGTTTTCAGAGCTCGTAAGCTCGATTTACTGTCTTTTCATTATTGCTTATCCTAAAATCTTTTAGGTTTTTTAAAAAATTTTTTAGATTTTGCCAGCTTTGTCATGCCAGTTAACCGAGCTTCTTTTCCTCTGACCCACTTTAGGGCATGTACTGTACAACACTCACTGAGAGAGAGAGAGAACTCAAGCAGAATGTCTTTTCAGTGTGTGCAGTCATCTAGTTGGTGCTGTGTAAATGTTTAACGCGCATTGGACGTAGTACCAGCTGCAGCGTTTACTGTCAGTATGTTTAAAGTGTGAATAAGAGGCCATGAAATGTAATAGAAATGCTCAGAGTTTTATCTTCTGGCTTCACTCTGCAGTTAGTCATTTTTACCATGAGTCATTGTGTGGGAGGTGATGTGGTTTGTGTGTCAGGTGTTACAGTAATGATGAAGCATGTTATATCGTGAACTTCAGAGTTATAAGTGTGCTTTATAAAATGAGCAAAAAAATTATGAATTAAATTTCCCACATAAACAGTTACAGGAGGTGATTAATTAGTTTGTTTATTAAAAATAGTGGAAATCTCTGTCTTTAAAAAAAAATTTAAATAATAATAATAATAATTTTGTAGAGTAACTTCACAATTGGCAGCAGAGAGTTGACAACATGTAGTCATCCAGTATACACTCGAGCAGCTTGTTCTCAGCCTTTGCAGGAGAACCAAGGTCATTGTGGTGCATATGCGTTTCTAATGTACTGTAGGAACATTATCCATGTCATTATCCTCCCTGACTTCATAATTCCCTCTGTCAGTCTATGTACAGGTAATATATCTTAAAATAGAAATGGCTCTATACATCATAGCCACACTGAATGAGCTTGCATTTTGCTTTTGTGTGTAGATTTTTTATAAAGTTTAGTTTCAGTTACTAGCTGTAAAACAAGATGATGGTGGCCAGCCCAGTTTCCGGTTTACCATAAAAACTTGTGACCCTGTCATTGAATATTCTATCCACTACTTCCCCTTATTTAGAAAGAGAGCATGCATGGGGCAGCGTCGTTCCTGTCTCAGTTAACCCTTAAAGCCACACAGATGCAAGGTGGCAAAACAGCATTGCTCAATGTTCGATTGAAAAAAGAAACAAAAAGCTTATACGGAATACCTGCCTGTTTGTATTCGGAAATCAAACTGTGCATTCGGATTTTTGGATATGTCAGGTACTGTAGAACAAACTTAAAAATTGTGTAAATTTTACCGCTATTGGGAATGGTGTCGCAATAATGTTGAACTCACCAAATGCTTGTATTAATATTATTTTTGTAATATAGTATAAATGGTATACAAATGCAAAAAAAATGGCCAAAATGCTCTGGGTATAAAGGTCTACCCTCGATTACCTATATGTTGCAGTTCCTGTTTTTGACCACCAGGTCATGATTGTTTCATGATTGCTCAGAACCTACAGTAGATAACCAATTCAATAGAATAATATTTACATCTGTTAAATATCAATTTTTCTTTTTAAGAAACTGTTGCTTGTGTAAAACAGCTAATACTTCTCATTTCAGTGGAATTTAAAATGTATGGAGTTGTGAATGAACACTGCTGGATGAAACCCCGGCTGCTGAGGTCTATCTTATTTCAGTGGAAAAAGCCTGGTAAGCTCATGGGACTGGGCGGCGGTGTCTCATCCGTTCTGAGTGATACTTATCTGCAGTCTGTTCCACAGGCTGTATGCAAAAGATGCCATCGGTAAACAGAGCAGAGGATGATGTTTCATAACAGCTGTGATGTGTACAGTATATGCATGAGGGGCTAAAATCCTTGAAATGTACATCTACACTTCAAGCATAACCTTTTTTTTCCCCCAAACAAAGTTCAATATTAGTGTCCACTCTATACTAAGTATTATTTCTTCCTTCTGTGTGTGTCTGTAGTTTTTCCCTTGCTACAGATTACTATGCAATTATACACACAACACATCACTATTAGGCATTTCTTATTTTTTCGCATATCTTCCCATTCCCCTCAATTTTAGACTGCGTAGTTTATTTCTATGGTTCTCCTCACTTCCTGTTTGCTGGGAAGCCATGTTACTGTGGTTGTTCCTAGATCAGATTAGACCTGGCTAGCCCCTGCTAATTATGTTACCGCTTCTTTCAGATGTGCGAGCATATGGATGTTATTACGCCACTGTGTCTGTTGGGAACAGCTGAATTACAACGGAATCATCTCTTAAGGCAAATACAGAGAGTAACGTAAACTGCATGTGTCAGAATAAAAGCTGATCGGTTTCCAGTAGGAACTCTGAGCTTAATCAGAAAATTTTCCTCAGTATCTGCTTATTTCTGCTTGTCGGTTTACATGTTGCAGTATTCGTTACAGACGCTCTCGGAAAACGCCCACCGTCAGGCATCCACTTTTATGCGACATTAATTTGGACGAGTCCTTAAGCTGGCATCACCTCTGGCACACTGACTCGTATCCCGGCCCGTGTGTTTGGCCCTCAGTGGGTACGTGCGGCAGGCTGCGCAGCAGGGAGTGGGAGAGACGGCTGTTTGATTATCCTGATCTGCCGTTTGATTCAATCCTCCAGGGTCTCCATGGGCCTCCTTCTATCTTCTTAATGCTCTAAACAAGTCCCTGGCTACAATCTGGTACTTGCTGGATTAGAATCACTGGCGGTAATTCAAAGCGAATGCTTGTGGGCGTGGGTGTACGCATGTGGTCAACTGTGCTGCGTGAATTGAGCGCTGCCGTGTCAGAAACAGATACATAGCCTTGTATACATTGTGGAATTTCTATGCCGTTTATTTCTGGAAAGTCAAGAGTTATTATTTTTTTTTTGTATTTTATTAAAGGTAAAAGACGACTTGGATTAAAATCAAGCAAAGAAAAAAGACATCATATTGAGAGGGATGGGAAATTCTCCAGACGGCTTAGCACTGCTTTGTGGGCCAGATGGCACTCTGTGAGGAGGAGTGGAGAAATATTTAGCATAGATCAATAAAGCCAGTTGTTTTGCAGCAGCTCCCTCTCACTTCCTCAATTCCTGGCTGGATTGATGTGCGCCAGACGCTCCTCCTGGCCCTGAGGAGTGCTTACAGCTTAGTCCAACTTTGATATACTTTCTGCCTGGTTGTTACAGCTAATCCCAAATGAGCCTTTTGATAGTTCATGTTCGCGACAAGTGATGTGCCCAATTTCTGCAGAACAGCCTTGTGTTTCCTTGAAAGCCTTTATGACCTCTTGGGCACCTCTTGGGTTTTTGCTTGCTATCTTTGCTATTTCACAACTGACACATCCTAGCAGCTCGTTAAGGTTTAAAGAAATAAAACACAGCTCAAAGTGTAGTTATCGGGAAATACACGAATTCAAAGTACAAAAAAAAAAACAATTCTCTAATTTCAGTATTTTATTCCTGTTATTACTATTACCTTACTAATTTGCTAATGCTGTTTTTTTATAGTTATTATTTATTGAAGAAATACTTTTTTACCCAGTTACAGTTTCCTCTAATGTTGTGGACACATAAAACAAGATAGTTCCTTATGTCACTTACATTATAGCAGTCGTTCCTTCACTATAGTTTTTCAAAAAAAAAAAAAAGAAATGTTGTAAATTAGATGCAACACACAATTGTCCTTTATTCTGAAAATGAAAATTAAAATTTTTTTTTAATGGCACAACGTGTTCACACTGGAGACTCCTTACATAATAAAATATCTTTTTTAAATCTGTCTTTGTTATGTGGCTTAGTGGTTAGCACTGTGGTAAGCACCTCCGTGATTGGGGGATTGAATCTTGCTTGGAGTTACCATGCTCTTCTCGTGCTTGGTGTGTTTCCTCCGGGTATTCCTGTTTCTCCACAGTCTAAAGACTTTTAAAGCCGGTTGTTGTTTCCTGTTTGTTCTTAGTGTGTGATTTGGAGTGTGTGTGTACAGTAGGTGTGTCTGTGACCTGTGATGGGTTGGCACCCCATTCAGGGTATACCCGAGTTCCCAGGTATTGGCTCTAGCCCCCCTGTCTGCCTCTACTCAGGATAAGTGGTATGTGTAAAATGAATGTGTTTTCATATAATTTTTAGATTATGGGGAGCAGCTTGCAAGTGCCTGTGAATGAGTCATTATTACTGATTTAAATTCAGCACTAATGTAAGAGCTGCTACGATGGAAACTTAATCAACACCTTCTTACCGATCATAAACTCAACAGTCCTGTGGTTTAAGGGTGAAACAAGCCATTCAGTAGGACTATAAATACTGACACAGTATGATTTAATAATGCATGAAAGCCTCTGTTATGATATCTGACGTCATGGGTCAGTCTCTACTCGTCTTTTTGAACTAGAAGTCGTTTTGCAAATGCATAGACACAAAGTACAGGCTGTCTCTTGCAGTGAGTAATGTCTGGATAAATCCCTTTGAATCTCTGAGCGTTTGTGTTTTGTGGACGCTGGTATTCTGGTGTCTGAGTTCATCTTTCACTTTATCCACAGGATTGAAAAAACGCACCAGGAAGGCCTTCGGGATACGGAAAAAAGAGAAGGACACTGATTCCACGTAAGTTAAATTTCTGTTTATTTATTTATTTATTTATTTGATCCAGGATATGAAACAGTCTTTATAAGCTGATGTACTGTATTGCATTATGTTTTTGAAGTTGAAAGAACTTAAAATTAAATCCTTCAGATGGTTCATATTTGTCTCTGACAACTGCAAAGCTGTTGTCCATACCGCCGCCGTTTAGTCGATATCTAAGCAGGCCGATTCTCTGCTAGACCACTGGACTCATCGTGACTCTAAGCTGCTTAAGCGGAGTCTCTCTGCACGTTTAATGATTGATAGAAAGCATGTTTGAGTGTTTTAGGGAGCATTAACTCAACCAAGTGAACCTTTTTTTTTTTAATCCATTATGGATCAATATAGACATAACCTATAGTTTTGTGTCTCTTTGGGTTTGTAATTGTGTTTGGGTTAAAATTTAAATTGGGTTTTGTCTTCTTCTTTTACAGAGGTTCACCAGACAGAGAAGGGGGAGTAAGTACTTATTTGGCAGCTTTTGTTTGTACTTTATACAGTATATGAAACAATTTCCTCGATAGTTACATTTCTACATTCATAAATAGCTTTTTATCTACAGTATATGCAGCTCACATTAATGGTAATATTTGGCCAGGTTTGTCCTTTTCAAGCAAGATTTTGCACTAAGCCCATATTTAGAAACTACTAAAGAACTTGATCAATATGTAATTATGACATTTATGAATGAAAGAATATTTTCAGACTGCTGTGGGCTTCCACAAAAGGACCAGCTTGAATCATCACTGAAACATGTCTTGTAGTGAAAAAATACCCCACAAAAAGCCACCACTCTGCACATTTTGGTATTTTTCCTACTCCCCGTTCAACCTACAATCCCTTGTATAAATATTTACCCCCCTGAAACATTTGATTTAACCTTTACTAGTGCAAGGCACTGTATTGTGGGCTCACTGCTTAGTTGAATCAGCTGAATGTGTGGTTCATAAAATACTTGAGCCACCCCTCATTTCTTCATATAAATAAATAATAATAATAATTAAATATTAATTCAATTATGTAGATTTAATTAAGGATATAAGAACAAAGATTCTTACTGCAACAGACTTTAAAGTGCCTAAAGATACAATTAAAAAAAATGGTTGTTTGTGTAACAAAACTCAGTAGCAGCCTCATTTCCCCTCTCGTCTGTCCCAAACACTCAGTATTCAGCATCACCAGTGTACTAATCACCGCCCAGATCATCTGTCATCATCTGCACGTGTTTCTTACTGGTTCATGTCTCACGTTAGATGCTTTTTATGCGTGAATGATTCATATGGTCACTATGTGGCTTAACAAACGGAAAAAAAAAAAAAACATTTCGGTACAGGGACTGGACTGAAAATAAGAACCAAAAAATTCCTTCAGGAAGCCTGGAGAACTATTTCTTAAAAGAATTAAAACACACAACACTGTCTGGCTCTATGATAAATATGAAGAAATGAGGGTAATCAAGACCACCCCTCCCTGTGCCATGCTGGTCACTATCAATCCATTCTGACGCTGTTTTATCAGCTGTCCCTTCTTCCTAAGAAATTCAGTACAGGGTTATTTCATTGGTCATGATCCTTTTGTCAGGGGTTAAACCTTTCCCAATATAAAGACTCATTGTCTCAGGTAGTCTGACTCTTTCTGTTTTGCTGTCCTGTTCTTTGCACAGCCGTATCTGCTTTAGGTAATTCAAACACTGACTTTTTCCATGCTGCATTTAATTCCTGTGTAATAAAATATTTATAGACACGTCTCAGGTCAAATTTTTACTCAGCTCATCATTCTGAGACAGCACAATCACTCCAGAATGTGTAGGGTGATGATGATCCTCAGGACCAGGATTGAAAAACACTGATCTGTACTGTAGCTCACTGTGCATGTAAAATTTACTGGATATGGATTAAATTGTGCCATGTACCTAATTTCTGATTTGATTCATTCATAGCCACCGAGAAAGAGTAATGGAGCTCCCAATGGATTCTATGGCGAGATTGACTGGGACCGATATGTAAGCAATTAGTTTTTTTTTAATTAGTCGAGTTAAAATATATAAAGCCAAACAATACTTTTACACTATTTTTACATTCCTTCTTCAGCACTCCTTCTGTAGTTGGAAAATGAATAGAATGAAATAAAGGAACAGTTAATAACATTCTTTCACATGATCGCCTACGTACTCTGCTCATACAAAAAGATATAATGAAAATCAAACATTGCATTTAACAGGTCCTTGATAATAAATCTACTGTAAATGCAGCCAAATCTGTAGAAAGTGATCAGTTTAGTACAGGAATTTAGGTATATTGGAAAAAGTTTTAGGTTCATCAATCTGTTTAACCAGTTACACATAACATTTTCAGTCTCGAGCACCTTAGTGATTGTTTTTCCTTTGTACAATACATTCTGTTTAATCAAAGACTGCATTCTTTTGTTTTTCCTCTTGTCACATTTCTAACCCCTGGTCTGGGAGCAAGCTCATATTTAATTTTTAATGTTTTTCATTTCTATTACTTTGTAAAATACAGGCATCATATCCTATCGTATCATTTTAAAAACTTACGTTTATATAATTACAAGGTGCGCTAAAAGTCTCTATACACAGGAAAGGGACATAATTAAGAAGTTAAGCCATTGATAGTGGAAAAAAACAACAAAATAAATTGCAATCATGTAGAGGTTGTGTGTAAATGTGTAACTTAAAGTACATTTTGTCTTTAAAAAGTGTTAACGTCCGCCAGGCAGCTCAGTGGCATAGGGATTAGCACATGTCTCACTTTAAAGTTTGTGTGTGGAGTTCTCCGTGTGCCATGTACTCTGGCTTTCTACAGTAGTTCAAATACATTAAGATTAGGCTAATTGGAATTTCCAAATTCCCAATAATGTGTGAGTGTGAGTGTTTTTGTGCCCTGCGATGGATCGGCACCCATGATCCCACCTAGTACACCTAGATATGCAGGGCCCATACTGACAAAGCTTCCTAAAATTCTCGCAGAGAGCTCCTACAGTATCTTAGCCTAAAAAGTCCTACCTGGGAGCCCTAGACTAAATGTCTAATCACTTAGACTAAAAGTGAAACTTCTCAGAGCAACTCTGAATAAGGAAAGTACAAAAACCTTTATCTTAGTGAGAAGCTGTGGTTGACCCCGTTGCTAGGGATGACTCAGCAATTCAAGAACTGTGATTGGTTGATAAAAAAATCTGCTAAAGGTCTTTAAATGCGCTCTTTGTGAAAATAGAATATATGATAATAGAACAGACAGTGATATCATAATGTTTGTATATAAAGAAATTGTACAATCATGAATACTGGCTACTTTATGCAAAGTTTCTGTTATAGGTGAAAAATCGTTATGTTAATTAAAAGAGCCAAATGTTGAAAATGAGTCTACTTTTGAAGCAACCAATTTCCACGCAGTAGTTACTATATTTAATTTCTTACATTTATTTACCATACTGATTTTATTACTTGTAATCCATTTTAGATTGATGGGAGCAAAATGACTCACCTTTTACCAATTTACATGATTGCTGGACAGAATATTTAAGTTTCATTTTTGGATGGTATGTAGCCAACAATCCAAGAGAGATGGAAGGAAGTAAAAGATCAAGAAAACCAAGTTGGACAAAAGAGCAGTGTTTACTTTTAGCATTATGCTTAGTGTTTGGAGAATATTTCTCTTTCCGCCATTTTGTCCTCTGCTATAGAAACTCTTTAGCCTCTTAAAAGTCCTCATCTCTACTCTTAACCATTTTTACCTGAGGAGCTGTTTTTAGGGCTAAGAAGTTTCATGAATAATTTTTATCTTTACTAAGATTTAGTCCTAAATTTAGGGAGAAATTCTAAGAAAATGTCATAATTCTAAGAATTTTCTTCTTAGAATTTCGTCACTAGGAGCAACTTTTAGGCTTAGGAAGCTTTGTGGATACGGGCCCAGGCGTCCCACGATCCTACAGAGTATGAGTGAGAGAGTGAATAATTTCCCCCAAGTTTTGAGACTTTTAGGACACATCTGGTTTTAGGGAAAATGCATTTAGCTGACTCTTACTGCTCTATGTTGTAGAACTCTCCCATGGTGGATGAAGAAGGTTATAGCATCAGACCAGATGAAGATGGAGATATCCTGACCTGTACCTGTTCTTTATAAGAACCCAGTTGATTAGAATACCTCCTGTTATTTGTCTACAAGAGAGGAAATTTGTCAGTTGGAAACACATTACAGCACTTGGGGGGGGAAAATGTATAATAAAGTGGGGTTTTTTTTTCCGTTTGACCAACAATAACTTCCATCCTCGAATTGCAAGTGCTTTCCTTAACAGCTATCTACGATCCCCTAAAGACAAGTCCCACTTCTTCTCATCCAGCGAGTCAGAGGAAGAGGAGGACCACCGCAAAAAGTTCAAGATCAAGATCAAACCCCTGCTTGCTGACAATGCTGATTTTGTGTCTCCTTCGGTGGATGAGTTAAAAGCCTCCATAGGCAACATAGCTCTGTCACCTTCTCCTCTGGTGAGTCCTGCCTACGTTACCTATAATTTTCTTGTCCATGTATGGTATTTCCTCCTGTGTCCCACGCTGTTGCTTTGTTTTGATTACTGCTCATGTTTTTAGTTAGCATAGTTTGTGAGAATATTCAGTTTGACAATGATGCTCATTCATACCACATTACTTCTTTATTGCAGTAACTGAAAAAAAAACACTTAGGAGTGCATGAACTGATTTGATGCACTGTTGGGCTTAATTATAGACACTCCATACATAAGGGCTGTAATGTTACAGCTCCCTGTGATTAAGGCACAACTCTTAGGGTGTGGCCCGAGGTTTTTGGATTCTTCACTTCTTCATTTCCTCATTTACCGAGCCACATGTCGTAAAAAACAAAAGTAGGTCTATTTTTTAGCTACTGCTGATATTAAGTCAAATGTGCAGTGCAGTGTTTGTACTGCCAAAGCCATGTTCTGTAAGGTCAGGGTCTGAGCACATTTACAGTAGCATCTGTGTAACTAATGACAACGATCATCTTCATCAGATGTTCACTGCTTACTCAAGTTATATGCTCATGAAAAATGTTATGCTTTTGACTTGAGTAATCGTTTCTAAGGAGAGATCTACTTGTGGGTTCTCGCGTATCTCCTCGGAATATTTAATATATTTTCCACAATGGTAGTTTATTCAAACTATCCTACAGACGAGTGTGGTTTGTGCCCTGTTAACAAATGTGTCGGTATCTTAGCGATGTGGCCTTTAAAGCCAGACTCAAAGCATTTCCTTTTATTTCCTTATATCCTTAGGGATTTGTAGCTCTTTAAAGGCTGCCTTAATATATTGACTATAAGACGGCGTAGTCAACAAGGCATAATTTGACAATTCTGTGTTTGTAACCTAAGATAGCTGCGTATTTTATTTTTGACCACAAAACCACTTGTAATCTATAAACACGGATGAGTTGTACAGTATGTGTCGAATAAACTCAGTGTCACCACTCCAAGGTCCCAGGTTTAGCTTTACATTCAGTGTTTGGAGACAATTTCTTCTTTTCACCATTTTGTCCTCTGCTATAGAAACTCTTTAACCACTTAAAAGTCCTCCTCTCTACTCTTAACAATTTTTACCTTAGGAGCTGTTTTTAGGGATAAGATGTTTCGTGAATAATTTTAATCTTTACTAAGATTTAGTCCTAAATTTAAGGCGAAATGAAAGTAATTGAAAATGTCATAATTACCCATCCTAGTGTATGGAATAGTTATGTGAAATTTGACCCCAGGTGTGAGTGTGTATATATGGGTGTGTGTGGTGCCCTGCAGCAGAACAGTTTATCATCCAGTGTGTATTTCTTTTTTATAGCCTCCAGATCTGCTTTGACCCTTTTTTTGTGGTCTAGTAATGTCTGGTCATTGGAGTAAATTTAAACGATGCATTAACTATTCAAGTCTTGATATAAAATTTTAGGATTATTGCCCAACCAGGCTTGTAACCATAGTGATGGATTTAGCATGAAATGTGCAGTATACAGTACACTAGCATAAAACAGAGCAGTCTTTTCATTTTTCCCACTAAAATGGAATCAATCAACAAATCAATACGTTTCATATTAGTAATCTTGTCACTGATGCAATCGAATCTCAAAGCATGGTTTTCTTACCCTGGCTTTCTGTTAAGGTAAATAAATAGTGACTTGGAGTTTATTAGTGTAATTTAAAAAGATATAAAGTTCATATTTGACTTAGCTACTGTAGCATCAGGAAAGTACACAGTTGCTATGACTATATGGTCAAATGATTTGTAAACACTTGTATGCACTTTTTAAGCATCTCTTTCCAAATTTATTCCCACTTTCTGCACTTTGCTGAGGTTATTCCACTAGATTTTTCTAGTATGTCCACAGGGATTTGTGTTCATTCAGCTGGGAGTTAGTGAGATCAGGCCATGATGTCAAGTGAGAAGGCCCGGGATGCACTCTGAGTACCAATTCATTCAGTGGCGCTGAGGTCAGCACTCTGTGTTCTTCCACTCCGAAACCTGGCAAATCATGCCTTCATGGACCTCGCTTAGTAGGTGTTGTGATGATGAAACAGGTTTGCACCTCTTAGTTCTTCAAAAAGGAGTTTAAATACGCGTAGATGAATTAGACGCTAGCTAGTGATCAGTCAGTTTTAGCAGCAAAGCGACAACAAAAGTATCAGGCCCATGACACAGGTTTTACAAGAGACTGAAAAAGCATATGTAAAACATTTTTTTTTTCTGTTTTCTGCATTTGTGCTCCTTCCCTTCCATTTACTCCCCCAAGCAATTTGCTTCTACCTGTAAACATGTTCTGTCAGAGCGACAGTTCCTCCTACTTTCATTGTTCGTCTGAAACGGATTTATTGAAGTTCCTAAGTTGAGACGGGTGCATGTAATTCTGCCCAAATACAACACTTGGTGGTGGGCAGCGTCCTTCTGATCAGGACTGTGCTTATCTTAGGAATGCATAAACACTGCCCAAAATGCTGCCCACCACCTAGGAAACCAAGCCGCCTTCTGATTAAAGCAAACCACATGCTTCCTTTTAGATTTTATAAACATTAGGCTACATAGCACTTACAGATCATAGCGAAACAACATATATTGCAATTATTGCACAGCATGATTAACTGTTACGGTGCACTCAAGGTGAGATGTGTGTTCTCTCTGACCTAGTGCAACGGGTCTCATGCACATTAAGTCTCAGGTGTGCTGGAGGACTAGGCGTTCTTCCTCAATAATTTATCTCGGAAACTAGGCGCAGTGACGCTGATGACATAACACCCCGCGTAAGAACAGAAGCACAAGTGCAGCGTGTGTCGTATGAAAGCCACACTGAATAATTCACACACATGCACTGAAGAAAATTCACAACAAAGTTACGGATATAGATTTATGAAACCTGTTCAGTTTTGGTCTTATACACTTTTACATGACGTGACACTGTAATGCTGTGTAACCACTCCAGGCTCGCGGGTTTCATAACCCATGTGACTGGATGGATTGTTTATGTGAAATTTGATCCTAGGTGTGAGGTGTGCCTGGTGCCCTGCAGCAGAACAGTTTCCCATCCAGTGTGTATTTTTTTGATAGCCTCCAGATCTGCTGTAATTTTTTTTTTTTTGTGTGTGGTCTAATAATGTCTGGTCGTTGGAGTAAATTTAAATGATGCATTAACTATTCATTTAACTTCAGGTCATGATATGAAATTTTAGGTTTATTGCCCAACCAGACTTGTAACCATAGTGATGGATCTGATCAAAGGTTAACAGGCCTGATAAGCTCAACAAGAGAAATGCGGCTTTCATTGTATTCGATGCTGTACTTTAGAACACAGTGATTATTTGTGTAGGCTGTTGTATTCTCTGGGGAGTGAGTTGAGAAGCGCTGAAACATTACAGAAAGGCTTTCCTAATATAGCACATAGAGGACCCATGTGCTGGGTTGCAGGTGCTGTTTGGGCTTTATTGATTAGACCTGCATTGCAGTTAGGACTCTTGTACATGGTTAGTCATCCATTTAAATCTATACAAAGCTCCAAGAAAGAAACACTCCCATGTTTGTTTGTTTGTTGCCTAAAATCGGCAACTCTTGCAGGGTCCCTTTTTAACCAAACACTGGATCTACTGTACAATAAATTCATAACTGTCTGTTTTGTCACATTATTACGCACATTTGTGTAGTTTTGTTAAACGTGTATTTTATGCAATTGCATTCACCTGCAGTCCTGAGCTTATGAGACCACACCTGCACTAATGTAGTACCTCTTTTTTTTCTTTTCTTCTGCCTCTCCCCGATGCTGGCCTCCTCAGAGGAGCAGTCCGGTAAGCTCTTTCCCCATCTGTCTCTTCAGGAGTGCTGTGCTCTCTTTCTTATGGCCCAGGGTTCATGGGCAGTTCTAGGCATGGTTCAGGGCCCGTTTGGTGCTTGAAATTAATAACTACTGTAAGAAAATTGTGGTTGCAATTGAGTCTCCTTAAGTTGTTGTATAGCCAGTGTTTTATGTAGATCTTGTAAAATGTAAATGTTTTTTTTATTTTATTGGTAACATAGAGTTTTAAAATACATTTAAAAATAAATTGGGCATTATAGGTTTAAGTAAACAAGGAATAGAGTTGTTTGTTTCCTTATAGAATTTAGTACCAGACACCTTCATAAACCATCATCATAGAGCTATATGACACCTCCCATAGCCATGATCATAAAGCTACATGACACCTAAATAAGTCAAGATAAAAGAGCTATATGAGAGCTATATAAGCCATGATCATTGAGCTACAAGACATCAACGTAAGCCAGGATCATAGAACTACATAAGCCATGATCATAAAGCTACATGACAGTTACATGACACATACATATGATCATAGCGCTGCATAAGCCAAGTTACATTAGCCATGAACATAGGGCTACAATTATAGCTACATAACCCATGTTTATAGAGCTACATTACACCTATATAAAGCATGATCATAGATCTACATGACACCTACTGTACATAAGCCATGATCATAGACCTACATAACACCTACATAAGCTATGATCATAGAGCTATATAAGCCATGATCATAGAGCTACATTGCACCTACATAAGATATGATCATAGAGCTACAGTACATAACACCCTACCTAAGGCATTATCGAAGACCTACTGTACATGACACATACTGTACATAAGCCATGATCATAGAGCTACATGACATCTACGTTAACCATGATCATAGAGCTACAGTACATAGCATCTACATAAGTGATGATCATTAAGCTACATCTATGCAAGCCATTAGCATAGAACAACATGACACCTACATACTGTAAGCCATGATCATAGAGCTACATGACAGTTACATAAGCCATGATTATAGGGGTACAATTATAGCTACATAACCCATGTTTATAGAGCTACACTTCAACTATGTAAACATGATTATAGACCTACATAACACCTACATAAGCTATGATCATAGGGCTGCATAAGCCATGATCACAGACCTACATTGCACGTACATACATGTAAGGCATAATCGTAGAGCTACATGGCACATGCATAAGCCATGATCATAGAGCTACATGCCACCTACATAAACTATATTCATTAAGCTACATAGCACCTACATAAGCCATGATCATAGAGCTACATGACACCTACTGTTCATAAAGCATAATCATAGAGCCACATAGCATCTACATAAGCCATGATCATAGCCATGATCATAGAGCAACATGACATTAACCTATGCCATGATGTCAGCCAAGATCATAATTAACTGTCACCTACATAAGCTTTGTTCATAGAGCAACATAACCTATACATAAGCCATGGTCATAGAGCTACATGTCACCTAGATATATCATGTCTGTTGAGCTACATGAAGCCGACATATGCTGTTGTCATTGAGCTACATACAAAATACTTAAAGCATGTTCATAGCACTCCTTTTGTAGCATAATCCAGATTATTTGTATTATTACAAATACTTTCTTTAACAGGTGAAGACACTTGTATTGAGTGTCACCTGAGTCAGATAATAGATTCTGTAGACATAAGGTTGTGTTATGACACATTTTGGAAAGGCGCACATTGAAACTAAGGTTAATTCAGTTACTTTTGTAGTAGTGTAGTGACATTACTAGCCAAGATTTCTATATACATTATATAGATATAGATGATTAAAGCAGTGACAAAGCCTTGACAGTATTTAATGCTCTTCCATTCTAGGTCTGGTCTTTTTAAACCACATCAAGTCATATTGCAGATGGTGCTAACATCTATCTGTCTAACTCCTAGTGGGTTATTTAGATACACTCACTCATATTAAATAAGTATTTGATCCCCTACCAAGTATTTGATGCTGGCTCTCACAGACTGGGTATGTGCACATGTGGTACACAGATTAATTTAAGGTGGTTACAGCAACTTATGTGTATAAAAGCCACCTGTCCACAGAATCTCTATCTTCTATTTAAACATCACCACCACTGGCATGACCAAAGAGCTGTCCAAGAACAAGAGTGTATAAGATTCTGAATAAGGCTAAACAGGCTACAAGACCATCAGCAAGATGCTTGGTGAGAAGGAGACAACTTGGTAAGCAATTATTTGCAAATGGAAGAAATACAAAATAACCATCAATCGAACTCGGGTCTGGAGCTTCATGCAAGATTTTATGTCTTGGGATAAGGATAATCATGATATGTGAATTATATCAAAGCAGTTGGGATCAGAGTCACCGGCAGAGTCCCATCCTATGCTGCCATGGATTGAAATCCTTCAGCGCTGAAAGGACCTCCTCGTCCAGAAGGCATATTTACAGGCCCGTCTGCAGTTTGCCAATGAACAGATAAGGATTGGGAGACAGTGCTGTGGTCAGATGAGACCAAAATTGAGCTCTTTGGAATCAACTGTTTTTGGAGAAAGAAAACTGCTGACTATGACCCTAAGAACACCATCTCTACAGTCAAGCATGGAGGTGGAAACATGCTTTGGGGCTGTTAAAGCTACTGGCCGACTTTGCCGCATTGTGGGGCCAATGGACTATAATAGGGTTATCATGAAAAATTTTGAATGAGAACATCCTGAAGATGGGTCATGGATGGGTCTTCCAGCATGACAATGACCCAAAACATACCGCCAAGGCAACAAAGGAGTGGCTCAAGAAGAAGCACGTTAAGGTCATGGAGGGAGCTGAAACTTCGAGTTGTCAAGTGACAGACAAGAAACCTTAAAGATTTACAGAAGATCTGTAAAGAATAGTGGACCAAAATCCCTCCTGAGATAAGTGCAAACCTGGGTAACCAACTACAAGGAACATCTTACCTCTGTGCTTGCCAACAAGGGTTTCTCCACCATGTTCATGTTCAAGTCATGGTTTGCTTGGGGATCAAATAATTCTTTTTCTCATTAAAATGCAAATCGATATTTGGGCGATATTCTCTTTCTATCCTTTATAATAATCCTATAATAAAAATTATAGGCATTTCATTTCTTTGTAAGTGGGCAAACTTAAAAAATCTGCAGGGGATCAAATAATTATTTTCCCAGCTGTATGTTAATGAATAGTTTTGTAATTGATTCAATGACATTTTGAGTTTAACCGATTAAAAATGTGTTAACTAAAAATGTTTGTTTTGCATCATGTTTCTCAGCTCACACTTAGCCCACATATCTATTAGCCTGTACACCACAAAAGGGCGCATTTGCAGTTCAGGCTGTGGGCAATAGTGGACATTGTATTTTTCGTAGCATCCTGTGAGAATATGGAAAGAGAGACAAGAGCAGTATTTTTATATTACTAGTTTTTTTTTTTATATTGTTGTCTGTTATTATTATTATTATTATTATTATTATTATTAATTAATTAAACTGATATATTTGTGTTTGGTTGATTTGTCTCACATAGCTGATTTGTTGGGATTCTGCTGCTAGAATTTGTTAAACTGAGAAAAAGTTTTGTTGGAAAAATTTTATTATTATACAGTAGTTTAACATATTCAACTATGGTTTAAGAAGAAATTTTAAATTTGGACACCCTAAGACTAGAAATTTTAAACCCAAATGCTAAAAGCAGGATTTCCCAAGAAACTGAGATACAGTAGCAGTTGACGCCAGTAATTAACATAGTATTGAAACACACTTTTTTCAGTAGTGTTTAGACCAAACATGAAAATGTACTTTCTGTAGCTTGAACAGGGATAGAAAGTGCGAGAAAGGTTAAGAGCTTCAGAAACACAGTTCGATTTTGTATTAATCTTGAATTTCGCAAGAAATATGGCAAGGTGTAAAAAGACTCTGGATTTCTGTTTTACATGCACATTGTTTCTAGACACCCTGTTAAATAACAAGTGGTCATCATGTTATTTTTGAGAGAGTATTGCTCATGGTATAAAGCAGCAGCCTCCCACCTGTCTATTAAATGTGTAAGAAATAGTTTAAGATATATTTGTTCTTCTCACTTCACTTTATTGAGGTAGTTTGTATAATAAGATCTCCCATGTTGCACAGTGGAAAATAGCTGCTGTGTTTAAAAAAAATACTCTGGATTAATTGTAAAGAGTTTGTTCTGGCCAAAATGTGAACAGAAAGCAGCAGGCCATGAAACAATCAATTAGCACGGGCATAAATCCTTAAATGAAAATGTCATTCTTATGTTTATGGAGCGTTTCAGTTCAGATTTTCACTTTTTAACCTTGAATCTTTGTCTGAAAACATGTTTTATTTTTTATTTTTCTCAAGTTTTTACAACAGCTTGAAACATGACGTCTTTTCTTGACTGTGGTTTGGGTTTGAATCCTTCACTTTCTGTTCTGTATTCTGTAAAATACTGTTTATTTTAAGAGTGTGTATTACTGATTTGTCACTCTCTGACCAGGTGTCTCTTCTCTCTTCCTTTTTGCTGGTCACAGAGACGTAGCCCGGTAAGTGCTGGATTTTTGTTATTCTCTCTCTCTCTCTCTCTTTCTCTCATTGTAGTCCTTTAGCTGGAACAAGCATGGGGTTGTGAAGGCTATGAGGACTGGGAGTGTATTATTATTAATTAATAATTTAGTGCCATGTATGTGTAACAGCTGTGCTACACTTCAAGGTCTTTTCTATTGATGGGCTGTGTGCTCAGCACATTACCTGCACCATATTGACTAAAATACCCATGAGGACACAAACCTGCTGATACTGCAATGCATATACTGAAAGCAAAAGCATTTGTGTGTGCTGCAAAGAAACACTAAAAAATGATGATGATGATGATGACGATGATGATGGTGAGGAGGAGAAGGACATGTACTGTAGAAGCAATAGAGATTGTAGCTTGTTCATCAGATTTGACGTAGATATTGCATTGTTATCATCATTATTATTATTATTATTATTATTTGCTATAATTTATATTTGCACCAAAGATGATCGATATTTGTCCCTTATATAAACCAACAGTGAGGGAATTTTCTGCAGTTAATGTTAGCTCCTGGTAATAGCTATTTTTCTTCTTCTTTTTCTTCTTCTTCTTCTTTTTCTTCTTAGTCTTATTCTTATTATTATAGTAGTTAGTAATTTTCATAGTAGTAGGGTTTATATTCTAATTAAATTTGATCCAGGCTGTTAAACCCAGCTAAAGTCATTTTTGTCATTTTCTGTTTCCTACATAAAACCATATGGGGTTTTCATAGACTGGGTCAAAAATTATGAAGGACAAAAGACAATAATTAACAAAATTGTTATTATAGTTATTACAATTATTATACTTATAAAACGAGGGGCTTTCAATTCAAACCAAGACTTTTGATTGTGCAGAACACAGTTATGAGAGTAAAATCTCCTTTTATTTCTGAATATAATCCCCTGCTGCACTATTGCATTTACTGTATCTCAGCATGTCACTAGTGTTTGGATACCATCACGGCAGAAAGGTTTCTCTGTACACCAGAGCCAATGGGATCAAATGGGATCAACATTCATGGATGTATTACGGTCTTTAAAGCGTTTGCACCGTTCTAATGTTTTGCTGCGGCGAAGAGTCTTATCACTGTACTGGACTTAAGTCTTGTGTAAATGTCAATTGGCTTTGTGCCTTCGTTCATCACAAGTCCAGTTTGACCTGAATGCCCCATTTATTATAAGAATTATATTGAATGATCTACTCTTACTTGTACTGTAATTCAGTTGTGTGTTGAGCATTTTAAAGAAGTGTTGAGTCCTGTGTCTTTCTGCATCTCAGGTTTTTCCAGGTGTTTTTCTTTTTTTTTTATTTGGTTAATATAAATTAACAATCAACAATATTTTTAAAAAATAGTTGTTTTTTGCAGGTGATTAAGTGTCATTTTTTCCTTTTGCTTGTTTCAGGGTCTGGCAAAAAGAGATGTACCAGGTTAGTGATTGTGAAAATTATAAATGGTCTAAAAATTGCATTTTGGTTTATATATATATATATATATATATGTGTTCGCACACACACACAAACACACACACACACACACACACACACACAGTCACACACACACAGCCAAAAGTTTAGACGCATCTTCTAATTCAGCGTTTTTTATTTTGTAATTTATTTTCTACATTCTAGAACAATACTGGAGAACTTAAACCTATAACTCAATACTTAAAACTATAAAATAACAAATATGGCATTAGGTAATTGAGTAACAATAACACAACAGTCAGTTGCTATTTTAAGACATGAAGGTCAACGGTCCTGGAATAGTTCTTTCAAGAACAGTATTGCAAAGTGCATTTACAAAACTCATGATGAAACTGGCCCTCATGAAGACCTTCCTAGGAAAGCAAGAACAAAACTGACCCCAAAAAAAAGAGTTACCAGCCTCAGAAATCACCAATTAGCAGCACCTCAGATTTGAGCCGTTATGAAGGCTTTACAGAGCATAAGTAGCAGAAACATCTCAATATCAACTGATGTTACCCCACTCTTCCACTGTTCCTGGTGTGACTCGGGCAGTTGTTGTGGCCATCCTGTACCTGTCACGCAGGTGTGATAT
>JAQMYJ010000037.1:10038624-10048657 GCA_030014305.1 Clarias laeviceps
GATTTTTACAACATTATTGTTGAAATACACAGTCCTGAAAAAGGGACGTTTCTTTTTTTGCTGAGTATATAATATTTATCCATATATATTATTTTGTCTTTAGGTGAAGAAATTGAAATTGCACGACCTAGACGCTCAGTTCCCACTATTAATCCAGCCGCAGTCTCTTCACCTCCACCTGTACCTGCACCTGCACCTGCATCTGCACCAGAACCTCACAGGTATACTCAAAATCATACTTCATTGTTCTGTGTAACATTACAAAGCGAATAAATATAAAAAGGTTTAGATGTGGAATTGGTTGGAGATTGGATGAAATCAGAGCTCCAATGTTTTTTGTACATCACACGCACACACACATACACACACACCTTTGTCTTGCTTTTTCGTCTTCTCTCCATTTTAGCAGGAAGAAATCTCCAGTGCCTGAAGATGCAGTAGCCTTGTTTGGCCCTCCACTGGAAACAGCATTTGATGAGCAGAGGACAGAAGGTACACTGTGCGACTGTTAATGACGGTGGATTACAGATTACTGATCACTGATGTTTCAGCTTAGTGTCGCAACAGTGCGAAACAGAAACACAACCTTTTACTTACTGTCCTTTCTCCCTCCAGATCCTTCAATTTTTGTACATTTGTAATGATTGAATGGATTTGTAAATGAATGTAAGATGAGATTGTACTGTACCAGTATGTTTGATAGAATTCTACATAACTCTTATGTTCATACTTTAATCAAAAACATAAATTATAGACTTTAAGAAACAAACAGTAAACCTATATTGTCTAGAGATGTTATTTATAGGCAAATTTTATACTACGTTGAGAAAATTAAGCAAAATAATTTGAATGGTTTAGGTCTAGAACAGGAGTGTCAAAATCATTTTAGGGCATGGGCCGTGTTACTCTTTGTCTAATGTCAACTGGGTTAGACCAAGATATCCATTTAGTAGACCAGTTACACCATTAATCAGCATTTCTCAATGCACAAACTGGTGTATTTATACAGTATGTGCCCACAGTCCACTTTAAAAGGAACATTTGTCTACCTGCTCGTTTATGCAGTAATCCAGTCAGCCAGTGACATTAGAGCTGCACAATGCATACAATCAGCTGGTCTAGAGATGCAGGTGATGTTCACAGCAAACATTGGAATAAGAACCATTGTGGCATGCTGGTCGGTACCACATGGGCTGGTTTACAGAAACTATTGATCTCCTGAAATATTCACATACGTAGAGTTTACACTATGAAATATAATATATGCAATACTGTGCAAAAGTCTTGAGCCACACCTCATTTCTTCATATTTTGCTTCTAAATACGTTCTGGTGTTTTAATGTAGTTTTAAGGGATCTCTCTCCAGGTCTCCCGAAGGACCTTTTGGCGCTCATTGTCGGTCATTTCAGTTTCAGAGAAATGTTTTTTGTTTGTTGAAAGAAGACATAACTTAAGACATGAACCAGTGAGTAAGAGGTGCAGATGATGAATGATGATCAGGCCAGGGATTAGCATACTGGTGATGCTAAATGCCGCGTGGTTAGAACAGACGAGAGGGAAAATTAGGGGAAATTAGTGCCTCAATGTACATTTACACAGTTAAACATTTGTTCCTATTTTCTCAGTTTAATCTACATACATCTACTTTTTTCGCACAGTACTGTATATAACTACATAAATGAGCAGGTACAGTACACTAGTGTTATTTATCTTACAAATAAAAATGATAGGTGTTTCAGCATCAGATCTTTAGCTTGCTACGTGTAATGATGAATTACATGACAATAGCTGGGTTTATAGCCATCGGTTTACTGCTTATTTCCCCCCCTAGTGGAACATCAAAGCTCTTTAAACTTCTTTTAGTTACAGTTAGATACCTTTTATAGTTTATAGCTTAGACGTATTCAGTGGGTCGAATTGAAAAATTATATCAGTCTTGTCCCAGATATTTTGACACCTCTGGTCTAGGACCTTCATCTCTAAGCTCCATGATGGGTAACATTGCTCTCCACTGGCTGTGTGTTGTGCCATCTTCCATATGTTAGTGATGATAGATGAACCTGAGGTTTGGGGTGTTCCTTTACATGAGCCAAACCCAGACTCTTCTCTAGGAAGACCTTTTCCTCCTGGACGTAAGTTTCAGATAACATGGCACGGACTGTCTCTCGTCGGTATCATGAATTTTTTCCCTTCATACTTTCCAAATAGTTGTATGAGCAAAGAATCATCCGGGAATGTGGTTTTCATTAACTTTTGCTTTTTTTCAAGCTCCAGTAACCCACTAATTTCACAAATCCTTAGTGAGGAAAACTAATCAAACTCATATCCCTGAAGTCATCCAGTTTAGCCTGTGGCAATCTCCTCTGATGACAGTTTACTTGATGTGGCCTCAGTTAACTACTATGTAAAACT
Organism: Clarias laeviceps; assembly: GCA_030014305.1. Lineage (NCBI taxonomy): Eukaryota > Metazoa > Chordata > Actinopteri > Siluriformes > Clariidae > Clarias > Clarias laeviceps. The sequence goes on from JAQMYJ010000037.1 coordinate 10,041,037, forward strand.
CTCCATATTATACTCTAGATATTTGTAGGTGTGGGTTAAAAGTCTTAAGATAAAACTATATAATGAAGTCTTATAAATCAGTTTTTTTGTTTTTGATTTTAGTATTTCTGGGAAAAGCAAACGTCAATCCTGCATTTTTTTTTCTTTCATGAGTTGGGTCTAGAAGACCTAGCCTCGTTCTATGGTATCATTAAAAGTAAATTGGTCAGGCCACAGGGAGTGAAGTGTTGTCATCCTCTGTGAGTTACTCACCCCATGTCCCAGCCCTCCCCACCTTCTCCTTGCATCCAGTGAATAAGCTCTTGCATATGCATGGTGCTTTGGGCATGGAGTGGTCCTGTTTTTCTGAGCTAGTACAGCGCAGGCATCATGTTTGACCATTAGGGGCCGCTTGAAAAAGCTTGCTCAGCCACCCTGATATCATTGCAGCACTCCCTCCTCTTCCACCCAAGAATGTGCCGACTTCCCCCCCTCCGAGCAACACTACGAGCCCAGATGCCTCCGGTAAGACTGGTGCTTCTTCCTCAACCATATGTTACTCCATTCCATGTCTTGTATGTTTTTATTTCTGTACGGAATATGTCATTTTTTCACTTCATATCTCATAGTTTAATAATTTTTTACTGTTACTGTGAAGCAGATGTGAAAGCAGTGGACACATCAGCGAACACGAGCAAACCCTCCATAGCGGATCTGGACACCATTTTCGGCCCAGAAGACTCCACTAACCCTGCAGACAGTGCTGCAGACAAGTGGGTCTGCTTCAATGACGAGTCACCTCAAAGACCACCACTACCAGAAGAGCCACCTCCTCCTTTACCAAAATCTCCACCACCTCCTGAAGAACCTCCACCCGAACCACCAAGAAACACTACACCGTCCCCACCAGCCCCCATTCTGTCACCCAAAGATCCTTTCCTCCCCAAATTGCCCTCTCCTCCAGTTGCGGTAGCCCCACCTCCTCCGGATGAACCCCACCATACTAATGCTGAACCGCCTCAGCCTGATACAGATGTGAGGTCTGAATCAGCCAAGACGCCACCTTGTGCTCTGGAGATTAATGCACGTACAATCCCCCCACCACTGGCCCTTAACCAGAAGGATAAGAACAACCCTGAGGAAGGCAATGCAAAAGAGGACCCAAGTGAAAGCAGTGCTTCACCCAAAGAGATCGAGCAGGGCCCGAAATCAACACCACCACCTCCTCCACCTCCCACATACAGGGCTGTGGTGTCATCTCCTGGGCCTACACCTCCAGTCACGAGTGGAGTAAGTGGCAGCGGTGAGTCATAGCAGTGCACCATAAAAAATAAAAAAAACGAACACATAGAGCTTAGTTCATGTTGTACATTTTGTTTTAAACGTTCAGAAGAAGTCATTAGTCTTTGGCACATTAAATTAAGAATGACTCAATTTCATAAATACATATGGGTTGTAAATATATGATGTCACTGTAAAAAACGTTTATTATTTAAACACTAATACAAAGTTATTCGAACATGGTGTTTCTTAACTTCAGTAAGGTGTGAGTCAGATCCACATCGAACGCTGAGATCCAAACTGGTCAACACTAGTACTAAAAATGGATTTATCTCCATGCTTTGGCTAGGGCTGGGCAGTAAATAAGAGAAAATTAATCGAAACTGACATTTACCTCTAATTGATGCAGTCTTGCCCATGCTAGTTATTGAATTTTTCAAATTCTGTTCAAAAAAATCTGCTTCTACTTTCCCGACTGTTCGTTTTCATGTGTTTTCTTGTCGCCTTTAAAACACACCACCGTATGTGTAGCCACCTGACTCCGCTCCAGCCAGTTTGTGACATGGAAGCAACATGGAGGAGAAAACTTTCATCAGAAAAAAACAATAAATAAATCTCGGCTTCAATACTGGACCATGTTTACAGTACAAACCCTGTCAATAAAATATGAAGCAACAAACTCAAATAATTATTTAATAAATAAAAAAAATATTGTTCAACAAATTAATAAATAAAAAATGTATTGTTCATAATCAAGGTAGAATGTTCAATTAATTAGTTAGTGATATTGATTTGTAGTCATATAATCACCCAGCACTAGCTTTGGCCCATTTAATGCAAAATAGTTTTTTAAAACTGGGAGAAGCCTGAAGTTAAATAACTGATTTTATGTTTTTATTAAGTACTAAATAGAAAATGACACTGACACTTCCTGTTGCAGTAAATAATCAAAGGTCATATCATGCGATGTAACTTCTTATTAAGCAAAGAAAAAAAAATACATATTATATTTTTGTCAATTTGTAGTTATTTTTAATGTTTTGGAACAGTCGCAAAACAAGATTGTTTTTGTAAGCTCAAAATTAATCAGCAAGGTTCTAAGACATATAAGAAGCTGTTGCCTTTCTCTTGATTGTTAATAAGAGAGAAAAAAAAAATGCAGCTTGTTACTAAGAAACATCAAAGGACAAAACAGCCAGAAGAATAGCTTTCCCTCTGACTGCGGCACAGCACAGGAGACACTGGAGAAACTTCCCAAAAAGTGTTAAATAAAAATCTCCACACAGTAAACTTCACTGTGAAAAGTGTACGTTTTTCTTTGTTACATTACAAACTTGTGTTTTAATCAAGTTACTGTTTTAGACGGTGCCACACGGGTTCATGTGGAATGCCTGCTACATTCTAACTACAACATTAAAAGTGCATGTTTCTGTAATCCTGTGATTTGCCTTGCAATCAGGAGCTCTGGCAAGCGAGCTTCAAGAATTCAACAAGCATCAGGCAAAAGCCAAGTAATAAGAACTAACATGACTGAAAAGCGAGGCTCTTGATAATTTCTTACCAAAACCAATAGGCAAAACCCTTGAGCTCTTTCACAGTTCAATTCGATTTATTGGCAGAATTGACTTGTACTGTATAGCACGTTAATCAACAGTGATTGTTGCAAAACAGCTTTACAGAATAAAAAAAAATACAGAAATAAATGAGTAAAAAGGTAAGGAAAACAATATCAATTATAATTGTCAGTTTGTGTCTGTGATAATGTACTGTAGTGTATTTCACACTAACTAGAGTTAAAAATGTAATGTAATTTATACCAAATAAAATCATGGTATTCCTCCTCTGTTAGCTAAACGTTGTTGATTTTCAGGCTCCTCGTCCCCTGTACACCCTGTGACGCCACTGGCTGCCAGCAGCCCCCCTCCGCCCCCTCCTCCTCCACGACCACCCTCCCGTCCCAAACTAGCTTCTGGGAAAGGCAGCGTTGGAGAAACGGTATGCGACAACACAAAGTTTCTAATACACACTAACATGATTAGCAGTGGCGCAGGTTACTGTATATTTACATGAAATGCAAGTAGAGCACGTAGTTTAGTAGCACTACGTAGCTACCTGCCTTTAGTAGCTACCTGCACGTAGTTTAGTAGCATAGTATACGTGGTAAAATCCGAAAACTATCTGGACGCTAAAAACTGGTTCTTAATGTATGTTTCTCCACATAAGGATGCAGAGTTTCCAAATGAAAATAAAATGCATTTTTTGGGGGCAAAATCTAATTTTTATTTTATTTTTTCAGTACATATTTTATCCCCAAAATTATTTGGAAAAGTTTGTATGTTATATATAATCTTCTAAATACTTAGATGTCTGAATTCAAATTCGTCTCATCTGCAAAATATTGACTATGTAAGGAAACCATCAAATTCTAATCAGTGTAGTTTATAATCAGATCCCGACTCTCAAAATATTCACTTTTTTTCAATTTTATTAGAAAAAATGCTAAGCACTATCTTAGGCTTTTTTTCCAGTACAAATGTGCAATGTCTGTAGAGAACCCTCTTAAAACATACAGTACATTACCAAAAACTACTTATTAAAAAACTAATTCAAATCAAATATTACTTTGAGGGAAGTTCTTCTCATTTTGAACAGCACTACAGATCAAGCCTCACTCAAACAAAGACGCAATATTGATAGGGGGCTAATTGGGCACAATTTGGGCATTTTCATTTATTTTTTTAAGTTAAGCCTTTATTCGTCACACATACATTACTGCACAGTGAAATTCTTTATTCTTCACATATCCCAGCTTCTTGTTAGTAGGCAGGGGTCAGAGCGCAGGGTCGGCCATTTTTACGGTGCCCCTGGAGCAGACAGGGTTTAAGGGCCTTGCTCAAGGGCCCAACAGCGGCAACCTGGCAGAGCTGGGGCTCGAACCGCCGATCTTCCGATCCGTAACTCAGAGCCTTAACACACTTGAGCCACCACTGCCCCATAGCACAAGGACTGCTAAAATTCTTTGTTTTCTGAACCTCTTTCCTTTTCTCGTCACACAGAATCGACCCTTCAGCCCTCCGGTTCACTCATCGAGCCCTCCACCTTTAGCACCTCTGGCACGAGCAGAGAGCACATCCTCGATCTCGTCCACCAACTCCCTCAGTGCTGCCTCTACACCCACTGTCGGTAAAGAGCTCTCCGTATCTGTGTCAGGTGTGACTCCATTCTTCCTGCTCTGTCTGTATACCTTTGCAAATCGAAATAGATTTGCAAAGCCCAATGTGGCTGCCTAGCTAGATTGTCACCTTTTTTTTCTTTTTTCTTTTTGGTCTAGCATGCAGGTTACATGCTTTATTGGTATTCTTGATGTAAGGGTGGTGTGTGTCAAATGTTCACTGTAATAAAAAAAAATTCTGCTTCTGTTTTAACCAATTATCTACTCTTTGATTAGAGTACTCCATAACTTTTCCTGGAGAGAAAATACAAGCGATTCATTATGTGCGGATTGATATTGCTCTGGAGGCGAATTGAAAATCAACACACATCAGTTACACATAAATAGTTATGTGTTGGATTTGGATTTTGAATGTGTCCCAGGGTTGCGAATTTTAACACAATATTTCGGATTAGCGTAATGGAATTATGTTGCCTAAAGCAGCAGGAAATGAATGAACAGGAGTTTGAGTTGTGATAATGATGTATGCAGTATGTCTGGAGCCCTTTTTCATGCAATCCATTTAAGTTACATTTTGTTCATTTGTCATTTTCAGTTTGTACTGTGTGTCTGTGTCGCGTGACCTTGTCTTGTTGTGTTTAAAGCCTGTTTTTTTCCCCTTATAATATTTGTCGTTTTGATTTGAATTGCTTTTATCATTTGTTTCTGTTTTGATGTCTGTCTCGTCTTGTGTTTCGCGCTGACGTTTTGTCTGATGTCGGAAGATGACGTTTTTGTAGACAAACTGCCCAGCTTTGAGAGGCGAGCTGACCTCCTAGCAGGTACGGTATGGGACCTTTTTAATTCGGTGGCTGATTTGGATTTGAATACAAATTTAACTCATGCCTTTCAAATGCCTGTGGTACCCACAATGCATTTGAACCAACTGGCATAAGATCTATTCAAATTCTATATTTTGCAGTATTATTATTAGTACTAGTATTAGTGAGTTCATCTTTGTCCTACTCCCTTATTTTTCCTAGAAAAGGAAAAAAAAATCCCCTACACATACACACCATAGATATTAAATACCACCCTTAATGTCAACAATACAGAAGGCAGAAACAACTTCAACATTTTACATCAGGTTTTCCCCATACTCTCATAATTCACTCCATTTGCCTGAAAAGACATTCATTCATTGTTCATCTAAGTACACACTTCTGTCATAGCATTGCCAACACTGTCTCCATAAGCTTAGCTGTGTATCATTCAAAGTGTTTCCAAAGAGCGTCTGTCTCCCAGGATGCGCTTCAGAACCTGATAGAGACCATCCTCGAGCCAGACACCGGACACACTCAAGCACACACAAGGCCTCTGTGAGTTTGACGTCTGGTCTGGAAAGTTGCCCAGAGAGCAGCAATGCTAATCAGTATGCCTCTCTCCTCTCTTCTGAGAGTGGGGTTTATTTCAAACATTTGACCTGGGTTTAAACTTCTCCTGCATTTAGTTAATGGCTATGTGAAAAATCTTGGATTCTTGAATGCCACAAATAATACACTTCAGAATAAAAATGAGGAACATGCACATTGCTTAAGACTTTTAAAAATGATGTATCCACTTCAAAACCTCTTCGAAATCATTTTGAGTTACACTCTCTTAATCTATCTTACTCTTCTATGTCACTCATTAGTGCCCCCTGCTGTCTGTTATCTATACCACAGAGTTACAGTTTCCCCTTCTCCAAGGACCAGAGAAGTACACAGAAGCATAAAAATATTACTAATGGCCGTATCTTTTTCTAAATTTATTTGGAACAGGATTAACAAGGAAAAAAGTTAGTAACAAGTTGACACCAAAATCAACCATACTTCAATTTTAACTGATTTTGAATACACAATAGTTTTAGTAAACATTAAAGATAATGACAGATCTTTTCAATGTTTAGGAGAGTAAACCAAGTCTATGATTTCATGATTTCTGATGATAGCTTCACGTTTTATAAATGTCCAGGTTTGAGATGTTCCCTTATGCCTAAAACAAGTTACAGCATGTTGTACTGTATTTATAACACCTAGAGTATTTATAACTGGTATTCAGATCTTTGGAAGCCAGAATGGAGGCCAGTCTGTGATATCTGAGCTCCTGCCCCTATTTAGTCAGTATGATGCACACACATGCAAGCACATGGACTTTATAAATATCAATCGTATACGTACAGTTTGTTTATTCACAGTTTTCATACCAAGCTCGAATTGTTCAGCTGACACAGAGTTTGAGTATGAAATATTATATAAGGAAAACATTATAGTTCATGTATCATGCCCCACATCTCATGTGTAATTTCTGAATCTTTTATGAATGACAACCTTCCCAACTGGAGCCCTTTGACCTAATCCCCTGGCCTCTTCTCTGTGATGTTACTCATGCTAGTGTCCTTCTCTCCCCCTTTCCCCCACATCCTCCCCTTCTCATCCTTCTGCCTTCCCTCCTCCCCTCACACAGAGACAGACCAGCCCTCCCTCGTATGGTTTGACAGAGGCAAGTTTTATTTAACCTTTGAAGGTAAGTCAGGTTTTTTCCACCCTAGGATGTAGCGCGTACACGCACTCGAGTCTTATCTCCCCGTCTCCTCATCCACTTCTCCCTCCATCAGTCACTCCTTCGCCCACAGCGACTCCTTCGTTTTGGTCACCCAGTGCCTCCTTCCTGCTCACCCGCTCTCCTCTGCATCACAGCACTCATCTGCTCATGTAACGCAGGAGCCTGACCTTTTATTGGGAATTACTTTTTTCACGTCCGGCACTAACCTGTCATCACTGATTAAATGCTTTGTTTTTTGGGGGTCTCTAATTTTTTTTTGTCTTTGGACTAGACAGTTCAGCTTTTAACTGCATGTATTTTGGATGCATTTATTCTTGATTTAATCACCTTATCATCTTGGCACCCGTGTTCATGGTTGAGTTTATTTTATGTACAGTACATGCGGCATTTGCACCATTAATTGTTTGTTAATGTAAGTTTCTGTTTATTATTTACTAGCCTGGTATGCTAAATAAACTGGCATGTCAGTGTATATATATATATAGTTTCCTGAATCACTGAGATAATATTATTCTAATTAGTTGACAAATAACAAATGAATCACAAACCTTTTTTTCTGTGACGTGTATATATGTGTGTGTGTGTGTGTGTGTGTGTGTATATATA
>JAQMYJ010000037.1:10048669-10081958 GCA_030014305.1 Clarias laeviceps
TATAAATGCAGTTTTTGTGTGTGCTGAATGTTCTTCACAGACATGTTCATATAAGCACTCGAAACCTCCCAGAAACATCAACTGAAACTAGGAATTTTTAGGAACTCATCTAACATTATGATAGTTAAAGCTAGTGATATGGCTTCTAAAAATTTTCAAATATGAGTGCAATATAAAGAGAACATTTTCAAATATATGCCAATGTGGCAAAATGTTGCCTTTATTTTGGCAAATATTCTTAATATTTCAAGATTCCAAGGCCTCATTTGTGGCAGTCGTGGCTCAGGCTGTTTGCTGATCAAAGGGTCAGCGGTTCGAGCCCTGCTATTGCCAGGTTGCCACTGTTGGACCCTTGGTTACAGCCCATAACTCTATGCCTATACAAGTGTCACAAGGTGAAGGGTAACCCACCTACAAAAAAAGTGGATGTGTCACTAACATAAAAAAGTACTTTTTGAAATGTATTCATTTAAATTGGAGCCTTGGGGTGCAAATTTGACAAAATTTTGTTTCTTCAATTGTAATAATTTGCACACTATCCTTGAAGTGACTTTCAGGTTTGCTTTAAATTGCATAATTCATTCTTTTTGTTTGCTCGAATTTTGCTTTTTTTTGCAACCCAGAGTAAATCAGCTTATGGTGGATTTGTGGTTCAGGGGTAAAATCCGCACCTGAAACATAGGTGTTACACCAATCCCAGTCACGAGCCAGTACTTGCAGGTTTCACGCCCAGATAACGTAACAGCCTCATAAAGAGCATAAAACGTGTTCCACAAATACATGGAAAGTACCCGTTGTGGCGACCCCTAATGGTAGCAGACAAAAAAGGGAAGAAGTGACTCAGGACTCAGATTGCCAGGTTATTCAGTATCCAGAGCTAGTTACTAATAAATCATCAACTAAGTAGATGTTAAAAAAAGTCACATGTGTCCAGTAATTATGGTCCTACATACAGGTACATACACAAAGGTGAAGCTTAAGTCTACCTCTTTAATTCCATGTCAGGCAGTTAGTTTAAGGTGCCTGTAGATAGAGAAGGCAAGGGTTGTATTTGTAAGTAGTTCTTTACCTGACTGTTATACATGTACTGTGTCTTCAATCATCTTTTATGTTTGTTACTTGTTTTTTTTCCTTTTTCTTTCAGTCTTTTCTTACACATTGTAGATGTCTTTATGTCTCCATTACATCATACTTAATCGTGTATATATGTGTGTGTGTGTGTGTGTGTGTGTGTATTCCAGGTTGCTCTCGTGGGCCCAGTCCCCTCACCATGGGCGCCCAGGACACCCTGCCTGTGGCCGCAGCATTCACAGAAACAGTCAATGCTTACTTCAAGGGAACTGATCCCAGCAAGTAAGCCTACTGACATATTTGTTTATAATCCAATAAGATCTTGCTAAATGCAATATTAATATACAGTCCTATTGTGAGCACAAATAGGTAACATTTACATGGCCGCATTATCCATTAGTTTAATCTCACTGTCCATCTTTTAGGTGTGTGGTGAAGATCACGGGTGAGATGGTGTTATCCTTCCCGGCTGGCATCACCAGGCATTTTGCCAATAACCCCACACCTGCAGTGCTAACTTTTAGCATAACCAACTATAGTCATCTGGAACATGTCCTTCCTAACCCCCAGTTACTGTGCTGGTAAATAACACTTCTAACATACTTTTATTGTCTACAGTATATGTTCTCATCTCAGGACAGCCAGGGCAGAAACACATACTGTTCCACTGTTTTGAGATTTTTGACATGTTCCTTTTCGACCTCATTCTATTGAAACGATAACATTTTTTCTAATGTCAAGAACAATGTATTTTATTTGATTATTTTGACTATCTGACTTATTGATCTGGGCAATATTTCAGCTCTTGCGTAATTTTTTTCCCCTTCAAGTCAGCTGATGGTGACTCATACAGTATTTGACTAATCAGCAGAGACCATCGCCTTCATTGCCAACTTCATTCTTGGCTGTTTGTTTACACACTAGGACTAAAAAAAATTTTTTTTGATTATCCATGTTAGGATCTGACCTACGTACATCTACTGTACATTGTCCCGCCATTGTTTCCACAGTGACACCACCCAGTCCAAACCCAACTCCAAGGAATTCTGGGTGAACATGCCGAACCTCATGACCCACTTAAAGAAGGTGGCTGAGCAGAAACCTCAAGCCACATACTACAATGTAGACATGCTGAAATATCAGGTAGGATCTCATCTTACCGGGCAATGGATGCTAAATTCATTGAATAAAATAACATTTCCTTTACAAAATAATAAGGTGTGTGATAGAATCTTCAATATAAACACATATTGTCTACACTGTGTGTATCAGGTATCAGCACAGGGTATTCAGTCTACTCCTCTGAACCTGGCCATGAACTGGAGGTGTGAGCCCACCAGCACTGATCTAAGAATAGACTACAGATACAATGGCAGTGCCATGACTACACCAGTGGCTCTCAATAATGTGCAGTTCCTCGTTCCTGTTGATGGCGGAGTCGGCCAGCTCCAAGCTGTCCTTCCTCCAGCTGCCTGGTAATAAAATCTAAATAATAATCTAAACTTCTCAGTCATAGTGAAACCACATTATTTATACTAACTGCACTGAACTGAACCGTTTATTCTACCAATCACAAGTCATTTTAGTGAAATTATCCCTGAAATATGAAATACAGACATTGTGATCTAACAGAATCAGATTTGTTATTGTATTATTAAATGCAACATAAATTTTACATTATTGTTTATAAAAGTTGGTATGCATTGTTAAAATTAGCCAATTTTTTCCAGCTTAAAAAAAAGAATAAATCTAACAATAATTAAAGGACTAAAATGTGACTAATGTAAATTTAAATCATAAGACTAAGACTAAAATAAATTAAAATAAGTTGCCAGAAGTAAAACTGCTTTTCAGTATTGACCATCATTACTTCCTTTTTATGATTAAGGGTATACGGGTTCTTTCTAGCCACTTAGTTTTGGACAGGTAGTCTTGGACCATGTGTTTTGGGCTACTCATGAAGGACAGTATTTTATTCAAGTTGGGCTAAAAACCATACATGGGAAAGTACCCTAATTACGTACTGTATGTTATAACTCAACTTTCTTCATGTTGTGCTTTTTTACTTTAAAAGTATCAAGTCAGCTTATTGCTAATTAAAAGAAAATACCTAAAAAAGTCAAGGAATATGGTTACACATTAGGTAATTATATCTAGAAACAGTTTTAAAATTAAATTTCACTTGGATTTGAATATCCTTAAAACATTTCCCCCAAAATATTATGTCTCTGAAAGCAATTTCTCCTGTAGAATTTTTAATACAAGGTATTAAACAAAGATGATTTATACCAGGCTTCACATGCATAGCAGTTTGATAAGGTGCAGTTGTGGCTAAAAGTATTAGCGACAAAAGTGAAATTCATTATTTTAATGAAATTCTTAGTTGTTTAAAATAATTACAATCAAGATGAAATGAAATGAAATTTCTATACAACAATCAATATTTAGTATAAATTCCTTTATTCTTCAAAACCTGCTGCATCGGGCTGGGCATAGAGTCAAAAAGACGTCCTCAGTACTCTGGTGTCACGTTCTATAAAAATATCTGTAGTTAATATGAAATGATTTAGAAAAGAGTGCTTTCTTAAATCTTTTCATGATTTCTTGCTCATTAAATGTAAATCTATAGTGTTTTATTATTTGTCTTATGTCTTGGGAGACAAATTGAAAATGAATTAAAACCTTTATAGAGCTTGTCTACTTTTTTCAATTTAAAAGTCATATGAGTAGAATTATGTGAATTAGTTCTTTTTCTTTGATCAGATACATTATTGTCTTGTAGAAATCTTGAAATGTAAATGAAATTGAAACCTTTTAGTTCAAATAAAAACACTTTAGTTTTTTCATACCTTTTTCATACCACTTTTCATACCTTACTGGGCCTTCCAGGCTTTATTGGTCACCTTTCATTCATAACTGTTTTATTACATGTATGGTTTATGTAAGAAATTGTGCCAGTTTAAGCATTTTTTTGCTTTTATGCGCTTTGACACTTAAATGAAAACATTTACTCTGAATTTGTAGATACAGTATGTGAAATAATGCAGTGTGCTGATCCTATTGTAGGCTAGTTTATGAGTACAGCTTGAAAGAGGAGTGGATTAAGGCCATGCTGCAGAGTGCTGAGTCTGACAGATGATGATTTTTTTTTTTTTCATTTGGTCTACTTAGGAATGCTGAACAGCAGAGAATCCTGTGGAAGATCCCGGATATCTCACAAAAGTCTGAGAATGGAGGTGTAAAAAAAAAAAAAAAAAAAACATGCCCAAAATTTTACTTGATCTCATTGTCTCTTATTTAATCTAGCTGCAGCCCACATTGCCCATTTCATCTATTGGTTCACACCGCTCTTACTTTCTCCTCCAGGTGTTGGCTCCTTGCTGGCACGATTCCAGCTAACAAATGGCCCCAGTAAGCCAGCGCCTCTGGCAGTGCAGTTCACCAGCGAGGGCAGCACACTGTCCGGCTGCGACATCGAGCTCCTCGGCTCTGGATACAGATTCTCCCTCATTAAAAAGAGGTTTGCTGCAGGTAAGGAAGAAAGCTATTGATAAGAAAGTGGCGTCTTGGCACTTTAGGGTTAACCATAAGGATTATAGTACATAAGGATTATAGTATATCATGTATAAGATCATTAAACTTGTGTCTTTATTTATTGCAGTAAACGACTGCCTTTTCCAGTTACAGCTGGAATTGTTCCCAATAATTAAAAACTCAAAAATATTTTCTGATATTTTGAAGTTAAACCAAAATGGTAATACATGTTGCTCTAAAGCATTTGATTGACTATGTGCTTGATTATACCAAATATTGTAAATGCTGTAAAACTTAATGTAAAAATGTAATGTAATGTAAAAAAAAAAAAGGTTGGAAAAGTCCACTTTTCGTCGACTAGGGAAGGGTTTGATCAAATATGTTAAATATATCTAAGCAGTTAAAGAATGTCACTAGAATGCACCTTGCTGGAGGATTATTCTGGATCTTGTCTTAAAATACAGTATTACCGTGTTTATTCTGTAAAACTACTCAAATCTTCCTCTCTTTATAGGAAAATACCTGGCAGATAACTAACCTGCACTTCAGCCCAACTCAGAAGAGTGTGTCTTTATGGACTAAATGAAATTTACTCAAACCGTAGGAGAGATGATCACTCTGACCTCTGACCCGGCTCTTTTAGGGATCTTTTCCCTTTCTAGATGTCTGACCCAGGCAGAGGCCACACTCCAGCAGTATTTTTAGAGTGTACTTCTTGTATTTGTAAAATCGTAAAAAAACAAAACAAAACAAAAAAAAACATTTCGGAACTGTATCGCTGCTGTTAGACAGCATGGGTTTCTCCTAAGACTAGCCTGTCGTCTGTCTAACGTCTAATCGTTGAACTCGTTGGCTGTGGCTGCCTGAATACTTTATATCTCTCTAAACACACCATCAGTGTTAAAGCTGTTGTTAAAGCGAAGGATGAAAAGCTTGAGGTTTTTCTGCAGATAGAGAAATATTCTGGAGCCCTGAATGTGTTTCCGAACTGACACGATGCTTCAGATTGAATATTAAACCGTTCAGGATTCGGCCTGCCGCTTCTTGACATTTGAGGCAGATCATTAAATATACTTTTAATTAAGTAAGATGAAGGAAAAGAAAGGTTGCAGCAGATTCAAACCATTAACGTAAAGTTTTTGTGCTCCTGTTTAGCACGTAAAGTCTCGTCCTGTTTTAGCTCCTGTTTTAGGCAGCCACAGCTGAATCTATGTCTTGCTTGCGATTGTATTTAAAAAAAAAAAAAGATTTCTTTCCATTGAGAAAAAAAAAGAGCTGTTTAAAATGTAATTTAAATGGATAATATATATCTTGAAGGGCGTTTGGTGTTTTTCCTCATACTGGTGAATAGCCTTTCTGTTGTTCCTAAGACAGCAGTGTTAGACTTTGGAGTACATCGCTCTATTTTTATTTATTCCTGATCATTTGTTGTACAAAAAAAAGAGAAACAAAAAATCAGTGACTGTATCTGTATAAACTTTGAATGGTATAACAGTTTAGGATCCTTAAAGTTATAAATATTTTTTTTGTTTTTGTTATCTGTGTAGTTGGGTAAACTGTGTACAGTATAATGCGGAGGTATAATTTTTACATTTATTTCAGATATAATTTTTTAAAAATCAAGCGCAACAGAGAATCGAGCTGTATGTATAAGGGTAGGGGGTGGGGGGGTGGGGGTTTAAAGTGGATGAATACTGTATCGGCGTGGGTGGATCATGCTTTCTGAAAGCAGTGTTACGTGTTCCTGCACTATTAGTTAAAACATGAATTGGTTTCGGACACCACTTTTACACCACGTTCACACCATTGTGCTGTCTTCTCATCTTCCTGTGCATTTTCTTTGATGTCTCGAGCATGAACCCTTGTCAAACACCCCAGCGCTTGTGTTCATGTTTTTTTTTTTTTTTTTTTTTTTTTGTGAATCATAACGTCTCTGTGAGATGGCAAGGATAAGGTTTGGTGAGTGGTTAGTATGACCAAAAAAACACTTCTTCCTTCTTTTTTCTTCTTTCTTTCTTTTTTGTATTTGTGTATCTCAAAACTTTCCCCAAAAGAGAATAAGCTGCATATTTTTAAATGTTATGAACTAATAATAAAGTCTGAAAAATATTGTTTCTTGTGGAAAGAATAATACCACTGTGCTACTTTTAAACTTCCCACATGCTATCAGATATGAAGAACAAAAAAACGAAAGAAAAAAACGTCCTCCTATCACATAAAATGACTGCTGTAGAGAAAACACTGGTGCTTTGAGAAAGTTTATTCATACTTAAGTTTTTTTTTTTTCTAATTCATACCTGCTGTGTTTGTGGAGGATCAGTGTAATGGCCTTTAACAAGAACACAATGTTTTGCGTTAAGATAAAGACATTTTTCTCCATCCAAACCGAAGTGTTGTCCAGGCTGTGCTTGAGAGGCAAGAAGCTGTGCTGTATGTCAGTCAGGTACTGTAACTGAAGTGTGTGTGAGTGTGCGTATGTGAGGTTGTGCGCATGTGTGACTGTTGTTAGATCATTCTAGAGTTTTCCTGCCAGCAACATGTGCAAGCTGTGTTTGTACAGACAGTGTTAACGATGAACTCGAGATTCTTTGCTCTTTCCAAATCAATAAAAGATGTAAGCCGAGTGTATGAATGTTTTTTATACACATCAAATATATACATCTTGAGAGTGACTTATGAATTAATTACTGTAGTATCATTTATCTTCTGTTATCACGTTCTCCTGATAAGATCGAGGTGAATCGTCCAATATTCATAGGACATAAAGTGCGAATACACAGTTGATCGCAAGGCACTGTGCGCACACACACACACACACGCAGTCATAGGCAGTTTATTTGTTAGCATGTTTTTTGGAGGTGGGAGAATAACTGGGATCTCAATAGGTGAAGATCTTAAATAAACTGTAACCCAAGCGCCAAGCCTATGTTGCTAACTGTATGAAATTTACTGACGGTATTAAGTTTATACTGTATCATATTGCAAACTGTTGGATATTGGAAATATTATATTGGAAAAGGAACCACAAGATTGACCATAAATTGGGAGCAGCTTGTGCAATGATGTGGTCGCTGTACTGAACCTTCGGGGTGGAGAAGGAACTAAGCCATAAGTCCAAGCTCTCGATTTACCAGTTGGTATACGTCTCTACTCTCACCTTCAGTATAATCATGAGCTTTAGTCATTATGAGTAATGACAAAGGACAAGGTCATGAACACGAGCAGCTGAAATTCCTCTCTGAAATCAGGTGAGAAGTTTGGAGTAAACTTACTTCTCCTCCGCATGAAGGGTAGCAGAGCATGAGGTGCTCTGGACATCTGATAAGGTGACCTTTTTTTAGAGATGTACCAGTCACAGCCAGCTGGATGGAGGACCGACCCAGTATACGCTGGAGGGATTATATCTCAGCTGACCTGGGAGTGGTTAGGTGTCCTCTAAAAGGAGCTAAAGGAAGTTGCTGGGAACAGGGACGTCTGGGCATCTCAGATTCTACTTCTACAGTACCACCTTGACTCTGAATTGGACTAAATGGATGTATGACCTTATATAGTTTAAACGATGGCATTTATAATTTATTTATTTATTCATTTATTTATTAATTTGTCAAATTTTTCATCACATTAATGAACATTACTGCAAGTGCACCAGAGAAAATTAGCCAGAGGCTAATTTTCATCTACTGTTGGTGGACAGATCTTATAATTCTCATAAACCTAAAAATAAACTGTAAAATTAGACATAAATATACAATTATGCATAAATACACATACATTGTGCGGTATATACTAATGATTTACAGAAAAACAACACAATTTTATGATCGCAAGGGGAAAAAAAATCAGATTTGGTGTTGGCACAAATTATTATTATTTTTTTTTGCAAATGTGCTGTATGTTGTTTGGCTATGCAGATCAACTGGAAGTGACTTTATGTGATGCGCATTAGGAAAATCCTGACTGTCCAAAAGTGACTGTCCAATCACCAGTTCTAGTGTATATATATATATATATATATATATATATATATATATATACATATATATACATATATAGATAGTACATATATACTTGTATATCTTCATAAACTCAGAAAGCACAAGAGCAGCAAGACCAATAAATATCTCATAAACCAGTATAATTTCAATGTATTTCAGCATCTTTTCCAGTTTAAAATTTTATACTTTGGGGGGGGGGGGGGGGAAGAAGAAAAGAAAGAAAGAACATGAAAAAACAGACAAATCAAATTATGCTGTAACATTTATTAGACAAAAAAATGTCAAAATATACATTACAATCAAACTTCATGATTCTTCAGCACTCTTTTAGACACTTGGCATTGACTTGAACACAAAACCTGTTATGTTATATATATTTTTTAACAAACCCTCAAAACACTCCTATTACATTGAGACACACAGCATAAATAATACCCGGAAGATCTCTCTCACTTTCCAAAAACACATAGACACACACACACGCACACTGTAGAGCTTGTGAACTTGTAGAAAGAGTGCTTCTGGTCCTCAGCACAAGAGAGACAGGTCGTTCTTTCTGCAGCCCACCTGACAGCATATAGCAGTCATCATGGGGTTCAGGTCTCGGGTTGACAGATCAGACCTTGTACTCTCACTCAGCTCCTCGGTACTGCTCTGCTCTGAAAGGGAAAGCACTGTGGAACACACACACAAAAATCAGAAAGAATGCAACATTTTCCCTGGCAGTGTTAAAGACAGATAATTGTATTCGGATTAGCACTGTGATCCAACACAGATACAACCAAGAAGTGATAACCAATAAGCAGAAGTTATTAAGAGGGTTCAAGCGAGCATTAATTTCCGAAGGCCCAGGATCCAGAGATGTCTAGTTAGATTATAAAATGGCACAGCAGAGATAATCCAGTTACACAACATGATGTATCTATTAGAAATGCATGTTAGCATAGCTGATCATAATTACACTGAGTAACAGATCAGGCCTGGGTTCTGGCACTGGCATAATGTCTGTTCATTCAGAAATCTGGATGTAGATGCAGAATCTGGACAATAAATATAAGTTTTAATCTGTAAATTAAAGCAAATTGTATCAGAGTATGAGGTTGGTGGATTATTAATGAACAAAGAGAGAGAGAGAGAGAGAGAAATGCTAATAGGCTAATGTTAATCAAGGAAACCAGAGAGAAGTGGTAGCGTATTTGTTAAGGTAAACAGGCTACTGATTGCAAGTTTGTTAGATAAAAGCATCAACCAAATGTAATTAATTCAGTCAAATGACAGTAGGTGATCTTCACTTTCTGGGTTTGTGGATGGTATGTGCACGTCCCAAAAAAAAGTTTACAACCACATCCTTCTCTTTCCTTAAAATATAATCTCACCTGGATACTGGAGACATGCACCTCGAAACCACTTTAATCATTTAAAGCTGTCCTGTACTTAATCCAGGACTCCTCTCCATAATACACTCATAACAATTACATTTAGGCATTTGGCAGACACCCTTATCCAGAGCGACTTACATTTCTATTCTATTATACATCTGAGCAGTTGAGGGGTAAGGGCCTTGCTCAAGGGCCCAACAGGGACAACTTGGTGGTCATGGGCCCTTCTGAACCATAGTCCAATGCCTAGACCCCTGACCCCTTATAACTTTCAACAGACTTATTACTGTTTGCCTTCCATACTGTATGTTATAGCTGTATACTGTAATAGGTTATAATCCCACAATCTACTGTAGTGTCACTCAGAAGCGGATATGTTACCTTCTGAGTCTGGTTCCATTCAATTTTATTTATATAGCACTTTTAGCAATGGTCATTGTCTCAAAGCAGCTTCACAAAATTAAAAGAAGATTATGGAAATGTGTAGGAGAAAGTAAAAATGTGTATAGATCATAGTGATCTGATTGTCCTTGATGAGCAAACCAAGGGTGACCGCGATGGCGGCAAGGAAAAACTCCCTGAGATGGCAATAGGAAGAAACCTCGAGAGGAACCAGACTCAACAGGAAACCCATCCTCATTTGGGTGATAACAGAGATTAATTGTATCAGAGTATGAGATTATTATTAATAATTATTATATGAGTCATCACTTCATCCCCAATCCTTAATCAACATCCACATTTCTGTGGTTTAAACCTGCTTTGTAGTGATAAAATGACTATTGTAAAATGTGTTTATAGAAAGTGTGGATATAATCAGGACTCACCATCATTTTCCGGTGTAAGCAGCCTTCTCCACCTGGAGCCTCCACAAGTGTAGACCACGGCCCGGATGAATTCACGTCCACAGAGCTTGACCGCCTTGACCTCCGCCTGCACCTGCACCACGCTGCAAACAGCCCACAGCAGCAACAATGGCACCAGAGGCAACCGATAATTCGCTCTCATTGTGGTTCCTTCAGGTTCTTCCTTCCTCCTTTCCCGTTCTGTGCTTCTTTACTAACTTCAAGGCTGGAAGCTGGTCTGTGAAATCTCCTGTAACTTGTGCTCTGTTTATATAGAGGCACTCTCCATCCTCCTGGGCTGTTTCATCCAGTCCACCTCCCCTTCAAACTCCACCCTACTCACAGAGTCCCACTCAACTAAACATGTTTATAATATCTGCTGTGCTTAAAGGCATTTTTGACAGGTAGGTAAGTGCTTTACTGCCCCAATATAGAATCAAATTACATCCCTTTCAGGAAAGCACCTTGTCTCCTGACTGCTCCAGTATAATGGTTTCATTGCACTGATATCCTTCATAATGCAAAGCTAATCGAGTCATACCTCGAGCAACAGCCCTTCCCCTCCTTGCAAAACATACAATATCATAAATCTAATTGGCATATTATGTTCTCTAAAACCAGCTGGACTACAAATAAAATGTGGAAATGATTATGATCACTCTAATATGGACCATAATGGCTTTATTGTCAGAGCGACGTCTCCCTTGAGAAGGTTAATATGTCCCTATATGACTAAGATATAAAGATAAATGATTAATCATGTCACCAGGTCACCCTGGACAATAAAGGCTGTCCCAGACATCTTCATATTATATTTCAAGAAATTCACACTTTTTTTTTTTTTTCGGCAAAATGTAACATTACTGTATGTTCGAAATATTCTCTACATGACCCCCATGTCACAGAAATTGGACTATTAAAGATTAGAAATAATAATTGCTTGATTATTTTGCATTCTAAAATGCTTTTCTGCTCACCATGTTTTTTAAGAGTGATTATTTTAAAATAGAAACAGAAAGGCAATATACTGTATTATCCATAACAATAACACCACTGCCAGGTGAATTGAATAACATTATTAATTATATACAGTAGCAGTAAACCGGTCACAGGATCATGAGCACTCGATTGTCATCTACACCTGTGGGGAGCAAAGGCCAGCCTGCCTGGTCCAGTCCCGCAGAAAAGCTAATGTAGCACAAATTCCTGAAAAAGGTGGATGCTGGTTATGTTAGAAAGGTATCAGAACACCCAGTATATCACAGCATTTTGTGTGTATGTGGCTTAGCAGGCAAAGGTTGACCTGGCCTCTGAATTCCCCAGATCTCAAACTGACTGAGCATCCATGAGATGTGCTGGACAAACAAGTCTGATCCATGGAGGCCCCACCTCAGAACCCACTCCACCTAAAGCATCTGCCGCTGTCCAAATTATGTTGCTCACACTTATATAAATAAGGAAACAACATACAGTATTGTGCCTACATGTCACCAAATTATTTTTAACTAGGTGGTTCCAAGGTGATTTATACTGAACACCTTGCGTCAATTACTACAGTACATGACACATATACTGTAGGTTTTCCATATATAAAAAGTTCCATTGTCACACTGTATACATATTTCTAATTCATAGGTGTCGATATATGACATTTCAGTGTGAGAAGCTTAAACAATTCTGCCCATTCTCCTTTAAATCACTTTTTTTTTTTTTTATTTATTTAAAATTCAATTTAGTTTCTGGACACTGTTGTGTGTGAAATTCCAAGAAAAGCTGGTTTTTAAATATTCAAACAAGCCCATCTGGCACCAAAAACCATGCACAGGGATCACATTTTACCCCTATTCTGATCTTTAATGTGTCTTTAAATTTTTTTGTCACAATTTACAATATTGATTTGCATAATTTAAAATAAATTTTCCCCCAACAAGTCACCCGCATCTGCTGAGATTCTGGCACTTGGGTCTATAATGGATGGCTGTTATGCGCTGCCTAAATCATGTCCCGTATATAATCAGAGGCCCATTTAAGATAGACATCCCCTGTAGCTGCTGCTCTAGTGAAGCACTTCGGTGTGTTTGCTCAGAGCCATTGATTAAACCGCTCAGCACTAAACTGTTTGATTTACAGTAAAAGACTCTGAATATCAAACTCTCAGATGAATTATGGATTACAGCAGCTCATATAATGACAGCCATTTGCAGATCTGTAATGGGGTGTTGATGACACAGATGGGTTGTAATCTGTCGACAGTAATCTTCCTTCCCCCTCCATTAATTTTTAGTGTGTTACTCTTAAACCCATCACACCCCTCCCATTTTATTTTTATGATGAAGTTATCAAACATTAATTTCTTTCTTTTTCTCAGATTGGATTAGATTGGACCATATGTAACTCTGCTAACATCTAACAGTATATTCAAAGCAAAGTCTTGGTTAAATTTACTTAGTCATAACTAATTATTCAGAATTTAGTCTTCTGAATTTAACTTTTAGGCTTTATTTTAAGCTTCTTAAAGTTTTTAGTCTAAGTAGTGGCAGCTCTTTTCACAGAGGCAGGTACAGTAGGCTTCGCCATATAAAGAGTATATACTGTAGCACAGTGCCAAAGCCTTTCTTTTTTGTAAAAACTTATACATTTTTATTTATGACGTCATTATTACATCAGTACAATGAACATTTCTGATTTCCCAACATAAGTATTCCAGCAAAACATATATAAATATATACTGTATATATTTTTTTATTTGCATAGATTTTTAAAAATTATTATTATTGCTTTGATTATGGCACACATTCCCCATGGCATCACTTCAATAAGCTTATGCAAATGTCACCTTTATTTCCATCCAGAGTCACATTAATTTCTCTCCAAGATCTTGAATTGATGAAAGAAGAGTCAGGACACTGCATAAAGCATTTTCCAGCACATCCCAAAGATTCTTTGTGGGGTGAATGTCTAGACTCTGACCAACAGAAGGAACCACAGATTCTAACACTATCCCCACAGGCTTGTACAAAAAGGCATCGCTTCATCCATCACTCTGGAACAGGGTAAATCTGGACTCATCAGACCACATAACCTTTTTCCAATGCTCCACAGTCCGGTTTTTATGCTCTGTAGCCATTTGTCTGATCAGCCACAATGATAAGTGATTTTCTTAAGGCTACACAGCTGTTTAGTCCAGTCCTTTGAGTTCTCTTCATATTGTGCATGTGATGCTCTTACTTTTACTAATAAACATATGTCTGGATTCTACTGTTGTTTTTTTGGTTTGATTTTACCAAACGCTTAAGTGATCTCTGATCACGATCATTCAAATTTCTTTTCTCACCACATTTCTTCCTTAAAGATGATGGTTCAGGTTCAGATGGTTCACATTCAGAGCTGACTGTACAGTTTGGAGCTGACTATGTTCTTCATTGTGTCCACCTGCAAAATAATAATAATAATAATAACAATAACAATAACAATAATAATAATAATAATAATAGTAGAAGTAGTAGTAGTAGTAATTATATTAATGCAACCATGAGCACCAGTGCAAGAATAAAACCTAAACTTTTCTTGATTTAGTTTAGTACACAATGACCTAATCTTGCCTGAGTGATATAATTTTAAAATTAACAGGTTTAATTTTCATCAGAAATTAAATAAAAACTAATCAACTAATTAAAGGCTCAAACTCACTCACTTATTCACTCACTCATTTTCTATACCACCTATCCTGTACAGGGTTGCGGGAGGCCTGGAGTCTATCCCCGGGCTACTAGGTGGGGTACTAGTTGGGGTACACCATGGACAGGGTGCCACTCTATAACGGGGCACACAAGAAGAGATAAAGAGTTTGCCTTGTTGAAGCTCACCTCTGTTCCTTCTCCTGCTGAGAAGTTCTTCAGCTTGTAGACGCTGACCCGGCCCTCACTGTCCCCAACTAAAATACAGTCTGTATTTATGGAAAATAGCAGGGAAGTTGGTTCAACCCCTGGAATGGTCTCACTTACTAATGTTGGACTTAGACTGTGGAACAGAAGGTATTCACAAATGAAAACAAAGGAATTTAGGCAAACTAACAGAAAGTTAACTAAAAGGTTAAACAGTTGCCAGCAAAAAGAGTTCAATGGAACTAAATAAGATTGGTGAGAGCGCTTACCTGCTAACTCCCAAATCCCAGATTTCCACTCTGTCCTTGTTGACCACCCCGAACACAGTAGCCCAGCGAGGGGACCAAATGATATCATACACAGCTTTCCTAATGGAGGTAAAGCTCAGCAGTTGAGTAAAGTGATCCTTAATCCAAAGCTGAATGGTCCAGTCTGAAGAACAGCTGAGAAAGACATCTGGACAAAACGGTGACCAGGTGACCTTATAGACTGGACCCTAATAAAATTAAAGCAATATGTGATCAGTTGTTTGGGGGCCAGTCAGAAAGTACAAACCAGTTACCAATAATAAAAAAATATATATAATGAAAAATACTCAAAATGTACCAATAGCATGGGATATTCTATGTGGATTCATGATATCATATAATAATCTTAAGGTTGTAAAACCAAAAATATGGTTTAAGGGGGGTGAATAGTTATATGAGGCATCTTGAATGTAGGAGACCTGCTACAAAAATGTACAGTACCAGTCAAAAGTTTTTTGATTCAATGATTCAATGATTTCAATCCAATCCAGTATTATTTCTATAGTGCTTTTAACTATGATCATTGTAAAGCAAAGCAACTTTATAAAATCAAAAAGAAAATTAGGAAAATGAGTTTGAAATTTATAAGGAAATATTTTTCAATCAAAATGGTCAAATTGTCCCCGATGAGCAAGTCAAGGGCGACGGTGGCACGGAGAAACTCCCTGAGATGGCAATAGGAAGAAAGCTTGAGAGGAACCAGACTCAACAAGGTGATATGGATTTGGATTAAAACTGTGATTATGAAATAACAAATATGGCATTAGGTAATTAAGTAATAACAACAGCAATAGTCTAAGACATAAGGTCAGCTGTTCTGGAATAGTTCTTGCAAGAACAGTATTGTCAAGTTTATTTGCAAAACCCATCAAGCACCCTGATGTAACTGGCTCTCATGAAGAATATTCCAGTGTAAGCAAGAAATCAATTTAGAGTAACCAGCCTCTCCAATTAACTCAGGTTAGAACTGTTATAAAGGCTTTACAGAGCATAATTAGTAGACACATCTCAATATCAACTGTTCAAAGGAGATTATTGCAGATTTTGGACGCTTTCAGCATTGTTAAACATTGTAACATGATAAATATTGTAGACCATATATGATTATAATAGTCTACAATGGTACATCATACAGTAAGTGATGTACCATGTACCATGATAAATATGTATTAAATAGTAGTAACATTATACAGTAAGTGATGTACCATGTACCATGATAAATATGTATTATATAGTAGTAACATTATTGTTACTACTGCATGTGTGGTGGTGTGTGGTACTGAAGGAACCTACTAAGTGTTTTGAGTAGGTCTCCAAGAACTGCTCAGTGTATGAACAGGAGCATTCATGAATATATCCATCTTCCGTTCCAACCAGATATATGTTGGGATCCTGTTGCGTCCATGAAAGCAAAGAACAAAAATATGTCTCCCTGATTATTGTTATAACTTTCATTTAAATCATGTTCTCCTCTACCTAAACGCAGTCAATCATCCAAGACATGTTTCTAATCTGAAGTTTGCTTCTTTCATTTTGCACTGAAGCAACAAAGCTAATGTAGCTAAAACTGAAGCTTGTTACAACTTCTTGGTCATCTTTTTACAGACTAATACAGATTCATTCTGCTGTTTTATGAAATTGCATATGCTGTTTGGTCAAAAATATGCGGACACCTGACCATCACAACCATAGGCATGAACTTGTTGAACAACCCATTCAAAATCCATCATCAATTGCTGCCTCTACTGTTTTAGAGAGTTTTTACTCTCTAAAGAATGTGGGTTCTCAGATTTGTGAGGTCGGGCATTGTCCTGCTGCACAGTGGTGCATAGTCAGTGTTTCAGTTTAACCATAAGATGTCAGTGGGGTTTAGGTCAGCGATCTGTGACGGACACTGAAATATTTTGACAAACCATGTCTTTACAGATCTCTTTTTTTTTTTTTTTACACAGGGGCATTGTCGTGCTGGAACAGAATGTGGTGAGGTCTCAGCACCAGTGAGGGCAAATACCGTATATATACTGTAGCATACAGTACAGACATTCTAGACAAGTGTGTGTCTCCAACACTGTGACAGCATATTTTATACACAGGATTTGAGTCACACAGGATTTGAAACAAATTAAGTCAACCTTTTTTTCTAAAAAACTACTTTCTCACAAATGGGTCAATTAGCTAGAGTAACTCAACGGCTCTTAACTGGGGAGTGTGAACGCTACGAGCACGGGAATGCTGAACATGGAAAGCAAATGTTATCTGCTCATGAGCTCAAGGTCACTTGCGTGTCAGGATTCATACAGATTCAGTCCATGGTGTTAAAATAGTCGATATAAAAAATCCGTCAGCTACATTAGCTTGTACGTTCAGTACATATCTAGACAAACAAACATCATGTACCAAAATTGTCTTGGCTGATCAACTACAATCAATCTGTAGTTTAAGTGAATTATTCTTATTCTGTAATTTGGGGTAAAGTAAAAAAAGTACAAAAACAAAGTCCTTTCTCAATAGAACAAATAGCAGCTCAAGTTAGTAAAGTCCTTCAGTGTAACATATCTAATAGCTGTGAAATGTTAAACATAAATTTTTTCAAGGTAAACTATGGTTTCACTACTCAGTTTGTCACTTATGTTACTGACATAACTTTTGTCTCAGTGCCACGTGACCAGCATCAAATAATGCAATTTTGTTCTGTGGCATACATTTTGATCAAACTTGTGCTGTGCTTCTCTCTGCTTCTCCAAATATACTGTACTCCTCTCCTTGCATCCTAGGGAGCCCTGTATCTCTTTTTTTTTATCCATTTAAAAGAATCGGATTTTAAAAATGTGTTTATGACAGATCACTTTCTCCATCATTAACACATAAATTTTTACAGATTTCTAATGAATTTAATTAAGAATCTGTAAACCATAACAGTGTACCTAACAGAATTGATGCTCAATTATTATCCTCAATGATAATAAACTATTGTAGATAAAATATTATGAAAAACAAGGAAATACACACATACACACACCTAAACGCTCATTCACATACTACGGGGGAATTGGGAATGCCAATTAACCTAATCTGCATGTCTTTGAACTGTGGGAGGAAACCACCGGAGAAAATCCACCAAGCACAGGGAGAATATGCAAACTCAATGTACACAGATCCCGAGGTGGGAATGGAATCTGGAGCCTGTAGGTGCAAGGCGACAGTGCTAACCACTAAGTCACCATGTCGCCACACTTAACACAATGTGTTTAAAATGTATGCCACAGAGAATGACATCATTTATTGCTGCTCATTTGGCATTTGGACAAATAATTTTTGAGTTACAGGACCAAGTACTGTTAGTAACTTAGTTTGGCAGACATCAATAAATTGATGATCAATTTTAAAACATTATTTTAAGTATGTAGGTTTTTGAAGTAAATACAAAATACTTGTTCAATGGTCAGTTTGGCAATTTTAGGATAATTTTCAGGCTTTTTTTTTTGTAGAAAATATTTACAATAAATACACTTCTCATCAATGCACATGGAATGTGCCCCAAATTACAGAATGACTCTGATGTGTTTGAGGCAGTGTAAAGGTTCTAACATTGTGGTGAAAGTCGAAACACAGTCCAACCGCCCAGTGGAAGATCAATGGCTTCTCCTTCCTCAGTTGCTTTTTTTCCTCATTCCTTATCCTCTTCAGCCTCATTATTTCTGTTGACGTACAACGGACATGAAAACAGTAAGTTGACCTTTTACCACAATGTTATATAAAAATGATTTTTGATCAGTCACACAGACCAGTCTCGTTTAATGATGAAAATGGACCTGGAGCACATCTTATCAATTCTGATTATCTCTATCCTTAAAATGAATTAACCATCCATTTCTACCGCTACACTATGATTTGCTTCTTTCTTTTTTCTCATGACTTTTTAAATTCTATTTACCGGTGCAGTCAAGGCCTTGATGAAGGAACCATTGAAGGATCCTTCCTTCAGCAGACACGGAGAACAGTCTCTCTCTTTTGTCCTCTCCTGATAAACTCTGTATCCTTTCGACCCACTTCACCTGCCACACTGGAGCCATGTGTTTGTTGGCACAGTCCCTGAACAAGGTTATGAAACATGATCATTGATACATCAGAAAAAGTCAGGCCTCAAAGTCAGACTATCAGGGTTTTCACATGTGGGATTTCACGCCTCACTCTTAACTCTTTTTTCTGCACTATATATTTCTAGAGCTAAAGAAATTTCTAAAAACAGGGGAAAAGCTGGGAAAATGTAAAAGATGTGAGGTCATGGGAAAACAGGAAAGATTGTTGTTCTTGGTAATGTTTCCTCATTATGTTTTCAGTACATCACGGCCATATTGAAGTGCAGAAAAACAGGTACATGACTTTGAAAACCTCTTAACCAGGCTTACTTCCTGCATTGGCTTTGTCCTTTACTGCTTTAAATGTTTTAGTGTTGA
Organism: Clarias laeviceps; assembly: GCA_030014305.1. NCBI lineage: Eukaryota > Metazoa > Chordata > Actinopteri > Siluriformes > Clariidae > Clarias > Clarias laeviceps. Next base: position 10,068,143 of record JAQMYJ010000037.1, read on the forward strand.
GCAGAATCAATAGACAAAGCATTAACAAGTGAACATCTGGTGTCATAACATGCAATGAAAACGCTTTTAAAGTTTTTTTTTATTTTTTTATTTAACCTTGTTTTATGTCAACTGCAACAAACCACTGACTGTACTGAAAAGTTATTACACCCACTGAACACTGAGATTCATAAATGCACTGAGATATACTGTACGTTTCATGTTTTTATCTATACTTCAGATAACAGCCTATAGTCCATATGTGTAGTATTTGCCACATCTGTACATCTGTAAAGCTCTAGGTTGTTGATTTGGGGATCTGAGAATCCGGGTTCGAGCCTGCTGTTGAGGTCACCATACCCCATGCTACCCCTGCCTCATGCCCAGAGTTCCCAGCACAGGCTCTGGATCCAAAATGACTCTGAACATGACAAAGAGGCTACTGAAGTAGAATAAATGAATTGAAATGAAATGAAGAGAGGAACACTTCATATTGCACGGTGTGGATTGGTCTACCTCCAAAAAGCGATTAGTTCAGTCATGATAGTTCCAATGAAGTTTACCAGTGATTGTAGTACTACCTGCTGTCACAGAGCAGTGCTTCTTCGGCGCCCTTCACGCTGTAGATGGCAATGGTGCCATCATACATGCCCACTGCTAACTGATTGGGGTTAGACGTTGAGAAGTCCAGAGATGTTACGCTGGTTTTACAGTTGAAAATCCGCTCAGGCCACTAGGATACATACACAGAAACATTTACGAATGTTCACAGATACAGAACGATTTCCAAATTTATTCTGATGTATGACGTGAACATGAATCATACACTAAGATTCTTCAGAGACCAGACGCAGACCAGTCCAGATTTCTGACTCTTGTGATCAAACTGCCCATATCCCACCGCCAGGGTGTTCTACAGTAAAGCATAACATGAATGCAATGTTAATCATCAAGGTAAATCAATGATATCATATTTGTATACTGTGTTTAACAAGAACATACAACATCAAGAACATATTGTATCGCATATTCAAAAATATTAGCAAGGCCACAGCAATCGTATGACAGGAAAGAGTGATGAAATGACATGTGTAGGATATTACTGGACATTTCTTGTTCCAGGCCATGCTGCTGACACAGTAGCCCTTTGTTAGCTCACAGCTGAAGGTCCAGAGGAGCTCCAGAGCAGGACTGAGTGTATCCTGTTCTGTAACTTCTGCTTCCTCCTCTATATGGTCTGGATATGGACAGACAGGAAATCATGGACATGCTCAACACAATCTACAAGAGTCAATAGATATACTAAAACATACACAAGCTGTTTACAGAGTAAAGTTAACAATAGGCATTCACTGAACACATACAACACTCACTCATCATCTATACTGCTTTATCCTGTATACAGGGTCGTGGGGGGACTGGAGCCTATCCCAGGAGACTTAGGGCATGAAGCGAGGTCATAATCCATTGCAGGACACATACACATTCATACACTCACACGCTCATTCACACACTAGAGGCAATTTGGGAACGCCGATTAGCCTAATCTGCATGTCTTTGGACTATGTGAGGAAACCCACCAAGCACGGAGAGAACATGCAAACTCCATGCACACAGATCCAAGGCAGGAATCAAACCCAGGCCCTGGATGTGTCATACCAAACACTTTATGAAAATAATGAGTGATTTTAAATGAATGTTTTGCATTACCCTTCAGTATGGGCAGCCCTCTGTAGGCAGCTAGTTTGTGTTGGTTGGTATTCATGAGAACCATCCTCTCCATCACCTTCAGAGACTGCCGGAACTTCTCTGAGTGCAGGATCTGCTCTGGGTCAGGCTCAACCACCATGTGCACTGTGAAAGTCTCCATTTCTCTTTGGGAGCTAGAGATACTTGCTAAATAGGCTACATGAAGAAGATTCAGAAACTTATTTGCATGTACAGTAATGTGATGTTCTTTGATCTGACCTGATTATTTAGAAGGAGAGTCAGAGTTACAGTAACTAGGTTTTTTTTTGTACAGGAGAATCTTCAGGACAAAGGACTTGAGGATGTGATTGTTTAAAGCTGCTATAATGTAAGTGATAGGAAGTAATTAGTTTTGTTCCATGACTATTAATGATTAACTATTAACAAGCAGTATTAGGGGAATAAAACATCACATTACAGTACATCATGTCATCTATGTATAGTAGAATAACCAGCTATTTCTTACAGGATAAAAAAAGTAAAAAGACTGAAAAATGGATGTTACTTTTAAATTGAGATGCTACACTTGCCCGTGCTGGTGGTACTGTCTCTAGACATGGTCCTCTGGAGACTGCTTTTTGACTGATGAGTGGAGGTGACATCTGGGATTCTGGGTTTCTCTTCATCTGTATTGCTGCCTGGTTCCTCTGCCACGCTGCTGCCAACAGTCAGGTCATAGATGTCCCATCTGGTGGCCATGCAATCTGCAGAAAGAGATACATTTTATTTATCCCCTTTGTACAGATTTTATTATACACTACAGTGCAAAAGTTTGGGATCAGTTTTGGGATCGTTCACACACATTAAATCAATACTTTAATTGTTTGTGAAATGGATAAAATTGTTTGTGAATTAATTCGATTAAGATAAAATTTTTTTTGGGGGAAGAAGAAACCATTTTTTTTTTTCCTTGGATCCAAACTGTATCTCTGAGTCAATTAAACCAATTAAATGCTGATGTTGCAAACCATCAAAATCTTTTCATTTGCCACACAATCAAAAATTTGAACATTACACCGTAACTTGCCTTTCTCCTCGGTGGTGATTGGATCACTTTGGGTTTGTTTACATATCGATGGTGCGTTAATCATCTGCATTGCTCGCTCCACGAATCTATCATCTCCCTTTTTGTTCTTACAAAATTCTGTATATATCTTGTTCCTTTCCCTTCAGGCACAAAAAGAGAGACATACAGTACAGTATGTAACCATCAAGCTACGTTTATGCATAGAACTGATCCAACTCTGTATTTCTGTAAAACAAATCAATCAAAGTAGATGTTTATTTGTGAACAGTTTGCATTATCACATCAGGACTTTTCAACACATCAGCTTACAGTATGTTGCTGAAACGTACAAAAACTGCAATGAAAGATGGACCAGGATCTTACTTTAGTTCTTCAGCCTCTTTTGTGCCAGCAGATACACACACTCCATGAATGTCCAGGAAGCACATGGTCTCAGTCTCTGTGAGGTAAATATCCACTGGTTTGTCCAGCATGTGCTCCTCGATTTGCTCCTCTCTCTCGATGTCTAGTTCTTTAAGGAACAAATGCAAATCAGAGATATATTTTTATATAAACATGATTACTGAGGAATTTATTTATATTCACATTTTTGCCTATTTTAGATATACATACTTACATATACGTAGCATATAGAATCACAGAAAAATAACATTAGCTGAATATCTCATTCCAGATGTTGTTATAATAACCTCCACTCTTTATGGAAGACTTTCCAATAGATTTTGGAGCATGGCTATGGGAATTTGTGTTCATTTAGCCACAAGATGTTTACTGAGGTCAGACACTGATGGACCACAATGGAATACACTTTGTGTACAGTGTAATGCTGGAGCAGGTTTGGACTGGTTAGTTCCAGGGAAGGGAAACAGGTAATGCTACAGCATACTGAGACATCCTATACAATCGTGTACAGTTTGCAGAAGAATCACCTGCTGTATGGGTGCGATGGTCAGGTGTCCCCATACTTTTTGCCATATAGTGTAGTGATCTGGGAAAACCCATTGATTTTTGCTTTGGCTAAACACCAAAACCATGATAACCATGGACATTGTGGTTAGCATTGTGGCCTCGCACCTCCAGGGTCGAGGGTTTGAGTCAAACATTTGGGTTTGTATCCGTGGTGTTTGCATGTTCTCTATGTGTTATGTGGGTTTCCTCCGGGCACTCCAGTTTCCTACCACAGTTGAAAGCTATGCAAATTATATGCAAATTGGAAACACCAATTAGCATAGTATGTGGGCCCTCTTTAGGCCCCCTTCACCCTGAACAAGATAAGCGGTATAGAGGATTAGTGAGTCTGCTAATAATATACAGTATTTTGTCACCTCTGCATTAAGCATCCATTTATATAATATTCCACCAAACATAGAATTAAGCAAGCAAGAACTCAGTTGTATTAAATATCAGCAAGGATTTGATTCAGCACTAGACACAGGCCTCCGGTTCTATAAAAGAAATCATTTTGAAGCGTCTGACACAATTTGAATGACTATTGTTTATTCTCATTCCAACAAAAATGATCCACCAAAAGGCACAGCTGTATAGAGCTTTGTATGTTGGAAAGCAATGCAACACACATTTTGAGTGTGATAACTAGAGTAACGGTTCAAACTATTAGTATATAGTAGTAGTAGTGCACATGGACAGGCAGAGGGATGTTCCAGTGCTGTTATGATGCATATCAGCATGCCTGGCATATGACTTGTCCAAACCTTTTTCATCACATATACATTAGTGCATGGTGGGGGCAGTGGTGGCTCAGTGGTAGGTGTTTCGCCTGCCATGTGAAGGCCTGGGTTCGATTCCCAGCCAGTGCCCAAACCCCAGCCAGTGGATGCAGTGACCCAGCCCAGATAAAATGGGAGGGTTGTGTCAGAAAGGCCATCTGGTGTAAAACCCATGCCAAGCTTGCATGTGCAGACCGGATGGTCTGCTGTGGCGACTCCTTGAGCACCGGGAGCAGCCGAACAACCAACATACATAGTGCATAGTGAAATTCTTTATTCATTCAATAATTCTTTAATTCTTTACTTTTGGGATGAACCCGAAACACTGACTGCACCCCAGGCCTCCGCTCACTCCATCAGTGCCTGACCTCACTATTGCTCTTGGTGCTAAATGAGCACAAATCCGCACAGCCATGCTCATCCAATGGAGTGGAAGTTATTATAACAAAATAGAGAGGAGATTAAACCTGAAATAAAAAATTAGATGATTGTTATGATCAGGTGTCCATCAATCTTTGTACTTATAGTCCATACAGTATAGTGCATACAAAGCAGACAGATGTGTGAAGAAGCTGGCAAACCTGAGAGACTCGTCAAAGTTTCCAGTTTAGCGAAAGGCTCCTCATTTTCATCGCTCACTGACTCGGTCATAGAGTGACTCGCCCTCGACACAAAACTACTCCCGAGAACAGACCTAGAACAGACAATCCTTAATCATCATCATCATCATCATCATGCTGTTTCATGTTGAATGTCAGACTCTGATTAGCACTGATGTACTTTGAGAGGGATCATGTCCTATAAAGAAGATCACAGTTACATGGTAAATGGTTCTGCAGAGCTCACGCTCCTGGTGTGGTACGCCATGGACAGGAAGTCAGAGAAAGTGCCGTCTGATGCATCGTGTCTTGCGAATAGTTTGCTCTGTTTGGTTTGCATCGCTCCGGGCTCCAGCTGGTACAGAGGCCGAGGTGTGATGTCCTTTCCTGTTTCATCAAACACCTGAGCAACACATTATCATACAGAGGGTTTAGCCAGACATTAGCTCTCAGTTCAGACACATTAGCCTGGGGTGAGCATCGTTACCTGGGCAGTTTGTTTAGGGGGTTGAATCGAGGTTTTATCAAGAACTTTACTGTCTCTCGCTACGGAGAATTTCTTTCGGCTCACAGACGCATTAACACTCCTCCTGCTTGTGGAACTTGACTGATTCATCGCTCGTGATGGCCTAAAGATAATGATAATAATCAGCATCATCATGAAGCTTGTTTCTTCTGAAATAAATATTGTGCTTTTAAAGCCTGGAAAGTGACTACAGTGGGTTACCAAATTATTAAATTATGGATTGATTAAGATAGAAAAACTAACAAAACTGCCAAAAATGTGTTATTTTAAAGTCTGCTGCATATTTATGTTTCTTTAAATTGCCACAAATATTGTAATATACAGTATGTAAAGTATGGTCAGTTAACACAACACAAATCATTCATAAATTAAATACTGTACGTACACCTTATAGACAAAAGTTTTGGGGCAAACCTGCAATCACATTGTATCCAAATACATATAATTTAATACAGAGTCGGTCCCCCTATTGCAGCTATAACAGCTTCCACTCTTCTGTGTTTCTGTGGGAATTCGTGCTCATTCATTCTGTAGAGCATTTATGAGGTCAGGCACTGATGTTGGACGAGAAGACCTGGCTCGCAATCTCAGTTCCAGTTCATCCCAAAGGTGCTTGATATGGGGTGGAGGTCACAGGGCTCTGTGCGGGTCAATCACGTTCTTCCCATCAAACCATGTCTTTATAGTCCTTGCTTTGTGCACAATCATGTTGGAATAGAGAAGGACCTTCTCCAAACTGTTGCCACAAAGTTGGAAGCGTAGCATTGTCCAAGATGTCTTGGTGTGTTGAAGCATTAGGGTCGCCCTTCACTGGGGATAAGGAACCTGATTGAAACACCTGAATTCCATAATTAACAGGTTTGGCCAAATGCTTTTGTCCATATAGTGCATATGGCTTTATTTGCCTTTACTGTATGCACTAAAACAGCCTGTTTATTCATTCGTTTTCTATACGACTTATACTGTGCAGGGCCTCAGGAGACTTCAGGCATGATGAGAAGGGGTACTGTACACCCTGGACAATCCATCACAGGACACACACATACACACACTTGCCAGTTAGTCTAATCTGCATGTCTTTGGACTGTAGGAGAGGAAACCCATCATGCACGGGGAGAACATCTCCACACAGGGGCAAAAATCTACTAACTACTACACCAACGAGCTGCAGACTGTTTAAGGCTATAAAATATTGAACACCAATATCATATATACAGTATATGGAAGAAGACGTAGAAGAAGAATGTATGTAGTTAGTAATTAGAAACATGAAACTTTTTAAAACTGTAATTCTACTTTACTTCAATTGTAAAGTACTAGAATAAAAACGCTTACCCAACCAGTTAAATGAGTTAATCTATATCTGCCAGCTTCTGAAGAAATGTACTGTACAGGTGATTTCAGACCTTTTTAGATCTTATTAGAATTTCTTTGCTCAATGGTCTAAATTTTATCTTAGCACCCTAAAAGACAATGCTAATAAGAATGCCTCATTATTTTTAAAAATCATTTTTAGCACTCTACAGTACAGTTGCAGTTCTCTGCTTGGAGACACGACCAACAATTACAGATTTAGCTCAAGGTTTAATGTCCAGTACTCTTAATGGAGTGATGTTACGCTCTGGTATACTGTAAGTGGCAGCACAGTTTACATCACATTAGTTTGTATGCCACTGGAGAGAAATGAAGAAGAAGTGGTTATTGAATTATTCACATTAGAGCAGCTTTTTTTCTACCGCTCTGGCCCAGGTGTAAGGGAGACAGAAATTACATGACAGTTTAACTTTGTTACATACGGATTAAAAGCACAAGTAAATTAAAACATGAGTAAGTGATAGATAGCTGATGTAGGCGTAGTTTGCCAAAGATCAGTTTAATCAGATTCAGTTTAAAGTTAATCTGCTTTCACAGTAAACAGGTGTGCTATAAATTCATCCTACCCATCAGTCTCTCATCCCACGCATGAGCAGATCAAAACATACATGCTGCTACTCCCAATCATATTGTATTCATGTTTAGTATTGAGACATTTTTATTCTATTTTATTATTCTTATTGTTTTGTGACTTATTGTACATTTATTTGGCATGTTTAATTTAGCAGTTGATTAGTGGATTGATGAATAACATTAATGCAACATGTCAGAATGTGCTACCAGTATTAAAGTGATAGGGATTATACTTTGATAGTGTTAAAAACAACAAGTCAGAAATTGCTACAGTACGAATATCGCTCACTCATCATCTACTGTATACCGCTTTATCCTGTATACAGGGTTACTGGAGCCTATCCCAGGAGACTTAAGGCACAAGCTGGGATACACCCTGGATGGGGTGGCAATCCAATGATGCACACAGACCCAAAGTGGGAATTGAACCCAGACCCTGGAGGTGCATGGAAACAGTACTATCCACTAAGCCACAATAGAACTTTATAGAGCACCTGTCCACTTCAACTTTTACTAGATAGTGCTTCATGATATTGAAATTTGTGATTGAGCATTCTGAAATATTATTATTATTATTATTATTATTATTATTATTATACACAGCAATAAACAACAATAAAATGGTCAAATAGTTTTCCATGCAGTTTTTCATTCTTAAGCTAGTAATACTAATGCTAATTGAAAAATCAACATATATAACAAGACACTCCTAGAATCGCCCTGCTTATAATAAAATACAGATTTTATTACAAAATAAAGGAATAACTTACGGGGTCACTTTTAACGTAGGCTTCACTGATTTTGTCGTGATCTTGGACATTTTTACTCCACTATAAAACAGAAGTACATTCAGCTGTACACGGCACGCGCTTGTTTACTCTAACCATGGTAACAGACTCCGCCCATTAAACACTCATCAGTTCGTACATATAACCGCTAGATGGCAGCAGCTGCACACCTGCTACTGAAAAACACACGCGAAGAAAGCGGCTTTACGTCAAAATAATATGAAGTGCACTAGATAGGTTGTATAAGCCACTGGTTTATACCCCATATAGTGTACATGTGAAGGTATTAGTAAGAGGATTGGAATGTTTAGACCGTGCCGTCCATGCTGTCATGTCTTCAGAGTTCAAATAAACCTTAGCATGATTTCCTGAAAATGTATTTTTTATTATAGTCAGTGCAGATAAATAGCAGCTGTAATTTTTTGTTTATTATTATTATTATTATTGTTATTATTATCATCATTTTACACGGTAAGTTGGTTTAATTTTGTGTTGCTGGTTTACTTTCTCTTCACCGTTAGCAGCATTACTATCAACCTTACGAGATATAAAAGCAGGCGTTAAGTTGCATACAGTGTATTATGTAATTAGCTGTTACAGTGAACAGATGTGTAAAGTAATTTAATTTTAATGCTGAGAATAAGTTAGGACAGAAAATATTTCATCATTTAACCTTATTATTTGCTGACCTTGGGGTGTAGATACTGTAGCATGAGGCTATTTTAATTTACATAGAAACTGTGCACTGATATAACAGTGCAGCTGTATAGAAATCCAGATGTCAGAGCAGCTGGTATAGTAATCCAGATGTTGTATCGGATCCCTAATAAGCCTTTAAAGCTGAGGATACAGTGGTGAGGGAAAACATGAAAACCTGAAAGAACTTCTGAGAGACACAAAGAGAAAGCTCTAATGAGAGACATAAGATTGTGAACTTGTAGATCATTACAGTGTACAGTAGGGACAGAAATCAACAGAGACCAGGCGATACGATATATCACGATACCTACTGTAGGTGCCGATTCAATTTGTATTGCTATTCTTTACCTATCACGATTTTATAAATACTGTATAATGATTCAGAATCCTGATGCATCACTGAATGGTTTTTTAATGAAGAGTAAAGGTAGAGTACAGTGGGATTAAATACATATGTATGTGCAGGAAGCGTGCTGTGAAGAACACTTTAATATTACAGCAAGAGTCACCTGGAGTCCAGGTCAGATTACTGACCAACACAACTGCAAAACTATGTAATCTGTACGGTGTCGATATGGGCCTGAGTAGAACAGCAGAAAGCAAGTCACAAGCACAGGAAGCCCATTTAATAATAATAATTATTATCTATCATCAGTCAAACGTTTGGACACACCTTCTAATTCTATGGTCCTTCCTGATTTTTATTTCTTTCTGCATGGTAAATTATATATATCATTTGCCATGTAACATGATAAATATTGTAGGCTATTATCAACTAGGCTATTATATACATATACAGTTTACAGTATATTTGGTCTACAATATTTATAATTTTATAATGTTTAATAATGCTGAAGGCATTCAAAATATGCCATAATCTCCTTTGAATAGTTAATATTGAGATGTATCTGCTACTTGTGCTCTGTAAAACCTTCATAAAGGCTCTAATCCGAGGTGCTGGTTGTTAATTGGTGATTTCTGAGGCTGGTGACTCTAAATGAACTTCTCCTCTGCAGCAGAGGTGAGTTTTGGTCTTGCTTTCCTGGGAAGGTCTTCGTGAGAGCCAGTTTCATGATGGTGCTTGATGGGTTTTGCAAATGCATTTGACACAATACTGTTCTTGCAGGAACTATTCCAGAACAGCTGACCTTTGTGTCTTAAATTAACAACTGACTGTTGTTTTTGTTGTTGTTAGTTAATTACATAATGCTGAATGTGTTCATTCATAGTTTTGACATCTCCAGTATTGTTCTAGAATGAAGAAAATAAATAAATAAATAAATAAATAAATAAGAAGGTGCAAAATTTTGACTAGTACTGTGGATAGATAGATAGATAGATAGATAGATAGATAGATAGATAAAATGTTATTGATCCTGATGGAATTTGCAACATACCCTCTGTTTAGTTCTGATTACTGATATTTTCTTTTTCTTCTTGTTATTGTATTATTATTGCTGTTGTTGTTGTTTTTTTATAAACTAATGTTTAATTGAAATCAGAAATTCGCCAGAGCTCATTCAGAACACTGGATTAATCTTTAGATCCTCAATGTTTCATCTTCGCTGTTTGACAGTAAAGTATGACTTTATATAATCTACATCAATTCAATCTACAGATAGGAAATACCATTCTCATTTAGTGAGGACAGAAGAAGATTCATTTGAAGAAGAAACCAGATTTATACATGTTCTATTACTTGCTTGATGACAATCCCAGATTTAAAAAAAATATTTGAAGGCAAATATTTTTCTTATTTGTTTCCCTTTATGTATTTCCTGAACAGACGCCTTTGCAATGGAGGTGGTGATGCGTCTCTGTCGCTGGAAACCACGTGTCCTGCTGCCCAGATCGCTGAGCAAAGCGTTCAGGAGGAGTCACCACTGCCACCCGCAAGAGACGCAGTGCTCGAATCGCGTTTCCTCCAAACCAGCCATTCCGACACCTCTGGTATCACGGCTCTTTCAGCCTTCGAACCTGCGTGAAGGCCAGGATACGGGCGACATGACGTGCCGCAGCCAGAGGCTGATGCTGCAAGCTGGTCTCATTTATAGCTCCAACCCAGGCTGCTTCTACTACCTTCCTGCTGCCCTGCGCTCCATGGAGAAGCTGGTGAGGCTCATTGATGAGGAAATGCAGGCCATTGGTGGGCAGAAAGTCGACATGCCAGCTCTGTGTGGAGCCGAGCTCTGGAAGCGGAGCGGCCGCTGGGAACTCATGGGAAAGGAGATGTTCAGGCTGCGCGATCGACACAATGCGGAGTACTGTCTCGGTCCAACGCACGAGGAGGCGGTCACGGAACTGCTGGCATCTCAGACCACGTTGTCTTATAAACAGCTGCCACTGCTGCTTTACCAGGTACCAGGAGTTTCTTTGTTATACTTCATGTTGACATGATTTATCGACATGGTCATGTACAGTTTCGATTTTTCGCAGGTCACACGGAAATTCCGTGATGAGCAGAAGCCGAAGTTCGGATTGCTTCGAGGCCGAGAGTTCTACATGAAAGACATGTACTCGTTCGACATCAGTGAGGAAGCTGCTCTCCACACTTACCACTCTGTGTGCCACGCCTACTCTCGGCTGTTTGACCGTCTCGGTCTGAGCTGGGTACAGGTGCAGGCTGCTACCGGCAACATCGGAGGAACGCTCTCGCACGAGTTTCATCTGCCGGCTGATATAGGTGAAGACCGTCTGCTCATGTGCAGGAATTGCGGCTTCTCTGCTAACGTCGAAACCGTAGAGCCGGATCAGACTGACTGTCCTCGGTGCCACACGCCTGGCCTCACTGAGTCAAAAGGCATTGAACTGGGACATACCTTCTATCTTGGAACAAAATATTCCAAAGTGTTTAATGCTACATTTGTTAATGCTCAGAACAAGCCTTTGGTGACAGAGATGGGCTGTTTTGGCCTCGGAGTTAATCGCATCCTAGCTGCGTCCGTTGAGGTGCTCTCGTCTGAGGAGTCCATACGCTGGCCCTCGCTTATCGCGCCTTACCAAGTGTGCATCCTGCCCCCTAAAAAAGGCAGCAAAGCCGCTGAAGCCATCCACTTGGCAGAGGAGCTCGCGCAAAGCTTAGGAAACGGTTTACCAAATCTGAAAGGAGAGGTCGTTCTGGATGACAGAACCCAGCTGACCATTGGGAAGCGACTAAAAGACGCTAACGTGCTGGGCTACCCGTATGTGGTGGTGGTTGGCCATAAGGCCACGGAGGACCAGCCTGTGTTTGAGGTTGTATGTCAGCACAGTGGCGAGACCATGTTTCTCAGTAAAGACGCCTTGGTGCACTTATTGACGCGAGTCGAGACAATCTAACACACGGATTCACAACTGTCCAGGTTCAAGAACAGGTTGATCATGTTGGAAAGATACTTAAGTGACTGTAATTTAATATATTGAAGCTACTTTAATGTGAGTGTAACATGAGGGAGCATTTAATACTGAGAGTTGTCGGGTGTCGGTGTCAAATAAAGTCCTTCCTGTTCTCACTGATAACGACCTTCTTTTAATAAAGCTGCTCTGTTTATACTTCGCTTTTTGTTTAGATATTTGAATACATTTTATTATATTTCTTTAAAAATAAGTGCTCAGAGAACAGCTTTAGGCAAACTACATTGTGCATTTATATAATGATTACTAAAATCAACTGAAAACAACTGTAATTATAATATTAACCACTACTTTCTTTCTTGATTACATTTATCTGTGTTCATTGTTATTAACATTACTTATTTCTCTCTCTAAACAACTTGTTAATTCTTTCGAATTCTATCTACAGTAGGCAGTCTGGATTGAATACTGTATACTCTGAAAATGATGTGTATGAAGGATTACACAATGTTTATACAGTGGCTCTTAATGCGTCATCATGGCTTAATCTTTTTTAGACAAATTCAGAAGTTTCAGAAGTTTATCAGTTTTCCCACAGTGTTACAGTTTGTTTGGTCAAAATGTTGTTACAGAGCTTTTTATAGCTGCTCCTACTGTACAATAAAACAACATATTTAGAACAACAAAATAAATAAATAGTTTTTATAAATAGTCTTTTATTATGGCTCATCACTTCTGGGAAAACCATTAATATGTTTTGTTGAGTCGTCATATACTGGGCTTGTGTACTTGGGAAAACAATTCCGTGGCCACGACTTGCTAAAGCGTGAGAATGAGGCCACAACATAGTATGTCATGTAGAATTTGAGGGGCTCTGTGTGTCTCTGTTTGGACAGTAGAGTATATTTGAGTTTTTAGTGTGTGTGTGTTTATGAGGCATTTACTGTGTGATGATAAACATAATATAAACTAACGCATGTGATGATAAATGCAACAACTGAAGAAAATGTAATGGTTTGACACATGCGCACTGAAGGACACAGAGAGCAACAAAAGTTCAGTGTGTGTGTGTGTGTGTGTGTGTGTGTGTGTGAGACCAATGAGTGAGACTGATATGACAATCTGGGATTGTCATCAAGGAAATAATACAACATGTAAATGCAGCGTGATCTGAATGATGAGAAATGCAAGTGAATCGACATCATTCAGAAATGAGACTGTGTGTATGTATGTTTTTTGTTTTTCTATTCGTGCAGCCCTATTGTGAACTGCCAATTAAATGCAGTGCTTTTCATGTCCAGGAACAACGTGGGTCTCTAAAGCAAAGCTACATGGTCAAGATTTAAAAAAATATTATTATTATTATTATTACAAACCGGATTCCAAAAAAGTTGGGACACTAAACAAATTGTGAATAAAAACTGAATGCAATGATGTGGAGA
>JAQMYJ010000037.1:10086179-10106944 GCA_030014305.1 Clarias laeviceps
AAGCTTCGAATATTCGATGTTGATCACTACCGAATACTCGAAGCTCAAAAAATGGTATTCGGACCAGCCCTAATGATTTCAATAATTTTTATCTAAATTGCACCATTTAGTGAACCTTTGTGAACTGTACATAGAGGATGGGGTCGTTATGGATGAGACTATTCCTGTCAGGACTAAATGGTCCATTGTACTGTGATCAATCAGAAGCGCTTTCCTCTTTTGGGGACGTGTGGATGAAAACAAATGTCCCGTTGCATAACATAGCCATTTTTCCCCTTTAATTTGTCACCTGTCTTTATATTGATTTGATTTCTTTGCCACAATGCTGATATGAGAAAAAAAGGAAATTATATTTAGCTTTTTATAGAGGATTACTAATTTATATACAGCAGCAATAATGTACATTTATGAAATGCATTCATAACACACTTTGGATTTTTTTTTTTCCACCTTCTGTAGGAAATATGCGATCAGCTTTGAACGATGCTTTCGCTGCCCGGAAACTGAAACCGGGCCACATTAAAGCCATCATCAGAGGTGAATAGTAAGAGCAATAAATCCTAATAAATATAATGTCAGGTTTTTGATAAATATAAACTGGTGCCTTACTAGTAATAAAGTAACATTGTGTGTGGATTGTACTGTGTTTGTCTTTGTGTCATGCCTGTACAGGAGCCCAGTGCTGTATGGAGCTGCGTAATTATGCAGATGCATTGCAGTGGTGTGACGAAGGCCTGAGGGTTCAGCCTACTGATAAGAAACTGCAGGAGCTCAGAGCTTCTGCAGACAAGCAGAAGGTAGACAGAACTGAGACTGGCAACTATATAAAAGATGAATGTAAATAAAATAACCACCCTGTAAATTAGTTAAACGGGTCCAATATGTTAATTTTCTTTCTTACCTCAATACCTATGCATCAGAATAAGGAACAATTTAATCTATGATAGTATTATTATTATTATATTTTTATATTGTAATTGCAATTATAATATTATTGTCATTAGTATTTATACCGCTTGTCTTGTTCCAGAGGGCAGCAGAGCGAGACGCCAGAAAGGCTAAAGCTAAAGAGAAAAAGCAGCAGACCGAGAGAGGAGCCCTGTTAGCTGCTATTAAGGTAATGCCTTGTCTCACATGCATACTTTCAACACCAATCACCTTCCAAAAGTAGAACCTGATCGAGATGCTGTTTGGACCAGAACCGTGGAATTAGGCTTTTAAAGCCCGAGAAGGCTCCTCACAAGGGCTCTGAGAGTGAAGATGATGATGATGACAACGGTGATGAAGGATCCACAGCAGCCGTGGCAGAGTTGAGTCTGGATGGACTGAGCTCACAGGAAGTCACTGGAGCACAGGTGTACCTGGATGAGCAGGGGGCCCTCCACTGGCCTGTGCTCTTCCTTTACCCTGAGCACAGACAGACCGACTTCATCTCAGCCTTCTGTGAGAACTCCAGGTCTGCATTTATTGCTTTGTAGTCATTAATGTAACATTTAATTAGCAGTTGTATTACTTCACTAATTTGATCACAACTCATTATTACTCATCAGAAATGCTTGGTCCTGTTTTCTTTGAGCAGCAGAAGCATTTGTAACGCAATATCAAATGTCATAACAGATTCATAAAAAATATTAAAGAGACATCTATTTAGTTTATATTATCTTTATGGATGGGGATAACATTTTTGTATAATTAACTTAAAATAAGAGAAATAAAGAGAGCTTCTCTAAATGATAAATGATACCAGGAAAGGACTTTCATTAGATAAATAACTAATCATTGTCACATTAGAGGAATAAGACACTTCAGGATGTGCTGTTATAGAAAAATAATCCACGTCATTTTATTCCTGTAATAAAATACGTACGGTTATTGCTACAAGACCCATTTTTGGACTCTACTATATGTGTGCATGTTATAGAGTCACCTGGTCATTTAATAATGCGTCTTTTGTGTGTTGTTCAGCTTTATAGATCACTTAGCAGTCATGTTTGGAGAGGAGCTTCCTCCATGGGACACGGATGGAAAATATCAGCCACAAAATCTCCAGGTCAGAGCCGAGTCCTGTTCAACCCAAATCAATCTTAAATCCAGTATAGCAGGAATTTGATATTTTTTTGCATTTAATGTTTGTGTAATTTTTGAGACACATCCTGGTTTTCATAATGAACGTGTCGTTATAGCTGTTTTGCGAAGACCACGAGAAGGGGCACCTTTATGAAGTGGACTTGGAGACGACTCTTCTGAAGGTCTTGCAGAGTCCAGGGTAATTTCCATATTTCAAGATTTGTCAAGTTGAATCATTTGTTAAAAGGAATGTAGCATCTGCTATTCTGATGATTATCTTTGATTCTTTGTCTAGGTGTTCTGTGAAGGCAGGAACTCCAAGCTTTATCATATTGGTAAAAGGGTCGCCATTCTGTAAACAGTTTTTATCAGGAAAGAAAATCCATAACCTGAAATGAAAGATGATTAAAGGACACTGAGTGTATTGGTCATTCAACACCTAATATAATTGTGGTTTTACTTTGTGTACGAGTTACAGTAAGTGACTGCTGATGATTGAGATCACTTTATACTTTTGCCAGAGGTCAGATTCATGTTAATAATCAGTGGTTCACTTATTCACATAAAACATGTTTAATTCACCTACATAAACACCTATATGTAAAAAAAAAAAAAAAATCATTATAAAACATTCAGTACCTGGAGCCACATGTTATGGAAATGCCAGGTGTGTTTACATAGACCCTAATATTTCAATAATAATTGGAATAATAGCCCAATCAGAATGAAAACTTAGTCATGTACTGTAAACACCTCAGGTAGTAAAGTCTGACCCGATTCAGCCTGATCAGAATGAATTTTCAATTGGAATGAGACATTTGATCTGATTGTTTCTTTCTTGTTGGAATAAATATATACTTTTGGCACTTTTGTCCTACATGGGAGTTACATTCTGACTTGATAAGTATCTGGGATCTAGATTTAGCTTCCATTACTGATCATGAGAACAGCTCTCTGCCATCACTTGTGTCTTTGGCAGACGAAGGGGCATTTATGCAGAAGGTGGGATTTATTAGAAAAGATGGGAAGCTATACCTAAAGTTGGAGAAAAATATTCTTATAGTCTTCCTCCTCTTCTGTGGACTGAACCAAGTCAAAAATGTTATATTCTTATTACCTTATTTGAGCATGTAAATCCACATCTTATTTTATTTCTAATCAATATAATTTCAACTGGATGGAAATAATATTGTCCATTTAAATGTAGTTACTCCTTGGCTCAAGTAAAGAACTACATCTTAATATAATGCTATCATTAATGGAAACTGTTTTGATTAATTAAACCTGTTTCCAGAAATGCATTTTGGTCCATATTTTGTTTTAACTCGGTTAAACTCATCTTCTGAGGTTGCAGGCAAGCAGTGCATTGTTAAAGAGAGTATATATAAAGAATGTGTGCATTATGTATACAAACTATATGTAATTTAAGAAAAAGAGCATGAGATGAACTGTTAAAGTATTGCTGTTGTCTTGAAGAATGTTTACATGGTAATGGAAAAAGATTAATGCAGACACAATAAAAAGTTTTTTTATTATTATTTTGATTTGAAGTGGCCTGTTGCTAGGCAACAAAGTATTTAATTAGGGCTAATTAGTCGATGTCAAGTCTGTAAAATAGCAGTGATTTAATAAGACTCATTATCTCATTACAGATCACATAGATATGATGTTTAGTAAACACATTTATTATTCCAACCTCTGTGCAAATGATGTAACAGTGAAGATGCAGGTTCCCTCCTAGCGTCATGAATTTTTACTTTTACCTTTTAATAATAAGGGTAAATGACATGATATGGTTATCCATCTAGCAACAAGGTTCATTTGTAGAAATAGTATTTATTTTTTAACTTAAATTGACAGTTAAAACTGCTGAGGCAATTACCCAGTTATCTATTATTGTTACAACGTTACCGCTTAGGATACATTACATACACAATTTAAATACACTGCCTGTCAGAAAATGTATCCCTCACACACACTAATATTTTGTTTGACTGCATTTATCTTTATTTGGCTATGATGTTCAATGTGGTGGCCAGTTCATGTGTGAAACTGATTTCTCATCCTCATAGAATAACTCTTATACAATTAGAGGCCTGAAATATATCCGTGCCATCACAGAAGGAATAAAATACATAGATGTGATAAGGTTACCATTGAGTACAATTAGGTCGTCGGCTGACTTAATTTTAGTCAAGACCCGGCCACTGGCCACTTTGCCAGATGAGTACATCGCTTCATGCGCTTCTCTACTTACCATGACTCGCCCATCACTCTGGACTCATCAGACCACATGACCTATTTTTCCAAATTGCCCTCTAATATTTATGCTCCCTAGCAAATTGAATACTTTATTTCTGATGAGTCTCATTAATAATTGGTTTTATGGCCACACAGCTATTTAGTCACGATCCTGTTAATTCTCATCAGGTTGTGTGTGCAAATGGTAATGCTTTCACTATAAAACATACCTGTGATTTCTGAACCTTTTCTTTTAGTCAAACAGTGTAATAATAGTGAAAGTAACTAGACACACCTGACTGACCAACCCTGACCAAAATATGATTAAGGATCCAAATCATACACTATATTGCCAAAAGTATTTGCCTGCCTGCCTTCACATGCATATGAACTTGAGTAACATCCAATTCTTAATCCATAGGGTTTAATATGATGTTGGCCCCGCCCCCTTTACAGCTATAGCAGCTTCAAATCTTCTGGGAAGGCTTTCCACAAGGTTTACGAGTGTGTTAATGGGAATTTTTGATCATTCTTCCAGAAGCACATTTGTGAGGTCAGACACTGATGTTGGACGAGAAGGCCTGGCTCACAGTCTC
This sequence comes from Clarias laeviceps, assembly GCA_030014305.1. Lineage (NCBI taxonomy): Eukaryota > Metazoa > Chordata > Actinopteri > Siluriformes > Clariidae > Clarias > Clarias laeviceps. The sequence goes on from JAQMYJ010000037.1 coordinate 10,091,084, forward strand.
TGCTCTAATTCATCCCAAAAGTGTTCTATCGGACTGAGGTCAGAACTCTGTGCAGGCCGGTCAAGTTCTTCTACACCGAAATCACTCATCTACTGTATGTCTTTATGGACTTTTTGTGCACTGGTGCGCCAACTGCCAAACTCTGTCTCATCCATCCGATTGCCAGAGAAGAGTGATTTGTCACTCCAGAAAACACATCCACTGCTCTAGAGTCCAGCGGTGGCGTGCTTTACACCACTGCAGAAGTGTTAGGACGTCTGTTGCTACTGACCCTGCAGACAGTTGGTGACCTCTGCACTGTGTCACAGCACCCGCTGACCCAGTGTTTTTTATGTGGCCTAACACTTCTAAGCTGAGTTGCTGTTGTTCCCAATCACTTCCACTTTGATATAACACCACTAACAGTTGACTGTGGAATATTTAGTAGGGAGGAAATTTCATGACTGGACTTAGTCCACTGGGGGCATCCTATCACGGTACCAGGCTGGAATTCACTGAGCTCCTGAGAGCGACCCAGTCTTTCACAAATGCTTGTAGAAGCGGTCGGCATGCATAAGTGCTTGATTTTATACACCTGTAACCATGGAAGAGATTGAAACACCTGAATTTGATGATTTGGAAGTGTGAGTGAATACTTTTGGCAATACAGTGAATATAAAACAAATATTAAAATATATTTTATAATATTTTATATATATAAATAAATAAATTGGACTAATGACCGCAATTCACTTTGAAAGTATAAAGAATTAAACACAACTGTGTGTGCTGTTATACTCATCATTGATTATTTTCCTATGACCCATTATAACATCCTCCTAAAAGTGTAAACCCATAATGATTTGTTAATTAATACATTTTAGTGTGTTAGTGAATGACATCATACTTTTTTGTTGTGGAATGTCTAAGAGCATGCCCCCCCCCCCTTTTATTACATATATTATAACAGCTATAAACTGTTGTTCCATACCAGCTCTGTTTTTCTTTCTCACGTAAAAATTACAGCCTAACATGTCAGCAAGTCACCAGAAACCCATATTTGTCACTGTATAGAAAACTTCACCATATAACAGCTTTACAGTCTTGTTAAATTAAAAAATTAAAAGTAAAAAAAAAAAAAAGATTTTAATCTGCTTATTAATTAAAAGAATTGGCTTATACAGGCTGTGTGGAACAGCTCTGTAAAAAAAATAAGAGCCCACTGCAATTTATTCCAGAAAACTTCTGGAATGTCATCAAGAGGAATATGAATGGTCCACAAACCATCAAGCAAAGCTGAGCTGTTTGCTTTTTTACAAAAAGAGTGGTACAGTATAAAGTTACCCAACAGCAATGTGAAAATCTGGTGGAGAGCCAGAATAAATGAAAGCTGTACAGTAATTGCAAATCAGGGTTATTCCATCAAATTCTGATTTCTTAATGCTATTTAGCCGAAGCATTAACACAATTTGTTTGCAAATTAATTGCATTTTGTTTTATTTGACTTATTAAAGCTCTGCAAATACTGTATGATCTTTTAAATATACAAATAACAATAGTTACATTTTGAATTTAGGAGAAATATTGTCAGCAAAACACCAATACATGCACTTGAAAGAAAAAACAAACAAAAAGTAAACTGATTATTTTGCAGTGGTCTTTTATTTTTTTCCAGAGCCTTATGACTGACAATCTGCATTACTGATTACAACTTAGTTACTCTGAACAAGTTGTGACTATAGAAATAGCAACCTCAACTACTACGTAACTCTAGACTGTACGTACTAGATGAATTTAACCAATGAGTCAAATCTGTAATTATTTCTTTACAGTATCCTGCAACAACTTTTTTTTTAATTAAGGTAATTTCTTTATATTTATTTGTACAACCTACCAGCAGCCTGTGACTATTTAATTTCATCAGTGTATTGTTTGTAAGAAAAAGATTTAACCACATTCTTGAATAAGAAGGTGGAGAAATGCACATACTGTACAGTACCACAAATAATCCCCATTAAAACTTAGAATGGCACTGTTTCATTGTGTTGCAATAACAGGAATGTTTTTGTTTTTCTTTTAATTTGGGTAAATTTGTTAAATTACTGCTTTTTTCAACAGTAATAGTAACCATTGTATTTGAAATTACTGAGCAGTCCAGGAAAGCCCTTGAAAAACCCTTTACAAAGCATTCACATAAGGTATAATTCAGTCCCAGGTTGTCCAATGCTTACAGGTCCTCTTCATCATCTTCCTCTTACACAGACAGAGATCTGCCCAGAGGTAGTTTATCCTGGGGCTGTATGCTCTTCAGCAGTCTCTTCACCATTCCCAGCTTCCCTCTCTTGACCATTTCCCTTGACAGCTCTGCCACTTCGTCAGTATATGTCCTGCATAAAAGCCTAAGCTCTGCCCGGACTGTATCCATGCCATGTCTCTCCTCAGCCTGCTTTACACAGTCCTCCAATTGGGAAAAAATGTGTGACATATCCCCTGTGCTTTTGGTGAAAATGGTCAACAGAGCCTCTAGCAGAAAGTGCAGTGCCTGCTGCTCACAGCTTCCAGGTCGTTCTAGCTCGAGCGATTGTCTAAAGCAGTCGATGGCATTCTCCTCTTCTCCTTTCAGCAGCAAGCAGCGGCCACGCAGGAGATGTAGTTCTGGTAGAGAGGAACCCAGTGGGCACTTCAGGGCCTGTGCCAGGCTGACCAAAGCCTGATTCACTGCCATCTCATCCACCATTATACTCTCCTTCACGGCATCCACACCCATGTAGTAGTAGACCTGACAGAAGATAGGTGTGATGGAGTTGTACATTTTTAAATATATTAACGGTTTGTAACATTATAAGTATTGAAGCCTTGTTCATCAAACTGAATTCGATGAGATGTAAATGTAGATGTAAATGAATTGTTTGCAGAAGTATTTACCAATAAAATGTGGTACTCAGGAGGATCCAGTTACTACAGAAAATGTTCGAAATGTTCGAGTTTTTGTATAAGCATGCTCAATAATCTGAACCATGATACAAATTTTGTGAATTATGGAAACAATCTTTGGACAATTAGATGTCATATTTTCCATTGGAAATTCTTTCTAAGCTTTACCTTTTATGGAGAACAGTGGGTGCCATTAAATATAAATCAGCTGTCTTGTGAACACACTTTGCACTTTATGGCTGATTGCCCTTTATAAACATACTGTAAGCACGAGTACAAAATAAATCAGCATTACATATATATGTTGTAAATTTAAGCCAATTATACTCGACAGGACTGGTAATTGCTCCTTTACTGTAAAAGGGTGGCCCAACATTCTGGATCCACTGGCATCTTCCATTATATAAAATATGATATTTTTCTTTTTATTTCAGTTGCAAGACCTAGCCTACGTGTCAGCCGAAGTCAGCAACTTGTAGGGATTGGGCCAGAACAATTGTTGCATTAAAGGAGGAAGATTGCCATTTTTGAGCAATTTTTTGCCTAATGATCCATACATTTGGACCACAATGTAAAGTTCAACTCAATAAGTTTTTTTATGTACCATTTTTAACAATGGACATTTTCACAAAGCAGCTTTACAGGAGTCCATATGGATATGAATTCAGCTTTATATCCATTAGGAGTAAGCTGCAAGTGAGAGTGGCAAGGAAAAACTCGCCAAGACGACATGAGGAAGAGAGGAATCAGATTTGAAAAGGGAACCCATCATCTTCTGGACAACAAAGCATAGTGCTACAGTATTATGTGTCACTTGGGTTCATGGCATGCACTATTATGCTGAGCATGAAAGTGGGCTTTCTGTCTAAGGCATCTTATCTCACCTGTCCCATCTCCAGGTGAGTACTGAGACAAGGCTGGACACTCAGCACCCGCTTAAGGTCAGCTCGGGCATCTCTCAGGTCCTGGCGATCAGGAATCCCACTCAGCCCCAACTTAGCCTGGTCCAAGGCCTTCACAAAGCTTGCGATTTTAAGCTGGAGAGAGAATACAAAACAGCTATTAGGCAATTTTTTAAACTGATTGCTTGGACTTGCAGAATGCTTAGAAATGAAAGAAGATCGATTTATAATCTAAGGGTAATTGAAATAACCTCTTATATATTTTTTAAATTTACACTGCAACCTGTAAGTGATTTCACAGGAATGTACAGTAACTGCATTTTTCCTCTGATGATATAGTATGTACCAACTTGCTCATTTCCATGTGAATAATGTACTGTTTTCTTTGTGTAGCAAGAACCTCCATCAACAAATACCATTTATAAACTAAACTTTAAAACTTTTGTTAGCTTTCATGCTTAAACTGTTGAAGCAGGAACACAATAATATATCATGTATAAGAAAGATCACATTCCACTTTGAAAGTATTGAAGGCCAATTATGTTTTTATTTTTTATTTTTTTTACACTGAAGATATTTGGTTTTGATATCAAAAGATGAATTAGAGACAACAGATCAGAATTCCACTGGTGTTTACAAAAAAAGTTTATTTGGAAACCTTGGAAAATTTTATATTTTGAGAGGAAACATCCAATTGTTAGATGAGCAAATTTATTGGACCAGATTTTACCAGTTTTAAAGTTAATAACACTTAAAATTTGGTTGCATATCTGGGCATTGGTTTCTTAATGGTACTGTAGGTTTCTCTCGCCTGCCATATGAAAGGCCGGGTTCGATTCCCAGCCAATGCACAAACCCCAGCCACTGGATGCAGTGCCCATCTTAAGCCAGGATAAAATAAACTGCATGCGTCAGCAATCCACTGACATCATCGAACGGTTGCTCTAACTCCACTTTGTTTGACCTATGAGCTTATACTGTATGTTTTGGATCATGACCAGATATTTTTTCCCCACACTTTGGTACTTTGGTAGAGGTTGATCTAGCGTTCTTTTTATTCCTTTGTGGGAAAAAAATTGGCTTCTAATTTTTACTATATATATAGGAAGCATGGTGGCTTAGTGGTTAGCACCTCCAGGGTCTGGGTTCGATTCCCGCCTATGTGTGCATGGAGTTTGCATGTTCTCGCCGTGCTTGGTGGGTTTCCTCCGGGTACTCCAGTTTCCTTTTACAGTCCAAAGACATGCAGATTAGGCTAATTGGCTTTCCCCAAATTTCCCATAGTGTGTTAATAAGTGTGTGAGTGTCTGTATGTGCGTGTGCCCTGCGATAGATTGGCACCCCATCCAGGGTGTTCCCCGCCTCTGCCCTAAGTCTCTTGAGATAGGCTCCAGGCCCCCTGGAACTCTGTATACTTTCCCTCTTTGCTTTTCTGCCCTAGACAGCTCTCTGGTCTTTATGTTGGTTTATGCTGTTTAACAACAAATGCAGTCCTCTCAGGTGAAACCCAGGATAGACATGCAGAGCTATAAATTGTTTAAATAGTCAAATAGGCCACACCTGGACAACAAAAAACACCTGTCGGAAATGTTTATTGATATTTTTAATCACTTGAAAAATGGGAGGGGTCTAACAAAAGCTGTGTGTAACAATTTAGATGTAAATATGTGGAATAAAAAAAGATTCTGATATATAATATTATATATATATATAATTTTTTTATCCCAAATTTAAGTGTACTTTTGGAGAAAACTCTATATCTATATACTGTTTGGTGTTCGGGAGCTGAACATACCTTAGCTCGAGTGCAGTACGCTTTCCAGTTTAGCTCTGCATCAGGCAGCACATTCAAGGACATGTTACAGATGCCCATTGACATCTCATGCTTGCCTGAGCGAAAAAACACATTGGCTAGCTGATTCAATGTAAATGCGTCATCTGTGGCCAGTTTGATTCCCTGTAAACACATCCAAAGAAGACAATATTTTCCTTTCCAGAGCGTCTCAATGTAAGAATGTAGTGTTATTCTCATCGAACATACAGTACAAGCCATCAGAGATAAAATACACTCTGTATATTAGTTTTACCACAAAATTACTGTAGCTAATTTGTTGCTAACATTCCTCAACACCTTAACAACTAATCTATAGAGTTTCTGGATTAACATGCAGTACCGATCCGTAGCATGACAGCGGATCAGATCCAGACAGGCCACAGTCATGAACTGACATTGGGACGGTGGAGAACTCGTCTTTCCTCTCAAGCATGAGACCAATGTAACACCAGGCAAGTGCTAAGAACAGAGAAGAGAAAGGTATGAAGAAGAGGCAGTAATGACTAGACAGGCAGGTCTGTGACATTTGGACTGTTAATTAACAGCTCATCAACCTCTCACCTAAACCACGTTGACTTATAAAAGCCATTTGTAAAAGGCAAAACAAGCTTTCAAAGCCAGATAAAAAGCTAAAAGTGAACAGCAGAATTAATAGCTAAAGCTTTTGTGGGTGAGAATGTTAATAAGACGTGAATGTTTACCTTTGAGGTGTGTCGTGTCTGAATTAAGAGTCTCTGCTAGCAATGTCAGACCTTTGTTGAAGTGTGCAAGCCTGGCATCTTCTAAATCCTTTGAATCATTGGCAAATCCACATAATCTATAAAGTCAAGATGATTTCAAAAGAATGCCTTGTATATCTGGAAGAGCTTATTATTGTCTATTATAGAGCAAAGTTAGAGTTGGCTGAGGTATAGTAGGTATTAACAGTTAAGTTAAATGTGGAGAATTACATACCTTATGTGAATTGTTGCCATTTTGAAATACCAGCTCCACTTCTCTTCTTGAGGTACCTGTAAAAATCAACAGACAGATAATGTGTGAATTTCTGTATAAATTATTACATACAAATAACCAGATTTGAATATATATAGTCTCACCAGGTCACCACCGTAGTGGAGAGCTCGGTTATACAAGGTGAGGGCAGAAGTCAGTCTTTCCTGCAGGTCTTCCTCTCTCTCCATCTCCACATCATGAAGCTGGGCGAAAGCCTGCTCCGTCAGGCACCAAGCTGCCCTGATCCTGCCCTCCGTTGGGCTCTCACTGGTCTCCATATCCATGAGTGCTTTTACACGTTCTAAACACTCGCTCTCCTCATTCTCCTGTCTGAGCCGCTCATACACGTGAGCCAGGTTGGCCCAGGCATTGAGGTTTCCTGGATCCTCCTGGCAGATATTACGGAAAATCTCCTCAGCTTCTTCCAGCTCGTCAACATGGTAAGCTAGCAAGCCCAGCATGTTTCGCACAGCATACTGCATCCTACCCGTCTCAAGCTCAAGCTCAGCTCGTAGGTTCTCTCGCTTCATCTGTATGTCACGGAGACGCAGGGTGGCTGGCCCACTTGACTCGATGTTTAGATTCAGCGGCAGGTGAAAGTGTCCCGGTATGAAATCCAAGCTTTCAATCAGAGACTCAAGGTCGTCCTCTGTGCTCTCTTCCATGGTCGTCTCTTCACCATGAAACATACTAATACTGATAGTGCAAGACTCTAGAAACACTGTAATGTTGTAGCAAGAACAGGAAATACAGGTTTACCCAGGCGAAGCTAAAGAAGGGTGGGGAGGTTAAAAGAATGATGTGGCTTAACAAGTGCTCTTCTCTTTCACTAATGGTTTGCTGCACTCCCTAGTCAATAAATGTGGAGTTAGAATGGAGGAATTGAGTAGACAGGTGTGTGAACAGTAATGCCTGTCTGGAGACACACCTGCTTTGTCTTCAGCCATGTTGGATTGTTTCGAAACAGCCTGAAGGATACTTCCCATTTTCAGAAATGTTCTGGATAGTTAATGGAGTAAAATACTTTATACAGTTAAAGAGGCATTTCAGAGGAAAAGGGCTTGCTTACAGTACAGTATGCTTCTTTTTGTAATCAGGTTTAAAATAATGGGTTTTCAGGGAAACCAATTTAATTATTGAAGGAATGGCATCAGGAAAGTAAGTAGTAAAACATTCAAGGTGTTATCATGAATAACATCACAGCTGTGATTTTATCATAGGCATGAACTGTCAATCAGCTGTTATTAATGTAGGCGGCGTGGTGGCTTAGTGGTTAGCACTGTCGCCTTGCACCTCCAGGGGTCTGTGTGCATGCTCTGAGTTTGCATATTCTCCCCATGCTTGGTGAGTTTCCTCAGGGTACTCCGGTTTCCTCCCACAGTCCAAGATTCCCACATGCAGATTGGGCTAACTTGCTTGTAGTGTGTAAATATAGACCAGAGGTCCTACCACGGATGTAAAAAATGGGAATAAATAAATGGCCACCACTGGCCAGTACAGTCCCTCACTGTACAGTAGTTAGACTGCAGAGGTTCCTAAAAGGGGTGGATTGATGATCATTAATGCAACAGAATTTTGAGTTTTCATAAGTTGTAAGCCATAATCATCAAAATTAAAAAGAAATAAACACTTAAAATATATATGTCTGTGTGATATGAATTTATATAAGTTTCACTTTTTGAATTGAATAACTGAAATAAATCAACTTTTCGATGATATTCTAATTTATTGAGAGCACTTATATTGATTGATTGCAGTCATTGCAATAAAAAAGATCAGCTAAAATAATTTTGCAATTCCCCTGCTGACCACTAGAGGTCAACTAAGCACTGAAGCTAGAATAAAGAGCACCCTGAAATGATATTTCCGTTGGAAAACACAAACTGAAAACCCATTCATCAAGATAATTTATCAGAATGTTTCCATAATCCCTAAAATTACAATAAAGCAGAATTTTAATGGAGAGTGAATAGCCCGATAATGCGACAACAATGCAAATAGGGACAGAACTGGTCATAAAACTCTGTCTTCAGGTTGGATTAACTGAATCCTAGCTGATCCCCTCTGTTTAGTTAAGTATGAAAAATCTTAAAGGTCTGCAATGAGCTATTACTGTTTCCCCTGCTGTTCGGTTTTCCTCCATGATGACTTTTCCATTTTGTTACCTGCAGACTTTTAATGATATTATCTTTTTCTTTTTGGCCTGTGAGCTCTTCTGTCTGCTCACTGTCTTCTCTACTTCCATATTGGACAGACCCATTCCTCAAGTGAGTACAAGTTTATGAGTATAATATTAGTAATTCGTGAGAGTTTAAAGCAGGAGAGTCTAATTGAGTTTCAAGAAATATGGCATTTAAAAATCCAGTGGAAGCTTTCAGCTTATTGTTTTACTCTATAAACTCTAAATATTATATTATTATCCAAGTGACTTTAAACCAATCTGCTATATTTAAGGGTTCCTCATACAATATACTTCATTATCTTGAATGAAGAAAAGACAGACCAATATATATATATATTCCACGGGTGGCATGGTGGATTCCCACCCTGGGTCTGTATGCATGGAGTTTGCATGTTCTCCCCATGCTTGGTGGGTTTCCTCGTACAGTACAAAGACATGCAGATTAGGTTAATTGGCGTTCACGAATTGTCTGTAGTAAGTGTGTATGCCTTGGGATGGACTGGCACCCTGAACCCTGCCTATATATACAGTGTGAACCTCTGTTCAACTACAGTCCCCTGTAGTCCAACTAGGGACCGTGGAGGCCAGTGCTGACCATTATATTTATTCCCATTTTTACATCCGTGGTAGGATCTCTAGGCAATATTCACACATGCATTCACACACTACGGGCAATTCGGGAATGCCAGTTAACCTAATTTGCATGTGTTTGGACTGTAGGAGGAAACCAGAGTACCCGAAGGAAACCATAGCTGTCTAATCATAGCTATCAATAGCTGTCTAATATTTTTTTTTAATACATAATACAGTGGAACCTTGGATTGCGACTAACTTGGTCTGAAATCGTTTTGCAAGATGAGCAAAATTTTAAAATAAATTTTAACTTGTTAAACGAGCGAATTATTAATATACGAGTACTGTAATACGTATATGCTTTGTCTGCTGAGCGTCACATGATTACAACTGAGACAATGGTTCTTCGCCCTCTCTCGGGCTGTGGGATTATGGGTAATCAGAGCGCATGTGTCACTTGTATAGTCAACATCCGTGCGCGCATGTACTGTTTACTATAACATTGTGACCACATGTGTGTGCGGTTTTTTATATCACCACACAAAATGTATTTTCATATTGTGTAAAATACTAAAGTAAAGAACACTGAAGCTTTATGTTACAAATTACATACAGATTTACTATAAAACAATCAAATGAAAACCATTTTAAACTTCACCTTACACATTTAAACCTATCCCTGTTATGCACGGAAGTCAAATTGACATCCAAATTTCCAAACCTCTTTTGGACCTCCAAACCATCTGATGTTGCAGGGATGATTGTTTGGGGACTAGGCTATATTACATCATGTCCTGGAAGCACTATGTCCTTGGAGTGAAAATGAGGTAGGAGAAAATATGAGACTAACTTAATGAATGTGACAGGTAGCTAAAAAAAGAAAAAAGAAAAGGAAATCACATTTTTACCAGCCTTCAGTTGTGTTTGGAGCATACTTTTGAGGCTGTTAATTGCACAGTTTATTTAATTTTTTTTACATCCCTGCTGAACCCCAACTGATCAAATATGTGTAGTTCAGCAGGTTTATTAAGTACTGAATTAGACAAATTACAAACTGTGCTAAAATTACAACCATTAATTTTCTATGTACAGATGAATATGCATACCTTCATTGTCATTGTACAAGTGCAAGCAGATGTGCCTTTTTCCAATATGTGGATGTAATGTATACTTATATATACATATGATGTATACTTAAGTATACATTCAATTCTAAAAACAGATTTTTAAAATACATGTATGAATATGTGTATATACAGTATAAAGTAGTAGTGGAAATACATGGTAGGTGTGAGGTTTAGTAGGTCTGTTCATTGCCTGGTTAATAATAATAATAATAATAATAATAAAATTAATGGTTTCTTCATTTGAATTATGTACAGCACATCTGGATTCTACATATACTGTAGTATGTAGAATCATATGCTTGTCCTATGTTAATACACAGTGTTAGCTACCAAAGTTAAGCTTAGTCAATGAAGTTTTTGTGCAGTCAAAACATGGTCTGTGTTCACATTTGAGCTTTTACTCCCCCCAGTGGGCTAGCTTATAAATTTATGATTAGATTGATATAAAATAATTGTGATAATCATAAAATCTGATGCAAATTTGTTACTATATGATAAGGTGATCAATACAAATTATCTGGTCATTGTAGCATTTAGACATGGATCATTTGTACTGTTTTGATATTTATTCAGTTATCATTAATAATTTATTTTCTGTACTACTTATCTTGTCTAGGGTCACGGGGTACTGGAGCTTATTCCAGGGAGCTTAAAGCACAAGGCAGGGATACCCTTGGATGGGGTGCCAATCCATCATACTGTAGGAATCAAGCATACATCCATTCAGAGCCTGCTGGCAATTCACCTAAAATAAAAAAAAAGCCTAAAAAAAAATCCAATTAGCCTACAAAACATCTTTGAACTATGGGAGGGAACCAGAGCAAACCCACCAAGTATGTGGAGAAGATGGAAACTCCACACACACACACACACAGAGTGGAGATGAAATTTGTTCCTCTAATAGCTGGAGGTGCTACTTATCATGAATTATATAAAAAGTGTTTTTAAAAAAATTACAGTCATACAGTATGTATGTAAATAATATGAATCATATATAAATACTTACTGATTATTACTCACTCACTCATGTGTTGGAGGGCTGGAGCCTATCCCAGAAGACTTAGGGCACGAGACAGGGTACACCCTGGACAGCAATCCATCGCAGGGCACAAACACACATACTGTACACTGTCACACACACTACAGGCAATTTTGGGAACGCCAATTAATCTAATTAATCATGTCTTTGGACTGTGGGAGGAAACCGGAGTACCTGTAGGAAACACGCCAAGCCGAGGCGACGTGCTAATCACTAAGCCACCGTTGTTGTTGCTGTTGTTATTATTATGAATTATTTATTTATATTAGAATGTGTACAAACCTACTGTAAGTGTGGGATTGGGAGGAGACTCCGTGGTGTATAATTACGGTTGTGTGTGTGTGTGTGTGAGAGAGAGAGAGAGAGAGAGAGAGTGCTGTTATACTACAATATTTACGGCAGTACCTCGCAGTGATGTGTGCTTGTTGTATTCAGCACTGGCTGTCATGCAGGTGGAATTTGCGGCTCAGCTTTTGCTACTGCGACGGGGCAGAACTGAGCCACTGAGTTCATCAGTTTCGGAGGATTAGTGTGTGTGTCATATTATTTTTCGCAAAGAAAACAATATTCAAACAATATTCTCCACTCGCTGTCACATTCCGATCGAATGGAGCGGTCATAGTGGCATATGATGCTGAACTGGACTGCAAAGGGTCTCGCTGCTGCGCACCTGAGGATGGACGTTATTTTGGAAAAAATAAACAACACGGTATATTTTTTTAAAGAATCTCCCTAGACTGTATTTGTCTGTGGACGATTTTCATAGCATGAGTCTCATTCATGGAGGCAGGAGCTGAGTGGGCAGTGGGAATGGACGCTGGAACTGACTGCTGCATGGTTTCATTCACTCCGGTCTAAAAGCAGCCTGTCAGCTCGACACCACTTTAGAAATTCGCAGTTCTTTTTTTTTTTAAACCCAGATCATGGAAGATGTTAGCGGCAGTGAATGTATGCCCGATCTGAAGGAGCTGGAGGTGAAGGTTGGGAGGAAGACGCCGGAAGGTTTGCTCAGGTGGATGCGTCAGGACGCAGCGCAGCGCGGTGAGCAGAGCAAAGTCGCCCAGCAGGAGAGCGCAGACAGCGGGGAGCAGGGGCTGGATGAGAAGCTCAGGAAGCTCAGAGTGGAGATGGTAAGACTACTTACTTTCATTTGGTTGTGATTAGGGTAATTAAAAGTGAACCAGTTTATTGCATCACATCCTGTTTTGCGTTCTCAATATCGCTTGATGCACGCTTGATAATATCATATGCATTAAAGTGCCTGGGTCCATCAAATACTGTCATACAGTACCTGCTATAGTATATGCAAAAGTGTTTTTTCTTCTTCTCATTTCCTTTACTAGGCATGAAACCGCACACTTGTTTCATTGGTATGTAAGTTATACATACCAATATTGAAATGGAGTAGTGGCGGGTCAGCAGTTAAACCTCTGTGTCTCTGATTAGAAGATCCAGGGTTCAGGCTCCAGCACTGTCAAGCTGCTGGTTACTGAAGCAAGGCCTTTAACTGTCTTTTCTCCAGGGGTTGTGTCATCAGGGATTGTATCTGCTCTGATTCCAGTTTCCTAACTCACTGAGATATGCGAAAAATGATTTTCACTGTGCTTTAATACAGTATATCTATCCATCCATCCATTCATCCATTCACTCACACTTATCCAGACTGACTTACAAACGTTTCCTTCTTTGGATAGCTCTTTACACTGGTTACTAGATTACTAACTAAGTACCTCACCATCAGTCAAACACTGTTGGGAAGGGTGTTGGTTTTTTTTGTGGGGGTGTCTGTATAGGTTTAAACCAAATATCTATAACAACAGCTTATTTATGTATAGCTTTATAGAAATAAAGCCTTTTTCTTCTGAATGTTCCTGATACATCAGTTAAGACCAACTGCTTTTCTTGAAAGAAAAAAAGCTGAAACTGCCCAGTCTCACATTATCTGCATGCCACATTCCATGTGCCAGGAACATACCCAAACATGAGAAATAAATGGTTTACTGTCCCCCAGAAATATATAAGTATTCAAAGTTTACTTTTTTGTCTCAGCTCCCAATATGATCTGTTAGTCAGAAATCCATTGCTATGCAACAACCACACTAGTATTAAATATGCACTGTGGCCCATCTGTTGTTATGCAGATCGTGTCACCAACCCTATACCCTATTCATCATAGGAAAAAATACCACTATAAAACCATTGCTGGCTGGATGTGTGGATTGCAGACCACTCTCAATCGCGTGCATGCACGTGTGTGTGTGTGTGTGTGTGTGTGGCAATGGTATAAGTCCAAGGACCCAAATAGACATGGAGGTCCAAGTGAAATCCCAGGCAACAAAAACTGTCTGGCACTGTAGTGGGGATAGTGGGCAATAGTCTGTTAGGGAGCCCAAAATCTGTACTAGCACCCTTGGCTTGGGGCAGACAAGTAATAATAGCAGGGATTCTACACATTAGTGTAGAAGTGTTCTTGTTGAATTCGCATGTTGGAGCACAGCCTCCTCTTGCTGTTGAATCAGCACAAGGACACAGGGTTGCCATGCAACAATAGAGCTTTTAGATTTGACTGTGTTGTGATGTTCCACTCCCACATTCTGTCTGTCTGTCTGTCTGTTTTGTCTCTCTGTCTGTTATACTTTGCTACCTCAAGTATAATATTACTAGTCAGGAATCACTCATAGAAGTGACACCTGATTATTTTACAGCTCTGTTCTAGCACTTCTGATTCTCACTTATACTGAGTGGAACATATGGCTCTGGCACTGCAACATACTGTTAAATGAAAGAATAATAAAATGGAGAATAGATGCTATAATTCATTTCTGGATATCTACGACCCTAACATAATGAATTGAGTAGAATTTTTTAAACCACATTTGCTCAATAAAATTATGAATTATTCACAAAGGGTGTTAGTTAACCACCAACATACTGTACACACTCACTGCATTTACAGAAACTGCATCAGTGAACTGATTTCCCAAATGTATTTAACAGATTCAGCAATTCAGGCCAAATGGGTAGAAAACATATTTTCTGACTTTGCGAATCCCTGCTTTATATAAAAACATCAAATAACTGCTCAGTTATGTTTTTGGCCTAGATGAATGTCATTGCATTAACATTTGAAGCAAGGACTACGAAAATCTTTAGAGTTGATTCTAGAGTCTTGCATCTGGAGTCTGTTGTAGTTGGCTTATCACATGAAAGCCGAATGGGTGTCAATGAAAGTTGGAAGCCCCACTAGTGGATAAGTAAAATATCCTTATCATCCTGAATTAAAGCTATTAAGATGAAAAAGGACATTTTATGTAGATGTACTGTATCTACAGTACTTTAAAAAGAAAAAAAATACCATCATAATTGTCAAGGGGTTTGACCACAATATTAACTTAAAGTCTGGGTTACAGTTTCCTGAAACTTATGTAAGCAGCATGTAATGTTCTTGAACAAAGTGTAAGATGAAATGAGATTAGTCTGTACCAGAGGGATGGAGAAAAGGAAGGGTGGAGAAAAAGAACCGCTCTATATTCAGAGCATGGCACTTGAAAATTTAGGCTATGACTGAACAGAGGATTGAGCTTTTTCCTGTCATGAACTCATGCAATATTTAACAAAATGGCATGTAACGTTTTCAATATAAAGTGTGATGACATATCCGAATATTGACACGCATAGGCTATTTCTATACAAGCAGTCATATGTTTCCCATTTTCTTGTCAAGTATAAAAATCACTTACATTGTGCTAAATGATGCTGATATGTACATTCTTTATGTGGCCTGCTTTCATCGCCATCTTATATATACACTGTATATAACAGTCCACAGACCATAACATGCACATTTCCAAAAAACATAAAAGCATATATTATGGTCCTGCACCAATGTAACAAAGCTTTATCATGTTAAAAAGCTGTGGAGATCACACCTAACCAGTGTTGGTGTACAAAGTAACGCATTAGAGTACTTGGATAACTTTTTTGATGTAATGAGTAATCTAACGCGTTATGTCTGCCATTTAAGTACTCAGTTATTTAGTTATTTTTTCAAAAATTTAATCCGTTATTCAGTAATCCTGATTACTTTTTAATGACAGTAATTTTGTAATAAAACTAGTTACTTTAAAAAGTAACATCCCCCAACACTGCACCTAACCTACATATTCATCCTAACTTTGAGAAAGAAAGAAAAAATTATATATGCCATTTTTTAATATAAAGTGTAGCTGCCATTAGATGCAACTCATTTATTTAATTCATAATGTTAAAGGGTTCAGTGGAATAATCATTAGAATAAA
>JAQMYJ010000037.1:10107044-10125042 GCA_030014305.1 Clarias laeviceps
AAGTAAGAAGAATTGAAGAAACCATATCCAAGTTTAAGTTTATTCCTCTTGAGTCAGAGAGGCCAATGAGGTATGTGTTAACGTGTTTGTTGTATGTATTTTTCGTTATTATGCGTACTTTTAGAAGATTTATTTAAGTTATTTCTTTTCTTCGTAGTTCTGACGGCATTGTTGGGACTTGAATGTAAAAGACATTGTCCAAATAAATGTCAGTGAATCCAAGAACGACCTGAGCCTTTGTTTAAACCTCGAGGGGAGTAATATAAAGGGTGAATATTACATCACAGGAATAACGTAATAGGACGTTATCTGTTCATCCATACCTCATTAGATAATCCCATTTGGAAAAGGAGGGAATTATTTCTAGTACACACTAGTCTACTAATCAAATGCACCTGATCCATCACATTCTTTTACAATTTCACAGGAACATTTCTGAAATAATTGAGAACCATTAAGCAAATAACACTTAGATGTTACCATAAGTCTCTTGATTGAGTGGGGAAAGATGTCAGGAGTCAGTGGAAAGCCATTAGAAGTACTGCCTCTGTCAGCCTTATTTCCGATTAGTCTGGACATAAGAATTGATTAGGCTGTTTGAGGATCGCAAGAATCCTGTGGCTCCATCCAGTTCGTGGTATCGAACAACAAGTAATTCTGTGGTTTTAGATCAGTGCTTCTGGATCCTAATCTTAAGGAACACAGGCTGGGCAAATTGTGGTGTTGATGCTCTGGACTAAGCTCTTAAGGAGAGTTGATGGTTGGATGACAATTTATATTTCAACAGTACTTCTCATTCTAATTCACACACACACACACACACACACACACACATTAATTCCGTGTGCTGTTATAAAACATGAAAAAGTGCTGGGTATACTGTAGCTGGGAATGTTAACTACTGTTAGACTACTGTTAACTATCTGATGTTAACTACTGTTAATTATTTATAAGATGATACACATTCTACATTTAAGTAAAAATACAGATATTTCTTATAATCATTATTATTATTATTAGTTGTTGTAGTAGTTTAGTCAGCTAAATTTAATTATTATTAATTAAGTGTATATAGGTTCTTTGTTGACCTATTGATGATATCTGCATGTTAGAATTTGGAAAAAAAACTATTTAAATGACTGACCACACTGGTAAAGACTATAGAGCAAAAAAAATCTATTGGAACAAATGTTTATTGTCATTCAGATGCACACATTCTAAGGAGTATAACTCTTTTCCTCTTGTTGCACAAAGATTTTTGTTACTGCTATGTGCTAAATCATATGTGGTATGTAGTAATACATGAAAAACTTTCACATAAAAGCAGGGTTATAAATAGTTGAAACCAGAGAACTTTCAACACAAAAAATGATAGATTGTTGTTGACCTGACCAAATCAGGAAATTAACATTGTAAATATTTCTGCAGTTACAAATACCATTAAGCAAGATTCAACTATAACAACAACAACAAAAGTTACACATGTCTGAAATAGTTGGTAATTTGCCTAGAACTGAGCACAGGAGTTGAAGACCCATAAACACATAGTTCCCCGGTACAGTGAGGATATTGATGAAGAAAGTGAAAAGCATTTCATAGTTTTTAGAGTTGTTTTATATTTAAACTGAATGTAAAATTTATGTTGTATTTAAAATTTTGACTAAAATGGCAGTACTGTAGCTGCCAGTGGTTAAGATGTTGGACTACTGATCAGAAGGTTATGAGTTCAAATTCCATGGCTCAGCTCAACTGCTTAAGGCACTTAATCCTCAACTGCTCAGTTGAAAAAATGAGATAAAATGCAAGTCGCTATGGAAAAGTTCATCTGCCAAAGCCATAAATGTAAACGTACTGTAAATGAACTGTTAAATGCTGTTTGCGAATGTTTTAAGAAAGAAGCCTTGGCTGAGAACTTCTCACAAAATGTAGCATCTGAACTTCATCAGTCTTCAGATGAAACCAAATTGTAAATTTTTGGACTTACTGGCAGAATGCTTGGCAACAGAAGTAAAACTACGCACATGGAAAAGCAAGTAATACCCAGTGTAGAATATGCCGTTGGATCAGTGATGCGTTGGGGCTGTTTTGTGGCTGGTGGTTGTGAAGATTGATGGCATCACAAATGCACCAGGATATTTCCGTCCAAATGTTTGCCTCTGCCAGGAGGTTCAGACCAGGTCAGAGATGGAACTTTTAAAAAGAAAGATGTGCCAAGCACACTTGGTCATTACAGATATGATATGGTTAAAGAAACCCAAGGTATTTGAAATCACCATCTCAGTCTCCAGATTTAAATTGGAAAAGTAACGTCCACATGCACTACTTAAGAATATAAAGCAATATTTTAAACATTTTATTTAATGTTTAAAATAACATGAAAGAAAATTTTCATTTATTGTTGACCTATTGATGATATCTGCATGTTAGAATTTGGAAAAACTATTTAAATGACTGACCACACTGGTAAAGACTATAGAGCAAATATACTTGCAGAGTACCTTCATTTGGACTGCATGTTTACTCAGTCTGTGTCAACAGCGATTTATATTTGATCAATCCTCTTCCTCTCAAAGCGGTGCTTGATCACAGTTGATGGGAGATTATTTCCATAGAGATGTTATTAGTCCTAAAACTGTGGTAAGCTAGCTGTCAGGAACACAGACCTCATGCTGTGTAGTTGACACCCAGCTCTGCTGCAGTGTGTGTGACCGCCTTGTGTTCACTAGAGGCGAGGGCAAAGGTTAGGTTAGAACTAGCCTAGTGACGGTGCATGCAAACAAATTTGATCTTGCGAGATGATGGATGTGATGTTAATGTTTGTGCTTTCACTCAGAACTAGCAGATGTAGTGAGGTTGTAATGTTTACAATTCAATGACTAACAAATGCGATAAAAAGGTACATACTGGATAAATTAAGGATGTTATTTTGCCTATTTGTGCACCATGTGACGAATGTGACAGCAAGTACACCATACAGTAAGTGCAAGTGTTGCATAAACTCATTTTCTCTGTTCAGTCCCACTCTGCCTGTCCTTTTCTCTCTCTCTATCACTGCTGCACAGATGGAAAACACTGGGGATGATATGCTGACAGATGGAAGCAATGACTCCAGCTAGATAGGGGCAATGAGAAGTGCTTAGTAATTGCATGGAGGGCATAGAGGCTCTGAAGGACGGTATGAGCAAGGTGGTGCAATTTCAGTGAAGGAGGTCCTGTCTTTTATAATTAAATGCATCATTATGTCTGTGTGCAGCAGTAGATGTTGAGGGAAAAAAAACACTGTTTGCAGAGGGATGCAGGGTTTGTTGTCTCATGACTGCAGTTTTACGTTAGGCTGCCTGTGACGTTGACGCGCACTCTGAGGCAGTATGTGCATACAGTCTGTAATATCTGGACAAAAATTGTAGTTGATTCTTTACCCTAACCTGCTTCGTGACACACATCCTGACCGGGAAAATTAACTCAAAATCTCTACAGGACGATTTTAAAGTTAATGATGAATAGAAACATCAGTTACCCACAAACCAAGTACATGCACACACTTGACTCTGGTCTGTGGTGTGATACTTAACAGAGCAGAATGCCACAGCAGGGAAAATGAGAATTCCAGGGATTAGCACTGAATCCATGATGGAAAAATATGAACTGTCTGGCTGTGACAGGGAAGATCCTTCACCCCCTGCTTGCTTTATTAGACCTAATGTTGTCTCAGATGACAGTGACTGAAAAAGGAGCTACAAAGATAAGGGGTAATAACCTTAAACTGGGACTAATATATGTATTTATTTTACATACCAATAAAACATGCTGTTTTTTATATCTACATCTCCCCAGTGCTAAACCACAAGTAGGGAGGACTTCAGGACTTCATGGCTTAGACAGAATATTCCTAGACATTACTCTTGTATGTAAGTTTAACATGTGTGGGATTACAGCATTCATTGCATGCAGCGGGAGTTAGGAAAATGGAACTTAACCACATCAGTGCTGAGCCAGGAAGAAAAGTGAATTTATGAGCAGCTCGATTTGTGCCTCAGACAGAGATCCAATCCCAAACCCTCAGAAAAGAATCTAGCCATCAGAGCCCACCTCATACACCACTATTTCTCTCTCTCTCTCTCTCTCTCTCTCTCTCTCTCTCTCTCTCCCTTATTGGTTGTCTCATGCTTTCTGTAAATTACTCATCTCTTTAAGTTACACTATATTACACTTATTCATTTAGCAAATGCTTTTCATGGAATGTGAAGACATAAGGGCTTTGCTCAAGGACTCAATGGTGGCTCTCTTGGGAATTGAGTTACTATTTCCTGTCTAGTTTTCAGCTCGACTTGCACACTCCCATGTTAACCAGCTTTACTTTTTGTGTATACAAAAGCTTAAGCACAATAAAAAGTACCATGAGGAATTAAATCATCACCTTAATCCCTTCAGAAACAGGTTTGTTGCTTGTTAGTACAGGCATGAAGGATTTCCTAATTCATTCCCTGATTAATCCAGACCAGATTTTGTCTGTAAATTTGTATTTATTTAAGTAATTATTTATTTATTTATTTATTAATTGACATTTTACTCGTGAGGATTTTAGGACCGCATCCATCTGTATGTATGTATTTTGTACATGCAAAGAATATTATGAGTTGACTCACATGATGAAGCCTATTAAATAAAAAATGCTAAGTGGTAAGTACATTCAGTGGCAGTTTGAGAATCAAGTTTCACAGTCTGTGAATCTGAGGTACTGCACTCCCTTCATGTCCCCCTTTCTTTTTGCTGTTTCCTTCTATTTTCTGCTAAATATAATTTCTCTCTCTCTCTCTCTCTGACATACACACAAACACACACCAAGACACAGGGTCAGCTCTCTATCTTCTTTAAATCTAACGCTATACCTACATCCACCTCTAATGCTAATCATAACATTAGTAACCAAAAGAAAATATTTAGGAAATTTTGTTTAGTTTTCATACGAAAGCTTTAGGAACACTGTATTATTGCTTATATAAATATGGCTTAACATGTGTATACGTGTGCACACACAGACATATACAAACATACACCCTTTTTTGACGGGCCCCTCTCTGTTTCTTTGTACTGTAATTAGTAAGGCTGACGTCACTGGTGGATAGTGCAGTTACGAACCGTTTAAGGCAAGGTTTTCTGCATCATCTGTGTCTCCAGGATCTTTCATTTTCTTTTACTTAAACTAACCACCAGGCTAGTTCTAGGCTAGAGTTTACCTGTTCACTTAGTATATGTTAGAAATATATACAGTATAATACAGATTTATGCTGCTACACATATGTACAGTAGTATGTGCTTGTATATATATATTTCCCGTTAGCTGTAAGGTAAGATGTAGGATATTTGGCTTTGATTGCAAATTAGGGATTAAAGATGATCTAAAACAGCCTGGAGATCAGTGGGGAACTGCTGAAGTGCATTATGTTTTAGGGCAAACATGAAGCACAAAAGGGATGCTTAGTGTTCTCTTGACAGACTTGGCTATTTATATTACATAGACCTGAGTGCTGCTGGCAGACAGCACAGAGAACATTACATCACAAATAATCTTTGGATGATTTCATCATGTTGGATGTGCGATATGGATATTTAGGGCTTAGAAGCTTGATCAGATACTTGTAAAGCCATTCTGCCCAACTTCATGAATGAAGCTGTGATTAGCAAATAAATACACATTTAAGACCTATAAAAAAAAAACATGTGCCAATTGTCATACTATGGGTAAAATAGTATTCCTAAATAGTGTTCAGTTTTGGTTGAAACCCAGATATTAGAGATGTCAAGTGGATGTCTTTGTCTCTTTAGCAGTGTTTTAAAAGTGGCATGAGAATTATTGTGCTCTCCAACACAGCTGCTACACTCTCAGGAACCGTTTGTTTGTAGCTAGCATTAAAGGCTAGCTCAGTCTGCTCACTGTTTAAAATGTATCCTGGTCAGTTAGTGACCTGTTCATGCATCGTTACCTTAAACTCTGACCCAAAACATTAAATTTGCGACAAATCTGCTGAATAAGTGTAGAATACTCCACATATCTCTAAAATTAAAACGATATCATGAGGCAAAACATGCACACACAACTAACTCTGCTCCATTCAATTCAATTCAATTCAATTTTATTTATATAGCGCTTTTAACAATGGTCATTGTCTCAAAGCAGCTTCACAAAAATAAAAAGAAAATTTGAAAAGAAACCAAGTACAAGTGTGTATGTGTGAGAAAAATGTGTCTAGATAATAATGAGATTGTCCCTGATGAACAAGCCAAGGGTGATGGCGCCAGCGGCAAGGGAAAACTCCCTGAGATGGCAATAGGAAGAAACCTTGAGAGGAACCAGACTGAACAGGGAACCCATCCTCATTTGGATGATAACAGATAGAAATCTAAACATCCTTTCCTCACTGCTTCAATCCAGTTGAAGGAAATCACTGCAATGATTTGAATGGGAAATTTATAGTAATGGAGAACGCAGGATCCAAAAACACATTTAGTGCTACAGAGAGCTACATGACTCATGGGTGGCAACATGCCAAGCTTAAAGCAAAATGGGAAAAGCCCCTCACTTTAGACATACCCCTATTATGAATCACCTTTTAAAGCTGGCTGTATTTAATTTTGTCTGCTACACAGCTTTTGTATCACTATATGCTTCCAAGTGTCTGACTGGATAACACAAACACTGTACTATTTAATTATTCTTTACTGTAACTAACCAAGCCAAATATGTTTCAGTGTGAAAATGTACCTGTGCATGCAAGCTCCATATATACATACATACATACATGGTAAGCCATGGTTGAAGTGGAAGACCTGGAGTGTCCTACACAGAGCCTTGACATCAACCACACTGAACAACTTTGGGATGGGTTGGAACACTGACTGTTAACCCCAGGCCTTCTCGTCTAAGATCAGTACCTGGTCTCACTAATGCTCCTGTGGCTGAATGATCACAAATCCTCACAGCCACACTTCAAAATGTAGGGAAATTTCCATGCAGAAGAGTGGTGATTATTATAACAGCAAGCAAGGACTACATATGGATTAAGATATTCAAAAACCATGTTTCAGTGTGAACTCGTGGGGTCCCAATACTGTTGCATACTGTATGTACAAGTTTAATCATTTGAAAATGGAAACCTTGGGCCATATTCATGCAATGCTTATTATTTCTTGATTGACAGTATTCTGGATCACATTGTATGAAACATTGCTACACTCCTACATTTCAGATCCACATGTTGCTTTATTCACCATTTTTTTCTTTTACAGATGAAATGTGAGTGGACATTACAAATTTTCGGAAGTGCATTCAATGCTCTCTCTTTATCTTTTCATTGATTTGGCCTTGAGGGGTTACATGAGTGGCTCAGTGTGAAATAAATGCTTTTATGGATATAGCACTATATATTTAGGTCTTAAAAGCTCTCCAGTTACGTAAGTGCTACATGAAAATCCAGATAAGTTTATGCTTCATAATATATTGATAAGCCATAATTGGGGCTGTTAAATGTTCTTAATTCTACACATAATGTGAATTTATCAATACATTTTAGGTACTGCTATTAACAGTGTATTATAAGGCATATTATTTTTATGTTTTTTAAAATCTATTTATTTATTTAAGAAGAGATATCCAGTGCAGTAAAAGGTTCACTACAAAGAATTGATGATGTCAGAGAGAACCATAAATTTTAAAAGCACTTACCATAATGGCCTCCAAGTCTTTGTCAGCATATTAACCCAACTGTAGAACTCACACTAGGATTGCATACCACCTATCTGAAGATACCTGCCTCTGTCTTTTATTTAATTGAATTTATATTTAGGTCACTATATTTCTAATTTATATGTAAGGAATAAAACTTATTATCTTATTGTTATTGTGGCCATGTGATGTTATTCTATAATAAAATATCTCAAGAGGTTTTATTCCTCTTATACCAATTTCTTAATAAATAAAGCATACATGTAACTGTTTTTCATCTAATCAACAAGGATGTTCCTGCCATCACTTATATTATAACAGCTACTGTATAAATTACCTGACCTTTTTTTTTTTTTTTTGCTTAAATTTTATTGACAAACCACACAGTGGAAAGCCCTTTATATTTAAAGAGATAACTCTTACGGGAAACTTATTGACCAGTACAAGCATTGCCAATGGAGACGTTCCTATACATGCTAAATAAAAAGGTCCTTACAAAAAGCTTTGTCATATCAATGTTTACACAATACATTTTTATCCTGTTGTGGTATGGGATCCAGAATACAAGTCCCCATACATTAGTTGTTATAATAGAAATGCCAACATTAGAAAAAACACATCAATATTAATTTAGGATTTGAATTACAACCTAATTAATTAAAGTTAGATCTGTTTGCCCTCCACATGCTTACCAATCTGATTTAAGAATTCAAGAATAGGCAGCATAGCGCTCCATTACAGTATGTGTTACTTGATTATCAAACATCATGTCTAACATTTAAATAAATCATCTTTATGATGTCTCTGGTGATGTTAGGCTCATCTACGGACAGTGGATGTGAGAATCCTGCAACAACTCGTGGCACTGCATGAGGGCATCGAGGCAGCGAAGTGGCTTATGGAAGAGCGCGGCATGCTCACCAGCCACTGCAGCAGCCTGACGGGCAGTCAGTACAGTCTGGGAGGCAGCTGGAGCAGCCTACATGAGCCCCATGACAAGCTGGACAACATCTCCATCGGCAGTTACCTGGATACTCTGGCTGATGATCTGGACGAGTACTGCACCTCCAGCGGGGCGGAGTCTGTGCTCTGCTCTGCTCCTGTGTGCACAGACAACTCCAAATCTGCTCAGGTGAAAGGCAGCGTCCCTAAAGAGGATTTGAAATCTTCCAATCATGACGCTAACCATGGAGAAGCTAGTAAGAGTAATGGTGCAAATACTGGAAACTTGGATAGTGCAGATAAGCAAGACACAGACTCCTCCAAGGCTCTTGCAGCTGAGAGGCTGGCCAAGACCTTGAGCCCTAAGGGTAAGATTTACAAGAATGGCAAGGTGGAGTTGGAAAGCTGCAAAATGAATGGCAAAGTGCATTTGGAATACGATGCTCACTGGCACTGGGTGCAGTCACAGGATGATGTGACATTTTTGTGAGGGTTAAAAAGATGCAATCAAAGTTGCTGGTTTTATTTTTGGACTTTGATCTTTATTGGACAAATTAAGCTTAAGTGAATGCAGATATAGTGGTATGATGTCAAAGATCCTATGGGGCCAAAGCTTATAAAGCATGAATGTTATATTTGTCTTTACAATCATTTATCTGTACAGATGTTTATCTATTATACCTATTTTCTTCAGCGATTCCCAGCCCTGGTGCTAGAGTACCCTTGCTCTGCACAATTTAGTGCTTTCCTTGATCTAACACTCCCACATTGACTCAGGAAGGACCTGTTAATTATCTGATTAGTTGGAGGTGTGTGCTAGTGGGAAAACTAGTGAAAATGAAAGGAAAACACCTAGGACTAGAGTCGGGAATTGCTGGTGCGGTATGTTACAGTATATGTGACTATGGAAGCTGTTTTATCAGTAAATTCTCCAGTTTCTTTAATTATTTCTTTGCAGAGATGTGGTTGACAAGCCCATATATTTTCTGTGATAATATCAGTGTTAATGATTAGATTTCCATTTTTTATCTTGTGCAAGTTGACCAGTACTGATTCAAATTTATTTTAACTAAAGTGTTTTAGTTAAAATAGCAAAGTGATCAGAGGTAAGTGATCAGTATAAAATGAATTCCTATTTTCATGTAAGTTCTGAAGGAGCCTGAAAGATATGATTATATATTCATTCATTTATCCATTTATATGAATAGATGAATAGATGGCATATAATAAGTATTTTAGAGAGGACCAAAGTTTTTAACTATATAAACACAAGACATTAAAGTAATATTTTTGTATTTATTCTAAAATTTAAAGCTCAAATATATAATATAATCAATACATTGTAACACTGTTTTTTATAACTCACATTATAAAATCAGTTAATGCACATTAATGTTTTTGCAGCAGCACACTGTGGCAGACCCATGCTCAGACTATCAGGTGCGAAGATGGATAACAGTTTAATACCTGGAATTAAGAACTAAAGAGAACTCAACATGAAACGTCTTTAACATAAATGTAATGTTAGTTCAGATATTACTCATATGTGCAAACTACAACAAAGAGTCAAAGAGCAAATTTTATCTAGATAGCTGCAATATTAAATACAAAATCTGTACCTATGTGGAAAATGATGTGCAATATGATTAAATATATACTGCCTGGCCAAAGAAAAAAAAAAAAGTCACCCACTCTTTAGCTTTGTTGATGGCATGCATTTGCAGTGGCATTGTTTCGTCAACCTTGTCAATGTCATAACATTTATTTTTTTATCTAAAGAAGCGATCATTTTTGACTGACATCTTATAGTATATTGATGACTGGAGAGTTCAACATCTCCGTAAAGTCTTCTCTAGCACCTCGCAAAGACAGAATAGACTAGATCAGATTTCATGTGTGAAAATGGTTCCTCGTGTTCCAAAAACCACCTTTTCACAATTTGAGCCCGATGACCCTTGACACTGTCATGCTGGAATATACCAGTACCATCAGAGAGGAAAAATCCATTAATATGATAAACTGGTCATCAATACATACAGGTGGTCAGCCAACTTCATTTTATTTCCACATAACATTGCTTACCCTAAACCTGACAGAAAGAAGCAACCCCAGGTCATAACACTGCCTTCAGGGGCTTGTATGTGGGCCACTATGCATGTTTCATGTGATTTCTTTCCTTGACGTGCTTAACGCTCAGGAATAAGGTCAATCTGGACTCATCAAATATATGATCTTTTTGTATTGATCCAAATTCCAATCTTTATGCTCCCCAGCAAACTGAAACCTTTTTTTCTGATTAGTCTCACTAACAAGTAGTTTTCTTAATGACACACAGCTGTTTAGTCCTAGTTCTATGAGTTCTGGTCACATTGTATGTGTGTGGAAATGCTCTTACTTTGATGCAACTCCTCCAACTTTGTTTTAAGTGATCATAAATTATGATACTTTTTTTAACCAATTCACCATTATCATTATGAGTTTTGAGAAAACATTGGATAATTTGTAACCAAATTCCTTGACCTTGACATACATCTTCTTGTTTAAGAAGAGAGAAGCAACTCACTTCATCAATTAGAAAAAATATATGCTTATTTAAATCCAAATTGCACCTTCATTGGCCAGGCAGTGTATAATCGGTTCATTTAAATATGTATGTAGTCAACTAATGCAGATAAATGTGGCCTGTTGATTAATGCTGGATCATGCAAAAGTATTTGACCAAGTCTTATGCAACCACGTAGTATTATAGAGGCACATTGATGTTGTGAGCTCTTCATGATTGTGAATGCAGGGAATTGTATGCATGAAAATGTGTGGGTTTATGTATTTGAGAGGTCACACTCAGCTGTGGGTTCTGTATTAAAGAAAAAGTAATAATATTACAAAAGAAAGGAAAAAAAAAAACACTTGCAGTGTAATAATTAAATACAGTTTTTATTTTAGTGCTGCTGGATGTGACTTTGCCTGTTTTACTTATGCAAGGAAAACTGCACTGCTGTAATAGTTTTATGTAATGAAGCTATACATGCTAAATGACATTTGATGTGTTACATAATAAATTGTGATGTCTGACCCAGGTTGATTACTAAAAGAAGTTTGGGGATGGATGTCTGAACAGCTGTGAAATTTTGTTGACTGGTATATTAAGGTCACATGTGGGAGAGTTAATATGACTGGTATATTAAGGTCACATGTGGGAGAGTTAATGTTCCCAATGCACATGGAGCAGCTCTCTTTCTCCCACGCACCCACACTGAATGCTAATAATGACTGTGCTTCTAGGAACAGTTTCCATGACTACTGTTTGCATGTGTGTGCGCACATTACTGTTCAATGACCATCGAGATGCACAAAAACAATTGCTAAAAGGACAGAGAGGCAGAGGATCTGATGACGTGAATGAAAAAAAAAAATACATAGATGGTTGAGTTTTAAGGTAAAGATGTAAGTGAATGTTAGGCAAAGAAATAATATGGGTTGGAATGGATGAAAGGAGAGTTTTGATTGCTCAAACAGGGCATCAGTAAACATTTAACTACTTGTATGGGATAAAAACAGTTGGAGTAGGTTATTTGGCTTGGGCTGATAAACAAAGTAAGTAGATCACTGAGTAATCTGACATTTCTGAATGCGTTCTCATGCCCCCCTGCAATATGCAAAATGCAATATATTATATGGCTTGGTTCAATGTCGTGTCAGAGTGATAGGCCAGTTGGCAAAAATCTTTTCCTATAATGTCTTTGATCTTTTTTTATACTGTATATCAGATCAAAACATGGCTAGTTTTTGCCAACTATCTTATAAATCTGACATAACGCTTTGAAATGAAATAGTCAAGACGTGAGTGGTGTCAAAACCTTCAGCTTTAATTCAAAGGGTTTGACATATGTGTGGTATTTACCCTTCAGGAATTTCAGCTATTTTCATACACACATAAATAATCAAATAATTGGACAAACTAACATAATTACAAACATAAGGATTGCCTTTAGTACCCCTGAAGTCTGGAACCCATGAACAAGAACAAATGCTGAGTTTCCTCCCTCAATATGTTTTGCCAGGCCTTTACTGCAGCTGCCTTCAGCTGCTGCTTGCTTGTGGGTCATTCTTCCTTCAGTATTGTCTTCAATACCTTTCACTGTTTTTTTTTTTTTTTTGGAGGGGGGGGGGGGTGGGTCATTATCCATCTGCAGTATGAAGTGGTGTCCTATAGGTTTTGCAGAATTTTACTGAATCTGAGCAGTCAGGTCATCAATAAACACCAGTGACCTGGTTCCATTGGCAGCCAGACACGCTTATGCCATAACACTGCCTCAATCATGATAGATGATGTGCTATACTTTGGATAATGAGCTGTTACTTCCTTTTTCTGTACTTTTATCTTCCCATCCTTCTGGTACAAGTTAATTTTAGTTTCATCAGTTCAAAGAATCTGCCAAAGTTTAAGTCTAATCTGGCCTTTCTATTCTGCAAGATGTTTTAAAAAGGAAGGTTCCCTTTCATTCGATTCACTCAGTACAACACATAATGTATGGGATATCACCCCCCTCTCGTGTCCTGGCTGAAGCCACCTATATTCACGCCATAAAGACCGTCAAACCTGTGGTAATGTAGGTGTAGCCCAGTCTATATCTATAAGCGATCGTCACCACGATTGACTTTCAGTTCTTATGCTCTTCACCGCGCTGTGAACACCTTTTCCATAGAGTTTTCTAGGTGCTGCTAGTCAACTCTACATTTTACATTAAAAGACTGAGCTTAAAATCAGCTTAACTGTTCCTGTTGGTGTTAGCGACAACAGCCTCATTTCGTGAGTCGTCTACCAACGGAGAGCTGACTTTAAGTTCACTGTCAGTCAGAGAATTAGGGACATCTCAGTTTGGTTGGCTTCTGTTTAGCCGGGGTAACAGTGCTAGCTGGCATGAGCATGGAAGCTAATGTAGCAAAGAAGGAGTCTGCTGTTCGCCCCTGTCCTCAGGAGTGCGGCTTCTCTTTGCACGAGAAGGACCAGCACAAAGTGTGCCAGTTTGAATTCTCCAGCTTAGAAGAGAGCTAGCTGAGCCCGAGTAATATGTGCTTTGTCGCTAGCTCCGGCGTTCAACGCCGGAAAGACGGGTCATGTTCGTGGAGAGAATCCTGGGAAAAAATACAGTCGCTCAGCAGGACCCCCTACTTTCCGAATTAGCAGTTCCAGCATTGCCTGTGTCAGCTGACGAGGAGTCCCCGCTCTTAGCTGGGCAGACCAAATGGAGTATTTCGAGGGGTCGGAGGACCGTGAGCTCTCCTACAGCGCTGGCCAGCAGGCAGGTGCTGAGCAGCGTGCTTTCGAGGATGATGATGTGCTCAACATCGGTCTGAAAATGACTTGTCGGAGGACGAGCATGAAATTTTGCCGTCTGCTCAGAGCTCTGCTGCTACTGCGTTAGCTGCTCTGGATGACGCTTCAATTTTTGCTCTCTACCGCCAAGCGGCTGAGAAGCTGGAGGTGGAGTGGCCTTCCCCACAGCCGGCTCAGAAACCGTCGAGGTTCATGGGATTTTTTCTCCCTCCTGAACTGACAACCGTTAAAAACTGCCTGCCCATGTTTCCCGACTTTATTGGTGAGTTAACGTTGTCATGGAGCAAGTCGCTGTCGACCCGCGTATCAGTGCCTGGTTACGGATATTTGGAATTGGACGGAGCGGAGAAAGCAGGACTGGTTAGCCCACCGTTAATGGAGCCGTCTTTGGCCGCTTATTTGGCACCCTCGCATAATCATGGAGTGTCTGGCCCTACTGTCCTTCCGTCCAAACACTGTAGATTCTCCTCTGCCCAGCTGGAGATGATTTACCGTGCTCGAGTGGGCACCGCTCGTGGGCTCAATTCCATTACGCTGCTTCAGACGCATCAGGCAATGTGTTTGGCAGAGCTCGGCTCACTGGTGCCTCAAGAGAGCCCGATATGTGCGCTGCTTAATGAGGTCAGGGCCGCGACAGACTACATTTTGCTCATGTCGGCTCTCTCCCTCGGCAGGGGGATGGCGAGCACAGTGCTAGCACAGATGCATTTATGGCTCAGGCTCTCAGACATCCCAGATAGAGACAGGGCCGTCTACTTGGATTTGTTCGGCCAGTCACTCGCTGCCATTCAGACAAAGTTTGACTTCAAGAGAAAACAGGCTGAGGCGTTGCGAGACATCATTCCGTGACGGGAGGTGAAGCCCAAACAGGCTCGAAAAGTGACCACTCCGCACCCCTCACAAAAGACCACCGCTGTCAGCTAGCTCGGGCTCTCGTTCGGTGAAACAACAACCTCCCGGGCAAAACCCACGGCAGTCGGCCTGGAGTATGGGCCCCCCACCAGGCCTTCGGAAGGATTCAGCGACTAGGAGGAAGAATCCTCACTCTTCCTAGCTCAGATTTTAAAGAGAGAGGAGCTCTGGCAGCAGGGAGACACTGTTTCTCCTCTCTCAATGCCGCCCAAGAGGCCGCTATGTTATGTTCAGGGAATCAGTCCCAAACGGCGTTGCACTTCCCCAACACAGTCTCCCAAGCACAATCCCTCCCTCACACACAAGTGTATCGTTTCAAGTTATGAACCCAGTGTTCAGTGTAAGTATACTATTAAAGTATACTTGGTGGTTTTGATGGAGTGTCACCGTGGGCTCATCCGCTGGCAGTACGGTTTTTAAGAGGAGTACGACGTCTGCGTCCCACTGTGAGGTCCAATGTTCCATCGTGGGATTTTTTTGTTAGTGCTTGAGGCCCTTTGTGGTTCTCCTTTTGAGCCAATTGAGTCTATAAATATGAAAATTATTTCATATAAGATGGCACTTATTCTTGCTTTAGCGTCTACTAAACGAGTGGGTGATCTCCACGCTTTGTCTGTGTATCCATCTTGTACACAGTTTGTGACAGTACAAGGTTACTCTACGGCCGAACGCGGCCTATGTACCTAAGGTCTCCACTGATTATAGCTCTATGGTCTTTGACCTTCATAGTTTCTGCCCCTCTCCTTTTGCTTCTGAGGAGCAGGGAAAATCTACATGAACCATACAATGAGTATGGGCTAATGTGATCAATTGTTTGTCTGCTTTGCCAGTCCAATAAAGGGTAAGGCATTGTCTAAACAACAGCTTTCCCATTGGATTGTAGAAGCTATTTCATTAGCTTATAGCAGCAAAGGTGTCCCATTGCTTCAGGGTGTGAAGGCACATTCAACAAGAGCTATGGCAACAACTTGGGTGCTGTTTAAGGGCATGTCCGTAGGTGAGATTTGCGCGGCATCCAGTTGGTCTTCACCGCACACTTTTGTCCGGTTCTACTGTCTTGACATAATGGCCCCCTCGGTGGCCCATTGTGTCCTCTCTGTGGGGTCCATTATGTAGTAGAGTAGCTATCAAGATTCTTGTTCCTAACTTTGGTAGATGCTCAGCGGGGCATGAATATATGTCACATACGTTATGTGTTGTACCGAGTGAATCGACTGAAAGGGAACGAATGATTATGACTATAACCTCTGTTCCCTGAGGGAAAGGAACGAGGTACAACACATTGCTGCCCCGCCCTGACACCCCCCCACCCCCCAAGAACATGGCTGTAATTCTTTAATGGTTAATGCCACACTTTTGTCAAACCCCTTGAATTAAAGCCCAAAGTTTTGACTTTACTCACATCTTGAGTATTTCATTTCAAATTCAATATGGTGGTGTACAGATGTTAAATGCACACAAAATTTTTTATTTTTGTTTCAAAATTTATGGACATGACTGTATATAAAGCATTCACTATGGATGCAGTGAAATGCGTCACAAATGAGTAACAGATGCAGAATCTTCATCTAACACCAAGTGTTGTATGTTCTGCTAAATTCGTCACTTTTTTCCATGGGATCTGCTTAAAACTAATGTACAGGCAAAGTAAGCGCATTCCTCACAGTTTATAGCTGACAGTAAGAGTTGTGTCAGTGTAATGACCCTGTTTAAAAGCTTTCTCAAGGCACACTCAGCACTCTCTTCAACCCAGCAGGATGAAAGTTGCTAATAGGTTCCAAATGAGACATACTGTATTAAGGAAACGTAGAAAATAATGCTTAAAATGCTTATTTTCTATTCCAAATGTTTTTTTTAAACACTTTATTTGTCACTAAATTTGGTCTCTCTACTGTCCAAAAGCCCAAATTCCAATTGATATGGAGCTTCATTCATGTTTAAAAAGACTGGGCTATTATTTTCAAAGTAATGCTTAGTTCCTAACACAATACCATTCATTTTTATTTCTTTACCACAGTTTTGAGTAAATCTTTCCTTCCTGCTCTGTTTTAATGATTTGTCGTGGCCAGTAAAAATATTGGCATGATCCGCTTTTTCCATTGCTTTCCAGACATGAATAACAGGACTATATATAAATGAGTTATTAAAGGTTAATATGTATAAAAGATTGTCATGTATACGCAAAAAACTTTTTTTTTCAGTTATAGTTTCCTATTAAAATTAGAAGATAACATGAGACAAGGATTTATTTTCAGAATGAAAAGTGCCATGCTCTTGTCTTTCCTCAAACATCTCCTCTGGTGTCAGTTTAACTTTACAGATTATCAGAAAAAAATGATGACAACCCCACTGACCCCGGAAAAAAAAAAAAAACTCATACAGGATGTTACAAATACCAAACATGTCCTTTATGCTTTCTCTGGGGAAGAATACACACACAATGAACTTATGTGACCCCCGTCCTGCCTGTAGCAACCATATAGCACCAGTTTGTTTTCCCATACTCTAGTTAAGTGACCTGATTTTTACTCTGATTGAAAAGCAAGTCACATCCTGCAGTCTTGAAGAAAATCCCTTGGTTGATTTGTGAACTTTTTTCAGAAAGCCCAGTGACAAGCCAGCTGTAGGCCTTACCAGAGACAAAAAGAAAGGCATGCTGGGAAAGACTGAAAGGGCATTTCCGTCTCTTTCTGGTAGTGGCCTTATTCCAATTACTCTGTTGACTAGAACATAGTTGCTACTGAAAAAAATGCTTTTACAGGGATAAAAGACCCGTTAACAATTAATTCTCTAAAACAGCCACTACATCCTGTGCCCTTATAAGAATTCTAGGAAGTCGCTCTGGCAGATGTGCTTAGCTAAAAAAGTAAATAGCTAAGGACCTAATTTGTTGCATGCATGAGAGATTATAACTTCACCATTGTTCATTTTTAGTTTTGTCTTCCTTTGAACAATGGCAACAAATCAACATTTGTAACATTTTTATTCAGTCCTCCTAAATGTATGTAAACTCAGCAAAAAAAGAAACATCCCTTTTTCAGGACTGTGTATTTCAACAATAATGTTGTAAAAATCCAAATAAC
>JAQMYJ010000037.1:10133193-10143968 GCA_030014305.1 Clarias laeviceps
ACGCACGTCACCAAAGCCCGTGTGAACACTCTCATTCACTCCTATGTGTAGAAAACACTCGGCGCTTCATCCGCGCTCACCGGACACTACGAACGCCAGAAAAACGCTCGATTTTAACGCCCGTGTGAACAAGGCCTAAGTCATTCTAGATAAGGAAATGAATAGTTATAGTAATGCATTACTAATTAATCAAATAAGGTTCACATAGCAGAAAAATGGATCCTAATATTATATTACAATTTCAAATGTGTACTACATTAATTGATCATTTCCAAACTTTTGTCCTTATAGTCTTCCAAAACAGGCTTAACTCTGGCTAGATTGATTAATTACATGGCCAAAAAACACAATATTATGTTGAAACACCTACTGTATAGCTTAGATTATGGTGTGCATTTGCCATGCCATTGTTTCAACAACCTTATATAATGCTAAAACATTTATTTATGTCAAGAGTTGCATAATAAAAAAAAACTCCAATGATGTGATAACCTGGTCATTCAGTACATTCAGGTTATCGGCCGACTTCATTTTATTGCCACATAACATTGCTTAGCCTAGACCTGACCTACTGAAGCAACCACAGATAATAACACTGATCCATCGTTCTGGAATAGGGTCAATCAGGACTCACCAGACCACATGCCTTTTTCCATTTCTCCAAAATCTAATCTGTATGCTCTCATTTAAAAAAATATATATTTACTAACAAGTGGTTTTCTTAAGGCTACACAGCTGTTTACTCCCACACTGTGCATGGAAATGCTCTTACTTTCATAATTAAACTTAGCGGTGTTGATTTTTCTTTTTTTTTTTTAAAACAATGCAACTTGTTTAAAGAAATGAGAAGCTACTCACTGAAGCAGTCAGGGTTTAAAGAATTGTTGCCAGCAGAAACATATTAATCACTGCAGTACTTATCCTTTCGCGTATTTGCTTATTTAAATACGTGTGTGAGTTACATTGGCAAAAAAAGAAAATATGTGGTTACTGGTCTGTTTAACTAACCGCTTAAACTGAAGTTAAGTTTAATTCAAACCCCAATAACTGATGGGTCAGGGATTAAATAACATCAACTTGGACTTACAATATTTTGTCAGTGGAAACTTCAGTAATACAAAAACCTTCAATACAGAGCCAAGGTATAATCATATGTTTTTGAATAATGAGCCTAACTTTGAGTCTGAGAAAACCTATTCTAAAAGCAAAACAGACTTACCCAGGAGAGTCCCGTTCCTACCGGTGCTTGGTGCAGAAAAGTGAGAGATGGAGGTCAAGAAGGTCACATTTCATCCAGTAGAAGCTCCAGGCGAAGCTCTGTAACATAACTTTATATGTTATACCTATGAGATTAAGCACAGCATGGGGTCCTGGACAACACCTTGAAAATAGCTTCATGGATTTAGAGACATGACTGAGACTATTGTTTATAATCCTAATGTCACCATGCTTGCAGTTTTCACAGGTGAAAGGCTGATGTCTCATCACTTTAAGAGAGATTTATTATTATAGTGACTTTTACCTTATTTGTCTTCTTTCAGTGGTTTATAACTGTGTCCCACCCACAGTTTCCCAGTGAGCACTGATTACTGACACAAAATGATTTTTGCAAGACATGAACATTTGCAAAGGTT
Source organism: Clarias laeviceps (assembly GCA_030014305.1). Lineage (NCBI taxonomy): Eukaryota > Metazoa > Chordata > Actinopteri > Siluriformes > Clariidae > Clarias > Clarias laeviceps. The sequence goes on from JAQMYJ010000037.1 coordinate 10,134,828, forward strand.
TCATTTACATTTTTTAGTTTCAAATAAAGCTTTTCTTCTGTCTATAGGACATGCCTGGGGGTGCATAAAAAACAAGTAGTCTTGGAATCTTCCTGCAGTTAGTAAGTAAGTAAGTAGTTATGTACTGTACAGTATGTAGGTGTGTATGTGTTTCATTTAAGCATAAATTTATCCATCGTAAATATTAAAGTAATTTTGTGATCTGTTCTTAGAATAAGGCTAACCTGGACCATAACACCTGTGACTACATCTATCTTCTTCTAAAAACAAATGGCAAAAATGTATTATTTTCATAATGGATAAGTGCTCTGACTCTGTATTCTATTGTGTACTATTAGCTGTGAATGTGAAAGATAAGATTGGCTGAGAGGGAGAGAAATGGAGAGAGACAGTCAGAAACATAGAAAAAGGTGGCAAAAGGCAAAGACAAAATGTGAGAGAAACAATGAATAGGACAAGGAGAGAGAGAGAGAGAGGGATAGAGCGATACACAGATGGATATGCATAATGAGATAGCATGTGAATGAGAGAAGCAGAAAAGGTAACAGACTACAGTGAGAGAAAGCTACAGTACAATAGCTAGCTAGCTAGATTAGATAGATAGATAGAATATCTTAGAATATCTTCACTAATCTCCAATGTTGTTCTACTTTCATTAAAAAATGACAGAGTTGGTAGATTTTTGGATCACATCTAAATTCAGATTATCATAAGGATTACATCTATAATCCATTTTATATCTAATAAGACTCTAATGGTGTGTATTATCTCCTGCAATCTGCTATTGTAATAACAACAACAAACACAACAATCATTATTATAATTATTATTATACTTATTAGTAGAAGAAGAAGAAGCACTTTCCCAAAAGAAGGTAACAGTGTGGTAGGACCATAAAATCCACATAGCCATAAAGTGTGCAGGCTTTCGTGAGTATAGACAACAGTGCAGTTAGCTTTCCTCTCATGTGTATTAAGCTACCTTGAGACATAGCATGAACAGCAGTTTAAAAGTATGCTGGCTTCACGTGTCTCAGATGCCTAAGTAATCTGATGGACCAGAGGCATTTCACGAATGGTGATATAGACCATAACAGCACTGGGATGTTATTTTCTATATATGTATCATTATATGCATCACAGTTGTAACAATAGTTAACTACACAAGCAGGGGTGAATGTAGGTTGATATGGTCCTCAGTACTGTACTGGAAAGAGCAGCTGCCTGCCAAAACCCACATTTAAAACCAAACACAGAACTTTGTTCGGTATGAAGAGACATCTGATAACGTTATGTCATCCTATACAACACTTTGCCTTCTTAATAATTGCTTTTAAGTTGGTCCAAGTTACCTCTGAACCGTCTGTTGTTTTACTCATGGCTAACAAGAACTACATAGCTTCTGGCAAACAGCTAAATCCTAAATCCTTCCCTAACCCCATGATCAAGGGGACTACTTGGTGTGTGGTACCCTTAAAAGTGCACTACCTTTCCATTTTATGCTATTTGGGAATCAACCCCTAAAAAAGTTAGCTGAAATTCTAATGTAAAGTGATTGAAAAAATAAAGTAAATTTCAGATGTTTACTGTCCATCATATCCATACCTTTGGGCTACATAGTACTGCTAAAAAAGTTTTATTTACTTTCAACTCCATTAATCACATTAATAGTTGCTAACTGTCGGTCGCCAGCTCTGTCAGACGCGGTTAGTTAGTTCTACCAGTCACTGAAGGATGTGTTGGTTGAGCAAAATAACTGGGTAAATAAACATCATTATTTATTGATAAATGTCATTTGTAGAATTATTGTATAAAAGCAATATCACACTCAAGGATGTGCTGCTGTACTGAATATCAGCACAGCTGTGAGATCTCCAGCGCTTGGGCTGCTGATATTCAGTACAACAGTGAATCAGCGAGACCTGAGAAGAGAGCTGTTGTGAAAGAAAGGAGCAAAGAGGAAGCACAACAGGAGATATTTTCCATTTGGCGGTATGGAAAAGAAATCAATATCATTATGGATTAACTTGATGCCTGACATGACAGTTTATCTTTTAAAGTACCTCTTAAAGTATCAACACAATGTGAAGGTAATTTTTTCCAGAAGAAGAAGCAGAAGTGGAAAAAGGGCCTGAATACAAGCAGATATGTCATTTAACCATTTTTTTTGTACAGGGAAATGTAAAAGTTCGAATCAAGAATGTTGCTCTACATAGTATATGTTTAATGATGGTCTCTTGTGTGTACAATTCTGTGATAAACAGGCAAAATATTATTTATTATTAATTATAAAGTTGAATTGCTTCAAGGTGTCCAATAATTTTTTTAACAGGAATTACTGAAATACTAAGCTGGACATGGGTATATCACAGTGTTTAAATGAGATAATCTCAAACAGAATAAAGCATTATAAAATAAATAAAGAGTTTTTGTTAATTGAGTTAATTTTATTAAAGAGGACAAAACTGAAAACAGAAAATATATTTATTATTCACCATTGTTGAAAGGGGTTTACATTATCAACTGCAATTTGGAAACCCCTTTTACACAGAGGAAACCCACCAAAGCACAGGGAAAACATGCAAACTCCACACACACAGGGAATCGAACCCTTGAATCTTGAATCGGAGAGAGGAGAGGAGGAGGAAAGTGGCTACTGTGTAGGACGACTTTCACACAAACACACCACTTTACCGACGCTTTTTCACTTACATAAGTGCATGTGCACACAATCACAAAAAAAAAAATGCTACATGTGGTCACAGTGTTATAGTAAACAGAATATGCGCACCAGATGTTGACTATACGAGTGACGCATGCACACTGAGACTGAGCATGGGAGACCCACAATACTGCTTGTATTTCAAGACCGCGCTCGTTTACGGAGTTAAAATTTATTTACAATTTTTTGCTTGTCTTGCGAAACACTCTCAGACCAAGGTACTCGCAATCCAAGGTTTCCAAGGGAAACTCTTTAACATGTTAAATTTCCCAAGTCAGGAATAATAGCATAATGGTATAACACACAAATACATGGAAAACATTTTAAGTGATCATGATTATCTTTCTTGGCTGCAATTAATAATTTCACACATTTTTTGCAAATATGTATTATCATCAAACCTTTAGATGCTGCACTCAGGGAGCTGTGTGAAAGGGTTCAGGCCTGAATGGGGATCACTCAGTCAGCCAGTGTGTATATTTTCATGATTTTTTTTTTTTTTTTTTAAACCTGATATTCAAAAAAATACAGGCCCAAGTCAATATCTCAGTTCATGGGCTCAGGGACGATTTGTTTTCTTTTCTTTTAAATAGTAACACCGGTGGTCCTTTTTAACAGCGTTTATTCTGGGCCACTGGGGATCATGGAAACTGAGTGCGCAAATCTGGCATTTAAAAGGGCTCTAGCATAGTGCTTATTCTGCCCTCTGACAGGAAAACACCCCATGCAATAGGATAATTACATTTAATGAGTGGGTTTTTTCTTGAAAAGCTGCCAGACTTTGCCATGGAAAGTTCTATAATAGAGGGTTGTGCTCTTATGCTTCAGCAACATTTAACATAATTAATGAGCATGATTTTCCTGATCAGAAACACAAGTTTGTTTGCTGTCGAACGCAAAAAGTGGCAACATACAGTTAATGTGCTCCCAATATATATATTTTTTTGTAATATATGCATTACATACTGGTTTCACATGAAATTAATTAGGTTTTGTAGGACTGCATAAAGAATAATCAGACTTTTGTCTCAACAGATGGGATACAAATTAATCCATTTGTTCAGTGTAAGTAGCTACATTGCTTGGTTTTGTCTTCAGGAAATATTTTTCTTCTTGGCTTCAGATCATCAGTGAAAGATTTAGCACTTTCAGCAGACAGATGATCAGACCCAGGATCTGGCCTTTTCTGGTGCTGATTAAACCGAAACACAGGAAGTGATATAGTGAAGACAGCGCCCTCTCCTGCACAATACCTACAAACAACATCTCCAAGCGAGAGAGATACTCAGGTGCACAAAAAAGGTTATAATGAAAAAAAATTAATTAAGAGGGGTGTCAAAGTCAAACCTGTAAATTTCTGATGAATACAAAAGGTGTAAAACCGGCTGACATTTACAGATAATTTCAAGCATGGTACGATAAACATTTACTGTAAATGGTGCAAACATTTTAAAGAAGGCCATACATCCGAGTGTTGATCCTGGCTGAGGTGCTTGGATGGCCCCCTTGGAAAAACCCCTTGCACAACCACTAAAAAAAAAAAAAATCTTCCTTAAATCTTTTCTTAGGGTCACATTTTTATGCCTCAACCACTAGATGATGGAGGTAGTTTGTTTTCCAGTCGTCCATTAATCAGAGATTCTTGTTAGTTGGAAGTCTCAAACCCAACCGTTTGAATGTTTGCAGGATTTATGTAAAATGATTACCAGGAGATGACCTGCTCAGCAAGATCAAATGTCTGAAATACATTTTATTTAAAGGTTTGCTGTGAATTACGGGCATCAAAAGGGTCAGCAAACATTTTGCTAATTTAGTTTAATTATGAATTTAATAAACTTTAGTGACAAAGCATAAACACAAACATTAATACTTGTTAAATTAATTGTGAAAACATTAATACTTCTATATGCTCCGTTACATTGTTAAAATTAGTATTTAAGATAGTATTTCATTATTAATGCACTAATTAATATTAATGGGAACTGCACAAAATTTATTTTTATTGTAGAGAATTTCTACATCATAATCTATTAGTAAAAGAATGAACATGTTACTGATAAAGACTAACGCTGTATTGAATGCTGTGAATGTAGGCATACATTTTTTTTTTATTCATATTAAACTGAATCCAGTAACTGCAAATACAGGATTGTAAATGACAACATGAGAACAGCTGCATTTTACTGTTTAATGGTTTTTAATCTTACAAAAGAGGTAACACTGCAGATCTTCCTACAGACGCCATTAAAAAAAAATCTGAAAACAGTGTTTCATATAGTCATCTATATATTGAAAAGTAGACGTAATAATATTAATATTTTTAATAAAACAATAGCACAAATGACAATGACAACTGTAATAAAAGTGGATCAAAAAAAGTGACATTTTATGCAAATAACACCGAACAATCAGGTAACAGAAACAAAATCAGCTGAAAGTTTCATTCTACTGTACGTCCAACACTTACAATAAGTGCTAATTGTTTTACGCTTTATAAAATACATTAAAAAAGCAGGAAGCAGTTTTATTTCCTTCAAGGAAAAGTACTATAAAATAAGTTACAGTACAGTGAATTTGTCTAAACTGACTTTGTTCCCGTCTTCCAGCCTCACATAAGCACAGACGATTTCAGAACATTACATTGTACAGAAGTAAAGATCATCTCTTCTCTTATAAAAGAACTGATTCCCCTAAAACAGGAAGGGAAATCAGTATTCGGGATGTCAATAATTATATAAAAACATTGTACAATCTCACACACACCCCACACACACACACACACACACACACACACACACACACACACACACACACACACACACACACACACACACACACACGCACTTATACGTGCATACACAGTGTCACATCTACACCCACATGCAAACACGCACACCTTTTTTTGCAGCTGATTGTTGAAATTTGCATAATTTTGCTCTTTGTGCTGAAATAACTATATGGTTGCTCTAATTACTTCATGGGCTTGGATACAAAAAAATTAATCAAATAAAATAAACACAAATACTTCATATCTGATAATATGGCGTCCAGGAGAGGGGGGTTCACACGTCGTCAGCTGACAGTGGTGGGATGTTGAACCTTGGTCTAGTGAAGAAAGCCATCTTCTCTCTGTTAGAGTAATGGACATTATGAGAATGATGAAGCAGAGCTAGAGAGAGATCCAGAACAAGACACAGTAAAGGTGGGCATGTCTGCTTTTCAGATCATGCAATTAATCAATCTTCATCCCTTTCTGCTCCACTCACTTGTGGTATGCCTCAGGGATCAATATTAGGCCCTATTCTTTTCTCTTTTCACATTTTTCTTTTATGGTTAACTCTTAGAAAATATAGTCTCCTTGACCACTTATGTGGATGAGCAACAGATTTCTCGTCCTATTAAATCGAGATTTACAGTTTAAATCACAATCCATCACTGATGCAGGATATGAACGGAATTTAAATAAAGCTATAACTCAGGATGATTTACACAACACCACTGAGGATTTTTTTTTTTTATCTGATTGGCCAGATGGTGTTGATTAAAGTAATGAATGATGTTTTTTTTGTATTTGTATTGAACAGAAAAATCTATTTTTGTATATCAGCACAGTCTGCAGTGTATTATTTTTTTTTGGCTCCCCAACAATTACAAATGTGTTAATTTATTGATGAATGACATGTTGCACATTTTACACAGTTTATAGTTAGATTTAAGAAAACGGCGATATATCTGGACTGATAACGCTTACAACTAAGTTGAATAAATGTCTCCTAAGAGAAAACTTAATCACATCAACAATTATAATAAACAATTTGTTAAACAACTAGTATGTTATTTTTACTATAATAACTCATTCTTATATAGCAAACGTAGCAATCTCAGACCAATAAAATATATATTTTTAAATAAGTGTCAAGTGTTCTTATCGAGCACCGAAAACAAATAGTTGCTGATACAAATAGTTGTGAACTGTTCTACAAGGGGATTTTTAGTTAGTAAGTTACTGTCACTTTGTAACAGTTGAGTTGTAACTGTAACATGGTTGGTGATCATAGCTAATGCATAACAAAGGGTTAATATAAAGTGTCTCAGTTTATCTTGAATGGAAAAAAAATAATACTAATCATTAAAAAAAAGGATCTGTACATCAGATTTTACAGTACAGATGTGCCTGTATCAAGTTATTCAGGATTGAAATCCTGACTGCTACCTGATTCAAAATTCTAGACACCGTATCACAGTCTGATTTCACTCAGTGAATCGTTACACCCCAGTTAATCAGATGAGAAGATGCAGACGAGACATTTTTAATTCAAGCTGATGTACCGAGATACTGACACACGGTATGGAGCTGGAGGCCGTACCTGAAAGTGTGCACGGGGAGCGGCTCTTTGTGGCTCTGGCCCCTCATCTGCAGCACTTCTTTAGAGGCCTTTCGCAACCTCCTCTCAGCTGCCTCCTCCTGCCTCTGCTCCTGTCTGCTCTGCATTGCCTGAGAGAGAAAGAAGCAGAAAATGCTAACTTAAAGCAGGAACACAAGTTTTTGTTCGTCACATATACTGTACATTCCTGCTTAGTAAAATTTGTTCTCCGCTTATCCCAGGGTGTTTTGAGCAGACAGGGTTAAAAACTTTGCTCAAGGGCCCAACAGTCTCAACTTGGTAGAGCTGAGGTTTAAACGGCCAACCCTCTGATCAGTAACTCAAAGCCATAACCCGCTGAGCCCTTGAAGAATACTTTCATGAAATAAATACCAAACTTCAACATTAGAGTACATCAAACATCAATGAAATGATTTAGAATCTAGTTTTCCCATAACATAAACCGCATGAACCATTTTCTAAAATTTGTGAGAAGGTTGCAGATATCAGTAACAGAAACAGATGCACCCATAATTACTTTATTTCCAAAGGTTGTAGAGAGCAGTTTTAGCATTTTGGAACCTTGCTTGTATTTGTTCAACATCAACCAACACAGAATAGCTAACCTTTTAATACTGTGCTCGACTAAAGCTACTTACAACTTGGAAAAACCAAAGAAAATACCGTTATTTTTTTGAATTAGGAATACTTTAGTCATGAAGGTGTCCTGAATGCCAAGTTCAGCATCCGAGCCAACACGGATGATCATACTGTCAACATTAAACAAACTCTAACTTCACTACTTTAAATGAGTTTATAGCAGTATTTAGTTTAGATCTATCTACATAACAAAACACACTAGTTGGTTATATAATAATAACACTGGCCATATGGTTCACTGTTGAATGTACATCAGAAAAGACATCATGAATTTATTACTAACGTTGTTGCCAACGAAACATGCTTTTATAAAGGACAATCTTGGTAATTTTCAAGTTCAAAGTTTGCATTTCTGAGTAACAGCATTAGTTAAAAATGCTGTTATTCTTATTATATTTTTAAAACTTTTAGAGAGAAACACTGACACGAAGATTTGATGGACTGTTATATTATGGCTCCCCACTTCCCACCAGCCACAAGTTTGTCTTTTTAATTTATTGAAGGTACACAAGTGAGTTCCGTGTTTACATGCATTAGGTATAACACTGATCTGGTCTGTCTGTTGCATTGCTTTGATGATGGTGTGCATTACTTGTCTGTGGGCCTCTCGCAGGAGGTTGCGGAAGCGCTCGTCCCTCAGGGCCCAGTGAGGCACATCCACTGGGCCACGGACACTCTGAGGCCCCTGAACGCTCTGACTTGGCTCCTCTAACCTCATCTTCAGCTCTCTTAGAGCATTCAGTTCCTCGCTCAGCTGCCTCTGCCTCGTGCGGCACGCCTGGAGGTCCAGCTCCAGATCCAGGGAGGTACGGGTGGGCTGCTCAGCCAGGGCGGAACGGTGCGGCTGCTGCAAGTCAACCACACGCACAAATTATGTATACAAATTTTTCTCTCTTGAAAGTCTCTGCTTTGATGCACGAAACATTTACATTTCTACATATTTAAAATTGTAATAAAAATTCTTATTGGAACGCATAATCCTTGAAAATCAACTGATCACCAAATTGTGGAAGAGATGCATGTGTACACAGTTCCCACAATCAATCATTTACCAACACCACTTGCACATTACAGGAACTCGGCTGGGAGTTATTCCCACGTCCCGCGTACAGTCCTGACCTCACTCCAAGGTGCATTGTTTGGGCCATTAAAGGAGTTCCTGGGAGGCCAGTGTTTCAGACATGAATTAGACAGTCTGGGTCTGGTGTACAGGGACAACTTTCACCTTGATGGTATCCAAGCAATGCCACAAATTTATAATTTTTTTAATTATATAGAGAGATAAAATAGTTTTACTTCATCATAATTCGAAGTTCAACTTGTGGGGGGGGGGGGGGGGGGGGGGGGGGGGGGGGGGGGGGGGGGGGGGGGGGGGGGGGGGGGGGGGGGGGGGGGG
>JAQMYJ010000037.1:10144068-10158546 GCA_030014305.1 Clarias laeviceps
TTATTGTATCCATGAAATGCAAAAAATTTTTATTTTTTTTTTTTATATAGATATATAAAATTTTTTTAATTATTAATAATTGGAAGTTCAACTTTTACCCCCCCCCCCCCCCCACTTTAAGTCATACAAAATCCCCCCCAAAATTAAGTACCAATGTTACATTTTTTTTGCATGTGGGATCACTTTCCTTTTACCAATTGGCTCTATGATCACTATATACACAACTTACCATGAGGTATAAAACATGAGTATTATAGGAAGCACATAGTGGAAAGCTGTGATCAATAAATCAGCATGTGCAATCAAAATACTGCCCGTCAACTGTTAAACACGAACATCCTTTTAGGATTTTGTTTATATTGCATGAGCACTGAAAGACAGTTGAAATAATAATAATAATAATAACAACAATAACAATAAATCCTAGAAATCACATGCAATCACAACTTGGACAGATCTTTCCATAATTAATGGGGCAAAAATGTTAGGGATCTCTAACAGACTTTTGATTAAAAGCAGAACATTTCTTCCTTCAGACTGTAAGTAATATGAACAAAATTTAAATAGTATGCAAACCCTGCTATTCACTCATACATATGTAATGGAAATTCATTAAACCTAATGCTTTTCATGATGGATGAAATTTTATTTATTTCTTTTATTTCATAACTGCCAACTTGGCATATTAAAAAATAAAGAAAAACCCCAAATAGGCCTCAGAATTACACAAATAAAACGCATCAAAGTGCATAAACCATCCTTTCACCTATATAACATCATATAACATCAAAAGACTCATTTGCTCACCTGTTTGTATCTCAGTGTTCTCCTCTCTAGAGTGTTTCTGATGAAGGGAGACTTCTTTGGTAGTGTGGAGCTGTCACTGTCACTGCGGTAAAGCTGGGGGAGAGAAAGGGAGAGAGAGAGAGAAAGAGAAAATAAGCACCAAGAGGTTTGCAAAAGTATGGTTTGTGTAAGTGTATTTGTGTATGTGTGTGTACAGTGTGTGTGCACAAATGCATGTTTGTCTGTGTGTGTGTGTTTCACACTCACCCTGCAGACATACTGGCTGCGGGCTCCAGGTGAGAATGTGTGTGAGCGTGACAGTGTGCTGGTGCGCAGGAAAGGGGGGCCGTGTCCATATCGCCCTGGTCTCTCCTTAGGTTGCATTCGCATTAGCTCTGTGTTAGTTGCCTTGTCAACCTGAGGGTGTATAAAGTATGTGTGTGTTACACAGAAACAACAAAACCATGTAGACAAACTGAATATCAGGACTGAACGATGTTCGCACCAAAGCCATTTATTATGTCATAGAATTTGTTTTTATTCCCATTCTTTTTTGTAAAGAAAATTTTGTAATTATGTGAAGACAAACCCAGGTCTTGTGTAATTTCTCTGGCACGTTCCAAACCTTTTAAAATGTTAAATAAATAAGTAACTTTCCAGCTTTCTTAACTGCCTTAATTGGTAGGAAAACAGTACAAAGTTCTTTGTGCACGAGTATGAAAGTCTGTTACCTTTACAAAGAGAGACCTGTCTGAATGAGGGACACAGCGCCCCCCGGTGGCTATACACAAGCCCTCGGCACACAGACCCTCATGACATGGGGAGACAAATGCTGTGCTGTTGCTGCAGCCACTGTCCACTGATTCAGCCTGCCAGCTCCTAACACACACAGAGACGGAGACATACAGACACCGAGACGCACAAAATCAGTATTTTAAAACTAGGTTACGGTACTAAAAGTGATATCATAAGCATATGTTGTGTGAACAGGATGGACCTCTCAGACACAGCCTCCCCCTGCTCTTCCTTCCTCTCCAGCTCCTCCTCACTCAGATCCAGCTCTCTCTTCCCCTCGTTCATCTGAGAAGCTACCGACACCTACACATAAACAAGATGAGACCTCTTGGAAAAAAAAAAAAGCAAATCTATGGATGGCTCGAGCTAACGTTTCTCACAGATCTATGTCCTTACCTGTGGTCTGTTATGCTCTTCGTCTTCCTCCTCTTCCTCATCCACACTGTGGCCGGGTTGGCACAGACTCCTAGGCTCGGCGCGGTGGTTCTCCTGCTGGAGCAGCTGCACACGGTGCCACTGAAACAACATCTCTGTGCTGCCCGCACAATCTGCCAGTGGCACCTGGGCTGAGCCCTGTCACATATACACACACAAAATGCAATTAAAAACAAATATAGAGTTTACTATCACAAAGGTCAGACTTTTAAAATCAAGCAAAAGACAAGTTTATAAAAATGATCATTCATTTCTAATATTGGTTGAAGTTGAAGAGCGTAGATCAGCAACTGTGTCTATATTCTCGGCTCACCAGTAGCTCATCATGCCCGAGGGGTCCGAGGGCACAGAGCTGCAAGTGTAGGGCATGGGAGATGGCACCCCCTGCAGGCAGCAGGATCTGGAAAACCTCGTTAAAGCTGAGAGTTGAGCGTGGCTCCTGTGCCTTGCAGCAGTAGTACGTGCACGGCCGACTGGAGTCCATGGGCAGCACGTGCACTTTCACAAAGCTAAAAAACATTAAAAAAAAAAAAAAAAGACAGCTAGAGTCAATTATGGGCAGGAAGTAACTTTTAAACATGCCTGCTGCATTCCGACTACACAAGTACATGTGTAAATAAAAGCAAACTTACACTTTATAGCCATCTCTTACAGCGGCCTTGCTCAGATTTCTCAGTTGGAGAACATGAAGCAGCAGAGACATGGAACTAGAATCATACCTGCAAAAATAAACCCAGAATCGCCAGGTCAAAATAATAATAAATGTCAATTGTCCAGTGTCTTCTATTAAATGAGTATAAAACACACTGCCTGGCAAAAAAAAAAAAATAAAAAAAAATTAAAAAAAAAAAAAAATCGCCATTTCAGAAGGGATGCATCAAGAAAAGAAAAAAAAAAAATAGGAAGGTATGAAATTACTAGAACTGGGTTAAGAACCTTTCAATACATTATCAAAACCTGAAGGGACAGGGCTGAACCTAAATGTAAAAAAAAATTTTAATGGATCATTTAAACACAGTTGCATGGTTTAAAAAAAAAAAAAAAATCATACCCAAGAAAAAAAAAAACATAGCTAAGATAATAATAATGAAAGTAAGTAAGATAATTTGCATACACACAATGTGACGAGAATTAACTGAATTGGGATCAAACAGCTAATCAAAAGATTTTTGACTAATCAGGAAAAAGGCTTGAATTTCTTAGGGAGTATAAAGGTTGGACTTTGGAGCAATGGAAAAAGGTCATGTGGTCTGATAAGTCCATTGCATGTGTTGCATGTGTCAGGGTAAGTATGTGTCACCATGCATAGTGTCCACTGTACAAGCCTCTGGAGGCAGTGTTATGATCTGGGGTTGCTTTTGGTGGTCAGGTCTGGACTCAGCAATGTTATGTGGCAATAAAATGAAGTCAGCTGATGACCTGAATGTACTGAATGACCAGGTTATCACAGTTTTTCTTCCCTGATGACAGGCATATTCCAGGACTCAAATTGTGAAAGAGTGGTTCTGAGAGCATGATGAATCATTTTCACACATGAGCTGGCCACCACATTGTGTACTGTAATCAATGCAAACGGTGACTGGATGAAATGGGTGTGCACTTTTTTTTTTTTTTTTTTTTTTGGCCAGAGAGTGTATCGAAATCAGCATATTGTGGAGGATCAAAATAAAAATCATTAAGTGAAAAAGTGTTGAACTGAAAAAAGGAAGAAAATCAGTAAGAAAAAATAGTAAGGAATAACTACAATTACTACATTATTCAATACTACAAAGTAATAAAAAAAAAAAAAAAAAAATGCACTTTATGACTGATGTAATTGATGCTTTTAATTATATTATAAGGGAGAGTGTAAAAAAAAAAAAAAGAAAACCTCTGTCGGGGAAATAAAAAAAAAAAATAATAATTTTAATTTGATGCATACCTTTAAGGTTTTCATTTAAATAATTTAAATTATTTCAAATACATTTACATGGCATTCCACATAAGCAAGATGACAATGGATTATATTTAAATGAAAAACCATAATATACAGTATACTCTGCAATATGATCAGGATTTTAAATTTTAAGATGATGAATCAAATATGTAGTGGGTACAATTTATTATAATGATTTTTTTTTTTTTTTTTACTTTTGTGCAAAACATTACGTTCAAAAGTATTTTTAGTACGGAAAGTCAAATTACATCTAACTATTTTTAAACAAACCAGGAAGAATGGTGTTTATATAATTGAAAATATTTGAAAAATCTATGTTGTAAACAGCGGGTCATTTTATCTAAATTATTTTACAGCGAAAATGAACCCTAGGAGCAAAAACATGTCCGTGGGATGAGTGGTGAACTACAAAGAGAATTAGAGAGATGGAGGGAGAGATAAAGAAAGAAAGGGTGAAATACACATGCTTACAGGAGTCCCAGCTGGACCTGAGGGGAGTCTGGAGTGCTGATTGCATCTCGGCTAAGCACGACCTCGTCTGTCTCCTCTGTCCTGCTGGGAAGAACCATTTCGCGCATTTTTACAACAAACACGTCAACAGGAAAAAATACAATGACAACAGACAACCATTTAAACAAGAAACAAAATTATTCCAAACTAATTTACATGAACATATGATGTGTGCATACAGTAAACCACAGTTTGGAAACAAGGTATAGAAGTATAGTATATTAATTTGAGAAATGTATGCATGGCATGAACAAGGTTTCTCTTGCCTTCTTACATCAGAAATTATTTAATAAATCCATTATAGGGTGAATATGCAGATTGATAGAATGCTGGTAAGTCTAAATAAATAAAAGTCTGAATAGTATTAACACATGTAGACCAATAATCTCCATGGATTTCGGTGTGAAAGTATCATGAAGGACCAAATCTTTGTCTATGGTTCATGTTCTTCTAGGCCCGTAGTCATACAGTAGATGGCTGCGAGGCCACAAAACGTAAAGTATGCTTGGCCGAAATTCTTCAGTGCGCATTTGAGAAATTACTTTTACTAAGTGCGTGCGATGTACGTGTGCGGCGTTTCTTTGTTAAAATGCCATTTTAACCTTCTGCTCCAGGCCTCAAACACCCCGCTGTCTGTGGCCAATACGTCTTCGTTCATGCCGGCAGAGATACGACGAGCCCTGCGGCGGCCGCTCCGCTTCACACTGTTGGAGCGTAGAGTCACTCCTGCAACATCACGCACACAACGAAAAAGACACAAAACACAACATTAGACATTTAATGGTCAACCATGAACTATACTTTTCTACTCAGAAAGGTATGAAAATTTTTACATTCAAATGTATAAGTCATTTCATACCTGCAGAGCTATACAGGCCCTGAACAGCAGCATCTCGACTCCCCTTGCCCTCCAGTAAGTGAGCTGTCGTAGAGCCTCCGGTCTCTCCTTCTCCAGGAAGAGCGGCTAGTTGCTGGGTTTGAGTGTGAGTTTGACCCCGAAGGCCCTCTAGCACCAGGCCTCGGCCGGCTAGCTCCATGTACTCCTCAGTCATTTGTGTCAAGGGGCAGTCCGGAGGGCCCGAGTGGTACGGCGTGTCCATGGGAGAACTGGGGGGAGAGAGGGAGGAGAGAGAAGAGCGCGACGAAAGGGAGGTGAGAGACTGCGGAGCCTCGTGGATCCGTTTGGGTCCCATCACAGATGAGACGTCTCTGCAGGAAGGCTCAACAGGCATGGGGTAGCGCCAGGTGGACTCAGGAATGTCCAGGCAGGCCTCCTGGCGCTCGTACTGGGGCATGCCGTAGATGTCGGTAAAGCTTAATGAGCTCAGAGAGCCACGGCTGGATGCTAATGAACCCCGACTTGAGGCCAGAGAACCACGGCTGCTGCTGGAGGACACGGTCAGGGTACTGGCCGAGAGACTGGGAGGAGAGACAAGAGAGACTATAAGCTTATTTTTGACTACATCAATAGATTAAACAACATTAATGTAGGAGAAAGTGACAATTGTTTGTGCTGTGGACTATTTACACAAATTTATGTGCTATTGTCATGGTAGCATGTGTGATGCTGGTACATGTATGTAACCTGTCGCAGTGGACTTTTCAACACAACATACTCTTACTAGCCTGGTTATAGAGATGAAAGCATCCTTAAGTCCAAGAACATTGTACACTGCGTTACATACTGTATGTAAGTGTATAAGATACCTTTTAAGCTGGGAGTGGAGATAGGTTGTGATGCGGGTCGCCTCCTCCAACTGTCTCAGTAACACATTCCTCTTCTCTTGCTGCAGTATCCTACGCACACAAAAACACACAATCGCCAAGTCTGAATGCAGTCCAAATGAACTGGTTCACTTAGTGAACCAGTTTAGTTTAGACTGGTATTAAACTATGTCTTGCATGGAAAAACAAGTTTATTGGCTTATTAACTACAAATCTTGCCATTACATGATAAAAAGAAATATACATTACTACTAATCATCTGTGACGTGTATTACCTAAAGGATATGAACGTAGTGTTAAATGACATTTTAGTATTAAAAAAAAAAAAAAAAAAAAAAAACTTTTTGGACACTTTACTGGCGCCACAATATCATGAGCAGCAAATCAGCGTTGCCTTATGGTTTCTTTTTTTCGCTCCTGCTGAGGCAATGAGGGTGCCTTTATTTACACAAAAGCATCTACACTAGACCACCATGGCTGAGTGATTGTGCTGCACAACAATGCCTCCAGGATGATGGTTTGGAATGCAATATCACATGTTTACTGCTTTCCTGTGTCTTCTTCCTGATATCATCTCTTATCATGGAGGCTCAGGGATTTATTCTAAAAGCCAGCAGTTAGCCCAGATGCAACCCAACAAACCGGAACATGCATATAACTGCAGTCTCATCTCAACACTCATCACCTTACTTGGTTAGTATTTGGACGCTGACCTTTGATTGGCCCCCTGGCTCTGTGCACTCTGGGCTTTCTGCACCTCCTCCTCCAGCCTGTGTCTCTCCTCCTCAAGCTGGACCAGCACTTCCTGGGGGTGATGCTGTTCACTGAGGAGGGTAAGCTCCTGCAGGAGTGCTTCCTTCTCCTTCAGCAGCTGCAAACAGTCACGATCCCGATCGGCCTCGGCACGTCCCGACCAGCTTTCACTGTCCAACTTGGCCAGCTGGTGCTGAATGCTGGACACCCTGAAAGGGAGATGATGGTTATAGTGAGGATATACAGATATGTGTAATTCTAAAGAGGAATGTTGTAATCTTTCATGGGTTTAGTAGATGGTTAACAGTTCCAGCTCTGCATATTTCTGCAGCAGAGATCTGTAAAGTATAATTAAGGGTTTATATAGAAAAGCAAAGCTCTAGATGTGCCATGATAACCAGAGAGAAGAATTTCTACACGTTTCTCTGAGCTGAATTTGGATTAAAATTAAGCTAATAAGGTGTTTTTTTTCCCCTCCTCGGTACAAAGAGTCTTCATTAAGAGATTCGGTCATTCACTCATTCATCTTCATTTAGTGCATTGAGCAGTGGCGGCTCAAACGGTTAAGGCTCTGTGATACTGATCGGGGGTTCCAATGGCACCAATGCCGAGTTGCCAATGTTGAGCCCTTAAGCAAGGCCCTTCAACGTATCTGCTCTAGGGGTGCGGTATGCTGGCTGACACTGCACTCTGACCCCAGCGTCTTAACTGAGTGGTGTGCGAAATAATAATTTCAAGGTACATGTGACAAATAACTGAATCTTATCCTGGGTAGGGTCCAGGTGTATCTGGAGCCATTCCCAGAGACAGCAATTACAATCTTGATTGAGACACGAGTCCATCACAGGGCACACACATTCACCTTCATACACCATTTAGGGAGGTGGGAGAACACCGGAGAATCAGAAGGAAACCCAAACTGACACGAGATCATTTGAAACTCTACGCAGGCAGTAAACCAAACACTGTGGAGAGAATGTGGAGCTGTGAGGTGGCAATGATTCCTGACAAATTCTTATTTTGTAGCAATTTCCACATATATTATACTGTAGATCTGATAAACAGAAGTCAAGATGAAAAAAAAAGCTAAATCATTCATCTATCATTTACACAAATATAGATTAGTCCATAGATCAAGAGTTTCAAACTCTTTGAAATTTTGTTTTCCCTTTCTATAAAACTAAACTGAGCATGACACTGTTTTGGTGATGCTTCTGGAGTCAAACATAAAAATAAAATTACATAAGAATCGAGATAAAACTGTATAGGAGATAACTCGGTTCTAAAAGTCCAAAAAAAAATAATAATAAATACCCGGTCCACATCAGTAAGGTGAGAGACGCTGTCAGTTTGGATTCTATAACTCCTGTCTGCTAACAGCATGTAGTAGAACAAGCATGAGCCATCGGTAGATCCTGAAATGTGTGTTTTGGTTTTCAGAAGGCATGACTCAGTCGGAGAGCATGCAAGTTTCCACACGTTTTCCCTGTGCACTCATTTTTCCATAGCTAGCGTACGCCGTCACTATGGCAACAAGCGACTCATAAGGTCCACTTGGTGTCTGTGCAATAAATGCAGCAGTCCTGCATTGTCTCTAGTGCTGTTTTGATGGTTATGTAGAGGACAGGAGGATAAAATACATTGAGGTGTTTTAACAATTGTTTTTGGGTCAAACATATAAACATAAAATCGGTATCGGCGCTGAGCATGAGGCGGAATGAATCGAAATGCCCCTTAATGAGAGCAGTGTGAACATGACTGAGAAAACTCGTCTGCCCTGGGCAAGTCTGCGTTTCACAGAAAAACCAGACAGAGCCAGACAGAGTCACACAGCTGATAAAGCGTGTGATCACCAGACTCTCCGCCCAGAAAAGATTAATCTTCAAAAACTCTTCTGTTGGAGGCAGATGAGAGCTTTAACACAGAGATGGTGCAAATAAAAAGGAGCATTCTTACACAACACACTGGACTTCTAGCCCTTATTTTAAATGGAGACATACAACAAAAATGTTCATTGGCAAATAAAACTACACAAAATGTACAAAGATTAATACATTTTATTGGGTAAAAATATCCATTATTCTCCTGGTGCCTTGTGTAAAGTTGGACTTACTTTTTCTTGGCCTCTTCATATTGCCAGGTGAGCCTGACTCTGTCAACTAATGGGGACGATTCCTGGGAATCAAAGTGGAAAAACAAGTTCGTCAATGACAGTAATAATCCTACTGTGAACCGTGAAAAAATAAAATAAAATAAAAATAAAATTCTTGTGTCTCAGAGTCAATGTATGCTGTAAATTATTTGAATCATTTAAAGATGCATTGCGTTTACAAAGCTAAATATTTAGCAGAGGACACATTTCTTGGTTTGCTTTAAGGGGAACGATTTTGCAAGCGCAAACGTGTCTGGTGCAGCTGAAAAACCAGATTCTAATCTTTAATTAAACATAACTGAATCTCCACTCAATTAGATTAGGGGCAACAAAAGCGTGCAGTTGTGCTTTTTATAGAATTGCGAGCAAAAAAATTTACTTTTAGATGCATGCCTTCAGTCTGTTTATGTTTTAAAAACACAACTCTTTTACTCCTATTGTGTGAAACGGTGAATCGGTGTATTCAAGTACACTACACAGAATATGCTGTATCATGTCAACTAAAGTACAAAACTATAAAATTCTCTAGTCTTACTGGTAAGAATTGATTAATTTCCTCCAAAAGTATGGCTCTGACAGTAATTCAAATAGCGGGTTTATAGTAATATTCTTGTTCTCATATTTTTACTAGCAACTCACTTTGTGCTTTGGATTCATTCTCTACTGGTAAGACAGGTTTTTGACTTTGGTACTCTGACTCGGGTGGACCTACTGTATATTACTGTACGTAGAACTGTTGTTTCCATCATGACTGAAGTGTCTTTAAGTCTGTGGTAAACAGTTCTCGGTGATTACTCAACAGAAGTCTCCCTTAAGGTGTGAATTGTGGGCAGGGCTTAACAAGATGTATTGAAGGTGTCTCCACTATAGATAAGTGTCTGTAGCAGTTAGAAGCAGATTTACTGCATATTCTTGTGAGGAATCGACAGTTTTCTCAGTAGTAAGAACACAGACATCATTCCTGACTAGGCTGTGGAGGTAGGATGTGCCTCAAACCTCTCTCTGTTGTAGCTTTTCATTTACCAAGACACTTTCTTTCACAAAGCAGAGGTCTAAGAACTCTGGAAACCTTATCTACTCTGTACTGTTGTCTCACTCTCAAACACTGATTGTAGGTGGACTCTGATGTAAAGAAAACAGATTTTATTTTAGCCCTAGCTGCCTACTACTTTTGATTTTCTAACTGAGAACTAGATATGTGCACAAAACTCATCTAAACTCACTGCTCCATCTTCTGCCTATACTCCAAGAGAAACCATACAGGCCCGCTGTTGTCTAGGTTATGGTCTTTGACACCTCTCCCATGTCTCCTCTCAACACTTCATTATTGGAATTCCATGTTGTTAAGGCAACCTCTCCAATCAACATTCACATCATTATCTGTAGCTCTCCTGGGCCCCTAGGAGACTTTGACACATTTCTTAGTCTTTTTCCTTTTAACAATACTTCTTGAAGTTCTTGAAGACTTCTCAGACAACCTCCAATCCTCTTTCCTTCTTCCTCTTCTTAATCCATTCTCACGAACACTTAACACCGACCCTCCCACACAAGACAGGGAATTCCATGGATCATCACTTTCCTTCCTTCACCATAAAAATCACCTTTTCTCATCTATCCACAAAAACCTCCACTTTATCTCACCTTCTCCTATGTCTTCTTGCATCCTATCATCCCTCCAAAACCCTGGCTCCTTTTCTCCTCGACTATTGGAGATAGCCATAGATAACTTTCCTTCCCCTTTCAGCATCCATGGACCTTCTATAATCTCGGTCTTCTAAACCAATGATGATGTCTTGACCTGCTCATTGGCTATGGGATGTACTGCGATGCAATCAAAAGTTCACGAACATCTGGTCTCTTATTATCTTCCCGCTAAATTCTCTTGTGAAGTAACTTCTACTAAAACTGCATTCTAATAGGGAAAAACTATTTTCAGCTCATGATCCTTGCAAGCTCCAAATCATCTCTTCACTACTCAACCCATGGGCTCCTCCTGCTTAATCCTCCTTAACTGCTGTCACCTTTTATGGTGGGAAGATCTGCCAGACCTTCACTCCCACCCAATGTTACAAATTCAGGACTCCCCTTCTCAATCACTAGTCATCCATCGCTAGTCATCACTAGTCTGATTCATGCAGACTATTCTTGGTCTTCTTTTCTCCCCTATGTACTTGAACTCTTTCATACCATCCGTTATGTGGATGACAATCAACTCCTTCTCACTTAAATCCTTCTCTCATTTCCTCTCTCATGTTTGCCAGATTGGTAGCTGAGCGCTGATCTGAGCGCAGACATCTTATCTTGAATGGCAGCTCATCAACTGAAACGTAATCTCAGCAAAACCGAGCTGGTGTTCGTCCCAGGCGATTTATCCCGCCATCAGAATCTTATGATCTCCCTGGACAATTCTCAGATTACACCTTCAGTCAATGCCCACAACCTTGGGATATCCCTAGACACTCAACTGTTTTTTCCTGTGCATGTCAATTTCTGCTTTGTAACATCAGAAGAATTTGTCCATTTCTCTCCACACAGACCAATCAGGTGCTTGTTCAGTCCCTTATTATTTTGAGACTGGACTACTGCAGCTCACTCCTGGCAGGTCTGCCTCTGTGCGCCATTTGACCTCTGCAGCTGATTCAGAATGCAGCTGCGTGACTTGTTTTCAACCTTCCTCAGGTCTCCCACTCTATTCCATTACTCCCTCCACTAGAGCTTCCTGCAGCTGCCTGCATCAGATTCAAAACATTGATGCTTGCCTACGAAGCCAAAAATGGCCCAGTACCAACTTACCTCAAAGCACTTATCACACCCTGCACTTCACTAATTCCCCAAGATCCCCCAGGACTGCTTGACTGCTCCCAGCATCTCGCAAGGAATCGAGAAACCATATCGAGGGAGACGGGAATCTAGACTGTTTTCTGTTCTGGCACCCAGGAGGTAGAAAGAACTTCCTTTAGATGTGTGTACAGCTGAGTCACTCGCAGCCTTTAAACAATGTCTAAAGAACTCGGTTTCTTAGGCATGTGGGTTAAAAGGCATTAATCACAGGCATATTGCAGTGGTATAGGAGGAACAAAACAGGACAGGTTATTATAGGAAACAACAGCTTTGAGCAGGAACACATCACATAACCAACTAGTTAATTAGTTTCCTATAACAGCACACTCTGTTACTTTATTTCTTACATACAGACCATTGTGTCAGTGCCAAAATATTTTGCTTTTTGCTTTCTAATTCTAAATGTACTGTATAACACTTTCCAGGCTCTTTCAATTTTTTTTACCTCTCCAATCAGGTCAGTCTGACAGCCGGCGTCGGTGTACTGATGCCCGCTGACTGAGTCACCCGGAGCCACGGAGCTGGTGGCCACCTCATTTACAGAGTCACTGATGGAAAGGTTGTGAAAATTCCCCGTTAGCTTCGCCAGGCTCTGCACAAGACAGAAAGAGGAGAGGTGAATGAAAAATGGCATACATTATTTTAAAGTAATCATGGATATTCATCACAGTAAAGTGGAAGTCAAAGCAACTAAAGTACATGGTAGAGCTCTGTATGTATATGAAGCTTTAATTGATTACACCAATTGTCTAGAAGATTGTTTTTGCAAATCTGTGTATTGATGAGGAATCAATCCATGCGTTGTAGTGGTACATTTGTTTGTCAATGTACTTACACTAAATTGCATCACTCCTCTACTAAACGGTGGGGAATCCATGCTGCACCTGAACATACTATTATTGTTATGGGGTAAACATTATGTCATGGTCTGGAGGTGTGAACCAAACTGAAATCACTGGGGTAAAACATGTCGGAACAGCATTGCAAGTAGGTGATGGGTGGTGCAACAGACTTTTCACTTTGTTCAAGAGATGCAAATCCAGTCATTTAATTTCTGAAATTCACAAATTCATTTAATGTGTTCAAAATGACAACACAAGTCTCTCAAGCCTGACTTGAACTCCTTTGGCCCATCAATGTATTCAGAACATATTTAAAAATTAATTAATGATTAAAGGCGGGTAAAACATTTTGAATGGCATTGGAAGGTGTTTAATTGTATATTACATAAAAACATCTTGATATATTTGTCCAATAAAAATGTCAATAGGTTACAGAAAAGCACAAACCCTAGCCAAAAAATACACAAATTAAAAACCATCAGAAATCTACATGGGTCCATATCTTTTTACGTTATGCATTTGAATATCAGAACATGATTGGCTATCGGATTTTATGATGCGATAACTCTTGCCCAATGTTGAATCCTAAGTTCAGATGTCCTAATAAAACTTTAACGTCCCAATATCTTATATGGCACAGCAAGAATTTCCTTTAATTTCCTCCCTTATTAAGCACTAGTAAAAGAGAGAACTTATTTATAAAGTTTAAAGTGTACTTTATACTATAAGGTGGGGAGAAATATTAACCACATGGGGGCAGTATTAAGCATGCTATGAAAAACAAAAAATGCTGTTAACTGTGAAGTGAAAAGGATCACATGAAGCACGAAATATGCCTCAATAGGAAATTGACATTTTAATACTACAAAAAGATATACTCTCCTAAACCTACTCAGGTCTGAAGTTAATGCTTATGTTGCAAGCTCATGTACTACTCTTCTATTTTAGGACACAACATTTGGCACATGTTAAATCCTAACTAATTCAGATTGCTAATGAGAGCAAAGAACAAGCTCAGATGAAAATCTAAAAAATAGGGAAGAGTTCCCCAGCACCAATCCCTCAAAACACAAAATAAATTTTTATCTCCAGCCCTTATTCATCATCTTGGGATTCTCTTCTCTCTCCAACCATACACGCAAGAACAGTTCAGGAGAACCCAAATACATCTCAAGTCCTGCCTCACCTCCTCCAACCCCAAGCCCAGCAATCAAGGTTAGCTCCCTCCCTTACATACGCATGTTCAAATTTTTTATGATATCAGCTCCGCATCACCTCTCCTCTCCTTTCTCTCCCTCTCTTTTTTCCCTCTACCAGTCTCTCTGTCGAGCTATACATGTCGCTCCTGAGCGGTCAATGATCCAGAACGCCTCTGCCCTCTGGAGACGTCTGACTCATCCTGGTGTCTGCATGGGATGTGCGTGGAGAGTGGGGACGGTTCCACTTTTCCACGAAGACAGTCCTGTCCTTGGCTGATGCTGACAGCTGTTCTCTGAGGACTTGTGACTTCAGTCGCTCGATAGTTCAGAACTAGAGTTTCCTACAGTCTACCTGAGCCTCCAGGAACGAACTGGAGTTCATTTTAACTTTAACACATCTCCTGTTATACTGAAACCAGCCTCTTAACACACAGTATGATGCAGATCAATCCCTGCTATCCGTTTTCACCCAAATGAGGATGGGTTCCCTGTTGAGTCTGGTTC
>JAQMYJ010000037.1:10177421-10189863 GCA_030014305.1 Clarias laeviceps
AGGTATCGGATCAGTACTCGGTATCGGCCGATACCCTGAGCCCAAGTATCGGAATCGGTATCGGGAGGGGAAAAATGATATCGGAACATCCCTAGTCGCAATAACTGCCAGCCGAGTCCCTGTAATGTGCAAGTAGTTTTTTTATTAATGATTGTGTGTACAGTTTCCACAGACAGGTGTGGGTCTCTGCAAGCTGGTGACGAGTCATCCACTGATTTTTCAAGGATCAAGGCGTCCCCGCTCGCTGAATGATCACGAGAACAACAGTGGGCATGGGGTGAATCATGGTCATATGGTCTTGCTTAAAAGATATAAAAATGTTTTTAATAAACCATGAGTCATTGTGTGAATTGCCATACAAAAGAATTGTGATACAGAACTTGAAGGAGTCCCCTCCTCATCTCTACCACACAATACAGTTCAAACTCTGTCAGAGCAAATAATGACAACCATGCAATTAAGTAAAGCCATGCAAGAAAAGGAGTGATATCTTTAAAAGTGTTGGTAACGCCCCCCTCGCTCAATCCCCTACCTTCAGCAATTTGAACGGGTAACGCTATAATGTTTGGAGGGAGATTTGGAGTTAAACTGATCACGATATAAATATATAAACCAGATTCATGTTTAACCAAAAAGTCTGCGAGAACATTATGAGTCGGTACAAGAACATAACTTGCATAGCGTCAGGATTAAAAGTTTGCGCAGTGATCTTAAATAAAGCTGTCAGGTTCGCAGTAAATCTTTTACAGCTGAGGACATGCTGCCTGAAGGCTGTAAAGCGCTGGATATTCCTGTAATTCACTAATGTAGATGTAAACAGGCTCAAATTAAAGCTGACATTCTTTGTTTACACAGTTTGTTTTAAATCCCATGTGCTCGTGTGCAGAGCCAATCCACAAAATCCACTTACGTATGAACTGTGCGACTTTTTTTTTTTTAAACTTTACCCACATCATACTCTGGCAGATAAACCTTCATTATGCAACACAGAGATTTTAAATTGGATCTAGTTCTGCAAATCAGTGCACGGTTTATCAGCTGAGCACTCAGTAGCACGGTGTTCATCTTTAAACACATTTCTCACATAGTTTTTTGTGATAAAATAAAACTACCATTTGGTAGTCGGCCCTGCAGCAAAAAAAAAAAAAGTCTCTGCTACAATTCTGGTTAGTGCAGCTCGTGACCTCTGACCATCGTGCCTACGGAAGGTCGCTGGAACATGGCGCGCTCTAGACCCGATTTAAAACAGATGCGAGCTATTCCATTAATTCGAAAAAGCAACTTGGAGATTAGCAGTCAGACATAACAGCCAGGCTCTTCATACCCAACCCTGTCTAGTCACTCCAATCTAATGCTATCATGTTTCAAAGCACTTCTTTCTCTCCCTCTCTTTCTCCTAGATTGAAAGCTTTGCTGACATTTTCATGTACTACAGATGCCATGCAGCTATTCATCATTCTCAACATAGGGTGCAGGAGGAGCTCGGGTACACAATACGCATCAGTTCTCACCTGAACCTTCGTCCGAATATGAAAGTTCACTGCTAGTGATGATATTTGAGAGATGCTGTATAATACATCATGGATGCGGGACACCCACCTTTTGCTTACGAAATCTTTTACAACAAATATAGGGTGGTAAGCACACTAGTAGGGGTCAGTCCTTGATTCTGATCAGTCCCAACATGATTATTTTTCCCCTGACAGCAGCTCCCAGGAGTGATTCTGGCTATACGGCATATCACAGGCTAACGTTAACACACTTGTTCTGTTTTCTATAAGAGGACATTTATTCAGCATTTTCAGAATGAGTTTCCAGTGCCAGCACTAAGCACTTAAAAGTCAGCAATAACCTTTAAAAAAAGTTTTAATGCACAAGAAAGTCTGTAACTTGATGCACTTTTCAGTTTGTCAGTAACTTGCCAACATTCTACTTAAATCTTATTCACGTTCATAGAAAGGAAGTCTCGGAGGGAAAAAAATATTTTGCTTTTAAGCTGTTTAACACGAACTAACATGTTTTTCTGAGGCTTCAAATGTTCATATTACAAGCCACATTGTTCATGACCATAACTACAAGTGTCTTATCTGTCTCTAATGTGGATGTGTCTGTCCTTGGAAACGGCACGTGTGCACACCGATGCGTCTTTGCTTGTGCCGTCTGGGTTAAAACACGTCATATTTGTGCAGCCACTCAATCATTTTAAGATGGCAAGCAGTTAAGTCAGCTGTAGTCAACTGTATTTGTTGAGATCCAGAAGAAGAAAAGCCTGGTGCCTTGCTTTAGCCGTTTTACAGCGATTACTAGCAATGCAATGAAATCGCCGCGGGTGCCGAGTGATTTCACTGGACGCCCCACGCATACAAGTCACAAGAATTCGGATTCGGCCATTCTCATTCCAGTTGCATGACTGAGTATCTAGGACCACACATGAAAGTGAGTCAGATCCAATGCAATAATCAGAGTTG
The DNA here is from genome assembly GCA_030014305.1 of Clarias laeviceps. Taxonomy (NCBI): domain Eukaryota; kingdom Metazoa; phylum Chordata; class Actinopteri; order Siluriformes; family Clariidae; genus Clarias; species Clarias laeviceps. The sequence continues at coordinate 10,179,890 of JAQMYJ010000037.1, forward strand.
TGAGTTCAGACAGTCCTAAAAAAAAAAAAGTCTCTTCAGGCTTGGCCAAATTGTCCATCATATCAACCTCAATTTCTGGACAGCAAAGGTAACAGTAGTCACCACACCACACCACACCACCGTGTAGCGAGATTTCTGCTGGTTGGGAAAAAATGTACTATGTAGCGGTCACCAACAGAAGTTAAAAGCCTTTAGATCAACCAAACTCTTCGTCCCGTCATCGCAGGAAAAGGTTCCTTTATTTTTTTTTGCCACCATGGCCTCTGGCTTGAAATGTGGCCAGTTCGTTCCAACATTTTCAATCCTTACAACAGGAATTAAGAAATCTACAGTGCCCCAGGAATGTGTGGCAGTTGTGCCTGTAGGCACATGTCAGACTTTTTTTTTTTTCCTAGAAAAAGAAATAGAAACTTCAGTGCATAGAACTGCTATCTGCTGGACTAAATTCAAATAAAGGCTTTCGTAATATGACAAAAATTTTTATATCATCATAAATTATTTTACACCATGATGACTCATGTCAGCAAAATGAAAAATCAATAATCATCTGCCATCATATTTCATCTTTATACCACAGATCTGTTAAATCCTTGAATCTGACCCCTTGGAAGATACTGAATAATCCTCTCTAATAACAGATCTGACAGTAGTACTGTTGCAATGCCAAGGCCTGGTTGATATTAATCAGCTCATTTGTACTGTATATGTTATCATTTCTATTATAAAACAATTGAAGAAAATTACATAACATACAGAAGTTGTTGTTTTGCTAACTTGAGCAACAAAAAGAAAAGCTGGCAAAGAAAAGAATTTATTTGTAACTGTTAATGGAAGTGATAAGAAATAGCTTGTTTCACACACACATGTTCCACAACGTTAAACATAACTATAAACAGAGACTATTAAATATGTTCCCAAATTGTTAAGCTGTAAGAGCGATAAAAGATTTAGATGGATGTTATTAGAAAAAAAAAACCACACCTTGTTATTGATTCTTTTCCTGTGCAGGCATGTGTTCCAGTCTTGAGGTTTAATTTAATTTTATCTTACTGCTATAATGCCATGTAGGCGCGGCGTTCAAGTCAAACTGAGACTTTTGATTGTGCAGAATAACAGAATAACAGATGAGAGTAAAAAATAATCCCCTGCTACACTAATTCATTTATCCCAGCGTTTCACTAGTGTTTGGATACCATCAAGGTAAAGAGTTTTCTCAGTACACTGGAGCCAAGTTCAGCCTGCCTGCTTCAAGTCGGACTAGCTGGCCTCGCAGGGACTCCTTTAATGGTCAATGGGCAGGTCAGGACTATATGGATTAAAATAAAAAAAATAAAATAAAAAAAAACATTAAAGAAAAGGGACATTAAAGGAATTCCTGGGAGGCCAGTGTTTTAGCAGTGTTTATGCAGACAATCCAAACATGGCTTCATTGTTCTGAGAAACTCTCAAGTTTGTTGATGGCACTTGTGCAGGAGATAATATATGGAAATAAAAATGTGTATGTCTGGCTTGAGTACTTTTTTTTTTTTAAAGAATCACTTACTGTAAATGAAAAGCATTTGCTTGTCCTAAAGCTCGTGCCTACTCTCAGAAGTTCACATATCAGGAACTGCATTCACTAGATCTCCTTGACCTAATCAGGAAAATCAGTGAAACTGAAACACACAGCTTCCTCAGGCCAGCCTGTAAAAACACAGCCATTCAACAGCACGAATTATGGTCCCTTCACTCGCACAAACAAAATGAGCTTTAAGGTAGAAAAACACTTTACCCACAATGCTGTAAGATGGTCTGAGAGCTTTGATCATGTGAAAAGGACATGCATTGGATAAATCAAGAAACACCACTTTAATATAGACCTTCGTTATATAGGTTGCTAGCTGAGTCCCATCCGCGGTGTGGAACTAGTGCTTACCTTCAGCCCTCATGCACCCTTCAAGCACACCAAGCATGAAGGACAGACTTTAATATCTGCTTTATCAAGATCCAGTTCCTAATCACTACTCAAGGAGGACTTGAGTACTTTCTAGCTGGGGGGGAAAAAAATTACCATTTTGGAAATGATCGGATAAAATAATGGTAACGTATGTATGAACAACACAGCGTGAACTGAAGTGTCCATGTAGTAACAATTAACACATTTTAATCCACAGCCCTGTTGAATTAAAATTATTATTACCCTCAAAAACAAAAAGAGAGACTGATGAGACTGTTTATACCAATTGGCTTCATGGATTTTCTAACATTATACATAATGTCAAAAACAGTGCTGTGAAAAATATTTGCCCCCTTCCTGAGATTGCCCCATCCTTCCCCTACTCTTAATAAATAAAATCAACATTTATACATTGCATGTGGTAATTATTCTGGTTATTTTTGTGTCATATTAAAATTTATTTGATGATCTGAATCATTTTAGTGTGACAGATATGCAAAAAATGTAAAAATCTAAAACTTTTTTACTGTATCCATGACATTCATTAATATATTAAAATGTGCAACTACGAGCAAAATGCTGTGGTACAAGTGAAAGAAAACACTTTATAAGAAAGTATTCAACTTCTGAGCTCTGCCTAACCATGTTCAGGGTTACCTGATTTCTTTTGCAGTAATGAATGCTTTTTGACAGAATAGAAAAGACTGATAAATATGACCGTAACTGGGCAAACTGCTTGGGATAAACTGGGACAACTCCGGACAGTAGCTGAAGCTTAAGAAGCCTGGGGAAAGACAGACATCGAGCCTCCACGGTTTCATCACTTTCCCACAAATGAACAATTACTAGAGCTGAGTGATTTCTTAGATTATATACTTTAACTGATCTTTCATAAATTAATTCAATTACATGAATGGATGCGTCAGTTTTTTGTTTAGAATTTGAACTTTCAAATATTAAATTCTCCAAACCAGATGAATAGTCTGTGCAGGAACAAAACAAGAATCCATCTTTTGGAGCATCACTTCTTCTACTTTTAAGTTTAAGGCTGCTTGAGACAATACTGCCCCCTACTGAACCGGAGTTATAGTAAAAAAAATAATAAATAAGTGCTTTATCTGTGCGCTGCCTTTGATTGATATTCAATCCAGAGGAAATTCATTTGCACAAGCAGCATAGATAGTTAAATAAACATTAGAAACAATATTATAATAAATATATAAGAGTGCGATGTGGTAGTGTTATTAATATAAATAAGCATCAGGCTTGAGTTAAACACCATCAATAATATGAACAGTATCGTAGGGAGTGAATATGAGGAAAAGGTAGAAAAAGGTACTACGGCATAATTTATTACACAGGAAACTAAATGGTAATAAAGTTAATTGCCAGTCATGTTATAATGATTTGTTCGTTTGTGACATTATACTTTATTATGATGCATTACACCAAATTGACAAATTTCCCACTTTTTTTTTTTAAACTAACTTTACAATAAAGTATGCTTTTCTAAAAATCACAGAACCACTTTCAAAAAGACACACACACAGACACACACACACAAAATGAGCTAGGACATAATGGGAGATGTGAGCCACTGACAGGAAACGGGACCACCCCGTGTTCTGACCAGGAACTTCAGGCCAGTTTCCTCTTTCTGTAGAGCTTTCAAAAACAACAGCGTGCTGCTCTCTAAACGGCAGGCTCTCCGCTGGTGGAGCACTGTGAAGGTTGCACTAAGGCGTTTTTAAAAGAGTAAGGGATCGATCTAAACCATGAAAACACCCAAACACCTGCTTCTCACAGATGCACTTAAATCATAAACATGTGCCAACATGAGATTACTTTTTCAGCGTTGATTTCAAAAACAAGTCCTGTGCTCACTGAAGCGCAAACCGATAGTACAACAACATGCTGCCCCCACTGTAAACTAGAACTATGAAGACAAACGCTGTTAAAGGAGTGTACTAGTTTGTCCAATGTTTTCTTTCAGTTCCTCAGAGACCAAGTGTGAGCTGAGAGAGTCGATCTTCCCATACCACGCCTTTCTTCCCGAGCGGAAACCGGCGCTGCCAGAAGTACAGCTCTCAGAGCGTTCAGTGTGCCGACTCGCTGAAGCCGCCAGCATCAGAAAGAAAAAAGGGCTATGGGCCCGCGGGCTATTTTAAGACTTGGGAATTTCTCAAAGATTCTTCCAGCAGGAAAGACAGGGGAGGGGAAATGAGTGACTGTTAACATTTCTCTGTTTGTTTAGAACTTTTGGTATGAGAAATCAATGATGCATAAAAATAATGTAATGGAGAAGACAAAAGACAAATTAATAAAAGACTTAAGTAACAGCTTTAACATGCTTTACCATAGATTAGATAAGATCAGACAAGCCTCTGGAACAATACTGGAGAAGACAAACCATATTCTTGCAAAGAAAAAAAAAAGAAAAAGGAAAAAAAATAATAATAATTCCCCCAGTTGGTGTTTTGCTGGTTGTGGTAAAGCTCTGTCTCATTCGTTAAACCAAAATCTTCCATAAACATTCAACTGTATTAAGATCTGGTGAGTTTTATGGCCAGAACATACAACTTACATCATGTTCATACTCATCAAACCATTCTCAGTCACCCTGAAAGACATCAGAAAAAGTTGCAGCACAGGATGGAGGTGATTCACCTTTTTTAGTCTAATGCTACAAGACAAACTTCATGACCTGGGTGTCCAAATTATGGGATTGTTTTCTCTTTAAGCCATATAACCAGGGAGGCAGAAAGAGATTCTCAGGAAATCTTCCTCCAGGAAGAGAGAAAAATTAAAAACAAGCTCCAACATGACATATTTACAGAGAGACATTTGCTAATTCTATTATAATCTGCTCTCTGGTGCTGCCTCGCTGATGTTCCCCAGTGGATATTTCCATCCGGATGGGGTGTTCTGCTTTTCCCTGGTGGGAAAGGTATGCGTAACTGGAGCCCGCTCCGAGTGACGAGTGTCCAGGCCTAGTCTGGACATCCACGCCGTCTCTCCTCCAGCTTCAGCCTTCGCTCCTCAACTAAAGCACGGAGCAACATTCCAGGCACAAATTAAGATGCTCAGAAAACAACAGCTTCTGCATTCCTGCTCGACAGCCTGTTTCCCCTAAAATATTCCCAAATAAACTTAATTATAGCAGCTGAAGTTTAGTATGTTTGTCACTTCTGGTGCTGTTTTTCTTGCAAAACAGAGCAGCAGGGATTCGGATTTGGCTACCACATGTCTACATGCGTATGTGTCTGTTAAGAGGCTAATAAATGTGAGCGCTGCTGCGGCTGTAGACTTTTATGCGGGTTGATCAGCTCTGTACAACTTTACAAGGAAACTTTTACTGGCTTAATTAATCCGCTGCCTACATTTAGACAAAGCGCCGCCATGGGCAAGGGTGGCCTCACTTCTGTGGGACTTTACGCCATGCTTTTATGCTGCTGATGTAATTGCTAAAAACTGTTAAAATAACTCGTCACTCACTTTCAGTGGTACGCACTGCAAACCGTTGCATGGTGCAAACAGCCAGAAAGCCAAAGAGGTGGTTAAGTAGAAGGTATTACAGTGACTGTGGGACAGCTTTCACATCAGCAGATTAACACACTGTGTCTTATGTTCACGTCGTGAACGGTGCTTGTGGTTTAGGTTTCAATACTAGAGATGATGGTGAAAAATTATTCGTTGATGACAAATTTTGCAGGCAATAATTTTTTTAGATTGTAGTTTTTCAACTATTGTTGAGCACCAAATCAGACAAATTAATCTGCAAGTGGAAACAAGAGGAACCAACAGATACCAAGAACAGAACCAATACCTAGAAGTCTAACCAACTACAGAGAGTGGACATTATTGTAACCATGGTCCTTACTCTAATCTGATAAATCCTACAAAATCTGGCTAGCAACTCATTTATCTCTCAATAATTTCACCTGTGACATGACTGCATGTAGTAAGTAGGAGAGTTATACAATGGCTAGGACTGGTCTATCCATACAATATTACGCCAATGTCTTCAACTCTAATACCAAAAGATACAGTATGTAATCTGCTTGTTTTGAGTGCCCGAACTAATAAATTATGCACCGCAACAAATTTACACAGACCATAGAAAGTCTCAGTTCAACGTCTCGCTTGCTGCGGTCGCTGGAACGGCAACAGAAAGTGAACGCTCGCTTGTTTTGTTTATTAGCGCGAACTAAGGGGTCAGATTACATTTACAGCACGTATGGTATGTATTTCAGAGTCTGGACTGCTGCAATCAACAGATGTACAACATCTGGATCCAGCATGAGAGTGAAAGGACCTGGTAACTATGTCTTATCTGAAATGGCGATAAAACCCTACACTATATCTGTGATTCACTCTCTGGGTTCTTGGTATATTCATACACGTTCAAGTCTGGATTTATTCCAGGCAATGTAACGATCTGGACATGTGGCAAGCCATATAGCCACACGAAAAAATTGTTAATACAAGTAAATAAATTGTAAATATTGAATACGAAGCTGTTTCAAAAAACATAGCTCCATTTTGTCCAGCTTCAATATTTATTTATCAATGAACAAATGCTTTTTAAAAACTGTTATAGTTACATTAATTGTTGTGGAATACTCATGAGAGATGTTGGTGTTATCATTGATTATCTTTGAGCTAACAGCATTTGTGAACTTAACAAGCCAGCTTTTTACTTCTCTCAAATGTTAAACTAAAATCTTACTGAAATTGCCAAAATATCAACAATAAATTTTTTTGTCCTAAATTATTTCGAGTGTGCACCATGCAAGTCCCTGTGAACTGCTCTTATAGAAAATTAATCACCCTTCTGATTAATCAGTTTTACACTTTTCAACTGTGTAAAAACCAGCCAACGGGACACGATATCAAGACAATTTTGTAATTACCATAATTTTATAAATATCCTGAACCGATATACATTTTTCCCCATTTTGTCACAATTTTAAGTATTTGAACTTTAAGGCATGCTGGGCTTTTTTTGACTAATTAGCGCTCACAGTGTTTTGAGACTGGTGCAAGTGTGTGTATTGAGCGAGTTTGTGCCTAATTTACTCATAGAGTTTGGAGAAGGCGGCAGATCAGAGACTTTTAACATGTGCAATTTCTGAAACTGCGTTTCTGTTGCATCACTTGCATACAGACTCGTTTATATTGAGGCTTATCACCAGTCATGGCTGTTCAAACTGAAACCAGCCAATTCTGGTCACTGGCTGGTCAACCGGTGTGTCTTATAAGTGTAAAATTATTATTATTATTTTTTTTTTATCGTTTTTGTAGTCAGTGTGACGATACGTGAATCTTCACACAAATGAATAGGCATTCATAACTTAAATGACTGTGTCTAGGGCTAAACCATCAGCTGTTTATAAAGGACTTAATTACACCTCACTCATTAGTCTCAGCCCGGCTCATAACTAAAACAGCAAAGTTAAAAAGGGATGTTTACCCCCAAGGCAGGCTTTAAGCTTTCTTCCATGCTCAAATATTAGCGACTCACGCGCCAGGCTGCCATGTGTACCGAGGAATGACGTGCAAAATATGCGGCTCTAAAAACAACAAATGTGCAGCGTCCCCGAGTTTAGACAGAGTCATACAAGGCATTAGAAGTGTGTCAGAAAATGCAATACAGCCCATTTTTAACTCTAATGTGGACCACAAATAACCGCTAACATCGTCGCCTTACTCTACATGCCGGTTAACGCGGTTCCATATGGAGGGAACGTCCACAAGTGTCAATCTTAAAATTCCACTGCTGGGTTAAAAGAAGACATGAGATTACAACTTTGGGAGGAATGGCATTTATGTATTCCCCCACCGGAGAGGCTGCTGCTCCGTTTCAGGAAGAGCGAGGGAGCGACCCCCCGGGCAGCTGAGCATGTCAGTGTCGACGTCCCCTCCTTCCATTATGTCCAGCATCTTATGGAAATAGGTCTACTATAAGTAGCCTGTAAGACCTGTCTCCAGATGCAATTAGATACCGTCTGCAGGCGTGTGCACCAGGGAGACCATCCATCATGCTCTCATCCATGGAAGATGGTTATTTGAAATGAAGTTTTACTCACAAGCCCAACACTGGATCTGTTACTGATCTGATTTAAACTCACATGAGGTTCTGCTAAACAATTTCTAGCTTAACTTGCCGGTGTAAATTTGAAATGTTTAGCAGAACTCCGTGTGGTTGCCATTCATTACCTCACTGCTTGTCATTTATGAATACAGACACAATTGATTGTAATATAAAAATAATTCCTTATTCATCAATATAAACCGGTCAGATATATATAATGCCCAGTATTGTGAAGGTTCCCCTTGTGGCACTAAGGCAGCTCTGGCTCCTCAGGGCATGACCACACAAGACCTCTGGGGTGTGCAGTGGTGTCTGGCACCAGGACATTGGCAGAGGTTCCTTTGGGTGCTGTAAGTTCCAGGGTAGGATTTGTTTGTCTGCCGCATCTGAAGGATAGATGCTCATTCGGATAGGGATTGGAGAGTTTGGAGGCTGGGGAAGCAGCTTTGGGCATTTTGCCTGCCGGACCGGACCCTGTGTGTGGTGAGATGTGGTGCAGTGGGTGTTACGGTGTCTCTCCATCATAGGCAGTATTGTCTTTTTTTATTTTTTATTTTTTTTATTTGTGCTACATTGGGTTTTCTGTGGGATCGGACTAGATGGGTTGGCTTTTTGTCCTTGTGGACATTGGAAAGCTCTGATTTTTACTGCAGCTTTGTATCTTTTTGACTCGTATGAACTTCATAAATGTTTATGATATTAATCCCACCATGCACTCATATATTTTACATTAATTATGAATAATATTTCTGCAACAGTTTCTAATAGAACTTTATTCTGCTATTTAAATTCCTTTTTCTGTTTCCAATGAGATGTATATTAGTGCTGTGAATCATGGGTAGACTGCCGTTTCGATGTGATTTTTGGGCACTGCAATTTCCTATTCGATTCTATTTAACAGCACCAAACGTTACTGTCGGTTTTGTCTCAAGCAGGTATATTCTTTACAGGGTTTTTTATGCTATTTAAAACCACTAAAACTGTCTCTTAAAACATTTCCATAACTTCTTTGTAACTTGATATTTAAACAATAAACAACACATCTGATGTTTCCAGCCAATTTAGTGCAGCACACTCCAGTTTGTTAGAAGGTGGAATTGCACCAACCTCCATAAACTCAAAAGAAGAAAGAGCAATACACTTGCAAAATGTGAGTGTTTGTGGAAGACGCAGAAGTATTTTTTTTTTGGCAATTTTTATTAATTAATCAATTTTAATCCATTTAACATTTACAAGTTTAAATATATAATAATACATTTTATTTATAAATGCCTTTTATTTACACAAAGACACTTTACTAGGGCTGCAACTAACGATTATTTTGATTATCGATTAGTTGGGCGATTATTATTTATTTTATTTTTTTCGATTAATCGGATAAAAACTAAATGCTTCTTTAATTTGATGTTTTGCTATATAAAACCATAAATCAGGGTATTGTTTATGTATAAAAGTAAACTTTAAAAAATGCAAAAGCCACATATAGAGTTTAATGATCTTTAATTTTGACATTTAAATTTATTTTATGTAAATCAACATTTGTTTTGTTTTTAACAATAATTGCAGATGGCAAGTTGACAGTGTGTGTGTAAAATATATATAGATATAGATATATAGATATATATATGTGTGCATGTATAATATTGTTTAATAAATACACTGACATTCATTTAAGATATAACAGCTAAAATAGTGTAAATTTGTATAATAAAATTATATATGCATAAAGAAAACCACAGTAAATTACGTTTGAAAACAGGTTTGCTAGTTAACAAGTTGACTTTGTAGTGGACTATAAAAAAAAAAGCTAATAGTCACAAATGTACTGTAACCACAACAATCACTAAATGTAATATTCTACTGTTATTCGCACCGTGTAATTTAAGATAATCTAAAGTAGCGCCATTTAACTAATCACTATTGCTCATGAGGTGATTGCGCAAT
>JAQMYJ010000037.1:10194221-10209977 GCA_030014305.1 Clarias laeviceps
GACACACACACAGACACACACACAGACACACACACAGACACACACACAGACACACACACAGACACACACACAGACACCTTTCCAGTCACTGAGGGGAAACGGCAGATTTCTGACATAATAATCAGCATCACATTACACGCAGATCAGGTTTTTCTTATCTAGTTTCCAGAGACTAGGTGCATTCCTGTTTTTAATAATAAAAATGAAAAAGCTTTTAAAAAAAAAAAAAACCACACATGTGGGGCCAAGAAATAAATGTACAATGAAAAGCTAAGTTAATTGTAAATATGACCAAGACTCAATATTTGAAATGAACCACTGGGACTAATTTTGTGTGTGCTTCAGGAGTTTCTGTAGTCTTAACAGTAACTTGTTAAGATGCAAGTTAACACTGCAGAGCCTAAGTGCGTTTTCCTATATGGTTTGCGCCGTGCCCCAGTACAATTGCCCCCTCTCTTCAGTAGGTTCAACATTTCAATAATTGCTGTCCATGTTCTCAAATCTCCCAGAATCTAAACCAGTCTGCGGAGTATAAATGATCAATGAGTGACAGGAGGCTCATTCAAAGCCACATGAGCAAGCATCCTGAACTGGAAGTCAAATTATTTCCAAATGGATTTTGGGTTTTAAACTACTGCTTAATAGATAAATTTTTTTTTTTTTTTATTTGGGGGAGGGGGGGGGGGATTGGGGCAATCAATTCAGTTATGTATTGCAATTCTTTTGTGTGGCAAATCATCAATCGCCACACTCCAAATTCGTTGTTATTATTATTATTATTATTATTATTATTATTATTTATTTTTTTTATTTTAGAATAGAAATGAATTAATCACTTAATTCATTCAGAACTGCAACAAAATCAAGAAATAAATAATATTAAAATCAGGATTTTGGAAATTAATAGCTACTAATAGATAATTTAAAAAAATCGGAATATAAATCTAATCTTATCATCCCTTCCTACAGTTTAATGATGTTTTTTCTCTTGCAAGGTAAAATAAATAAATAAACCTTCAAATAGATACACACACTAAAATAAATGGTTGCTGAAAGCCATCCATACCAGTGTTGCTCTTCCAGCATCTACCCTAAGATTTCATGATTCTCTCCTGAAAATACACAATTCCTCTAATAAAGTCCTGTAAACCTGAGACTAAGGCTTTACCAGATCATTACAGAACAAAATATAACACCTCAACACACACGTACAGCTGAGAGAGAGAGAAATAAATTGTAATATCACTCAAGCACCGTGTTCATGTTCAAAGCCAGCTGTCGGATTTAAGATAAATAGAGAATTAAACTCTGCCGTTATACACGGGTTCTTAATGAGGCGTCCACATTTATTTATTTTTTTTTGCCTAAGATGAATCACGTTGTGAGTAGATAAGCGGAGAACGATGAGGGGGAGACGCACGTAGCACATCAGCCTGAAAACACAGCGTCAGCTCGAACTGGAGCAGCGTGATGACTGATGATGTCGGCCATGACAGAGGAGCAAAAAGCATGTCACACAGAAATATGCACTTTATCTTAAAACCAAAGTGCACACGGCTTAAGAAAACAGTTTGACTCGATCATTACTTGAGATCATTAGAGTAATGGCATTTCAGCTCTACCTGTGCAGCTGTCTGTTCTGTGTAATTAATTGCCATTCAAACAGCTACATTTTCTTCCCATACCGTGGAACAAGAATGAAAAGAATGAAAGTGAATTACTGTTAACTAGGAGAAAGTTATGAAATTAGTAACTTTTGCTTTTCGTTTTTTTTCTTTCACTTTCAGCTGGAAAATCTTAGCATTTGGTGGAGGAAAAAAGTTCCAAGACAGCTTTTTGTTAACAATATATAGTAAGTAAATATATTAAGAGTAGAAATAGAATAGAAAAATTAAGACATAGATATGAAATAAATAATCTACTAATCTACTGGTAAATATCGGCCCTGTGTACAAAACATGTGCTAGATTTCTAGAAAAAAAATAGCCTGCATGACATTAACATCCGCAAATAATCTCATGATAAACGCTGATACATTTTCACAACAAATCACGTATAAATAATTCACACCAAGCTTTCAGTGAACTTGTGTGCAAGCGAAGCCGGCTGAAAGTCTGCTTTTCAGTCCGTTTCTGCGCTGGTGAAAATGCAGGCCTCACAAAGCCCATGCACACTGCCTTCCCAGTGGCCCAGTGCAGCATTCCTCACATATTTGCACATGGAACTCTGGGAGCTCTGCTTCAATTCTCTCTTTCATTTGCACTCTGTTTACATTATGTGGGCATATTTTTTCAAAAAGGGAAAAAAAAGACCGGAGCCAGTCACTTGTATGACAATGACGCCCAATCATGAGAAAAGAAGTTGATTTTTTCCCCCCCTTTTTTTTTTTAACTTGATGGTTTGTTGATTGTTAATCGAACAGAAAAAACAACAACATTCTTTACAAGACACTGCAAACATTATGATAAAACATCATACCGGTTTATCAAACTTGAATAACCAAATATGTTTACACACACAAACAAAAAAATATATATCATATTGCTTATCAACAGTATAATAATTTACGATGAACTTCAGAAGAAAAAAAAAAAAAAAAGTTTGCCTAATGAGTACCGAAGAAAGCTATGCAATGCCATACCTTCCTTTAATAAAGCTGTCACATTTTGCTAATTGATAAAACTGATATGCAACAACAGAAATTAATCTACATACACTACAGTTACAAAACTGTTTGTTACCGATTTGCTGGGTTATAAATTCAAACAAACTTTGTATTGAAGTATAATCAAGTTTTTAGATCTTTTGTGTTATGTACTGCTTTAAACCTGGTTTAACCATCCATGACGGATGTGTATGAGCAACTATACTGTTGTGTAAATGTGCATGTCTCTCCAAAAACCCAGATCTGTTTATGTCTATTACCTTAACAAAAACAATAACCCACACAAATCAATTGTTTTGTAATGTTTTCACATTATGAATAGCTGAACAGTTTCTGGTTATTTTCTAATAGACTGACGAAACCAAGTTTCTCTACTCATGCATGACCTTTTTAGCACGAACAATGACAAAGCAGCAGAATATTCAAGAGTATTCAAAAGAAATCATCCATATCAAGATGATCTCAAGTCCCTCAATACGAGTGGGGTTTTTCCACTGGTTTTCATTCTGAATGTGCTTGTATGAAGGATGCCCTGGTGTAGAGATGATGGGCTGAGGCTAGAATCATGCACCAGACTTGATACATTTTAAATGTATTGAAGCATACCTTTGTAGTTGTTGATACAATGTAAATGTGTTCTGTTGACTGAAAGCACAGATCATGTACTGAACACACAACATGTGCTATGACACTCTCTGATATTTCACAGTATCACTCACTATATGCATCATATCAGTAGATATAAATTTTGCAAACTTAAAAAAAAAAAATAATAATAATAATAATAATCACACACAAACAAATACATACACACACATCCCTAGTGTCAAGACCAGTGATCTAGAGCTCATTCAAAGCACAAAATTGACGTGTGCATGTATCGTTTCTATAATAAATCAGTTGATAAGCAGAAACAAAACAAAAAGATTTGTGTCAAATTGTGTGTGCCATTGTAATAAAGTTAGGGGAAACATGTTAGCTCTTCAGCTAACTCTTTAGCTCCTTGTTCATCATTTAAATCCTGTAGCTCCTGTAATGGACGCGGGGAACTGCTCCGAACTTGAGGAATAAACACAGAGAAACACACGCGTTACCTGTCTCTCGGGTCGATCCATGAAGTTTGCCGGGTGTTGTGGTCGATGTAAAACACTCGGCCATCGTAATCCCGGGCTTCCTCCCAGCCGGCGGGCAGCGGCAGCTCCGAGCTCTCTCTCCGCTTGGAGCCGCTGAGCCACGGCATAGCGCCGCCGGGACAGGACGCTGCAGCACCGGGGGCAATCGCCTGCGCCTCTCCTTCCCCCCCACCCCCGCTCTCCTTCTCTCCAAAAACAAACCGCACAGTTCTCAAACAAGGTTCCTAATGCATTACAAACGACTTACTCTCGTAACAAACAGCACGACTCGGGGTGGGAAGCAAAAAAACAAACGAAATGAAACTCGACGCAGACCGTCCGGCATCCGCCTTTCCAAAAGTTTCGCGGCGCTCTCATGACTCTCGGCGTCGGTCCACCATATTCGCCCTCTTCTGCCATATTTCATTCCACAGACTCCATATTGGGAAGAACTCGTTTGCATAAACCCCGCCCACAAAATAGAACGCGCACTCAAAGTTGACATGTATTTACATAAGCTCCACCTACACACCACAGCCAGCGTATTAAAGCTCATTTGCATACGCAATTAACTAACCTGGCAACACTGAACTTATTTGCATAACCTTGATTAAAGGCATTGTTTAATTTTACATTTCATTACTTTACAAGCGCTACGAACAACGTTTAAAGCTAAACGTTTTCAAAGTAATAAAGCTGATTTGACATAATGTAACGTTGAAATTGTACTCATTTGCCTAATTAAAAGCCACCTGTAATGATTATTAACAGTACCATACTTTCAAAGTTATATTAAAATGGTTCTAGACGTACTGTAATAGAAGTTTCCATTCTGTAATTTGGAGGGAAAAAAAGTTTTTTTTGTGTGTGATGTTTACCCTGACTCTAATACACAGCTAGATTAAACTTTTTTGTCCATATTATTTAATGATGTATATGAGAATACGAAAAGAAGTTCCACCATGTAAACTGTACAGACTCATGAACGCGTGTATTTTTTTCATTCTCTGTATGGACAGAGCGCCATCATGTGTCTGCCTCCGATGATGGCAATAAAAGCGTATGCATGGCTTGTGTAGAGTTTTTTTTTTTTTTTTTGTCTGAAACATACAAGAACTCTGGAGCAAAGTGCTAATGTCTGCACTAAATGCATACAATACTGTTTACTGTAGGTTTACACTCACCATCCAATGTTTAGTTTTTAGGAACACCTGCACACCTGCTGATTTATGGACTTGTCCAATCATGCAATAATGTGGCAGCAACAAAGTGTATAAAATCATGCAGATACAGGCCAAGAACTTCAATAAATTTTTACACCAAATATCAGAATGTAGGGACATTTTTTTTATCTCCAAATATCCGAATTAGCCTAATCTCTCTGTCTTTGGAACACAGGGAGAACATGCAAACTCCATGCACATGGACCCAAGGTGGGAATCAAACCCAGACCCTTGCAGTGTAAGGCAACAGTGCTAACCACTACTGTACATCATTATTTAGCTGTGCTGCCTCAATAATTAAACTGATCAGTCTGGTCCAAGATAAATAAATGACTAAATGCAAGATTGTGTAGGTATACATGTGTTTCTAATAAAGTGGCTAATAAATGTTTTAATTATAATGAAAAATGTGAGTGAGACTATCAAAAAGTCTTAAAATAAAATTAAAAATATTAAAAGTTCCAGGCCTTAAGTTCTTAAGTTATGTCTTAAGTTCCAGGTCCCACAGGAGCTTTAATGATTGAAATCTATCTATAACAATACTTTCTACTTTGATATATAAAAGAAAAAAACAAACAAACAAAAATGTTCTTTTATTCTGTGATGTTTGAGGAAACTCAACTCATCCCGACTTTCATTCAGACACGCGAGGCCTGTCTGCTCTTCCTGTCTACCGTGTCTCCTGCAGGGGGCGCACTATTTCCACTTTATAATATCTATTACAGTACAGTGCAATTTGAAGTGTCAAAGAATTGTAAAATCCTGTCAAAGTTCATCCGTATCTTTTAGCAATGAGCGCTCTTTAACCCTTTTTTGTTGTTGATTGCTTGTTTCTGTCGTTATGGCTCATTAGCACAGAGGTTAACTACTTATAAATGCCTGAAAAAAATAAAAGATGTTTATAAATAAACAAAAACAACAATAATAATATTAAAAGAAACAACAACAACAACAATAATAATAATAATAATAATAATAATAATAATAATAATAAAATGATTGTCAATCAGAATACAAATATCACAAAAATGTTAGAATAAAAAAAAATTTCAGTTGGGAGTGATTAAGGGATTTTATTGATATAGACTATGTGTCCTTTAGAGATGAAAACAACTGTTTTTAATATGCTTTATTTTAAATTATAACAAAGATTAAAAAAAAGTGTAAAGCTTAGGATTGAACCAGAAATCCTGGAGCTGTGAGAAAAAAATGAATTCAATTACTGCACAGTAAACAGCTTCAAAGACATTTACCCATTTATTATGTATACCACTTATACAACTTACTCAGAATTAACAGATTTTTTTTAAACCAAACCAAAATGTTCAAACCAACTTTGAATTTGAATACAAAAAATATACTTTTCACATGGTCTTCTTTGCTTTGCAGTGGCTTGCTTGAGATAACAGTCCTGGGTTGTAGCCAATGATTTATATCACTCCCTTGAGGAAATACTTACAGTTACTAATGGATTTATTCCTCTTACTGCCTCTTAAATAAATTTTCTTAAGTATATCTTGGTCAAAATATTAAGTTCAAGTACCTGTATAGGGCAAATACACTTTTCTGTACACTTTTCAGTAAAAGCCATGTATACTTAAGTAAAATTTGGTTTAGTATACCTCTAATAAGTACATAAAAAGTAAACTATAAGCTACTCATTTATTTTCAGTTTAAAAGAAGTATAATATTAGCACATTTAAAAAAACTCTTTTTGGTAAGTATACTTTTTTCAAATATACTATGGAAGCCCTTCTGGTACAGTAAGTCTATGCTATAAGTCTTTCTTCATCAGTAAGCATTTTATCCTGGGCAGGGCTGACAAGGGAGGAATGAGGAGACTGGTGAACAGAAAGGGGTTCAATTTAGTGTATCGGTGGTAGCAGGAGAAGCAGAGATGTCTTCCTCCAACTCCTCCTAAGCCTAACCACTCACTGCAGCTACACTGCAGCTACATCTTGAAATTCTGCTCATGAAAATCACAAACAGAAGAGGACACAAGGTGCAGCCTTGGCAAAGCCCAATGCCCACAATGAACAGGCTTGACTTAACGCTGATTATGTTAAAACGGCTTTTACTCTAGGTATACAGAGACCTAATAGCCAACAAAAACGACCCTGATAGCCCATACTCAAAGTAATACCCCAGTAGTTGGCACACATCCTCCAGTCCCCTTAAAGATGGTGACCACAACACTAATTTGCCATTCCAAAGGCACTGTCATGCCTAGTCATGCCAACCAACAAAATTCACCTGACAGCTTCCCTTACCTCTGGTGTTCACAAGTGGGTCCTTGAGGTGCGACCAGGACAGGCACCAACATGATAGCCTTCCTATTAATATTTCAGGCTCGGATACAATCTCAGTGTTGGGTGATCAGAAAGCTTACTTCTAGCTGCATGTGGTCCTAGTACCAGTACTTTCTTTACAGAATTTAGTAGAAGGAAGTGTCTAATGTCCTTCATGCATTCCTCAAATGTATTAAGGGAGGATTGCATTTAAATCCCCAACCCTGGAAGCAAGACAGCAGATACATCACCTTGCCTCCTCCTTTTCCGAAATCCAGATGCATATTGAGATATACCACAAAAATGGCCTTCTGGATTAGTCCATTTATTCAACTTCTAATCATCTATATCGATTCAACTTCTGAATCAAACAAAATTATGCCAAACACATATACTTTAATATTTCTAATACATTGTTTGAAAAGTTTTCTTTCAATGAAAGAAATATAAATGCAAAAACAATTTAGTATAAAGTTATTATAAACAGCATGTAAAATATTACTCCTGCAAATGAAATCCAAATAGAGCTGTATTTCTCATGTGTTTTTTCTATAAAATTTAAATATCCAAAGGAAATACGCCGCTTAGGTCATGCACAAATGAATGTATGCTTATGCACACATACACACACAGGTACCATAAACACTGCTAATGTGTCTATTTGTCTTTAAATCAATGCATCTATTTTATTAGTCTTGACATTGTGGCACAGTGGGAGGTCAGGGTGCCCAGTTCTGAGCTTGGATTACTGTCTGCATTGTTCCCCTGTTATTTTTGTTTCATCCCAACCTCCTATAACATTGTACTCTTTGCCGTCCATGTTTGCAGGCAGAAAAGTTTAACTTCTTAACAACAGACACGGTAAAGGTGTAACAGTGATTTGCTTAAATCCATGTCCACAGTTAGAGGCATTCTTGATGGTGCACCCTGTGAATTGATGTTCCTCGGGGCAAGGACTCCATCCAACCTATATCCTTTGGGATCCTGGGTTTCAGTACCAGTGTAACAGGTTTATTACTCAAAGGATGGGAAGCAGGCTGTGGCTCTTGGTAGTTAATTTATTATTGCACGTAACTGTGCAAATCAACTTTAACCTTATTGTATTCTCTATGCTTAAAGTATGCCCATGTTTATTTGCATTATACAGGATGGCAAAGTTAGTACCTAACTAGCTTAACTACCAAAGTAATTTAAGATGCTAACAATACTAATTACCATTCATTTAATTCATGTCTAATCTTGTTTCTATCAACATCATGGTAATGCTGTCAGTTATAATTTTTTTAAACATATTGTCAGCACTGCATGTTAGAAGCTAATTTTAAACCAACTTAATCAACAATTTATTTTTAGCACCTACTGTAAAAAGCCACTGCTCCCTTGAAATGAAACTACAGTCACGGCAGAATGGTTATGTTCATTGTTTTAAGGCGTTTTCTTCTTTAATGTATTTATTATTAAGTTATGCTTTCATTCTGGTAAAAGTGATAAAAAAATTTTTATTTCAGTATAAAACAAATCTGTAGTAGGACACATTCATCTCATCAACAGTAACAACTTAATTTGTGTTTAAAACCCTGAGGTCAGAGCCACAGGACTACAGGACTACAGGACTACAATAATAGACAGTTTGAAGCATGTGGGGATTAGGGGATTACCAATTGTGCTAATGAGAGGTTGAATATCTCAGTGAACACTGGTGCTAGCCGTTCAGTGCAGACTTTATGGACCAGACCATGTTTACCCTCCTGAAGGCTGTCCTCGTCTCCTGTTCTGAGATAATGAAAGCATTTCCTGAAATGACACTTTTTGTAAAAGCATTTCCTGAACTGACACTGAAACATTTTGAGTAGTTAATTTATCATTGCAACCATAACTGTGCAAATCAACTAGCATACACACATACTCTCTCTCTCTCTCTCTCTCTCTCTCTCTCTACGTTATGTTGGCTCACAACTGCCTCTTTCTCTCCTGCAGACACAAAAAGACACAAATAAATATACTTTGTATGGAGTCAGATGTGGCAGCATTACCCCTCACCTGGATGTTTTAACTGCCTCTCTCCATCTGCAGGTGATGCCTAAGCATGCCCACATAGCCACAATTATTACGAATAATATAGACTCTTTATACATAGATACAGGCTTCAATGAATGCAACTGCAGATTAGTGTTGGTTTAATGGTAATAGAAGACATACTGTACCATCCAATTTGCTTGAAAATTCCATTAGCCTCTTTACTGTACATCAAAACCAGGTTAAATTTGATCATATAAACCATACACAGTAGAACATTCAATGAAATGCTTTTTGCAGCTGCCCTGACCAAAAAAAACATTAAAGTACAAATAGATTTAATGTGATGTGTGTGTTTGTTCAGGGAGCAGAAGCACTTAACTGACCATAACTGATACAGTAGAGAAGTCCATTGTTCGGATAGCTTAGGTCCTTCACTATCTTCCTGATCCTGTTCCAGCACTGCTTGCTGTAGACTGGCTGCAGGTTTGAGGGCGCAGTATAGATGTGTGTTCGGCTTATCACAATACTCTCTGTAGCACCGGCTGGTCCCGTTTGATTCTATTTCCAAACCAGCCTGCAATGCTTCCTGTCAAAAATTGCTCCATGATGCAGATGTAAAAGCTCCCAAGCATGTCGGAGAGAAGTCTAAACTTCTTCAGACATCTAAAGTGATAAAGACACTGTTGCTGTTGATGTAACAGAATCATGACAGGTCCTGTGATGTGAATACTCAGGTATCAGAAACTGACTGCTCTCTCTACTGGGGAACCCAATGATAAGGGGCTATCCCAGGAAACTTAGGACATGAGACGGGATACACCCTGGATAGGGTGCCAATGCATTGCAGGGCACACACACTCATTCACATACTACGAGCAATTTGGGAACGGCAATTAGTCTAATCTGAATGTCTGACTTTATGGACCAGACCTGAGATGCCATCTGGTCCTGCTGTCCTCCCGGTGTTTAACCTCCTGAAGGCTGTCCTCGTCTCCTGAAATGACACTTTTTGTGAAAGCGTTTCCTGAACTGACACTGACACATTTTTGGGTTCCTCAGCAGCGGATCGTTCTCCTTACACCAATGTCATCACAGCCAACCATCAGTTAACCAGGTGACATTTTGGAACACCTAATTAATGCAGTACTAATGCAGTACTGTGTTCTCCATTTTAAGGCCAAATGGAAAGGAAAAGTTTTCCTCTTCTTCATCTTTAATCTTTAAACATTAATCTGTTATTTTCCTATCTGGACTTATAAACAAATGTACATACATTCAACTGTACAATCAGAAAGAAATACTAATTATGTAAAACACAGAAAAAGTTAAAGAAATAATAATAATAATAATAATAATAATTAATTATTATTATTGTTGTTGTTGTCTGTCTGTCTCTCTCTCTCTCTCTCTCTCTCTCTATCTCTCTCTCTCTCAATCTCTCTCTTTTGAGTTTGGAGGGCAGGGCTAAGTCAGTGTCCCCTCTTTTGCCCATTCTCATTCACCTTCTCCTCCTCCTCTTCTTCCACCTCCTCCTTTTAGTGTTTTACTTCTCTAGTTGAGATGACATGTGCATTTTTGAGTCGAAACTGACCGGCTGTGAAGTAGTTGGAGTGGTCAGGACTAATTGGCTCAAAGACCTCTCTCTATTTCTCTCTCTGCCTGTGTCTCTGTTTTTAAACAAGAGCTCCAGAAGTTCTACCCAGACGTGAGGCCGGAGGAGTGCCATGTCGAATACGTGTTCCAGTACTCTGGAGCTGCTGGCTATGATTGTGGGGGTGGGGGCATCGCTTTGCTCACTTGCTGCTACACTCATGCCCAGTTGGCTGAGCCTCTCCACTGAGCTGCTGATTGTGGAAAGCTATGAGCGTGGCCTTTGGGAGTCTTGTGTGGTGCAGGAGGTGGCAGGTACTGAGTGCCGTGCCTTTGAAACCCTGTTGGGTCTGTCGCAAAACCTCACACTGGCACGGATTTTCATGTGCATGTCAGACGCTATAGGACTCCTGGGCCTCCTGATTGCTGTCCCCGGTCTGAGACTGGTTAAAAGTTGTGGGGGGTCGCAGGGACAGCGAGTGAAGAATGGCCTCAAGATCACGGCAGGGGTGTTTGCCCTGACGGCTGGCATCCTTGTACTCTATCCTGTCTCCAGTATCGCCCATGAGACAGTTTTGAAGTTCCATGACCACACTGTGCCTCATACTGTGCCTCGCTGGGAGTTTGGTGATGCATTGTTCGTCGGCTGGGCTGCAGGTTTGTTTCATGTTGTCTCTGCAGTGTTGTTCTTCACCTCGTGTTGTGGATTAGAAGAGAACGAGATGCACTTTGTATACCAGCACCAGGAAAAGCTTGAGCCTGTCAACAGCCTGTCTAAAAAGCGTGTCGAGTATGTTTAACATGAGCCAAGAAATATTCAGAATGTCTCTAATGTGGTAGAACGGTGATGAAATTTCCTTTATAATGTACACTGCTTTCACTTTTATTTGGTTCAGCAGGTAACCTGTTTGATTAAATCTGTTGCTATGTAATATTTTTCACTGCACTCCTATTAGTAATAGTTAGTTTTTTTTATTATTACTGTTATTATTATTAGCTGGTTTAAATCCATGCCCTTAAACTGCTTAAATATATGCATGTATGTTTTTTCTCAAGAGATATTTTCTGATTTTGTTTTTCTGCTTGATTTAGCAGTTCATAGTGTGCAACACTGCATATAATAAAATTTTGGTGATATATTGAAAATGTACAATATAATAGTTTGATATTTACACTGACATGTTTCTTGAGTGTATTTCTGTAGATACTGTCATATACCTAGATATTATACTCTTTATTAGTTTACAATAATAATAAAATAAATAGGGAGGAAAACTGATTTTTAAAACCTCTTCATGTCAATTACGCATGCCGCTCTTGTTGTTAAGTTGATAAGTGACTGGGAGAAAAAATGACAAAGATTTCACAATAAACCACCTATGAAAATGGGTCACTAAATGTCAGATTTGGGGTAAATGCATGCATATTACTTAGTACTCTTGATACAGTGAAATCCCTACTATGGATTTAAGACTTTCAGAGTTTAATAGAATCCAGTTGGACACTGGGGAATTTGCTGTGTACTTGTAGTACTTTGGAATAAGGTTAAGGTTGTGCTTGAGTTTAATTGCAACTGATGGTCTCTCTCTGTACTGTATCAACAAGTAGATTAAGCTGTGTTTAATGAAGCCTCTAACGAACAGCATGTTCTAATGAAGAATGCCAAACAGAACCACCTTGCTGCCTCCTTTTTAGGTTGATTACTCTGATATGACCTGGTTAAGGATACAACAGCCCAGTTTATCCTGGAAGAAGAGAAAACTACAAGAGAAACTGAATGACTTGGCAAAGAAACATCTGGCTCATAAAATAATAATCACTTTTTCGCCCCATTGTCTTCACTAAGCTTTGAAATACACTGTATTGTTAAATGTGAGATTGAGAATGGTAGCTGAATAGCAGTACAATGATGTACAAGAAATGCTTGTTTATGACTTAATACTAGTAATACTAGTTTGATTTTCACAGCACACATAAATTCTATATTTTGCATTACTCATACTGAAAAAATGAAGGAAACATCTGTTTCAATAATCGCTGTATCAAAATACCTATCTACAGTACTCACTGCTAGTGTGTTATTATACATTCTTTTGCCCAATAAATCTTTTGCTTCTTGTACAAATAAACAGCACCATCTTTGCCTTGTGCTTTGCGTTTAAGCTAAAATATATATATTGCAGATTATATTTCAAATTATTTGTTTTCTTCTTGAGTTATCCTTCCTCTATCAGGGGAAAAAAAATCCCAGCTGAGACCAAGCGTCATCAGACCACAAGACGCCAGATAAAAGGGTGGGTACACTTACAACTTCCTGTGATTCGAGAATAGATAAGAAGAGCCGCACAGCTATCGGGAACATAAACAGTCTTTTGAATTTGCCACTGATTGCCGCTTATTCCCAGTGGAAGAAAACTGTGCATCTGCTGAGGAGGGGAAATGCATTTTCAACACATCATTATGAGATGCTTTTTAGAATGCAATTACAGGGAAGAAACTCACGAAAGACAATCTGAAAAACAAATACAACCAACAGAACCACAGCACAGGCTGCTGTATTTGTGAAAACAGAATTGAAATGAATTGTTGCAACTGAAGCGTTGAATGCAAAGAACATATACAACAGACCTAGATGTAGGAAACACAATACTAACAACACTCACTTTGTGATTTAAACCGTTAATTATTCTTACTCAGTCCCTGGGTCCCAACCACAGCTCCACCCATACACATTTACACTACAGATCGTCTCACCATGAAAGCTAAACTTACAGTGAATGAATGCAGAGAAGGCTACTAGAGGAGTGAAGGCAATTATTTAAACTTTGCATCGCCTTGAACATTCATGAATTGGTTAGAAAAATGGCAGAACTGTAAAAATGTCCTTGTGACAAAATGTATGTAAGCAGGGGTAGCTCAGTGGTTAAGGCATTGGCCTACGGTTTGGAAGGTCCCAGGTTCAAATCCCATGACCATCAAGTTGTCCCTGTTGGGCCCTTGAGCAAGGCCCTTAACCCCCAACTGCTCAGATGTAAAATGAGAAAAAGTTGTTCTAAATAAGCGCATCTACTAAACATAAGCTAGGCATTAGAATAGGGTTTTATGCAGAAGTCAAATCGACATATAATTTCTGAATTTTAAATAGGATACTCTAAACACCATCAAACAAGTTTGAATCATTATGATGACCCTCTGGTTTACGTAAGGAGCCAAATGAGCAAAGTTGCCTGTGCTTATGGGCTTGTTGTTGTTCCCCAGTGTTAATCACAGTCGCACTAGGGAATCAGGGGCACGTGTGAGCTCTGTAAGTATGATAAAGATGGCAGATAGCGCATTACTCTGAGTGTATTACGCTGCCCTGTGGTGTCCCAGAGGAAGCACGTGTTAGCCTTCACCCTCACCAGATGGTAATTGTTTTATGATGGGTTGATGACCAAATTGGGGAGAAAATGTGGAAAAAAACATCAACATCATACAAACATGATGCCTTAGCTGATTGTGCCATGGCTTGGCCTCAGATCTCTTGTTTGCTAATTATCTTTTCCATTTGTAAGGAAATGTTGTTCATTTCCACGATTTATTTATTTTCAGTAACAGTTTTATCATGGTTGCAGTGGATGCAAAGCCTACCCCAAGAATCAGGAATTCACATCTGCCAGCGTGCACCCACATCCCCATCAGCGGGCAATTTAGAGCCAATTTACATACTGGCATATTTTCAGGAGAATTTCATCCCATCAGAGCCAAAAGAATGTAGTTGTTGTTGTTGTTTCAACTTCTCCTCATTAGTGGTCGCCACTTCAGATTGCCAGATGCCCTTCCTGACACAACACTCCTATTTTTATTTGCACTTGGGACTGGCACTAAAGTACTGCAGCCCCATTGGCTTGAACTTGAGCCTGGGCCTTCCACATGGCAGATAAGAAGTCTACCACTAAACCGCCACCAATGGCCAAGCTGTGCCAAATGTAGGAACTTGCATGTAGGAAATTGTAAGGTTCTATATAATAAAATATTGGTTGAATATTTTTCACAATGTTTTTTTTTCTTTCAGCTTGGTAAATGCATCACTCTATAAACCATATCCATCCATCTATCTAGAAACCTCTGTAGTCCATCTAGGACTGGGGAGGCCAATGGTGACCATTGTATTTATTCCGATTTTATGACTGTGGTAGGACCTCCAGTTAACACTACAGGCAATTTGGGAACGCCAGTTAGCCCAAACTGCATGTCTTTGCACTGTTGGATGAACCCAGAGTAGCTGGAGGAAAGCCACCAAGTGTGGGAATAACATGTAAACTCCATGCACATAGATCCCGAGGTGGGAATCAAACCCGGACCCTGGAGGAACAAGGTGATCACTATGCTAACCACTACACCACAGTGCGCCTACAGACCATATACAGTACCCATAACATTACATCCTAAATAAAAGTCCTCCATATAGTACACTACAAAAGTGTCAAGTGTGTGTAGAGACACATACCAATAGCATGGTACTTCCAGTAACGATTTTTGCAGCAGTTACATGCAGGTGTCACATGCACACACATTCACTCACTCATCGTCTATACCGCTTTATCCTGTATACAGGGTCGCGGGGACCTGGAGCCCATCCCATTGGGAGTTATCTATTTTATGTTAAAATAATTTTTTTTATTGCAGATAAATTAGCGGCATTGCTATATGCAATTAGCTTTCCTGAGACTGTGCTACCGGGGAACTACTGCAAGACGCTGCTGTTCTGCTTTGACGTTTTGTCTTAAAATGGTGTTTTAAATGTTTTGTCTTGGTTTGTTTTACTTTCCATTTTATCTTGTTTTGTTGTTGGTTTCCTGTTTAGCTTTGATGCTAAG
>JAQMYJ010000037.1:10212465-10232361 GCA_030014305.1 Clarias laeviceps
TGTTGTAGAATGTAGAAAATAAATCACTAAACAAAAACAAAGAAATTTGCAAGTGGCCCCAAACTTTTGAACGGTAGTATACATTAGTTGGGTAAAGAAAAAAGTCACTATATGTATTCAGAATTGACTTGGAAGTAAAAGTGGGCTTGGAAAATATAAGTTTTCTTTTTTCTATGTTAACTTTACCATTATGCCACAGAAACATTGGAAATCATTAGAAACATAAACCAGATTTGCTGGATTTTATTTTATTTTATTTATTTTTTTACATTAAATAAATAACATAAATAAATAAAAAAATTAAAAGAGGAATTTAAGGACATTTTTATTCAGTTTCTGAACTTTTATGGTTTCTCAGCAAAAATCACTCGAGTTCTTATTGAGGGTTAAAGAGATGACCCATGAGGCTTTCTGGAAAATTTTCTTATCTGCATGATGGAATGAGCCATGGAACTATGTCTCAAAACATGAATGTTTTTTTTTTCTCCCCAAATCAAGGAACCATTGTTTATAGTTGATGAAATTATCCAGCTGATTATATTTGATCAGATTTATATATTTTTTTGGCTATCTGCCTTCTTTCCTGATATATAAACATTTTTCTGTGGCATTCTTATGGAACAATAATGTTTGAAAATGTTTGAAAATATTGTTTAATGCGAAAGTATTATAATTAGACATATTAATTATTGTGTTATCCAAGACCCTTGAATACAAAATCACCTTAAATCTACAGGAAATAATTCCCCTTTATCATGTAATCAGAAGGATTATCTGTTTAATATGAAGGGAAAATCATGTCATTCACATTGGGGATTTATGATTGAATTGTTCTAATAATAATAATAAGATTAAGTCATGCAAAGCAGCAATAAAATACAGTAACAAGGGATGGCCCCATGCTGTGAGGTAATGACAAAGTTCATTCCAGTCCTAGCAGGAGACACAAAAGCCTCCAGTTCAAGGTAGGAAGCATTTTATCCCTCTGTTCACAAATCAGCTGAACTTAACCCTGAGTTACATGAGGGAAAGTTGACAGGAGATGAGTGGTTTAGTTCCATTGCCTCATGCCTCTGCAGATAAGATTATGGTCAGATGAACATCATAATTTTAAACAAGCCCATATCACCAAACACCACCACAAACCAGCGGTTGGCAATGACGTGGAGAGATATGTGGACTGAGAGCCAAACCCAAAACAAGCTTCTAATCACTGTAGTACTTGCACAATCATACAAACATGGTTACAGATAGGAGATTTAGTACATTTATTACAATAACAGGAGCAATTAAACCAAACAGCTTTATTGCCCTTATGATAAAAGGGGTACAACTTGTAAAACTACTATCCTACTTGGCTGCGCAAACGATTGTCATGAACAGAATAACAACATAAGAATGGAATTAAGGTTATAAGATCTGAGGCAACTTCACCTACAGTGTCACTACGTTTTCTTTATTATTATGCGGAGTACTCTAAATATACACAAGTACACCAACCTGGTGCTACACCAGTGCTAACCACTGTGTTCTTGCACAAAGGTCAAGGGTTCGAGTCCTGCCTCAGGCCTGTGTGCTTGACCAGAGTGCTAACCACTACACCATTGTGCCGCCTAGTTGTTTAATTATTGTTTTTTACATATATCTCCAAATTCACAATGTATCGTCCGAAGCTAGGACGCCATAGGTGACTTTTCTTCCATCCAGTAATAGCAAGCAATGGTTGTTCTTCCTGGGACCAGTTTTATGAAATACTAATCACTGCATATTGCGAACACCCCACAAGACCTTCTGTTTTGCAGTTGCTATGACCCAGCTGTCTAGCCATCACAATTTGGCCCATATTAAAGTGACTATGATCTTGTCCATTGTTCCTGTTTCCAACATATCAACTTTGAGATCTGACTGTTCACTTGCTGCATAATATGACAGTATGATATGCTACTGTAACAAGATCGCTCATCATCTATACCACTTTATCCTGTATTCAGGGTCGCGGGGGGCCTAGAGCCTATCCCAGGAGACTTAGGGAACAAGGCGGTGTACAACCTGGACAGGGTGTGGATCCATCACAGGGCACACACATATACACACCACACGCAATTTAGTCTAATCTGTATATCTTTGAACTGTGGGAGGAAACCCATCAAGCACAAGGAGAACATGCAAACTCCATGCACACAGAGACGGGAATCGAACCCGGACCCTGGAGGAGCATGGCGACAGTGCTAACCGCTACACCACTGTGCTACTGTCTTTTCTGCCAGTGACACCTGATTTAATAAAGTCTTTTAGCTAGCAAAATAGACAAATTTTTCTTTAATTGAACAATGAGTGTATTCCTCTATAAAGTAATGTGAACATTTGTTACATTATCTATGTTATCACCACCATTTTGCCATATCACCGTGGTTAAACAGTAAGCCCATCCAGAAGTTGATTATTTTTCAATAACAGCAAGTCACAAAGTGTTTTTTTTCTCCTTACACAACAGCAATGACCATTCTTGATTTATTAAAGAATGCCATTGATCACTTTTTCTGTTTCAAGTTAAATTTAATGTTGTGGAAAATCCATAACATACCATAACATAACATAACATATAACATACAGTAACAACATAACATAATATAATATAACATAATATAATATAACATAACATAACATAACATAACATAACATAACATAACATAACATAACATAACAACATAACATAACATAACATATAACATAACATAACATAACAACATATAACATAACATAACATATAACATATAACATAACATAACATATAACATATAACATATAACATAATATAATATAACATAACATAACATAAAATCCATAACTAATCCACCTTAGTTACTGTTATCACTTACAGCATGTGAGAGCTTCTACAATCAGTAATTTCCCTTCCAACCCTTGTCTCTCTTTTCTTTCCTCAAAGTTAATGGGATAAAAAAAAAAAACCCACAACACATTAGTGTGAAAATGTACATTCAGAAAACTTAAACATACACAGTATAAATTTAATCCGTTGCTGTATTTAAGTTAAACTTCCATCATCATTAGAAGGAAAAAACAAAGAGGATGTTTAGTTCTGTTAAATCAATCTCTTCTACACGATGCTGCAGTGGCACATCCGGTAATTTTGCGGCACAGAAGCTCTGAAAGTGCTAAAAGCCACTTTAATAGACAAAACAAAATGTCAAATCGCTAAAACGAGCGAATTAATCAAATAATCATGATGCCGAGTGTGCATTGCATATCTAATGCATGATTCTGTTTGCTTATTATTGGATCTAGCGTACGGATAAGACCATGATCAGAAGAAGGAGATGTTGAAGATAACCGGCATATATTTATAGTTCTGTCCTGTGGTACACCGTCTTATCCTGAGTGATCTTCATTTATCTCTAAGGGGTTGACAGCCTTGCGTAAAGCCACGATCATCCGATCAGAAGGCCAATGTCTTAACCACTGAGTTACCCCTGCCCTATATCTATATTATATGTCTAGCGCCATATAAAATGTGGGAGAAAGTGGAATGAAGTCTGACGTGGATTGGTTGGTAAATGTAAGGTGAACATGTGTAAAAAGCATTAGAGTCCATGGTACATTACAGCTTGTCCTCTACCTTGAATCCTGGGTTATCTGTTCCTTCCCTCCTACTATTAGTGTCCATGGCAGCAGTTCTAAGGTTTTTGGTACCCCTGTTTGTCTCCTTAGATCCCTCAGCTTTGTGCTTTTTGGATTCATGCATTTGTCTGTAGGACAGGAAGATCAGGCCACTTATAATAAGCAGGATGGAGGAACCAATTCCTGTTATGATGCCCAGGCCCAGCTCCTGTTTATACGGTGCAGGAGGCAGAAGAAACTCTGGCGGGAAATCAATCGTATGATTCTGCAGCACCGAGCTCACGTTCCAAAAAACAGGAATCAGCGTGCACGTCGCGGTGAGGAAATACAAAGCGCCGGCTGATAAGAAGTAAAATCTGACCTGCCCTTCATCGATGCTGAAGTAGGCGAGTCTTACGGCGTATCCTGCAAACAGGTTTGCAGCAATTCCAACAGGGATGGCCGTCATACACAGCACCTGCGCTGCAGCAATCTCCAGAGGAATGAATGAGTCTTTGATGTTCATGCGTCCACAAACCTTAGCCTGGTCTAGGACGTTGCTATAAAAACAAGCCCTCCAGATGCCAACCCAGGCCATGCCAGAGGTGATAACGGACACGTCGTCCACATACCACACTCTCCAGTCATCCACTCCACTGGTGGCAGCTGTCAGGATCAATCCCAGTACTGCCAGCACCAAACCAAAGAGCTGCCAATGGGCCGTGTGGACCAGGTAGCTCATCGTTTAGGTACGTAGACCAGAAGTCAGTCAGTGATGTCTGTAAACGCTGCTTCCTGTAGCCTTCTGGAACATTCTGTCATTGGGCTACCTATGAACAATATATCAGAATCACTGTCAAACATAACAAAGCAAAGTTAACAAAGTGCTACATTTACAGTAAGTGGCAAATGTTGAAGACCTCAAATATATAAAAATGTTGAAATATATTGAAATTTGCTATTTGGTGCTGTGTTTCAGTGTGATGTCACAAGGGGTCATTGGTATTGTTTGTGCACTTACAATGGAGTTTAATAATAATAATAATAATAATAATAATAAAATCATCAAACCTCAAAGATAAAGTATAATAATTAGCTCTTGTTTTCTCACTCCCAATTTTCCAGTAATGTTTAAGACCACATTTAATGAAAGATGCAACACAGACATAGAAGAGATAGAAATGGTGGATTGTATATCCCAGAATGCAATGCTGATACTGTATACTGTACAACACACTTTTGAACACATTTAAAGTAGCAGGACCGTTCGGCTAGTTAGAGATCAACAAGAGAACAAGCATGATGGCATTTGGCGGTGTTGAAGTTGATGTTTGAATGCGGGCGGGTTTAAACAAAGTGTACTAGTGAAGACTTGAAAAGCTTGAAAATTGTTGCTGCCGCTATTATCAGCAGGCAGTCGAATAGCATTGTGGGTAAAGCGGGAAAACCAGCATGTTTAAATGTGAAAAAATTGTAAAACTACTGTACAAAGTCAAGTCAGAATTTGGCTGAAAAGTAAATCTTGGACCTGACTGAAGATCAAATTTTACTTGTAAAGAATGATAAGCAACGATTTTTTTTTCTTAAAGAATAATAACAGAACTTTGCTTTAATGTAAAAAAACATAGAAAACATTGATACAAGAAATATCAGGAGAAAATTTATAAAACATAGACAGGAATAAAAAAAAAGCAGTGCACACGTGAGTCTGGCTAAGTATAACAAAAGTTATACTTTTTTGGCTGCTCCCGTTGAGGGGTCGCCATAGCGGCCCATTTGACCAACAAGCTGCTAAAAGCGGAGCTAAGGAGAAAAATACGTCAGTAAAAGCAGATTTGGTGCAGAAATCCCACAGATAATGTCAATTGCTTTAAACTAGCTCAACGGACCCCTACAGGAAGACCTGCAATAACCACTGAAGAATAACCATAATATTAAAACCGTCTACCTAATATTCTATAGGTCCCCACGGTGCCATTAAAACAGGTCTGACCCATCAAGACGTGGGCCATAGCAGACTAGATCTCTGAAGTTATAATGTGGTGCCTGGCACCAAGGGGTTTGCAGCAGGTTTTTCAAGTCAAGTACATTTTGAGGTGGGACCTCCAGAGATCTGACTTGTTTGTCAAACACATCCCACACATGCTCTACACAAGGGACGTTCAAGTCAAACTGGGACTGATGAAATGTCTCATGAATGAAGGCATAGATGCTAACCATTGCATACTGAGAACCCCATGCAAGACCTGCTGTTTTGGAAATGCTCTTACCTAGTCGTCTAGCCATCACTTAGACTTGTCCATTTTTCCTATATTACACAAAGTGCACTTATAGTCAATAATCCTGCTGTTCATTAACTTGCAGATGTTATTCAAGGATGGTATTGATTGTAAAATGCACAACTTACCATAGTTATCAACAAAAATAACAGGAAAAATATTAACGTTCACTTACCAGAGATCCCACCTGTTACTTTATACTCTTTACTGTCATGTGACACTGTGGCACTACGACTGACTATAATTAACCAAGGAAAGCCACAAATGACCACAAACAGTGGATCTACAGTACGTGTCATAAAAAGCCTGCAGTCCATGAAGCTGTGGATCACTACAGGTCACCCCATTACACCGTGCTAAGCAACAGTCTTACTGTACGACTACTCAAACCTAGCGATCTGTAGCAAAAATGATGAAAAGCGGGAACCAATAAAAATAATAACATTTTTAATAAGTCTCATTATACGACACATTTTGTTGGCCATAGAGACCTCGAACAAAAGCTTCTAGCTGTATTTAATGTAACAGATTATTATATCAAACATAATTTTACTAAAAGCCCAACTCTGGAATAAAAACCTTTGTTTGACTAATTCTACTTAAAAGATTATTCTAATTAAAAGAGAAGACAACTCAGACAACAGTCAATAAAAGAGACTTTTACCTCAACAAATTTCAAGGCGTGGTGTGACAAAAGCCGTACATTCACAACACAACAGATCACGTCTCAGTCGATGCTGAACTGGAAATGAACTTAAGTCACGCAAATCATCACCCTGACTTAACATGCAAAGATTAGAAGTGTAGTTAATGATTAATCATCACATTCACTAAAGCCAAGCAGGTAAGGAATTGCTCAGCCCCATCACTTTTAAGCGATCAGGATGGTTTCCACTTATCCTTGAATTCATTTCTCTTTCGTAACATTATGTATTTTTTCTGAGAAAGACTCAGTGCTACGGCATTGTCAAATACTGAGAAAGGTCAAGGAGTTCTCCAAGCGTGTCTTGTGTGAGATATACGTTTATTGCACACTCTACTATTTTGAACAAATTAAACCTTGAACCTACGGAAATAGAAGTGATGCAACATTTAAAGCTTTAAAGCTGATACACAGGTTACTGGCTTGATGAAGGAAAGCATGTGACTTGCTTATCAAGAATGCACTGAAACTATTTAGGACTTTTTCAGAAAAGGAAATCCAAAATAACTGTTTCTCATCGCATTCTACTGTAGTCTGAGCATCATGTTAACAGGAATTACAAAACAAATCGTGGTATCTACAGAATATCCCTGGTATTGTGCCTTGAGAAATGCCTTAATTCTTCATGGCATAGCTTCAACAAACTGCTGAAGACATTGTTTAGAGATTTTGGCATGATACCATGAGGTCTTTGCTGCAGATTTATTGGTTGCACTCACATCCCAAAGGTGATCGGATTGAGATCTGGTGACTGTGAAGACCATTTGAGTACGGTGAACTCATTGCCGTGTTCAAGAAAGCAATTTGAGATGGTTTTAGCTTTGTGACGCCACGTTATCCTGATGGACATGGTCAACGACAATACTCTTGAGAGGCGGTCATTTAAACAATGCTCAATTATGTAGTACTAAGAGGCCCAAAGTGTGCATAGAAAATATCCCCAGCTCCATTACACCATTGCTGGTAGGATGAATCCATGCTTTCATGCTGTTTACGGAAATCTGTCACAGCAGAAATCAAGACTCAGCAGCCCAAGCAATGGTTTTGCAATCATCTGGTTTTTCATCCATGTTCTATAGAGGAAGTATGGAGAGCATCCTGAGCAGGTGCATCACAGTCTGGTTTGACAGCGGATAGGGAGGACAGCCGAGAAGATCATCGGGGTCTGTATTCCCTCCATCATGGACATCTACACCACCAGCATTGTGGCTGAAAAAGTACCAAAGCATTCAGGCTCTCGCATCCAGACTGTGTAACAGTTTCTTTCCACAAGCTATCAGACTCCTCAATAAAACGGGACTGGACTGATAAACACACACACACACTCCGATGAACACAATGACCTCGATACAACAGGACTGCACTGATACACACACACACTCTCAATCATCATCTCGCAATTTCACTCCCCAACCTGCTTGATTGTTTTTTTGCACAATATGAGGCTATTTGCACAAGAACGTTTTCTTTGCTGCTACTCCAACACAAAATGTTTACTGCATTTGAGATCTCATGGACAATTCATTTGTTTTACCTTAATTCCGCGGTGTACTGGTCGGCGTTACGCTGTCACAGTGAATTGCATTGTGTCGTGTTGTAACTCGTTTGCACAAGTGCACATTATGTTCTCTTTTTGTATAGTTCTTAGCTAGTTTTATTTAGTTATGTGATGTTAATTTGTTGTCTTAGCTAGTTTGATAAATGTATGTTGTATATTCATGTTGTACAGTATGTAGCACCTTGGAGGTTGTATCTGAAAATCCCAATAGTTCAGCAGTTTCAGAAATACTCACACAAGCCTGTCTGGCACCAACAACCAGGGTCGAAGTCACTTAAATGATCTTTCATCGCCATTCTATTGTTTGGTTTGAAATTCAGCAGCTTTCTTTTTTTTTATACTTGACCACATGCCTTAATGCATTGTGTTGCAGCCGTGGGATTGACAGACTTAGAGATTTGCGTTAACAATCAGTTGAACAGATGTGTCTAATGAAGTGGCTGGTGAGTGCATATGCCAGTATACTTCCCCAAAATTATAATAGTATTTTTGTACATTATACATTGTTATAATTATCTACAAGGTCTTATATGCCCATGAATAAACTCATTTTAAAGAAACAAAAATATTTCTGAAGGTTTTCTGATATGCAAGCTACAGTATAACGTATGCAGCAGCAAGTAATAGAGATTGGACCTAAACATGTATTTCTTTTCAACATGTAAAACTTTTCACCAGACATTATAGCGCAGTCTGGATTTCTGGTTTAAACAACAGAGTTAAAAAAATTTCCGGCAAAAAGCATCACTCAAGAGACGACATAGAGCAAAAGGTAGTCAGTAATTTATAGACAAGCATTCAATTCTCAGAGAGAATATTGTACTGCTCAGGCAGTCCCTCAAACACTTTACAAAAAGCAGGCATTGACGTGGCTCTAAATCCAACATTACACGTTACTACATATTTCTCTTTCTTTATAAAAACGTATAGAATCTAAAAGGAATGTTTTCTGGCTAAGATCAAGTAAGTGAAAGGGTAAATACTAACATATTCTAGTCTTATTTACAGATTGAAAAGTCTACAATAAATTACTAAAAACAATATGAAATTGTTTTAGATGTGACAAGAGCAAGGACTGATGACATGAAATTATGCACCATTATCAAAAACCAGCATTTCACATCAGCATTTCAGCATTGACATCAGACAAAATTATTATATATATATATTGAAGAAGATTTAAGAATATAAGCAGTAAATTGTCATGTTAGTGTCTTCTATGTGTATGCTAGTGTAAAGGATGAGTAGAAAGTGGTTTGTACCATGTCATCAAGGGAAATGTAACCATCTTCCACTGCCCACTAGTGGTCAAAACGCATAATTACAGAAACATTAGATACTGAAAGAGTAACTGGGACAAAGCTGGGGTAACACATGAGATAAACGGTTTCATGGTCTTAAGTTACGATAAGCGCTTTGAAATTTTCATTTCATTCAGTACAGAATAGTTTATATCACAATAATCACAATAATCACAGTATTAAGTGATAACGATGCAGCCCCAAAGTTGGGTGTGGTTCTAAAACATTGAAATAAAAAGAAAAAATGATAAAAAAAAAAGTGGTATGGCTCTGTTCACAAAAGTTGAGCAAGAGCAAAAACACTGGCAGCGTCAGGGTCTCAGCATTGTCAGAGTCCAAAAAAATCTGTCCTGACTTTGAAATCTGGACACACGATCACTTTACACTGTAAAGTCCACTTGTCTCAGTAGTGTGACCTCTGATCCAGAGGCAAACTGTCCATAAGACACTTGAGCTGCTCCTCGCCGAGCTTGATCTTATCCTCCAGTTTGCGCTGCTCGATGATGAGGGCCGACTTCATCTTGACGAAGTGCTCGTAATCGGCTAGGTTCTCCTCCTGCAGGTGGCTGGCCAGAATGTCGTAGACGACGCGTTCACGCCGGTCCAGGTTGTCCTTTAGCTCCTTGGCGTCCTCGTGCTGCCGGATCAACAGCTTGCGTTTCTCCATCAACGTGCGCTGTAGAGGCAACAGTGGAATGATCAGGATTTGGAATTTTTAGGAGAAAAAATAAAACTAAGATATTTAAATCTATCCACCACAAAAGTGAACCAGAAAAACAAACAAACAAAAAAAAATTAGTATAAAACGTCATATGATTTTATGTTTATAGCCCGCTATGTATGAACAAGCATCTTAATTAATCTTAATTGTGTGACGGTATGTTGCTCTTTTAATAATCAATATGTTTCGCAATTAGACGATAATAAATATGATTTATTTTACTTAAAATGAATAATCCTGAGCGTGTAATCCACAGAGCCGGTGCCCCAGCTGTTTCACTGTTGCCTCCTTACCCTCTCCTCGAGCGGTGCATCCTCCTCCAGGCTGTTGAGGGCGTTCTCTACACGTGCCAGACGCCCAGACAGGGACAGCAGCAGGCTGACCACTTTGTCCAGGTCCCCGACGAACATGCGGAATTTCTCTAGCTCGTTGGGTTTGCAGATGGCCTGCACGGTGGTCTCTACCTCCTCACCCAGAGCGTTGTTGTCCTGAATGTCCTCCTGCAGACTCTCTCGTGCCTCCCGCAGCACCTGCAGCTTCTTGCTCAGGCTCTCGATCAGCTCTTGCTGCAAATGCAAACAGAGAAGTGTTGTGTGAACACGGGCAAAACTCCCCTACTACAGTTCTCTCTGAACCGTTCTTGGAGTTTGATTGGGAGGAGGGAAGAAAAAAAAAAAGAAATCAGATATTTAGTGCCTTTGTTGTGGAGCGGTTTTTACACACTCCAGAGAGCAGCAATCAATGTTTCGTCTAAATGTTTAATATAACTAGGGTCCACAATTATATAATCCTCTACCATACCTTACTGTCAGCACCTTGTTTGAATGTTAAAAGTTTAACTGTGAAGACATTTAAATGCCACATTTCAGCTGACTGCAGTACACTAAACATACCACTGAGTACACAAGAAACTTTATATAGATCTATAGCGTAGAAACATACACAAGTTTCTGTTCGTTTTGATATAATGTTGTGGGGAAACAGCTGACTGTGCAAAACGAGCGAGCACTACCTTCTTGTTGGCGAGCTCAGTGTCGTTTTCCGCCTCCAGCTCATCTTCTGATTCGACCTCTTCACTCTGCTCTTGCATGTCCTTCATTTTAATGAGCAGCTCTGCTTTGGGAGCGGACGTGCTGTAATAAGCCGAGCTGGTTACCAGAGCAGCAGCTGCCGCGGCGGCTGCCGCCATGCTGTCCTCCTCCCTCCTGAGGAGACGGGCACAGGTATCAGTACTGAATGATGAGGGCAAAACACGCACGCACAAACGACACACACACATGAACAACACGAACGTGACACAGACGACATATACACTCAGCTCTGCACGCACAGTATATAGATTAGTATGCATCTTTTATTTCTATGCGTTTTGTGTAAAAACTGATAAACTGAGGCCTCCGAGTGGCGCAGTGGTAAAGTGCTCGCCCTATCATCCGGCAATCGTGAGTTCGATTCCCGGGTGATGCTGTAACCTCTCGCAGCCGGAGGTCTAGAGAGAGCTGATTGGCTGAGCTCTCTCAGAGGGGAGGAATTAGAGGTACTTCGTGCTCCCACATTAATCACGGCTCTACAGCCAATCAGGGGCGTCTGTGAGCTCACGCGAGCGGAAGGAGCGGATAGTGCTGTCCTCCGAGTGTGTTACGCAGTTCGAAAAGATGCGGGCGGCTGATGTCACGTGGTTGATAGTAGTATCACAAGGTTGTACACATCTAATTCCATTTCTTTCTTTCTACATCTGAACAGTTAGTATTGAGATGTGTCTGCTACTTATGCTCTGTAAAGCCTTCATAATATCTCTAATCTAAGGTGAGGTTGGTAACTCTAAATGGCTTCCCGTACTAGCAGCGTGGTTACCCAGCTGTGTGTGATAAAGGCACGTTTAACGCGGATAATAAGATGACTTATTAGTGCTGATCAAAAAAATGTATTATAAAAAACTTCTAGATGGAACTTTGGATAAAGCCAAAGTTGTGTGTGCGAGCTATCTTCAAGGGGAAGTATTTTTACAAGAATATATTAAATGCAAGACACTGAATATCAGCAAGTATACCAATATAGTAACTGCAACTACCTCTGTATAATAGCATATCTAGTCGATGACAAACGGCAACTGCACTCATTCACTCTGGATGTGTTAAAACGGAAGAAAGA
The DNA here is from genome assembly GCA_030014305.1 of Clarias laeviceps. NCBI lineage: Eukaryota > Metazoa > Chordata > Actinopteri > Siluriformes > Clariidae > Clarias > Clarias laeviceps. The sequence continues at coordinate 10,224,797 of JAQMYJ010000037.1, forward strand.
CATTTTGCTGAAAGCATGCGCGCTAGCCACGTTGAAAAGGAAATGACAGAAATGTTCACCACTATAGGAGCAGACAGGGCTCACAATATGAGTGGAGTTTACCATTTGCGAGACTTTAACATTTGTTAAATGTTAATGTTTGAGCTGTTATAAAACTGTCTGTTTCCTCTAACCATTTTGTCATTCATTTCTATATTCCAACATTGCACATTTATAATGCAAGTAAATCTGAGTATTTTAAAATAGTGATTAATCACAGTCTATGACTGATTAACTAGATTAAATTTTGTAATAGATTATATCCAGTGTGTGTGTGTGTGTGTGTGTGTGTGTGTGTGTGTATTAGTGCTGTCAATCAATAAAAAATTCTAATTAGATAAAAGCACAAGGTTTACTTGTATTATGAACATGCAATGTTGGAATAAATAAATGCAAACAGATTAAAGAAATAGAATAAAGAAATGAAAACAGATTATGCAGTTTTATAAAATCTCAAACATTAACAACAACAGTCTCTCAAGTGGGACCGGCACAGCATGTCGGGACTGGATATTATGGGGTGTGGCAACCCAGCGACAGCGAGGCTCAAGCCACCACTCCCATGTCATACACTTAATGAAATCTTAAAAAATAAAAAAATAAATGGTTCCCCTTGAAGGTAATAATTAAACTTTCCATTCAGCACACCTGGTGATGTTTCTTCACTCATCTTATTATGAGTATGGGAAGGCATTAGGGTCAAACTTGGTCATATGATTAATTTGCGTTTAAGAAATAGCAATGCTTAAATATAAACATTGTGTTTATACACACACACATACGTACATACGCACACAGTAGCTCTTCTATTGAATCGGACTACATCGGCCAGCCTTCACTCCCATGACCCTTTTGGCAGTTCACCGTTTTTCTTCCCTGCATCATTTTTGGTACGTCCTGACCACTGCAGCCTGAGAACATCCCACAAGAGCTGCAGTTTTTGACTTGCTCTGACCCAGTTGTCTAGCCATTACAATTTGGCCCTTCCCACAGTAGCTACATTTTCAATATCTCGTTTCAGTGGCGGCTGGAAGTGGGTGGGACATATTAGGCAGCAAGTGAACCCATTTTCCTGAAGTTGATGTGTTGGAAGCTGAAAAAAAAGGGCAAGCATAAGAATTTGAGTGACTTTGACAAGGACTACATTGTGATGGATAGAGAAAGGAAAAGCCCAACTCCAAAACTGCAGGTCTCGTGGGATGTTCCTGGTCTGCAGTGGTCAGGATCTACCAAAAGTACTCAGAGGAAGGAAAACCAATGAACTGGCGACAGTCATGAAAGGCCAAGGCAAACTGACATACTAGGACGACTGCCCTGCACATTTTAGTGCTTTCTCTCAGCACACTAGATTTAAGTAATCAACCAACTAACAGCCTGTTCTTAAATTATGTGGTTGTGATAGATCAGGGTAAACATTAAAATCTGAAGAGCAGTGGTCATCCTGGGGTAAGGTTGTGTAAAAAGTGTAAAACCATGGCCTGACCTCTCCTCAGAGCTGCGAGAGGAAGTCAGTTTGGGTCCAGCTCTCCTGCGTTGGTGAGCCTCCTCAACCAGCTGCTCTCCTTCTGGGAAAATCCCTTCCATCAGGTCCATCGTGGTCCTTCTCTTACTCGGGTCTAAAATGTCTGCCAAGGACTTATCTTTGTCCATGATGTCCCTGGCCAAGACCTCTCTCTTCTCGTCTTCGTCATATTGTACGGATGCACTATGGCTGCCTGCGGAGACTCCGTTAGTGCGCTGATCCACACAGGGGTCTTTTTGGGGCTCCTGAGTTCCTGAGACATTAGCACAAAGCTCCTGCTCCTTCTGAGGGCCCATGGCTTCATTTTCCTGCTCTCTTTGACGTGTGTATGTGCAAAATGGAGAGGATGATTCTTCGAGAGCTCCCAGACAGGTCAGAGTCAAGACTGTGGGCTGTGAGCTGTGAGGTGCCTCGGGGCTTGGGTGAAGGTACTGTCGGTTTTCTTTCTCTGTAATGCTTTCAGAATGAACAATCTTGATGGGCACTTTTTTCACTGTGCTGCTGTCATCAATCAACTTGTCCATCCTAAAAACAGAACACATAAGATAAGAAACCAGCCAAAAAATAAATAAATAAAGGAAAAGAAAAAAAATAATAATAAAATAAAAAATAAAATAAAAAAAAAATCACCAAAAGATTTGGAATAGAAATTGCTACAATTTCTTGGAAAAACAGATGACTTTACATAACCTAATTATAACCTTTTCATCAGCGATATTTAACACACATCATTCGCTATTTAGAAATACAAGAAGAGAATGATCAATGCTGATGCTGAACTTCAAATACCATTCCACATCATTTAGTTTGGCAAAACAAACCACTTATTTCTAAATATCTCTAAATCTTACAATCTTAAAAAAAAAAAAACTCATTTTGTTCGATTACAAAAGCACTAGCCAAAAGCACTGACATTATTCATTTTATTGTCACATATTTCTGAGCCTAGACCTGAGCGACTTGAGCAACGCAGATCATAACACTGCCTCCCGAGATTTGTACAGTGGTCACTATGCATGAAGGGTGCATCGCTTCATGCGGTTCTCTTTTTCTCCACTGCCCCAAAGTCAAATCTTTATGATCCTTTTCCATAATTAATCTAACGAACAGCGTTTTTTTCTTATGGCCACATAGTACATTAAGGATTTTTTTCCGACCTTGATTCCTCCAAGAAGTTGACAGCTGACAGACAGTACTATCCTTTCAGGTATTAAAATCCGTTGGAAAATTCTTAACCCAATTCCGGAACTTTAATATTTTGTTTTATCATTTTCTTTGCTCGATGTAAGTCAATACCTTGACCTTTCCAAACCAGTGATTTTTTTTTTTTTTTTTTTGCCAGGCAGTGTATATTTTGCTTCTGATATATCTTCCTTCCTTGAAATGACAGGGTTTTCCTCTATGCCCAATATAACAGCACACTCCAACGTTCAGACTCCTCCCTGTCACAAGAGTTCTGAGAAAATGTGAGCCTGTACAAAAATCCTGCTGCGGCTCAGTAGAAAAAAAAAAAAAAGTAGAGACTAACAAAAGGCGAGACGAGGAAAGTCTAAATGAGAGACATGCATGATGAATTACTGTAGCAAAAAGGTCATTTTCAGTACACGCATATGTGAATAAGCCTCTTGTACGAGACTGAGCACAACAAGAGCAGGGTCATAATTAAATCACTGCTCTGAAGATGAGCACAGCTTCCAGTGATCGCTTGTAGAGTGCAGCTGAAACAGAAACCCAGCTGTGCCGGACCAGTAGAAAACTTTCACAAGCTGAGAATCATCCTGCTGGAATTAAGTGGTGGTGTTACTAAGATCTGGAGGAATGTCTTACCTTCCTGTGGCTTCATCCTGCTGAGACACAGAGACTGGGGGCTTATCTGTCAGTCTCTGGGGAGCGAAGTGAGGTGATGGTGAACGCTGCCCTTCCATGCTGGGTGGAGTTAGGTGGGCAGGAGGTTCAGGAGGAGGAGAAAGGGGTATGGTCTCTGGTTGAGTCTCCTCCTCTCCTTTGGTGCCCTTTCTATGCTCTGCGCCCTTCCAGGATACTGGGGTGTCTTTAGAAACGGTGTCCCTAACGGGAGAATGAGAGACGCAGGTTCCGCCCTGTGAGGTGAAAAGAGGAGCGGCGGCTTCGGGGCATTTGTACTTGTCCGGGGGTGTCAGAGGAGGTCTCTCAGAAATTGAGCCTTTGGTAATTGCATTGGAGGAGGGATCGGTGAGGATGCTACGATCAGGGAAATGTTGAGAAGGACCAGCAGGGCTGGGAGGAGATTTATGAGTGGATGGTGGACCTGAGAAGTTTCTCTCCGACTCTCCTTCTGTCAAAAGTGATGCTGGTTCCTGATTTGCCTTGGGCAATAAATCCTTGTATGCTCCATCACTTAACCTGAGGGAAAATATGTATAGATATTTCAGTATATGTACACTGGCTCTGCAGCAGCATATCAAAAGCTGAAACTGTGAATGTGTTTGTCCTTTCTAAAGCACAAAGCTTCACTGTGTGCTGCGTAAATCGATAGGAGAGCAGACATTTCTCCCACATTTCACCATCTCTCCATGGTAACTCCCGGGCTGGTTGTCATACCCCGCATATTTCTGTTCCCACAAGCCTGTCACAATCTGGGTAATGAATGTTCTTTCCCTGCAGCCACTGGCCAACAGTGCGCTTTTCTCCACCCAGCCTCAATTGTTTTGGTTGTTTTCTTTTTTTTTTTAATACTCATTTTGCTGTCAGTGATTGTAGATTTATATGTCGTGGCAACAAAGAGGGACAAGTGAGCCACTTGTGGAGCTGTTTTATGTAGGAATAGTGGGACACTGAAGGCCTTTTATAGAACATTTCTAACATGCAAAAGGAGCTTGGTAGAAACAGAAGATATAGATAGACTAAATATTTCTACAAAAATAAAACTCAAATTTTTCTCTCTCTCTCTCTCTCTCTCTCAATCACACCACTTCCTACAGCTTAACTAAATACTGGACATCACTTCATTTTAGGGACAGAGTGTATTTTTACTTCACTAAAATAAAAATCATTTGAAGTAGTACTCTAGCCTGACCACACAAACATGCCTGACCACAATTCACATCCACGTAGCCAGTTCAAATACCTGTTAGGCACAAAGAAGGGGCAGCTGGACTTGGCAGAGAGAAACAAAGTGGCATTTTGACTGAAGAATAGAAAAGAAAGGTGGAAAAAAAAAAAAAAAAGAGTAAAGGAATATATTTTTTCAGGAAAAGCGACGAGACATGCAAAGGCATGTACAGGCTGTACGACTGATTACTAAAACAAAGCAAGTGAAGAGCATGAACAACATTAACACACATGCTGTAATTAGAGAAGGCAATGGTATAGTTTGAAAATAGAGTATGCATCCATACAGATGACTTAAACTCATTATTTGTGTGAAATACATGTGCTGAGAAGTATACTGTGTACTTAATGTCAGCATGCATAGACATGCAGTGAGCCACCGATTAAGTGTTGACAGGCTGTAATAAAAAAACCTCACAGAGACAGGAAGAGTCACAGCGCTGGCCAGCAATTCATACATTACCAACTAAAAATATATCTAAAACTGAAGCATAGCTCCTCACCAGCATCAATTTCTCAGAACTTAATATCACAGAAAGAGCACTCACCAAGCCTCCCTCATAGTAGCGAAAAATCTAGCAGTGACAGGTGCTTCCTGGAGCAATGGATCTTTAAGCTCACCTGGGTGGGGCTGCTTACAGCTTAACCCTGGTTTTCGCTAGCTTTTGTCATGCAAGTTAGATTGTGAGCTACAATAAGGTTATGTAAAGCAAGCTATTTAAACTGGATTCTTAAGAGTTTCACCCGAATAAGCTCATAGGTTTCATTACAAGTCAACATGTAGAGGGGGAAAAAAAAAAAAAAAGCTGAAAAACACATACCTGCATGCATAATGCACAGACAAAAACATCTTTCTAATACTATAATATAGGCTTTGTAAAAAGATGATGACTAATGACATGTCTGGGTAACGATTTTTGTCCGACTGTGATATAAAAGGCTGCTGTTGAATCTTCCGTTAGCTTCAAAGCGACTTATGGACAGCGCGAATAGTAAACATGCTCTTCACAACACCTTAATTACAGGCAGGAGAAGACATGACAATTTTATAGGGTGCAATTTAACAAGCTTATGATGATGGATGTTTGGTTTAGTTGGCAACATGCTAATTAAAGTGAGCCACCCCTTACTTTTACCCAAAGGACACACAGGGAATGAAGAGAAGCTTGCAAGTCTGATAGATGATGCGGAAAGAATGAGAGTGAAGGAAAATACCTGCCGGGTCAATTCTGCGATCGGGAATATATATATATATATATATATATATATATATATATATATACAGAAGCAGAAATGTATCTTATACTGTACAGAGCATTTCAAAGAAATACAATGGAACTCTTTATATCTGTATAGATAAATATGTATTTTGGCAGGGGAGGGGAAAAAAAAAAAAAAAAAAAAAAAACTCACACCAAGGTTTTCCCAGACCATCACAGAGATGTTAAGATTATTTCATTACATCATCCATTACTGCTACCAAGCTTGAATGTAACAGCCCTTAATACATCATTGCCATCATCTTCTACAGTAATCAAAATACCACTTGAGGAAAACAAGCACATCATAAAAGAGAAACTAAACGTTAAATCTCTGTCTTTGCAAGCTTGGAAACATCCCCTAAACAAATATAAATAAGGACGTCTTTTAGAAAATAAAGGCAAAAATGTGACCCCCGGTTTGCACTGACTCTTGTTTTGTGCATGCTGAATGGATTACCACAGCACAGTGTCACACAAAACCCTTTTATTCTTTTATATGGTCTCAAATGGTTTTGATATCAACTAGGTTCTGTATGTCTGAAAGTTGAGTCGTGTCAACTAGACTTAGTAACCAAGTAGCTTCTTCAGTCTAAAGTTAGTTGGAATGTTCCTCATATTTAAGTCCTCCCAGGTCAAAGGATCCTCCCCTATCTGAAAAGGCTAATTATGTGAACAACGGAGAAGGTGTAGGTTCTGTATTGCGTTTTTAAACATCACATTTCCCCATATTAAACATTTAGAGCTTTGCAGTTTGACATGAATTAAATGCTTGCTTAAAGGTGTGTATGCTTGGGAAGCAGAAAGATATTAGACACTGAAACATTTCAGAACTAATGCTTATTGCATATTGATCACAGTACCTCATATGTATACTGTATGTGTAAGGTTTGCTTGTTGAATCCTGTGATGGAATTGTCCACTAAACTTTTATAATGTACACACAGCACAAGATTTCACACATGCTTTTATGTTGCATAATAACTCTTTTCTCCATGTTGCCCTTGAGAAATGTTTATAGTGTAGAATCGGTTGCGCAGTGTAACGGCCGAAAAGTCAACTCAATTGAACAATACAATGCAGTCTTCCAGGGGAGAAACAGAACAAGAGGATACAATAATAATCATTATTTTCAACGATGCTTGACTAAAGATTTTTACCATGGCTTCATGTTCTCACTGATCATGTGAAATCAGGTTCTTTTCAGGATTTTGGGATTTACCCAATTCAGGCACTCAAATATCTGCACCTCAAAGTCATGTCCTCATCACACAAACCCCAGGCACTGAGGATGGTTGTGTTGTCACAGCTGAGTCAAAGCGATACTCTAGTTATGCCTGTGAGGTCAACAAAGAGGCTGCTGTTTGGTCCAACAGCATACTACTGGCTTTGTTTTACTGAGACAGCTTTAGCCAAGGACACATAACTAAGCAACACAATAAGTAAAGAATAAAATTGGGTGTTATTTAGAAATACTAATAGGACGGAAGAGTTACTGTATAAAATCGCAATATCATGTATACATATTTGAAAAGACAGTACAAAGTCAGTTCCGAAACACATATAGTACCAGTTAGTGATGGGAAGTTTGAATCATTTTAGTGACTCGGTTCTTTGAATCTCGTTCATCAAAATGAACAAATCTTCTTTTGAGT
>JAQMYJ010000037.1:10232461-10260415 GCA_030014305.1 Clarias laeviceps
CCAGTAGAAAATGAACGAATCACTCTCCGAGACTACTCGTTCTTCTGAGTCACATTAAAGATTTGTTCAAAAAGAACGAATCGTTCATGAACGACCCATCACTAGTACTAGTTAGACACAACTCCTAATTCAATGTTTTTGTTTACAAAAATACTGGATATTTCAATACTATGAAATAACATATAGAATTAGGTAATTAATTAAAAACAAGTCAGTTGTTGTTATAAGACATGAAGGTCAGCTGTTCTGGAACAGTTCTTTCAAAGAACAGTATTATCAAGTGCATTTGCAAAAAACATTAAGCACCATGTTGAAACCGGCTCTCATGAAGACCACCCCAGGAAAGCAAGACCAAAACTTACCTCTGCTGCAGAGGAGAAGTTAATTTAAAGTTACCAGCCTCAAACATGACCAAGTAACAGCACCTCAGATTAGAGCCATTATAAAAGGCTTTACAGAGCATCAGTAACAGACACATCTCAATATCAACTGTTCAAATGAGATTATTTTCTATTTTGAACGAAAATTGTTTCAGTATTATTTTACAATGTAGAAAGAAATAAAAATCAGGAAAGACCATGAAATTAGAAGGTGTGCCCAAGTGTTTGACTGGTACCATTGGTATACTGTATAATTAAAACAAAAAAAGACCAAATGTTACATTTTATTTTCAGTGTCTAAACTTGTAGGGACAACTTTACCTTTTATACAGTGCACTCACATAGGAGACTGCTTCCATAATTGTTTAAAAATAAAATGTTTCTCAAATTAATCATAAAAACAATTAAGATTTTTTTAAATTTGTTAAACAACAATGTTTAATTTGTTAATTATTAGGCTCATAATTTGTCACACCTAGATAATTAAAATAATTGTTCCAACAGATGCACATTTTAATCAACAGACTCAATGCATGTCCTAAGCTTAGTCTGAACATTAAACTTTTGTATATATAAAAACACGTTCACCCACCTTGATGTAGAGTTGTCATGATCAGAGAGATTTCTCTCAGGTCGACAGCACTCTGCTGACTTTCTTCCTTGCACTGGGATGTTCTGAAGACAATACAGCATGTAAGATGATCAATATTTTAAAGCATGTATCAGTGCATGCACTTGTCTTATATCAAACAATGGAAGGGTTTTACAGTTTCAAAGGAAGATCAACTTCAGTATATACCGGGTGACTACCTTGACACTTGCTACTTTTCTGGTTTGAGGGCGTGACTTTTTGTTTAGACATGGCTTAATGTTTGACTAAGGTCCTGCCTTTATTCTTATACTAGTCATTCAGCCACCCTGTCTAAACAGCATTAAAATCAAACAAGCTTTCTAAAAGGGCGAAACAGAGATTAATCTACAAAACATGTAACGCACAACAATAAGTAATGGGGTTCAGATGAAATATAGCTTTTGGAAATGTCAAAAGGAAAATGCTAACCTGACCATAGAAGTCCTCTGAGGGAGAGGAGCGTGACCTTTCGTGGAAATAGGAGGGCTTACGTCGCTCATCCGCTCCGGGATCAAGAATGTTATCAGCTGAGTGGTACCTTCCAGATGTCCTGGGATCCACTTTTCTCTGTGTGTTCCATGTGGCCTCATACTCTGCAAATGTACCAAGTCTCTGCGAGGAATTTGGGCCACTATCTGCTGTCTTACTATCACCATCGTTCTTGGCGTTCTCACTTTGTCCAGACTCAGACAATTCTCCAGGCTTGTCCAATCGGGAGTCTTCAGATATGTGAAGGTTTTGTTTCAGCATGGGTTTACTGTAAGCAGGTTTTCCCACTGCCTCAAAGACTTTACGCCTGTTGACTATCGATAAGTCATTATCTTGTGGGGTTATTTCCTCGGCAACACCCACCTCATTAATTTTTTCAGGCTCAGAGAATGATCTTACTTTTTTCTCTACTGGAAACCGTTTTCGGCCGCATATGCGGGACACGTGGTTTGTACCCGAAGCAGGCTTACTTGATGGGAGCTCTGAGACACTTGGCAGAGATGGTGTATCCTTGTTAAAAGTGGACAGCACTTCAGCTCCTGGGTGCTCCACGAGCACTGGCTCCAAGTCCCGCCTCCTAAATGAAGTCGCTTTAAGGACACGAGCTTGGGCTTCCTTCAGATGGTCTTTATAGGCACTAGTGAAGGAACCATCAGATGAAGGTGAAGATGTATCTGCGGACTTCCAAACTGAAGGCTCTTCTTCACGATCAGCCGGCCCACTCAAGACTGCTGCGCTTCGACTTTTCTGAAGCTGAGCTCTCCTCATCTGAATTTCATTTCGCAATGTTGTGGCGTAACGATCGCTACGCCGAGCCTGCTTGCAATTCAGGGGGTCGACAAATTCCTGTTGTCCTTCACCACCACCCATTTCACTCTGTAGTTCAACCAATCTACTACTCTCATGTGATAGAGAATGCAGCATTGGGGTTCTCTGCAGGCTTACTGTGGTCTCATTTGTAGACAGTAAATTTTCTTTATGGGATTCTCCTGATCTGTACGAGTCGGAGACCATTCCCTGCTCCAAGTGCTTGATGAAATGGCTGTCCAAGTTTGTTATAGTGGTTTGTCCTCTGACCTCATGCTCCGATGGTTTACTTATTGCTTCATCAAAAGAAGATCTATTAACTGGTGTGTACACCCGTTGCTGACTGTCAACTTGTCTGTAATATCCATTGCTGTCTTTGTTTTTTGGGTTGTGAAGTACCTGGGATGTATTGAACCTGTCCTTGAGCTGTCCTTGAGAGCTTATGGAAGTTCTATCACCTTCACTTTGGGCGAATTCACTCAAAGAATTTGCATTCCTGTCGTCCACTCGCAATAAAGAGGCCTGGGCCGCTCCCTGAGATGTTTGTCGAGATGTGACACAATAATAACTGTTGGAGCTTTGACTGTCAGGGTTTTGGTCAATAGCAGTGCTGGACTGCGATGCAACATGCCTTCTGTTCTGGTTCTGGCTATAGATTGGAGCATGGTTGTTGTTGGATAACTCTTGCATGCTGCTATAGCAACTCTGAGACATTCCTGTAGCTGGGGTTTTATGCGGTGCATAAAAAGGGCTTCCATCACTGTACTGACGTTGGTGGTAGGCCACGCGAATGTAGGACGGTTCAGTGCTGGATGGTGAGCATTTCTTGTTCGGGTTTGGAAGCGGAGCTTGTTGACTATAGCCGTCATATGGATTGACCGTGCCACTTTTAAGTTGCGGGTTGTAGTTTTGAGACGTTTCAGGGACCGACTCGGTTGCATGGTAAATCCTTTGATTACTTTCAGACATCTCTGTTGCTATCTTTAATCCTTTGGCCTGGATCTTGGATGAGGCATGTATCCCAGGATTCTCCGGGTAGCTGGAGACCAGACCCTTTTCATGAATCTTGGTCGCAGCATAACTATCACTGCGTGTTGGTGGTGCAGGCGGTGGGGGTGATGGGGCCATGGTCTTCTTCATATCTGGAACATGCCAAACTGGTGCAATGCTGGACCTTCCCGAAGCAGAATGGCGGTAGCCTGGCTGCTCCTCTATTCTTGGGCTTTCTCGGCCACTGCTTACCGAGTGTGGCTGAAGATAACCGGTCCTGTCATCCTGTCTGACGGCTTCACTTTGGGTTTGACCATATCTGCCATTACTAGGACGACTTCCTGTGTCCCACTGGTTAACTTTATACAGCATGTTCTCTGTAGAGGCTGCGTTGCTTCTAGACAGTGTATAATCAGGCGTCCCTGAGCTGGTTGAAAAGGAGCTATAGGCAGAATCTCTTTTTCCACCCACTAAATGTTCAACACTGTTGCCGTTAGATTTGCTTGGAGACAGGCGTCCAGGTGGATATGGGTATGAGCCGTGTTCTAAACTATCCATACTGCCCAAGGAGCTGAACTGGTCTGATACCCTGCGCAAATTAGGCTGGTCCCAACCAGTATTGAGGTCGGAGGAGAATGAACTAAGGAAATGATCACATGTTTTAGAATTGCACTGACTTAAACAGTACATAACAGTGGAAGAAAACTACTTAATTTAAGAGTGGTATAATGATATGTTTAAACAGCGTTCTTTACCTTGCATCATATCTTGTTTGCCAGACTGGTGAGGGTGTGGACTGTGTTTTGGCAGTGTCTGATTGGTTCTCATTGAATTTGGTGGAATGCCAGGAGTGAGGCCTGCTCATGGGTTCATTTTTCCTGAAAGAAGAGGGACAGAAAAGGGAAATAGAGAAAGATCAGTGAGGAAAATGCAATCTACATGCAACTACAACAGTCACTATAAAACCTACATTCATAATCATAACAGTGTTGGTATAAGATGTTGAGGGGAAAACACAAAACTGCTAGCTACTCGCAAAACATCTTTCTAAATCTATGTTGAAAAGTACTAAACTGACAAAAATAAACTTTATGTACCAACAATGCTCTGATGCACACCTCTCCCAAATAAAGTCAAATAAATGATAACATCAAAAAAAATGGATTAAAACATACCCCCTGAAATGGTTCTTTCTGCAATGCATGCAAGAGAAAAGTCAATAGGCATATATTACATTAGTGTGATAAACCAAACACAAATGCACATGTAACACTTTATTCATGACATTAACAACATGAATGCTATCCTACTGGAATCCCCTAGGAAAGACTACAAACTACCACACAGAGCAACAGTGAAAGCCTTAAGAATAGTTGCAAATAGTTTTGTTGGAGAAAGGATGACAAAGACAACATGGGAAGAAATGAAGTCATGGAGAAGATCTGGATGGAACGGGATGGCACAGGAAAAAAGGTGGACTGGCCGGTGGTTACATCAATACTGTACCTCATTGAACTTCGCAAAATCTTCGTTAGAAAGCTCCGGGCCACATGAACGTCACTCTCTGACGGCATTTTCTGTGCTACAATATCCACCATTTTCATCCTCCTGAAGGGGTTAAAGGGAGGGGACACACAGACTGAATCTCTGAACCTCAATGGAGTTCAATGGATAGGAACTACAGTGCTATGCTTTTACACTAAACAGACAGGCTGAGGCAATAAAGGGATGGCAGAACAAACTAGTGCTATGGATGACCAACACGAAAAAAAGAATACGTGCACAATGGGTTAAACGTAAAGCTTCCAACCATACTGGAATTTAAATGTATTACTCTCCCTCTGTATACGATATGGATGAAGAAGCGGACTTTTCAGCCAAATAGTCCCAAAGAGAATTCGACATGAAAGTATCTGAAGCACCTGAAGAGTCTTTGAGGCACCTTGAGGCTTATCAGCGATGTATGAATTCTTATGCATGAGAAACTGGAAAGAGTCTGGGGCCATCTTGTGGTGGAAAATGGATGTCTCTCTATATATATATATATATATCAGAATGATTTTATAAAGCTTTTAAATTCAAGCAAGTGACACATTTACAGTGAGCATTTTATTCAGTAGCTATTACCCATTTCATCAAAACTAAAACTATAGCCTCATTCACACGGCCAGTTCAGGGTGGGAATATTATACCATCAGTGTTCTATAAAAAAAAAGGGAAAGTAAGTGAAAACAGGGGGTTGTTGTTAACATGGCAGGAGCAAAGGTAGTGATACAGCAAGAGATTTGTATGAATGGGAATAAAGACCATCTCGGAACCAGGAACCTGAAGTTTTTTAATGGGTGTGTCATGCTAGCGGGAGGTTCAATAAACACTAAACCTTCAGCTGGTAACCCACTGAGAGTAGATTAAACTTTGAACATACCAACAGCACTTATAACAGTGCCAAATTTGTGGTGCAGGAGAACAATGAACTGAAAGATCAGCTGAGATTGAGACAGATCAGAAGTGTCAAGCTTTTCTTTTTTTTTTTTATTACTTTAAAATATTTATGTGCTTCAAAGTGCAGTTGACAGGGCTGCAGTCATTCTAGCATTAAGAGCAGTAAGATGTGATCAATTAGTCACGCGTTCATCAGTGCTGCAATGCAGATTTTGCACACTCTATTCAACATGCAATTAAAAAAAATTAAAACATGATTGAAGTGAAATAAAATTATCATGCCACATAGAACAGACCAGAAACTAGAGAAATGCAGAATTCGTAATGTTATCATCAGAACATAACCCGAAATTCATAACATTATGATAATTATGCTTCAAAAAATTATTTTATTCCATGGTGTTGATCTGGACCTGCTTAAAATCACAAAGTTATACATCAATACTTACCTGCATTAGCATTGTTTTAAGCAGAAGGGGAATACTTGTATTGCAATATTACTAATACTTATACTGAATTTTTCCAAAATCCTTTGAAACCTTCATTCTGTCTGTAATGCCCATGATCATTTTAAAAGCACCTGAACGTATGTGCATATTATCATGTCATTTTCCATAAAAGTTACACATGCCGAGGTAAGGCCTTAATGAAACAGTCACACTGAGCTACTCCATTAACACTATAGACAGTCTGAACTAAGAATTTACTTTATATATTATGGAAATAAAAGTCAGAATGAAAAGTTAGACAAGACATTCTGTATGCAATGCCAAATTTCTACGTACTGACTTTAAAAAAAAATTTTTTTACTTAAAGCAGTGTTTCATTAATTCTAAGAAAAGCATAACAAGGAATATATACAATTAATGGTAATAGTAACTTGCTAACAGTAACTTACTTTTTAAGTGAAGTAACTTTTTATGTAATAAAACTGCAAAGCCACAGGGTCAGGGCCTGAGCCAGTTGGAATGAAGATTCCTCTGCAATTCAGACTATTGTTTAAAAAATTCCCCTTACACTTGGCCAGTGAGCCTAACAACTTATCAGTCTGCTATTAGATATCAGACTTTTCAAGTTTGTTAAAATGCCTAAAAACAACAAACCTCTCCTGCTACTTAAATGAGATGGTCATGTTTCGTCTAACAAAGATTTCAAAATGGATTAATACAACAAATTAAGGAAAGAGAGAGATTCAAATGTCCAAATTGAACACCTTCCCCTGCTGTTCTGTTTCACAGTGCAACGCTTCAAGTGCCTGTGTGCTAGCCACACATGGCGCTAACCATTCAGATGCTAATGTGGCTGCCATTGTCAGGGCTACAGCTGGTCCAGCGCAGATATGCCAGCGGACTGGATCAGCAGAGCCCAGGCAGAATGGAGGCCAGGGAGGGGGGCTAGCAAAGGAAAGTCGCTTTGCATTTTTTTTTCCAGAGACATGTTCAAAAACAAACAAATCAATGAAAAGGGAACAAATAATCCAACTCTTTCATATAAACTGTGAGTGCTCTGGAAGTCTGGATGAAAAATTCGAAAATCATAAAATAAAAATCATATAAAAAAAGAAGCATTTTAGCTATCAGGAGAGAATATTAAACATTTACCTATGTAGGTCAAGTCTACGAAAGTCAGATCAAGATGCATATGCAACAGGTTGCATGTTTGAACAACTGCTCCCCCACTCTTCTGATTGCGAGGAAAGAGAGTTGCACCATTTCATAAAGGATTAAGCCAATCAGATATCTAGATATGAAGATATGACGGCTATGAGAAACACAAGAAGCTAATAAGTCTCTAAACTTACCAAGCAGAACCCTCAAGGCAAGAAGGAGACACAAAATTCCTAATCAAGCTTCCCAGAAAAGCAACACTGATTCCGGGTTTGCTCCATTTGACTCCTCAGGCACAGCATTCCACATTCACATCAAAGACGGGGAAGGACAATAGCTGACCAGTCCCTTGTGAGAAAGGGCGTCTTTTCAAACGTTGGCTTTTTTTCTTTCTTTTTTTCTATGGAAGATGTAGATCATGAAGCCAGTTTAAACACAGGGAGGATAAAAATCTATATGTTAAATAGTCTAGTGAAGTTTCTACACTTTGAGCCAGGTTAGACCTCCAGTCAAAAATGTGGTGGATTTTTACTCCTGCAAGGATTTGGGGAGAGAGCTATTGTAATAGCCATTCCCCTTTAAGTAATCTAGAAGTTTCCACCTCCCTATTGGTTGGCTCAAAGATGGTATGTTAATGAGCAGTTGAGAGGGCTGAACACACTCGGACCATCCCCTGTTGAGCTGCAACCCTACGTGTCTTCTATTTCCATGGCAACATGGAGATTTTTGCAGGGTGCATGTTTTTTTTTTTTTTTAAACAAAGAATGAAGAACTGGTATCAATATTTAAATACTAATGGACTGAATATTAAATCCATGATAAAAAGCAGTAACCTTATAAAGTTGATGAAAGCATAACGTTTATAAGAGCGAAAGTTTTCTCTGGGCTACTTGACACCAGAGTTGCCCGCTTCTTTCTTGCGTGCGGTGCCTCTTTCTGGATGCAGCAAACATTCTTCACCAAACATGCCCCCTGACCTCAACCCCTCCAACTCGGATCAAGTGACTTTGCTGTGTCAGACTGGATGTCTCAGGCTTTGACATGGGCCATCTGCGATTAACAGCAGGTTAGAACCTCGAACAAACCTACAAAGGTTTGTTCTTTTATACTAGCGCACGCTGTACAGAACCTGTTAGGGCAGGTGAAGACAAAGATGAGGGCATGTGGCAAACAGTGATCAGGGCTTGACCTATACAGTTTAGAGCTTGATTAAAAGTGGCCTGGGAAGATCACAAACTATTAAAACATACAGTTGATGGGTAGGTGTAAAAATAATAAGAAAAAAGAAAAAAAAAATTAAAACTGATGCACATTAAAGTGCCACGCATTCCCGGGAGGTATAATATGCAAGCAGTAATGTACAGTAATTTGAAGGGGTTGTTATAAGATGTTTCTTTAAGTTACAAATAAAGTTGTTTAAGTATCAAGTATCTTGTTACTCTTATATGACAGCAATTTCCCCAACCTGTACATTTTCTTCAATTAAAGAGTGACATCATAGGTTTTTGGGTTATATAACTATTTAAATGTTGCACAAAATTTGCTTTTTGTTGGTTCCTCTAATCACCAGCGTTACTGAAGCCTCTTTTTCCCCTCCCAAGTGAATAAGAATAGAGAAAAGAACAGAAAAGAACCTAAAATGTGCAGAAACCTAATGGAAATCATGCTGACACTAGAGACCCACCTGCTTGTTCCTTTATGGGAAAAATATAATCGAACCAAACATAATATTTTTTTCTTTGTTAAATACCCTCAATTAAATAATTGAAAAAAAAGTTTTCAACTGAAATTAGTGTATCCAATAAACATGGTGCACATTTAATTGCCTTTGCTCAATAAGCAGGTGAAAACAGAAATAGAACTTAATTAACGGTAACACTAGCCACCTAGCATGAAGGGGGGGGGAAAAAAAAAAAAAAACCTGCTGGAGTCGAATCTGGAGCTATATAAGATTTTACCTGGTTTCTTATGTCGGACACAAAAGCTTTTTTCAGCGACCACTGATACAAAACCGAGAGAGGCCAAGCGTATGCTGCCCATAACGACCGACGCATTCCTGGGCTGCATGTCATACCAAACGCTGAGCCACGATCGCGGCTGCACACTTGGCTGATTCCGTCTGCTCTGGGAAACTGAAGCTCTTCTGTTTATAACGTTATACATGACATAGCTTCAACATTACTACTCACATACACTGGTCCTTGTTCTTGTTTCACGAGCAGTCCAACAATCCTTCATGGATCATTCAGAGTTGCCTGAAGATGTCCACGATTCCTTAATTTATTAGTGAAAAGTATGTCTGCTTGGAACAGAGCTTCATTTTTTTTTTTTTAATATGAAGGATATGAAATATTCACAGGATCAATGAAGATGTGCCCTCAGTGAACTCGGCTTGCTGATGAATAATACCTTTACATGTCAAAAGTTTCTTTTAGCATGACCTTATTTCGCAGTTCCTACACCCTTATGAAATTTTTGGCCTAACATGAGAAGTGAGCTTATCGTGAGGCTGTGTATGTGAAATGTCAGAGATGGGTCGTCACACCTTTGAAATGTACTGACTGAGCCAAGTAAAGGCAGACGAATCCCTCATCATGTCATCCCTGTGCTTCCAGTATCACAGCAGTACATGAAAGTGAAACAGGTTCATACTCGCTCAATAATGATATAACACTTGGAATGAACAAGAAAAAGTTTTTAGAGAATGCACCTTTTCCTCTCTAACTACACATTAAATAAATCATTGCCTCACTAAATTTTCAGTTGAAAACCATTCCCAAGCAATAACTACCTTTAACTTTAAAAGTCAGTAATCAGAGCGAGATGCAATCATCCCCATTTGATACGTCTGTTTATATTTATGGCTAGTTTTTCTCCTAATTTCAAAAAAAAAAAAAGAAGAAAGCTAAATCCATCTAAAATCACATTGCAGATGGAAACCACTTTAGTCTATTTTAAGGCTTAATTTAGCTTTTAATCCTAATAGTTTTAATAGCACTGACCAGGAATATGGAAGAAAGTTTTACAAATTATTTTCTATATAGAACATTTCTCTATACTCCCTATATAGACGACTATGCAGCATGATGTGATGCATGAAGCATTAGGGCATTACAACCCTGATGTTTTTCCACTAACAACAGGTCACAATCTGCTTTATTGCTTTTTGTGAGCAATCTGTCAAAGTGTATTAAATGAACAACATGCCATCATTTTTGACTGTTAATGCTGTGGAACACTTAAAAGTCAAGGTATTTCTTGTTATTGCTTACAACAGAGCAACTATAAACAGTTGTTCTCTCATCCGCCTCTCGTAATCGCTCACGTTACTGAGAAGCACAAAGTGACCGGTCCTGAAGATTTTCCCATAGCGGAAAAAACTTACTCACAGGCTCTTGAAATTCCTTCCATAGGAGGTAAAATAAGCTTACAGAAAGCTTCAACATATCAACAATTATATACCTTTGTTAAATATCACATATCACTTCACAGTAGCTTCTTTATGCTGTGTATATGCTGAATGCGTTATACTTTGTATCCAGGGCCGGTGCTTCACCCCTAGCGTCTAATGCAAGCACACGGTGAGGGCAGCATTTACACCAGCATGAAATCCAATCACACTACCAGTCAGACGACTGCCGGAGATTACCTGGATGATCCTATCACATTGTGACCTGTTTTTTTTTTTTTTTTAATGATCATGTGGTCAAATGCTATCTGATCACAGAAACCAAGTCTAATCACAAACTGAAGTACTCAGGTTCTCCTTTCTACCTTTAGACTTTGACATAGAAAAGTAATAAACAGTCTAAATAGAATAAAGCATAAAGAACATATTGCATTAGATGATTCTATTTTTACACTGTGATATCCATGCACACATTTAACCACGTACCAAAAAAACTTGGTACATCATTGAGGCATGTAACTGTTCCATCCATTTCCTGGCTTGTACTGTACTGTAATTTAGTATTAAATATAAAACACAATGTACTACATAAATATGTAACCTGGCACAATTTATTCTACTAGTGCTTCCATGATCATATTTCCTCACAGCCACCAGATGGCAGTAATAACTCTCACAATTAAAAAAAAACAGTGATCAAAGATACCTCTGACATCATTTACAGTCTTGTGCTTAAAGTCCCTCCTCCCCTCCCAAAAAAAAAAAACACCTTGAGAGATATGAACTTCCTGTTCAGTGCCTGTCTGATTTACACCACAGACAGTAGTGTACGAAATACATAACATCTCTGTCAAATCTAAACAAATCTGACATTGGAAAGCTAGATAAATATGGAAAACAGTGAAGAGTATAAAAAGAATCTCTAACATACGAGACATATGAGTGCTTTTGTTGAAAGTGTTTAGTGTAACAGAGACAGGTACATCAAATGTTCAACCAAACACCCACAATCCATGTTCGAGGTGGCTGTACAGGAACACTCATTGCTGGGGGTCGCTCATACACAATACTGTTAAAAGTATTCGCTCGCCTGCCTCCACATGCATATGAACTTGAGTAACATCCAGTTCTTAGTTGTTTAATATGATGTTGGTTCACCCTCTGCGATTAAAACAGCTTCAACACTTCTGGGAAGGCATTCCACAAGGATTAGGAGTGTGTTTATGGTAATTTTTTACATTCTTTCAGAAGCGCATTTGTGAGGTGAGAGACTAATGTTGGATAAGAAGGCCTGGTTCATAGTCTCCCATCCCAAAAGTGTTCTAACAGGTTGAGGTCAGGACCAGTCAAGTTCTTCCACACCAAACTCGATAATCCATGTCTTTATGGACCTTGCTTTGTGCACTGGTGTGCAGTCATGTTGGAACAGGATGAAGCCGTCCCTAAACTGTTTCCACAAAGTTGGGAGCATGAAATTGTCCAAAATGCTGAAGCATTAAGAGTTCCTTACACTGGAAGTAATGGGCCGAGCCCAACTTCTGAAAGACATCTTTCTACGCGCTGATCTTGAGCTAATCTGAAGGCCACATGAAGTTTGGAGGTCTGTACTGTAGCTATAGACCCTGCAGAACGTTGGTGACCTCTGCACTATGTGTCTCAGCATCCGCTGACCCCGCTCTGTGATTTTATGTGGCCTACAACTTTGTGGCTGAGTTGCTGCAATTTCATAACTGGAATTACTGCACAGGTGGCATCCTATCAGGGTACCAGGCTGGAATTCACTGAACTCCTAAAAGCGACCAAGTCTTTCACAAATGTTTGTAGAAGCGGTCGGCATGCATAGGTGCTTGATTTCATACACCTGAAACCATGGAAGAGATTGGACACCTGAATTCAATGATTTGGATGGGTGAGGGAACACTTTTGGAAACGGAGTATAAAACGGTAGAGCTAAAAGTTTGTGGACACCTAACACCCATTCAAACGTGATTTTTCTTCCAAATTCTTCAAGTATCACCAGCATGGTTTTCCAAGGTTGGAGTGGAGGAACTCGAGTGGCCTACACACAGCTCTGACCTCAACCACACTGAACACTTCCAGATTGAATTTGGGATGACTCACCATACACAAGTGTGTGACCTCAGAAATCCCAAGAAACATACTCTGAAATCTAGTGAAAGCCTCTGCCATTATAGTGAAGGGTAACAAATACCCCAGAGTGAGTTGTTTAAAAAAATAAAATTGGGATGCGGTGTTCAGGTGGCCACCAACTGAAATGTATTGGATGAACACAAGACTAGCAAAAGGTTGTGTGATTTCTTTTTTTTAGAAGTGATGATTTACCAAGTTAAAAATTAAACAAAATAATATAAATATAAACAAAATCAAATTAGTGTCAATAACACTAAAATACGGGTGGAAAAAAAAA
Organism: Clarias laeviceps; assembly: GCA_030014305.1. Lineage (NCBI taxonomy): Eukaryota > Metazoa > Chordata > Actinopteri > Siluriformes > Clariidae > Clarias > Clarias laeviceps. The sequence goes on from JAQMYJ010000037.1 coordinate 10,245,645, forward strand.
AAGACAGGTGAAATATTTACAGCCTTATTGACTGCACCTGATCAGCATCCACATCTGATAAAATGCTAATCTTTTATAGTGTGACTTGGCAATACAATTAATCCATCCCAGTGTGCAAATAAAGGGATCATGATTTAACAACCCAAGCTTATGAGCAAGCTAAGCTGTTAGGTGCACTGATGCAGTAGTAGGAACAGAAGCTGGCCATTGTGCGGTCATGTGAGGTAAATCGGACAGTCGTCTGCCAGATAAATGTGTCCTCACAAGCTCGTGAGCACCTCGGATGACCAGATGAAAAAAAAAAAAAAAAAAAAAAAAACGTCTACTGGGCACTATGGTTGCCCGGAGCAACAACAGAGCGATCCACAGGCCGCTTTTGTTTCAGTGGGTCAGTGTGTGGCTCACTCGCTCGACTGGAACGGAGACTTCTTTTGTGGTATGAGAGAAACACAGTCAAGTGGTGGCCATCATGTGTCAGTTACTTTTACTTCGAATCATTTGCGATGGTTGAGTTAGGTTGTGTAGGAAATGAGATACAGAAGCAGTATTGCAGTCTTTTCCATTTTATTTAATCCTTTACACATTTCATTTAGCTGCAATCCAGACAGTCTGTGAGAAATTCTGCAAAATAAACAGCGGCAAGTCTCATTGTAATCCCGGTGCAGCATTCTCAGCCTCGCGCAGGTGCATTTTAAAAACCTGGAGCCCACGCAAAAACTATTACTCAAGCTAGTAATGGTTATAGATGAATTTCTCAGATTACTTCCACCAAGGAACGCGAAGCCTCTTGCTAAACAAAAACGGCTTTTCACCCACACATCATGCCTCCCGAGTTTTGACGTGAACGAGTCTGGCGATTCGTTTCCTCTCTGTATGACTTCACAGTTTCAAATGAGGTCACTAGATGCAAAACAAAGACAACGCCCTCAGATTTGAGCAAGTTCTAACAGCGCTCTGACAGCCCTATTTGCTCATTAGTCAGAGATAAGCCAGTCCCGATGAACACGGAGTATCTGCACAGATATACAGTCAAAACAGTAGTATAAAAAAGGATTAAGGGCTAGACAGTCTCAGGTCTAGACAACTTGTACAGATCTCTGTTTCTCAACAGGTTAATATAAACACAAGCACGATCTCAAAACACATACAGTCACGCCATTTGCATAGGAAAGAAAGAGCTCTGACACACACCCGTTCTAATTTGAACCCAATGGCATTCCGGTGTGAATGCAAATCGGCTACGACAGCAGAAAGTTTGAAAAAACCCAATCGCAACTAGGGAAAAAAAAAACTAATCTGATTTATTTAAAAAAAAATAATAATTAGTCTAATGAAGGAGTTGATCAATCAGAAGCTTGAAAAAACTGTTCTGAGTGATTGCAGTGAGAATTTGTACAACTTAACAGGAATGCGATAGGGACGTAGTATCGTCTCACTTGATGTGACATGCTTCCAGTCCATCCATGCTTTTTGGAGGGGGAAAAAAAAAAAAAAAAAAAAAAGGTCTGGTGTGTATGTGGTTGAATCAACACATAGGATGATGCAGGCATTGAACATTAGCCAACACCCTTCTCATGTATTAAAAAGATTAGCACGAGCGTCAGCTGACCGAGTTCTCACACTGACCTCTTTAGCAGAAGACTGCGTTAAGGTCATATAATGTTCTTCTGGTGCTTATCACAGTTATGTCACGCCTGCAGGAGGTTATCTATGTCACTTTCCGAGAATACTGTATAAACACTGCGTCTAATCCGTCACAATATCACTTCATGTTGAAAAGCACTATGCGTGTCGCAGTATTTACACCAACTGGCTGGACACAATGGCAATGTAATAAGCATATGATAAGGGCCAAGTAAGAGCCTGGTGCGATCTGATTAGACATTGCAATATCTCAGTTCGATCTTAATGGACGTAGTAAGTGCATTATTATTTGCGTGACAGGAAATTAATGACTATATGATAGACACATTGAGAACCTCTCAGGGACGTGGCTAGGAAGTAGGACGAACTTGATGCACAACATTTTTCCATTTTTCCTGCTGCGGTCAGGGACCTTATTTTTTATGCATAGTGTTTAAGTAGGCTAGCAGGGACAACATTTTTTGCTTTTTCTCAATCAACAACCAGGAAAAACCACTCACTACTGATTTGGGCAAAACAAAGGTTTAAATTTGGTATGTATATTATAGCAAAGTGCACCTGACAGTGACATACAGTCACAATACTGTAACTGTGTGTTTCCTCCTGCAGCACTAAACATGTCGGCTTTTACTGGACGAATAATTAGTACGAAAAACTGGCATACGAGTTCGTAAACACTGACAAAACCAAGTTCACCACAAAGTTCCTGTCTAATTCCTACTAGAACAACAGTCACCCCATGTTTAAACATACCAAGAAAAAAAAACAATAAAAACAATACAATCAAACAATAAAAACTCCTATCAAGAATCAAATATCTTTTATGTACAAAAAAAAAATTGCTGGTTTTTTTAAGCACAAATATGAGGTGCAACTGCAGATGCTTTCCTAGAAAAGCGTAATGACACTACACTAACTTTTTATTACATAATTTCTGCACTCATAATGAAATATGATTTTTAAATGCAGTCTTCAAGTAAATCAAGACTTTCACACACACTCACTCTTTAAACCTCCCCATGATACATGTGTAACACTTGCTGGAAACTCAATGAATCTAGCCAAACTGGCCTTTCCAGGACTTAAGGATAAATCAACTGAAAATGTAAATGAATGGCAATTGCTCAATGTCTGAGAAGCATTTCCGTTTTTTGTTCGCGGAAAAAAGTAAGAGCTACTTTTTTTAAACAAGAAAGGTTTCAGTGACTCAAAAAAAAAAAAAAAAAAAAAAAGTTTCTCACTTAACCATTTTCCTACTTTTTTTTTGTCATACTATAGGATTTACTTCCTGTGTACATCAACGTGCATCTATGGCTTGTTGGCATGGGCTACAGATATATTGAACATGCACCAAAAGTTAGAGTGGGAGCTACGGCCATCGTATGTATCTTGAGGCCTATTCATGAACTTCCGTACGAAAAACAAGACAGTCCCAACTAGGGCCAAGGACTATAACAAGTTGTGGCATGCTACAAATTCCCACGGCAGGCACAGTAGCAGCATCAGCAGGTCATGTAACAAAAGGAATTTAAGCAAAACAGTCAACAATCTACTACATGACAGCCTTGAAAAGAACACCTTGGCAATAGAGGGGACAGAGCCACAGTGCCGGTGCCAAAGCAAGCCGGACTTTTGGAACCACTGCAGCAAAAATTGTGAAAGCAGGAAATGGACTTGACTGAGCAACAGCACATCCCAGGGATTATTCCATACATACTTAAATAATTCTTTTGATTGTGTAAAGCTGCTTTGCGACAATGACAATTGTTAAAAGCGCTATACAAATAAAATTGAATTGAAAAAAAAAAAAACTGCCAAACAAGTCCCTAGGATTGAGCTATTACTAGATAAACGCCAACACATCAGAACCACTTCATTAATATACAATAAAAATCATAGTAGGAATTACGACGAACACCACCGTCAGAGCTGCTGTTGTAGAAAATGAATTAACCCTCTGACCAATCAGGTGTAAGAAATTAGCAGTGTTATGTAACAGGTCCTTTCGATGACCAATAGTACATCATTACTAGTGCCAACACGCTGCCTGTGTGTTTCGCCTACATATTCGGCTTCAGCACATAATGAAAAAAATGTGTTAGCAGACAGGCATGAAAAACAGGCTAGTTTGAAACAATGAGTTCGAGTAAATAATGGCACTGATTTATTAGTGCAGGAATTAGGCATAACAGCGTACAAGAGAGTTTATGCAGTTATATATTTAACTGCGTCAGTGAAAAAAAAGTGCTTATTGCATGGTCCTGATTTGATTAGTGAACAATAACTGGTAAAAAAATAAAATAAAATCAAACAAATAGGTAATTAAGGTAATTACTTAAGACGGAAACTAATATTCTAGATAAAGCGTGGTCAATTACATAGAATTTATATTACGTTAATTGATATTAATTAAAAACGTGTTTAACTGGGTCAGCTGTGTTAGATTAGGGTTAGGCACGAACGTCATAGACCAGCAGCACTAATACGCTGCTCAGAAGGACCTAATTTACCGCTGCACATAATTATCGGATTAAGCAGATGTCTTTGAACTGTTAAATTACTCAGATCTAGTTGTGAAATATGAACATCAAAACTTAAGTAAAATGGACTACATAAGGTTTGGCAAGAATCTAAAACATGAATCTAAACAATTTGAGTTTTGAAGGAAAAAAAAAACAAAAAAAAAAACAGTATATTTGAACAATTATTTCCTAAATATCTATTATATACTATTAGGAAAAGGTATTTCTAAATATTTTGAAATACATTGCCTTGGCAAAAAAAAAAAAATAATAATAATAATCACACACAGGAAGATTTCGCTCAGTTACCTTCATTAGCTTTGTAATTACGTTTAGCAATTTTACATCAAAGAACAAGTGAATTTTTTAATCTGATTGGTCTGATCGTGTGGATTCATTAACCGTAACCACAGCAATGTCAGTAATGTTGGAACAACTGATTCAACAAGCACTTCTAACTATACTTGAGTGAAAAGTATAAAGTGTCATTCATAATTGCCAGCTAATTATTGTGGTACTAGACATGTACAGGTTTTGCTGCCATAGTAAAAAAATAAGCTTTGGAGTCGTAATGCCATTTCACCATGCTGTTGTTGATTATTTCCTTATAACAGCCCAGTGTGTTATATAAATTACTACATAGTACATTCTTAAAATGCTAAGAATAATCAGACTAAAACACTCAAAAAAAATTGTCAAATCGTTGAATAACGATTCTTGGTACTGAACTCAGGATTAATGTGAATATAATATCATTGCAGCGCTGCAGCGCTGCAGGAAAGATTAATGCACATGTAGAACATGACAAACATGCAGTGACAGACACACAGAGCTCGGCACAAAGGCAGGCTGCGTATTACATCACATCACCGCCTGCACCACCACAATTCATCACTATTGTAGCGTTTCAAATGTAGCCATGGAGATGGGAGATAGGAGATGTCACTGCACAGGGAACAGGTGTGTGTGTGAGGTTTTGCATGCACTTCTTTATGTGCGCGTTTGTGTATGCATGTGTGCGGATTACCTTTTCACCACCAGAGTGAGAGTCTTGTGGGAGCCCTTGACTAAGCAGATGGCCTCCTGTCTGTAGCCGCTCAGGGGAAACTCGTTGATGTTTACGAGCTCGTCTCCTACCTGGAGTCTCACCGCCGCCGCCTTGCTGCCTTCTTCAATCTGAAACGCGAGGAGAAAATTCCGTAAAATGATCTCTTCAAACAAAGCAATGCAATAAAATTTTATGTCTATGGACTACACAATGATGGTGGGGTTAAATAGTGAATGCGTGTCTGAATGACGAGCAGATTGGAAACATGGACAAACACTATGTAAAAGATTAAAAAAAAAATTTTTTTTTTTAAGAACAGGGCGTACACACACACACACACAAACACACACACACACGAATGTAAATCATATGCCCTTCAGAATTATTGGCACACATCATACAATAAGACCTGAAATGCATAGTGCATACAATATATGAATAATATTGTATGTGTTATACAGAAACAAGACAGGGACATTGTCCAGCTCTGTGCTAGGATTGTGGAAATCCTCACATGTAGGTCCCTGATGATAAATAAATGCAAGCATACATTTTTTAAATGTACAAACTGAATGCAAGTAGCTGATATGGTGTTCAAAAGTAGTTAATTCATAAATTTGTAAGATGAAAACTATTCATTTGTCTAAAACCACAAATCAGTTAATTAAAAAATAAAGTTAAAAAATCAGTCTATACATATAATAAAACTGAAGTTGGCTGGTCTGTACATTGAAGATATTTATGAAAATAATAACACACTCATAAGCTCATATTAAAAAATGTACAGCTGTTGAATTTTGAGATGAATTAATATTTTTAAAAGGTCGATTTTTTTTATGATATAAGGCTGTTTTCCACTTAAATTTCAAAATAGTACATCTTCCCTTCCCGTGAGCCGATTGCGATGAAACAAACCTCTGTGAAATATAATATACCTGTGAAAACCCTGCAAATATCTTTAATGTATAGACAAGTCAACTTTACAGTTTTATTACCTGTTAAAAAAAATAAATCTTGAAAAAAAAAAAAAAAATTAGTTCATCTTAAAATTAAACAGATGGCGCTGTACATTTCTTATACAGGCTTAGGAGTGTGCACATCTAGTAATAAATCAAGGTATTATAATTGAGAACAGTTGTTATTTAACTATAATTAAAAAAAAACACAACAAGGTTTACTTTAAAAAAATTAATAAATAATAATAATAATAATAATAATAGCATTGCAGATAATGTGTCTGGCCTGGAAATTATAATGGATTCTATATCCGAGCTGGTGTAATATTAGACATCGGCAAATGTAGGATTCAAAAGGAGCGTGGATCATTTTACAAAACACAAACCGGACAACAATGAGGCACTTGTTACTGCACTGCACATAACACCATGAGGTGAGCTGCATATGTGCAACATCAGTCCCATTTCATGTATTTATTTAATTAATTCAACATTTTAAAAAGTTCGATCTAAAAAGAAAAGATCAAGTAAGTGCGGGATTTTGATTCATGCCATGTGCTCGGGGTATTAGGACTGACATGAGGGTTTTTAATTCACTACTATGTACTGAACATCCTGTCCCTTTGTCCTTTTTTTCTGGAAGAAAAAAAAAAACCCAAAAGACCTACAGCTGAGCAAGCGCGCCAGTAACAAAACATGCTTATCCACTGTGCTCAAGTAAAAATGTGTTATGGATTAAATTCCCTCTGAAATGAAGGCAGGATCCTTTAAAGCTCCAAGCGATGCCTCTGTTCTAAGTTATTGTTAGAAGAGTTGTGGTCTGAATGACTAAACTGGAATGGCATGCTTACTAAATGAGCACAGCGGGGGTCAGGCTCCAGCAGAGTCTGTTAGCACAGGTTAATCATATGCCTTCTAACTTATTCTCTCATGAAGGTGGATTAGGACAAGTCCATGGGGAAGGTGAAGGGCTTTCGGTCGGAGTGCATTCCTGAAATGATATGCAATAAGCTAAAATGTGCGGCACCATGCTACCTGGGGTCAAGGCAAGGCTCTGTTTCATTAGACTAAACATTCGACACACAAAACATACCGTGTCCAGGGAAATGCCCGGCTTTGTAACAGCATAGTGCTCTGAGCTTCTCGGGTAGCTTTAACGTTCACTCGGGGACTGTTTGCAGACATTTATTGAACAGTTTTAGAGATTAGGAAAGTAGGCAGCATTCCTTTTTCCATCGTAAGGTACAATGACGTCGACACGTTGAAGGTGCTTTCCAACTTGCCACACTAATGAGGTCATCCTAAAGCTCACAGGCTACATTCCTATGAAACATATTACTAGAAAGAATGGAATTTGGCTTCACACCAAGCAGAGGATTACAAAACAAATACCTTTTAGCACAGAACGCTTCTTTATGAACATGATTGAATTCTGCCAAGCTTCATTTACAGTACTGTGGGTTTACAACATTACAACTGACAAGATTACAGAAGAAAACAGTCTCGTGTCAAGCTAAACCTTTTTAACCATTGTCTGTATCTGTATCTGCATTAATAAAACACTTTTAAATTACTCAGCGAAGGAAGAAAACAATGACAAGATCTAAGTACAATTGGGGAAGAAATTTTTTTTTAAATTAAACTCAAATTTGATCACAACATTAAAGTCAGACTAAAAAAAACCTTCAGACACCAAACATGTCTTAGCTGAACAATTGTGTTTGTGATATTAGGAAACTTTTTTTCTTTTTTGTTTTCTCGGATTTGCAAGAGTAAACTCTGGCTCAAACCTCCAGGAGATTCCTGAACAACATCCTACACCATCAAATCAAAAAAATGTGTTCTTGTTAAGAATGGACAATGTTTCACTTCTGGCCTGGACACAATGCATGCTTCAGTGTGTTTATTATTACAAAATGTTCAGGATTTTGTAAACCCAGGGTCCATGTAGAGAACATAATACAAAGAAAAATGATTTGAAATGCCTGAACAAGCAGACGTTTAAAATAACCTCAAAAGGTAATCGAAAGCAGACGCTCCAGTCAATGTCCCCCCTCTGGCATACCGTACCAATTTGAGAGGATAAATGACAACAGAGAAAAAAACAACAACAGAAAAACACCAAAGGTAGCTATGCACAACAGGCGCAGTTGAGTCACCACCCAACAGCATGATGGCACGATCCACTGTGACATACTCACGCACCAACTGCACCTGGAAGCGATGAAGGCAGACAGGAATTGACGCATAGAAGCCAATCTTCGGCAGTGACTGAGGAAATCCGTAAACTGGAGCGGAGGTGTTGAAATCCTGTAGTGGTGGCGGCAAACCAGAATTGGAGGTGTAGAAGTTGAGGCAGAGGTTGATTCCTTAACAGCGGCTGAATCTCAAAAACTGGCTGGACAGGCGGAACAGCGATTACACTCCTTTAGTGGCTGACCCTCTCTGAATTAAACTCCTCAGCAGTGAAGCCTGAAAGACCACGCAAACACACCATAGCCCTCACCGGTTGCCATCTCTCCCCATCCCAAACTGGTATTTTGCCACTTTTTAACCTAGGAGCGAAGAGTCCAAGGCCTTCAGCCGAGATGTACCAGCAGCCGTGTCATATTTGGCGTCCCTGCCCCCTCACATTCCCTCTGCAGTGCTGGATGAGCTAGTTAGGTTTCGATTTCCCTTGGCCAATAATTATCAGATAATCTGTCACACAATGAGAACGTTGTCTCGATGTCAACCAGTCGAGACACTCAATCTAACTGAATGTACGCTGTACTTTTTAGACTGGTCTCCCACACTTTTCCCCACAACTATGAGACTTATGCACAGTTCAAGACCTGATTGGTTCAGTTCAAGTTTTATAAAAACACAACAAAATGGAGATTGTTATAATCGACACTCAATCGCCTTGCTCAAGGGGTCAACAGAGGGCTTGAACCCCTGACCTTCTGCTACAATCGACAAAATCGCTGAGCCACCACTTACAAGGTACCTGATTCGCCTAGCTTCACTAATCACTGCACAACTCTGCGTAACACACCTCCCGACAAATCATAACCTACCACACGACAAATCATAACCTATATAAAACTAACTTCCGGTTATGTTCAGTTCAACGGGGTTATAAATCGTCAAACAAACACGGGTACAACAGGATTGCAGATTAATCCCATTTTACACTACCAGTGATTTTGCACGCACATCCAGTGCTGCTCTCCGGTGAAGCATTCGTTTATGTTTTCATTCACTGCTTTAGTAACTAGCATGCAAATTAAAGTAGGTGCAGCTTTTAACTTTTGTAGCTTTTAGTACTTGACTACGTATCGAGTTGATGTATTGACTAACACTTTTTCAATGTGTTTAATATTTCTGTTCATTATTTTATTCGATGACAAAGACAAAACACGTGAACTGCTGCAGTCACGAGGGAAATTTAATTGATGCGAAAGACATTTGATTACGCCACGTTAAAACACACTTTTGCTTTTCATCATCTCACACGTGGAAATTAAAATTAAGTAGCAGGTACATCGATGTTCTACAGATTACAAACAAAGACACAAGTCAATAACCTTCATCAAAATAAGATGCTAAAACAGCAGTAGAATGCAGTAGGATGCACATTGCTATGATTATTGAAGAAAACCTGCGACTTGTATTCATTTGTGAAATGTCACAGATCGGACAAGGTAAGGTACAATTAACTATTAACACATTTTCATCCTGTGTGGTAGAAGTGAATTATTTGCTATGTTCGTTTTGAAATAATAATTATGGTGGATGACATACTGGGGTTCTCAGTTAAATGTTAAACTCCTGTACTAGAGGTAAGTTTGTAATGTTTAAATGCTATCCTTGAATTTAAGTAGGAAAAGTACTGTTATAAATAATGCGCTACATTTAATTACTCATTTAAAAAAATTTATTTTTTCATTTTAACAAATTTGGGGGGAAAATTTAATATTTAATTGGGATATTTACAAATCAGCTCCTAGGTATCGGGATAATATCATATCGGGAGGTGACTGGTGATCCCCATGCCTACTAAATCACAAAACAAATTTCAAAACTAAAAAAGTACAACTGTCTATATTAGCATGATACGATGTTGTACAACTTGTATATACCTGTATATACCTAGCCGAAAGTCTTTGTACTGCAACTTGCTGAAAGTGCATTCTGGCATTCGTTATGGTGAGGGGAAAGGATGTGGATCTGTGGAATGTGTGTGTTGTGCTGACTGTCGTCCTGTGTGCACTGCTGAGTTGACAGCTTCCCTCGGTCCCGCAGCGCTCCCACACACACCGCTCACAATTTATCCCACAGCTTCAAATACACACATCACAATGCCTTTGTCTTGCGTATGTATACTAGAACAATACTATATTGTGTCCTGCTTCCTTGCCATAAACTGACATGAACCACTAACCACATATGTGCAGGCCGAGAGACATGTATTTATAAAAGTTCATTTTAAAAAGTCTGAAACCAATTTATTAAAAAGAAATAATAAAAACGGGCAGTCAAAATATAAAATCAAACAGAAAACTAATAGAATTTTGACTACATTAGAACTACAGATGTCATTTATTAAAATAAAAAATAAAATTGAAAAAAAAAAAAACCTGCACTAGGTGGCATATTCGGCAGGAATCATTATAACTTCCTCAACTATGAAAATGAGAATCAAATAAGGAAATACTGTCACTGTCTGTGGGAAGACTTCAAACAGTGACAACGGGATAGTTCAAAACTTTTTTTTTTTTTCTGAGAACACGAGACAACAGCCCACATGCTTTACATATTTCGACTGATACCATACAAGTGAGTTCTTTCAGCACCGTAAAAAACAAACCAACACTTAGAGCTTAGCAGGTAAGGTAGAGACTAACACTAGGCTTGTGTGATTATTCCAGCACTGGTCACATGGGGGGGAGCGGTGATGTGACAAGATCATCATGTAATCAAAGCATTTCTACAATATGTAGTATGTATTAAAGGTAATAGTGTAGGATTAAAAAAAAATGTTCAGTGACACTTTGGTTAACAATAAAATAGAAGAAAAAACAAGGGAAAATGTCTAAACAGTTTCTTCTCATGAGAGTTTGTAAATGCTGACACTAATTAAAACACTATGACATGATTTATACGAACGTCGTGGCTGTGGCGCATAATGTGGTGGCCAGTTCTGTGTAAAAATTATTCATGTTTCCAGAAACACACACACAAAAAAAAGGTATTGATTGAATAACCGGGTCACTCAGTGTTAAATTTCGGGGAGCAAATCTCATCCTACAGTAGGAGTAAAAGTGCCTATGTGAACAAAAGTAGGACTCCGGTGACTTAAACGAGGATTCTGTGTAACTTTAGATATTGTTTGAGTGTAGTTCTATCTTTGGCTAAAGATAATAGCGAGCTATATCAAAAGCTTAACTGTTTTAAATTTGTGTTTTGGGAAATACAGAAATAATCTGGTAATATGAAGGTTCCCATAACATTATACTTTTTTTCCTGATATTAACAGACATTTCTAAGTTTTGGTAAATGGGTGTATTTTTTTTTATTTTGTAAAACTGATAAAAAGTTGCAGAGAAATAAACTAAAGAGGTGAAACAGACAAGTTAAACCGCATTGGGGTAAAAAGATTAATATTTATAAAGCTGTGTTATGAAAGCGCTTTAAGTGTGTAAACATACTTATATCCATAATTTAACATAATTTATCCATCTCTGCTCACTTTAAACTGTATATTCATTTAAATATATACATATATTCTTCTGTAAATCCAATTCACACATAGTCTTTATTTATTTATGTATAATATATATATAGTTTTATAGATCTGTATATATGTTTATATTGCACTGCTAACTTACATTTCTGGTTAGATGCTAACTGCATTTCGTTGCCTTGTAACTATGTGCAATGACAATAAAATTGAATCTAATCTAATCTAATACTGAGAGCTGAATAAAAAGATACCCTAATATGCCTTCTGTTAAAATGGATCTTACAAATTGGTGAAAAAATAAAAAAATCTATAGCGACTCAAATAAGCACTATTCACAACTGTGGTGAGCACAAAAGCATCTCAGGACAGTCAACAACAGCCCAAGCCGAGGAAAGTTAACTACAAGAGCAGCAGGCAACATCTAGATCTATTTCCGTCGTGCAAAAACAGGAATCTGAAAATACAATATGCAAATTCTCTGCAACTTTTTATCATTGAAACCAGTTTTACAAAATAAAAATAAAAAAATACACCCATTTACCACAACTTAGAAATGTCTGTTAATATCAGACCCCAAAACACAATATATTCCCAAACCACAAATTTAAAACAGTGAACGAAACTGAACGAACGTTTGCAATCTGTAAGAAATCTTGTTTCCTGCTGTGGCATGCAGATGGTAGGGTGGGAATTTGGTGTAAACTTCATGAACAGAACCTGCCTTACTGTTAACAGATCAGTCTGGTGGTGGCGTAACGGTGTGTGGGATGTTTTCGTTGCACTTCCATTGGTACTGAATAGGAAGTTGAGATTGCCAGCATGAAACATGCAGTTGAAAAATCTCCAGCACCTCTTTGATGCAATCATGTCGACATGAATCAGCCTCTCAAAGTACTGTTTCCAACATCTTGCAGAATCCAAGTCTCTTCGGAGAGCAAGCGTTCATCCTACCCAGTGTTAGTATGTTTCATTTTGTTTTTGCTAAACATATAACAGATGATATTTGCTTTCTGTGTGAACGCTAAAGCCAGGGATGAGATAAGCTTATTACTTGGTCTTCGCAGGTTTTTTTATACGATGGTGTAACATTAACGTGTGTGATCTGATCCATTTCTCTACAAATTAATATAATCATACTGAGCCTCAAGACAGATGGGGTGTGTAAAAGTGTCCATCCCGCGTGTAAACAGTGTTAAACAGGATTACTTGGGGATCATTGAAAAGAGGGGCTTAAAATAAACACAATGAAGACCTTTGGCAAAACCAAAAGGTATGAAAAGAATGTGGGGAATTTTAATTAGTTCCAGTTTTCTTCCATTTTTACTCAAAATACTTTCCATTTAAATAAAGCCAACTTGGATATGCTGGAACTTTTATTCCTGTTAATTTGTGAAACTTTAACCAACTAAACTGAGTTAATAAACAAAGCCTCTTAGTGTAAGATATGTTTTTATCACAGTAATCTAGTAATCCAAAGTAAAGAAGCAGGACACAGACATGTGAGCTCGTCACTAATACCATTTATCCAACTCTTTAATACCAACACGTATGAACAAGAACAACTTTCACATTGTTGCTGGCTTAAAACAAAATGCGTACTTCCCGAAATAATGGGAACCTTAAGGCCTTAAAAATCGCGAGGGTTCTTTAGAAGTTATGAAGATCTCAGTCGATTCTTAGGAGAAATGAAGTGAAGCACAGCGTGTGCACAGCATTCATTTAAAAATTTCATGGCCAAATTCCAAGTGAAGGTTAGCTATAAAGTTGTCCAGGTCTCTCTACTCCAAGCTAAATTTATCCCAGATGCTAGATTCTGCCTTTCCAACAGGCTTTGGGCTGTCAGGTATAATTCAGTACATTTGGAGAATACTGCAAAGCTCTGACATTCCATGCATGTTCCTGGCACTGCCAGCTTACTCTAGGAACCTCAGTGAACCCTTAGAGAAATCGGGGGAAAGAGAGCGCAAGCAGAAATGCATGCGCATGCAACAAAAAAAAGATTAAAAAAAAAAAAAACAGTAATAAAAGTGTGTGTATATATACAGTACACACACACACACACACACACACACACACACTATCAGCCAAAAAATGTATACACACTTCAACAGTTATCTATATAACATAATTCAATTTGAGGTTTTAAAAGGGGCAATGTGTAATATGTTTCCTCTAAAAATGTAGTCGCGCCATCATTGATGCGATCATGTGATCGTCTGAAGAGAGCCGTATAATTGTATAAATATATCAACAATTGATTAGACAAACTTGTCTGTGAACTACAACTCCGTATATATCAGTACACAGCTATTCCCGAATGATAATGATGACTTTTACTAACCTGCCAGCGTATTCTGTAAACATTACTAAGAACCTTATCACATTCTGAAGAAACACTTGACATCTCTGAATCCTGTAGTGCAAAATACATTTTGTAAACTACAACTGTTTCCATATATAAATACAATTGCTTCACAGGGTTCCGACTGACAGATGCTCAATACATGCTGAATTAAAAAATGTGCGATATGGAGAAGTTTTATGTGAGAAGTTGCTTATTTCGCATTTTTGGAAAGAGGATCCAGTGTCTACAGTCAAAAGGAAAGCACTTAGTGCAAGATGTAACATGGCAAAGTCATCTGAATAAAGGGCTATGAAGTTTCTCAACAACATCACAAGGTGCTTTTTTTTCTTATTGAATTCATGAGCGAGGGACCAAAAATAAAATAAAAAAATGCGGAGGGCTGTTTACAGTTATTATAATGCACATGATAACAGGGACTACACTCAAAAAATTATTCTGTGGCCTTGTAAATTTCACAGTAATAAACAGGTTATGTTACCTTAATAAAATCACTAAAAATCACATACAT
>JAQMYJ010000037.1:10260515-10271704 GCA_030014305.1 Clarias laeviceps
TTAATTTTTTTACTGACTTGTACTTAATTCATGAAGTATATTTTACATGATTTTGCATTTACTTCATATTTACTCAATATTTTTAAGTGTAAAAATGTTTCACCAAAAAAATTGAGTACACCACAGTTTTATTTTTTAGAGTGTAACTTGCTTCTTTCACATTTGACAGTGATGAATGTTACAACAAGTGAGTCACAAACATGCCGCGTCCTTCCATAATAGATATACAAACTGTAACCGGGACGTGCTGTTATTGGAGCTCCCCGCTGTACCGCATCCTAAAATGTCAATAAGTGTCTATTATAGCACACCTTGCCTTGTCGTAGTCCTTGCAAAGAGCTCAACATAGAATAAACAGTCACTAATTCAACAATGCATAATGATTTCTTTGATTTCTTGCTGGTATATTTCATACAGACAATACATTTTACTGCATACGTACATGTGTGGTTTCAGTTAGATTATCTGTAACGATTACACTGTTTTCAGCGTGGCAGGTCACAACATGCATGTTTGTCCTTTAAAGCTAAATAACATCCTTGCACTGTGGTGTAGTAAATTCCATTGTTTGGGCCAAGGGGTGCACATCACTACCAAATCCCACTCAGCTAGTTTAAAGTGAGACGAGCAAAGAAAAATCCAGATGTTGGTTTAGGCCTCACTTAATCATGATTCTGGCTCCCAACGATTATAAAAACAAGATAATCAACATTAAGTGATTATAGTCTCACTGTGTTTTAAATCTTGTGAGTTCAACCCTCGCTAAGAGCTAGTGACGACAGTCTGTAGTTGATCTGTGATCAGTGCAGATATTTTCTCTCACGCACAATTTGCATTTTTTTTCCTCACTCAGCCACGCTCTCCCCCATCATTGCCTTTACCGTGCTCTTTAGGGGTTGACCGATAACTCTGAACCACACTTAGGTTGCCAGATAATCCTGAATCCTTGCACACACTGTGCAAAAAAAAACTAAACAAAAATACATATGCACCTAATTTGTTTCAATAAAATTGGCCTAGATTTGTATAACCTACATAAAACACATGTTCAGCCAAAGATGACAAAGTAAATTTTTTTAAATGTGCTAGTGTATTATTTAAAGGAAGAACGTGACCTATAAAAAAAGCTCAAACTTTCTTTTATTGAACATCTTAAATACTATTATACTTAAATTAAGTTTCATTTTGAATAAGTTTTACCCATAGGCAAAAATTCCTTGGTTTAAATGTTCTATAAGCAATAAATGGAAAACAAAATTATATTGGTCTCTATTTTTTTAGCTCATCTGAAAAATCAAATAACCCTAATACAAATAAGCTGTGAGTTTTGGGAGCCATTGCACCTCTAACTAAAAGCCCAAACTCACCCTTAGCCTGGCTATGGCATTTTTTTTTTTTTTACTTGGATTTTCTTGAACTTTACCTGTTTAAAAAAAATTTTTTTTTTTTTAATCCTTCAATAAACACAATGTTTACAAAGTCAATGAATAAGCACGCTGAATAATCGTGATCTCAATATTGACCGAAAATTACAGTGATTATATTTATTATTATGCCTTTTGCCATAATCGGGCGGGCCTATTATTCTCCACCTGTTGTTTAGCCATAAGGAGCTTCTGTACTGTGGATGCTCAGATACAGACTCAACAATTTCAGCTGAGCCACCGATTTAAGAACTGGTATGTTCTTAATTAAAGCAATATGAAGCCAAGATTCATTATTTATTAAGTTGGCATAGAAGCTAGAAATTATACTTGCAGCCGGTCATCAATTCCTCAAACCGTTTATGCTTTAGTTGACTTTTTAAAAGTGGTCATTGATTAGTAAAACTTCGTACTTCTGCAAGCCCTAATATAGAGCAGTATTGTGTGCACCTGCATGTTAAGAAAGTCCAGTGAGAAGACAAAAGTAAATGTGAGATGGCCATGGAAACACTCCAGATATCAGTGTAGCTTAAACACTGACCTTGTGAAATACAACAGATAAGGTAAAAGTATTTGACTTGCGAAAAATCAATGGCACATGCTGGAAACAAAAACACTACCAGCTAAAGCGACATTCCTACCATCACAACTGTATCATTTCATTCATAACGTTAAAGAAGGGGGAAAAAAATCTTGCACCGTTGAGGTCAAATAATCTCAAGACTACAATAAACAGATTAGACATGTAAACTTCAGTTTAATAAGCTGAATGTAACTACACCCATTGCGTGATTTCCATGAAAGACTTAACTGACAATAACAACAACATGCTAACATAAGAGTATAATATTAACTGATCTCACCACCTGCTGAGGTGTGACCAGGGCTCTGGGAGGTATGGAAAAATGCCAACGCTTCCTGCTGAGTAAGTCTCTCAGGAGCCGAACAACAGAATATCCATTCAACCTTACAAACTCAAAAGCATCTTCTAGCAGCGCCAACTATTCAGAAAGTTGCAGAGAAAAAGGATCCAGGCTAAAACTTCTGATCTCCTTAAGAACCTCAGCAATGGCAGGAATTCTACTTCTGCAGGTCACATGGCTTTCAAAAGGATGCAGAGTTCACAGGGGAGGTCGAGGCAGTGAGAAGAACTGTTGCTAGAGAACATACACGCTGTTGGACTTCTCAAAAAGTTTGAGCTGAAGAGCACAGAATTAAAATATGTCATTCCACACTGAATATATATATATATAGACTGCGATACCACCCAAATCTCCTAGCAAGGTCTTTCTGAGTTGATAATTAACCAGTCAAAACACAGAGGAGTTTCGACCTCTGTTCTAAACGAGTTGCCAAAAAATGTGTTTCAAGGCTGAAAATGCAAAGTTTCCATTCCAGGCCATGTGAATAGATTCAGATCACTCTGGGCCCCTTTTCCGCACGCCGTCTCGTCTACGCTTCCTCTCTAACTCCCAAGAGATCATATAAAGTGAGCCCAGGGCAGGTTTAACATACGTCCAGAAAATTAGTCCTTTATACATTCATGATAAGTTGCATCCTGTAAAACAAATTTCTCGAAATGGAATAATCAATTCCATGGTACAGAAACTTATCAACACCCCAGACATGCAGATTATGTATCTGGACCATCAGGGTTGTAGAGTTATGCATTTATTGCAACATACTTTGCTTTAAAAACAAAAAATATATATAAAAAATGTTATCACAGATGACATAGTTCACAGTTGATAACTCAGTGGCGAATTGGTAAAAATGTAAACCTGGGCTCTTGGCCAGTAAGAGGATTTTTATCTCCTACCTTGGGATACATTGACAATTTAAGTTAAAACAGAGATTTGTTCAAAAAAAAAAGTTTCAAATTTCACACATTTTTTAGCCAATAGCTGAACAAGTTAATTTATTTAAACAGTTCTAGAGGCACGATCTGGTGTTCTCCATACACATACAGTACATACCACACCACACTACAACAGTGACCTCCACATTTTTTTTTTTTTAAAGGGCAAAATCTAATGTGTATGTGAAGCGCTCCTGAACACACTCTCTGTGAAAAAGATGGCGTGAGTGAAGATGGATTGTAATCAGACCGACTCGATTCGGTGTTCACGAGAGGAATCTTGGAAACTGTCCTTACATGCAATAATTCTTCAAATAAGCTGTTAGCAAGCATGTAAGGAGTCTGGCTAGGAAGAACAGCTAATCTAATGTTAGATTACAGTTGGGGTGTCGAAGCCACCCATACACGCAAAACAAATCATATTTGTTATTGCAGTTACATCCTTAATGACAATTAAGTCAAGTAAAAATTTATCAACAACAACTCCTATTCCAACACTACAGCACTTCAACCTAAAAATGTGCTCTCGAAATTATCTCAGTGCTTACTTTATTCACAAAAAACAATAAAAAATATATTTATTTCAATAACAAATGTGTGCCAATGTTTTTATATTATTGCAGTGATATGAAAAAAATCTCATATTGCAGTTCTTGATATTTATATGGAACACAATCTTTGTATGAGATTTTGCTTTTCTTATTCAATTAACCAGCAAAACTGAAGCACAGCATTAAAACATTTTAGGATTGTGAATAAGCTTTCGTTTAGGGAAAATTAATGCATTGATAATTTGTTTAGGAATGTGGCCTTGCAGCAATATGACTTAGGGCCTGAACAACTGCTCATATTCTCATGTTCGTATTTACATACTGAGGAGGGCAAATAAGGTTTACTACAGCATGTCTTCTGGAGGTGTTATTACCTCAGAGCGAACTGTTTTGGTTGAATTTAAGCTTCTGAACTGATTCCTATTCTCCCTCAGTACAGCAAATCATTAATCCTCTTCCTATTGTTATTGAATACAAATATCTCTCTGATAGTCACAACAAAACAAAACATTTCAGATTCCTGGCTATAAAAAAAAGCACCTTAATTTAACTTATTTAAAATATGTTGTGTTGAGAAACTGGAAGATTCAGAGAAAAGATTCCCTAGTGAGAAAAAACTAGAAAGAACCGGCGCACCATAGTAAAACAACATACAGTGAGTAAAATGTTTATGAAATAGGAGTTTGAAAAAAAATTGTTTGGGAAAAACAGGCTACTATTGCACAATTTCTTGAGAAACAGGGTAGTTCATTGAAAGAATGAGAGTCATGCAACATTTACATTTCAAGTTATTATGCAAAACTCACATTTTAGTCATTTTCAGACATTCAGATGGGTGTGGGCATGTACAAACACAAATTTGAGAAATAAACATTCTCTGCTATTTGTCCTGCTTCCATTTTTGTATTGGCCAGGGTTTAAACAAGCCAGTTAGATTTCCCCCTAATATGACCTCATATATCATATGACTATCATCTCCTCCGCCAGCTCTTGTTGTTGCTTAGCTCTCTTATTCTCTGGAGGGCCGCGGCAGCTCATTTACACAGACACTGAAACAGCGTGTTTGGAGGATGAATAAATTAAGGAAGGCACAAGGTACGAAGAATATATTATATGAGGGATATCTTAGCTGGAGCATTAATAGACACCCCTTAGGGAACCTCTGAGACCTACAGTATACTACCTTCTTAAAGAAACAGTAAAATAGAGCAGTACCAGTACCTTAGAAATCATCAATTAACAGCACCTCAGATTAGAGACGTTATGAAGCCGTTACAAAGTATAAGTAGCAGACACTTCTCGATAATGACTGTTCAAAGGAGATTATTGCATATTTTGGATGCCTTCAGCATTGTTTCACAATGCACAAAGAAATATAAATCAGTAAAGACCATGGGATTAGAAGGTGTGTCCAAACTGTGTATACAGAATTTTAAATAACAAATCATATAATTATAAAAACCAACATTTGAAGAATTGACTGTTTGTGCTTAGCAGTTAGAATATAACCAGTTATAAATGTATTAACCTATATCATTCGGTTTTGTATCTTATTTCTAATTGTACATCACAAGAGGGAGCACTTGCAATTCACACAATTCACAATATTAGAGGTTTTGTGTAAATCTGTTTGTTTAAACTATTTGGACGTTATGGCATAAATACAATGATGGGATTGTGCCACTAGAACTATTCAATTAATAATAATCCTTTTTTATTAATAGATAAATGTGTAAAAGTTGCAACCCTATTTAGTAAGGATGGGAATCACCAGGAACCAGTCGATAATATTTTCGTAATACTTAGCAAATTTTAGATTTCATTTGTACTGCGATTGTGATCTGTGTTGCAAAGACTTCACTCCTACCACACATGATGCCGTGCTGCTTGGATTATAGAGAAAAAGCAATATTTCACCACCACAAATGCAAACATATATAAATACAAAAATTATTTAAGAAAATCGATTTTGGGGTCAGTGTGGCGATAAATAAATTCACACCCAAGTCCATGTTTTGGTCTTGGTTCCAGGGTCTTCATGAGAGCCAGTTTCATCGTGGTGCTTGATGGGATTTGCAAATGCACTTGACAATACTGTTCTTGCAAGAATACTTCTAGTTCAGATGACCTTCATGTCTCAAAATAACAACTGACTGTTATTATTGTTGCTACTTAATTACCTTATGCCATGTGTTATTTCATAGTTTTGAAAAAAAAAAAAATCCAGTATTGTTCTAGAATGAAAAAAATAAATCCAAACTTGCGTCAAAGCACAACATCTGGACCCATTTCAAAAAAAGCTAACTAAAGTGCTTGTTTAACTCCAACACCAGGCCCTCAAGTTTCCTTTCCTTTAAATGATAAATATAGACTACAGTCACCTCATGCTATATTAAGTTATTTTCTTTCCCACAAGCAAAAGAAAAAAAATAACATATCAGCCATCAGTTGTCTTTAGAGCATGTCTTTACAGTATAATCAGTCGGCCTTGATTGGTACTGGTTTGTCATTACTGCAAAATGTTTTGGCCCTGTGATCAGTTTGAACCTCGACATTCAGCTAAGAATTTTAAACCACACTTTATCTTGAGGCAAAACTGATACTTAAAACTGACAAACAATTTGTGGGCAGTTTGGGGGAATGAAAACTTCAGTAAAACTCTAATAAAGCAGTGGAATTTACTAAATAATTGTAATATTTGTATAAATGTTTATCAAATGTTTTGATATTTACATTGAATCTAAAAGCTCTAAAAATCCATTATATTTGAGTTTGAACATGATGAACATAGTGTGTATTTAAATATAAATTTCACCAATTTTATTTTCATCAAACAATCAAGTAAGGTCTTGTGCTATGTGGAGGAGAGTGGGGTCAAAACTAAACTAGATCTCTTCCATCAGAATATCAACAATTAGACCATTAGCTTATTAGATAAATACTCTATATAATAGAAAAATGTTTGCAAATGCCTGAACATCAAACCAATAATTTGGAAACTTGAAATTACATACAATGTCTTTGTATGCTGTAGCATTACAAATTTTCAAACGTGTTCCAAAACAACCATGTGGACATAGTGAGGTCCATGCATGAGATCCATGGTTAGCCAAAGCTGAAGTAGAATTACACACTACACAGGGCGCTGACCTCAACCCCACTGAACACCTTTGGGATGAACTGGAAGACTGACTGCACCCCAGATATCCTCACCCAATATCAGTACCTGACCTCACTAACAATTCTGTAGCTGAATGATCACAAATCTCCACAGCCACACTCGAACACTTAGTAGAATGCTTTTCCACATGAGTGGAGGTTATTATAACAGTTAAAAAAGGAGACTTAATCTGGACTGGCATGCTCAAAAGGCACATAATGTGATGGCCAGGTGCCACACAGAAAAAGGGAAAGGCTGCCAATGTTTAAACTTAGTAGAATTCCTGAGTATACTGATACAGACTGACAGGCTCAAAGACATGTGGCTAACAAAATACCTGGTCACAGCTGTAACATGAAGTGTAACTTAAGTACAATTTCTGTTTATCATAGACATGTTTAGAAGGTTTGTGGGGTAAAAAGGAGCTGGTACATCATGATTTCAATGTGGTGTAAAAGCAGTGAGATGAGTAATGTCATAATGTAAACAGAAACATGGCTAATACTGTAAGTCAGCTGAGATGGGTGATATGGAGTAGATTAGTAGTGAGTGAAAAAGAAAAAGAAAAAAGAAGACAGATGCACAGAAATATAAAATAATGCTGTGGGATGGGTGATATGCCAAAAGATAGGCATACATACAGTATGTGAAAAAGAAAGAAAAAGAAAAGAAAGAATCCATTCCAGTCACCCAAAAATATCACCAACTTGAAACACTATAATCATATTTTTTGCATATAAAAAGAATTAAAACATTTAGAAAAAATATGTAAATGAAGTAAAATATGAAATAAAATCCACTGACAAACAAGTTTTTAACGCCTTCCGGACGTATGTGCAACTTAGCTGGCGTTCAGTTTTGTTCAGTTCGTTCATTCATATACTGAAAAATGCTTTGTGCGCTGATGCAAATTTCTTGCAAAATTTTTCATTCTTGATGCGGAAATTCGTAAGGGAGGGCATTCGTATGCAGAGGTTCTGCTGTACTTGATAAGAAAGAAAGCAAGCTAAAACTGTAAGAGAAGTGAGATCATTAATACTTTCTTACAAAGTATTTATTATCTCATATCTCTCTTCTAGCTGATACTATAAGGGAAGTGAGATTATTAATACTTGATAAAGAAAGAAAGAAAACACCCTAAAGAAAGTGAGGTGTGATGTTCCTTAAGAAAAAAAGAAAGAAAAAACGATGTCCAGTCAGAAATATAATAAATACTGTAAAGAAAGTGGGATGGGCGACATGCCAAAAGATAGAACAACATTTGAAAGAAAGAAACAAAGTAAGATTATTAATACTTTGCAAAAAAGAAATAGAAACTCAGGCAGGAATATAACTATTAGTATAAAGAGAATGTGATGGGGACATGCCAAAAGACAAACAAACAGGTAGCATTAAAGAAAGAAAGAAAGAACAAATACTGTAAAGGAACCAAGCTGATGATCTGCGATAAGACAGACAGCTGATAGTGTAAGATAACTGAGTGATATTCCAGAAGACAGAGGGACCGATAGAGGGACAGACATGCAGACAGAGACAGACTGAAGTCACCAGGAGTCTTTGTGCTTTACCTTGGTGATGATGAGCGGTTCTCGGTGTTCTCGTCCTCCTCGCAGGGTGAACCCCCACGGAGCTCCTCCGTACAGAGACACACACACTAATCTCCACGCGTCCTCACCGCGTCCATTCTGAGCGGAAGTCCTGTCCGAGTCACTCAGCAGTCTATGATCCCGGACACTGAAGTCCGTCTCCAGACCCAGAGGAGGATCCACAGCGTCCATCTCTCACACACTCACACAAACAACAGCTGGCTTTACTGTCCAAATTCTTCCTGGTTGAAAAGAAAAACTAAGGAGCGAGCTTTTCCCTTAATAGCTCTCTGCGATTCCGGCTCTACCAGCAGCTTATGTTGAACCTGCATAAGTGTGTGTAAAAGTGTGTGTGTGAGCACTAACCGCCTGCATGGTGACTCGGTCAGAGTAACATTGATGCTGAAGGCCAGAGTCTCAGAGCGCAACAACGCCTTCCGAGTTCCCCCCCCCCTTCTTTCTTCTTGTTTTCTTTTCGTTCTTTATTTTTTTTTTTACCTCTCTCGACGAGGTGGTGCTCTAAAAGCAGTCAGCACATCCATGCTGTGTTTTAATAAATCTTAATTCTATTTGACACAAATTAGAGAAAAAACGCCACCAATAAACTTTGCTTTTTTAAACTATTTAAACGCCACTTGTTTTTCACTCGCTAGCAGGGATGCAGTTAGCTTGTTAGCTCCTCCATAAAGTAAAGCAAAACTTTAACCTGTTTAAATGTTGATGAACCAGATTCAATCATTAATATTGATTTATATTGAATTTACAAAGAACAAAAAAAAACGACTAGTCGGTATTTAACCAAAAAATAAACAAACATTTACACTAAAGTATGGACGCACAGCCGGTAAGACGTTTTCCAAGCTAACGCCTGGCTATTTCGCATTATAAGAAGGTAAATTACCTATTATTATCCAAACAGATAAATACATTCATTATTCCTAGGCATGTATGCAGTGAAAACGAAGCAAAATGAAAAAAAAAAATACTCGCTACAAATGATAAAGAGCTCGTCGATTGGTAGCTTAATCAAACTCCAGAGGACTTGTTGCCAAGCCTCCTTCTGGATTACGGGAGACGACCTGGGTTGAATCCGAAATCTCCCCATGCTCCCTATTTAGGACTCCTACATAGGGTAGAATATAACGGCTTTTGTAGCACACTTTATATCCAATAGGGGGCCATGTTGGGTTCAGACCCTGAAATGACCAGCAGAGGCGCGGTTGGGAAGTCTACCTGTGGCTCTGTAATGTAGTTCCTTATCAAATCAGATGCAGTGTCTCCCCCTGCTGGTTACTTACAATTCTACACACAAATTATTACTGGTTGATGGGCTATTTTTTATTTCTGTTACACTATATGGACAGACGTTGTTGGCCAAACCTAAAATTACATTGTATCCAAATACATACACTTCAGTAGGTCCCACTTTTGCAGCTATAACAGCTTCCACTTTTCTTTGAAGGCTGTCTACAAGATTTTGGAGTGTTTCTATGGGAATTAATGCTCATTCATTCTGTAGAGCATTTGTGAGGTCAGTCACTGATGGTGGATGAGAAGACCTGGCTCGCAATCTCTGTTCCAGTCCATACCAAAGTTGTTAGATGAGGTTGAGGTCAGGGCTCTGTGTGAGCCAGTCGAGTTCTTCCACACTGAATTCATCAAACCATGTCTTTATAGTCCTTGTCCTTTTTTTTTATTTTTTATAATTAATATATACATATTTTATATTATTGCCCACCCTGTGTACTAAAGTGATGATTGCCAAAATTAATAATAAATAATAATAACAACATTAATCTGTTCATTAATCTGATTTTGTTGGTCTTGACTGGGACCTTACATTATGTTCACTCCGCATCTCCCCAGAGCAGCATGCAAGAAGAAAGCACTTCCAAAAGAAGTAGCGAAATGTTGCACAACTTCAGATTTATTCAGGCCTTTAAGTGCAGTCAGTTTCATCTGTAACTGACTGTAGCTTTTTCTTTGAATTTGAACTGCAAATAAATATTAGATGTAGCACCATACTATCATCACTTAAAATACTACAGTATATGCTAAAAGACATTAATATTATTTATTGTAAAGTTACATGAGTATTTCATCAAACACAAAATATCACATTCTTTTATATAGGTAGGAAGGGAGCAGGGAGACAGGAGCTATAGTGCAGACATGGACAAAAATGAGTTATAAAGTCTGATTTTTCAAAACTCTTTTGTCATAATGTAGTCATTATTGATCTAATTTTTTTTACCTTATAGAAGTTTATGTCTGCTCATTTATGAGGTTTACAACTTTTTCCCCTCTTATTTTCAAATTAAGGTGGAGACAGTCAGCCTATAGCACTAGATTTGGTGCAGTGATCACACATCAGATTCAGGGACTGAGACAGGTAGAAGGAATATAAGAAAAAAAATCATTGTTTTGCTGATTTGGGTACCTAAGAAATGAACACACATGAATTAATAATAATGAGTTGCTGTAATTGCAACTCAGGGTTATTCCACCAAATACTGATTCCTTAATGTTATTTAGCCGAAGCATTATCACAATTTGTTTACAAATTAATTGCATTTTTTTATTTGAGTTATTAAAGCTCTGCAAATACTA
>JAQMYJ010000037.1:10280489-10302344 GCA_030014305.1 Clarias laeviceps
AGTTTGCAAGTACTTCTGGATCTAAGGTGGATTTTTTTTTTAAGTGGTCTGATGACAGCAGATTTCAATGTAGCGGGCACATATCCAGTCTGGAGAGAGTGATTTATTATCCTGGTAATCAGGGGACTTATAGCATAAAGGTTGGATTTAACCAAAACTGTAGGAAAAGGGTCCAGAGCACAATTTGATGGTTTCATCTTTATGACAATGACCTCAACCTCTTGCTGCGTAACATCAGAGAAACAGCTGAAAGGTTGCAAATTCCCTGGCTGTGGGTCATCCATCAGGACAGGTAGTGCAGAGGAACTTGATAGAGACGAGCGGATGGTATCCACTTTTTTCCTGAAGAAAGTAATGATGTTACTGCATTTTTCCTCTGTAGCTTCCAGATGAGATTGAGATTGTGGTTACAATAGGCGATTAAGAGAAAAGTTGCTTCGAATTTCCAGAGCTATTGTTAATAATATTTGAATAAAACTGTCATCTTGCAGCTCTCATCTCATGGAGTTGACTGAGAGAATGCCCTTAGATTGCAAAGCTGTCATCAAAGCAAAAGATATCTATTTTGAAGAATCAAAAATATAAAACATAATCTGGGTTATTTAAGTACCTGGGTTCGATTCCCACCCAATGCCCAAACCCCAGCCAGTGCCAGTCCCGAGCTCGGAAAAAACAGGAGGGTTCCTTCAGGAAAGGCCTCCTGAGTAAAACCTGTGCCAAGTTGTTGTGCGGATCAGTTGGTCTACTGTGGCAACCCCTTGATGGGAGCAGCCAAAAGACTAACAACAACATAATTCCATATTTGTTCTGTCAGGATTTCAATGTCTTCCGTATTAATATACAATGTTAAAAACAATTTAAAAAATAATAAAAAAAACACTGAATAAGAAGGTGAATCCAAACTTTTGACTGACATACAATGTATGGTGGCACGGTGCCCAAGTGCTTAGCACTGTCACTTTGCACATCCAGGGTCTGGAGTTGATTCCCTTTTTGGAGTCTGTTCAATTCAATTTTATTTATATAGTGCTTTTAACAATGATCATTGTCTCAAAGCAGAAAATGATGAAAATCTGTATGAGATGTGAGAAAATGTGTATAAATCATAATGGGCGCCAAGGGCGAAGGTGACCGTGGCAAGGAAAAACTCCCTAAGATGGCAATAGGAAGAAACCTTGAGAGGAACCAGATTCAACATGAAACCTATCCTCATTTGGGTGATATCATATAGCAGGAATTGTTTTGCAGACATACTGTGTGTTAGGTGGCTGAAAGTTCAACATAACAGAAGATGTTAGAAGTTAACATAGAGTCCAGTTTGGTCTGACAGGTGCAGAGGGCAGAGGGGGTCTGGATCACTGGGAGCTCAGGAGTAGTTCCAAACCATCACAAACCAGAATCCAGCTGGAGCTGATACTTCTCTGGATGCCTCAGGATCCTCGCAGGATTGGTCTCTCTCTACTGGAGCTTGCACAATCTCCACATGCCTCAGGATGGGTAGAAAAAAAGAACAGGTGGAAAAGAATTAGCGTAGCCGCCGTTCATGATATTATCAGCACTGGATTAGAATATGCATTTTGATGTACTGAAATATGAGGTTATGGGACGAAATATGTGTATGCCAGGCTAAAGAGATACTTTATATATTTAGTCTACATTTAAACTGGGAGATTGTTACTCTGAGCCACGAGAACTGTCAGAAAGCAAAGGTCTGTGTGCATGGAGTTTGCATGTTCTTCCCGTGCTTGGTGGGTTTCATCTTGTACTCTGTTTTCCTCCTACAGTCCAAAGACCTGCAGATTATGCTAATTGGCATTCCCACATTGCGCATAGAGTGTGAATGTTGACTGGAGGTTCTACCATGTAACACCAATTAACCTAATCTTTGGAGTTTAAGAGGAAACCAGAGTCCCTGGAAAAAAAAACCACCAGGCACATGAAAACTCCATGCACACAGACTCCAGGCTGAAATAGAATCCTCAACCCTGGAGGTGAGAGGCCACAGTGCTTACCCCCTACGCCACTGTATGCCCGCATGCCCATGTGTGAATAGTTTAGAGTGCACCACCTGTAGGATTAAAGATGAATGGCAACATTTCACCAACTCAAACCCAAACATACTGTATATAATTTAAAAATAATTTTAAAAAATTGGATTTTGGAGTCATATGAATTGCCACACAAAAGAATCACAAACATTCAGTCAAACATTTTTTGAGGGATAGACAGCTTGTTCGATTCCCGCCTCGGGGTCTGCGTGCATGGAGTTTGCATGTTCTCCCTGTGCTTGGTGGGTTTCCTCCAGGTATTCTGGTTTCCTCCTGCTGTCCTAAGACATGCAGATTAGGCTAATTGGCGTTCCCAAATTGCTAGTAGTGTGTGAATGCCTACTAGTGTGTGAATATT
Organism: Clarias laeviceps; assembly: GCA_030014305.1. Lineage (NCBI taxonomy): Eukaryota > Metazoa > Chordata > Actinopteri > Siluriformes > Clariidae > Clarias > Clarias laeviceps. Next base: position 10,282,896 of record JAQMYJ010000037.1, read on the forward strand.
GGCCTACTACGGTCGTAAAAATGGGAAGAAATAAATGGTCACGATTGGCCTTCTTGGTTCCTACTTGGACTACAGAGGGTCCTAGATGGATGGATGAATGTAATGTATGTAGATAGATAGATAGATAAATAGATCACAGATATACTGTAGATATAGATAAAGATATAATACATATAGAGTAGATCTAAATCAGATATCCTTTTATCTAGGTATTTCATTTATAATGAATATAATAATAATAATAATTATTATTATTAATAATAATATTGTTATAATTATAATAATAAGATATAAAATTATTCCTCTGTTTTTTGTTGTTTTTTTTTTTTAGATAAAATGGACAGTTTAGACGGTTTAGTTGCCATGGCAGTACCAGACTGCATGGACATATCACACACACACACACACACACACTGTACATATGTGATGGTCGTGTACAGCTCTCACATGATGATGATGATGCGTTGATCTGCATTGCTTGCCATGCGTAATGCACACTGGTGATTTTTTCCCTCCCCAGATGTTCTTATATATGTTATAGGAGATCAAGTGGTGGTGTGTATTGCTGTCAGCTGGAGAAGAAGGAAAAAAAAAAGATGTGAAAGATGTTGGTGAGGTGAGCGAGACAAAACTCCAACTTGTGTGCTTGCCGGTGTGGGTGTGTGAGGAGGAGCGGCGTACCGTGTCGCGTCGCGCGCCAGTGCAGCCATTAGAGCCTACTGCTACACAACACACACACACACACACACAGCACGGAAATGGAGCAGTGAGCGCACTGTGCATTACGGGACGGATGAAAGACAGAATTCGGTCCATTGAAAACGCGATTTTCTCCCTCAGCCGGATTTCCAACGGAGGTGCCGCCAGTATCACCTTCGAAATCTCCGCGCTGGCGATCTTAATGCTTTTGGGTTGCAAAATGATTACAAAGCTTCATGCGGTATGTAGATCTTTTTTTTCTCTTCTTCCCTCTCACGATCTAGCTACAGTACGTCATGTTTTAATGTTGTCCTCATCATCTCCTGTGTCTGTGCATCTGCATTGTGTTACTGTACGTTGGGTTTTGGAGAGAGACTGACTGTCCTGGATAACACTGCATGCTGCAGGTGTAAAAATCCTTGTCCACTTTTTTCCCCCCTTTTGGTTTACATTAGGATTTTTACAACAGGGGTACTAAAACTTTTTCAACCCTTCACCTGTTAAAAAAAAAATAATAATAAAAATATTTTATTAGGTGTCCTGATATTAGGTGTACAATCTGGCTCAGGATCGATCCTATCCTGAGAACACCGGGTACGAGGCAAGGCAAGATAACACCCATGAATGGACTAGGAGTACATCGCACTCCCCGTTTGCACCTACGGGAAATTTTAAAATAGCCCGTCCACCTACACGCATGTTTTTGGGATGTGGGAGGAACCCAGAGAAGCTGGTAGAAACCCACATGCACAGATAGAACATGGATAACACAGTGTTCCATCCAAGGTGTATTCCTTCCTGCTCCCTTTTGCTAACCAAGCTCAGGATCGAACCGAGGTCCCCCAAGATTTGAGGATACCCACCGACCTAATATTTTTACCTACGGTCCTGAAAATCTGCAATCAGTAAGGATGGGAATCATCGGGGAGCACCTGATCCGATTTTATCACGAAACCTAAATGCGATACCTGCAGTAGGTGCCGATTTTGATTTGCATTGCTATTTTGTAAGTATCGTGATTTTATAATTATCCCCGTTGCATATTATTTTTCTAAACAAACTTGCTCATACCAACCAGATGCTGTTCTGACTGAGAATGTCATACACACACATGCACACACACTATGGGTAATTTGGGAACACATATTAGCCTAATCCGCATGTCTTTAGACTGCGGGAGGAAAACCGGAGGACCCGGAGGAAACTCAACCGAGGTCCCCTGAGATTTGAGGATGCCCGACACACTGAAATCGAATCTATGTTCCTGAAAATCTGAAGTCTTATAAAGGATGCTGTGCTGCCTGACAATATCACACACGCTACAGGCAATTTGGGAACGCCATTTAGCCTAATCTAATTCAGCATGTCCACACTCCACACCCCTGGACTCGAGGCAGGGCTCGAACCCTCAACCCTGGAGGTGTGAGGCCACAGCACTAACCACCGCCCGCCTGCCAATATGTGAATAGTTTAGAGTGCACCACCTGTTGGATTAAAGAGGAACGGCAACATTTTACCGCCTCAAATGCAAATATATAAACTAAAAATATATATTTTTTAAAAAGCGATTTTGGTGTGTGGTGGAAGTGCATACTGTGTGGAAGTGTGGTGCTACCTGCCTGAATTGCCACCCAAAAGTATTACCGAATCAAACATTTTTTGATAAATAGACATCTTTCAGGGTGTAGAAACCCCAATGCTTGTCTGCTTTGTATTCACAGACAGTAACCCAGACTCTGGTTCGGATTTGGTATCCTAGCACTGTGAGATCCACTGAATCATCGGACCATATTTTGTGCATGAAAATGTTATAGCTGTTTATTGAAGCCATAGAGCTTTCTACTGCGAGATATTCCCCTGACAGAATACATTTGGTCCATTGTGACTTTATTTTCATTAAACCCAATTAGTTGAACCAGGCTAATAAATGTAAGATCTCAATGACATGTTTTGAAGTCCTTACCTCACTTTGAGAACCACTGCATTATTACACAATAACATGACTACTTACACTGACTCGTCCACAGGACAATGAATTCAAAGTCCTGTATGATTTTCAAAATTCTAAAAAGCAAGGTATCTTTTTTTATAAAGTGACGAACAAGCACGCCTAAGCACCTACCAGCCATAAAAGAGGTTTTTAGAAATCAGTGTTCCTGCAAAGGATTGAATAGACTGATAAATACAGACTAATTTGATCGCTCTAGCCCGCTCTTAAGGTTTTCAAATCTAAATCTAAAGCCAGATTTTTGTAATGCTACTTTATTTTAAACACACCTGTGAAATTTCTAGGCATTTATTCAAAATTTGTCAAAACAAACTAAAGCAGAGTGTTGTGTAAATTCAAGACCACAGTCTTTTACAATTGAATGAACCAGAATTTATCAGGGGCTTTATAGTGTAATAACCTTTTAGTAAGTGGACTATGTGTGGTTTTGGGTCCTAAAGGATACAACTGGGAACACTTTTAAGACTTTCTAAGCCAAACGGTATTAATTCAGTCAAACTGATAGAAGCATCATTCATGTTGGCAAATTATTATTGTAACACCCTACTGAAATTAAAATTGATTAGTAAATTAAGCATGTATGTATAGGAATTTATTATTGGGAAGAAAAGATAATGCCTTAGAAATGAAGACAAATACAGAGCACAGCTGGATCAGAGCACAGCAACAACAAAAGTATTTTCTTTGGGCTTCACTAAGTGAGACTCTATTTATTAACATGAACGAGCACTGCACAATCCATCCAGTGTCCATTTCTCTCACTTAGTTACTGCTTGGTCATTGTTGCGGTGTTTTAAATTAAGTTTCTATTTGCTTATATTGTGGTAAATACACTTCCTGGCAAGAAAAATGTCTCACAGTTTAATATTTCGTTGGCGCTGCTTTAGCTTTGATTACAATCGATTCCTTCTGCTCCCGGAACCACACTTTAAAATTTTGAACCTGATGAATCTTGGCATTGTAGTCATGGATTATGATGACCATATGACCTTTTTCCATTTCTCCAAAGTGCAGTCTTTATGTTCCCTAGCAAATTGAAGTCTTTTTTTTTTAATTAGTCTAACAAGTGGTTTCCTTATGGCCACACAGCTGTTTATTCCCAATCATATGAAATCTTGTGGCATTGCTTGCTGTAAATGTGCATATTTAAACTATTAAACATAGCTGTGATTTTGTATGATGCTCCTTCAACAAGTGTTTAAGTGATCTCCAAGTCATGACTGATGGCCAGTTATGATTTTTTTGACATTTCAGCCTTATCCTTACGGGTTTTCGTAATGTGTTGGACAGTTCTTAAGACAATTTCAGCAATCTCCTTAGTTGTTTTCTTTGCTTAAGCTTCCCTGCAACTACAGGATATGATCTTATGGATTTCTAAGAAATCTCCATCTGGAGATCGGCAGTTTGAATCCCAGGTGATGCTGTAGCCTCTCGCACCCGGGGGTATGGAGAGAGCTGATTGGCTGAGCTTTCTCAGAGTACTTAGCCCCTTGCATATCAGTTACGGTTCTACAGCCAATTACAGGCGTCTGTGAGCTCAAGCAAGCGGAATGAACTGATAGGAACTGATGTCCTCCGACATCAGTGTGTTACGCCACCCCCCATGATTGGTAATTGTAGCCTTGATGTGGGAGTGCCCTAATGATGGGTGGCTACAACCCCAAGCACAAAAATAATAATAAATAAATGAATAAATAACAGAATTAAGTAGCCCTAATGTAATACAGTTTATGCCCAACTTGTAGATTTTCCATATTTCTGTTTTATTTCAGTAGTTCTGTGCTTGCAGTGATTAAAACTAATTCGATTTTATTTTTGTAATGACTGACAGGCATTTCAGGTTCTACTGAATTTTTTTGTGTACATTTCAGTGTAGACAGTCCCATGTCTTGCAGCTGTTGAAAGCTCCTGGCTTGTTTAAGTCGCAGTTTGCTGCATTGAGTAGATCTACTGCCAGGATGTTCATTATAGAAACCTGGTTTTATACAATTTACGATAGCATGGGGTAACTGTAGTGTAGTGAAGAAATACTTTAAAGCTTATTTACAGAATGTGTTTTTATTAGTCACGATACCTGATTAGAGGTCCAGTGTGAAATTACCTATTAGGTATGAATATAATAGTTCTTTTACTTCCATTAATTATTCATTATTTGTGCAGTCCAATCTGCACAAATAATGAAAAATTTGTATAAACTAAAACAAATTATTTTGAGAATCTGCTGTTGCCTGTAAAAAAAAAAAAATAAATAAAAAACTTTAACTTTTTGCCATTGATAATGTCTAACATGCACAAAATCCAAATACTAAAGCAACATCCAAGCTAGTGTTGCCACAGGGGCTCCAAGTTTCCTCTTTCTTTATAACTGATGCTGCCAGGTCAGACTATTCATGCCAAGAAACGTTTGATAAGAAATACTGGAGAACTTTCTCCTTGTGGATATTGATTTTTAAGAAGCCGAACCAACAGCAGGGAGTGAAATGACTTTACTGATCGGTTTCGGTCTGTAAAAAAACAGAAATCTGAAATAGAAATCTGAAATTCTAGAGCAGATAGGACTTTTTTTTTATTTTTTAAAGTATTTATTTAAAAACATTTTCTGAAAACTTAAAAAAGTAACTTTTGCAACTTTTAAATAGCTTATTCCAGTTAATCAATGAGGGAGTTATGATGTAATGTTTGACCTCTTATAATGTTTGACCTCTGATTTACAACAGTTCAACTTAACAGGAACAGGAACTGTTCATTAACAGGAAAAGTTCATTAATTGGAAACAGGGAGGTCCGGCATCTTGGAAATGTACATGATGCCTTTTGTAAACTTTCATTATTATTTCCAGCATCATTTTATAAATGGGTCATTTTTACTAGATCAATAGATCAACTAGATAAACTAAGATCACTTAGCATAGCAAAATAGCAAAATAAGCCAATATGTACATAGACATAGGGCATTTTCATTCATTCATTCATCTTTAGTAGCCTTGTGGTAGATCTGGAGATGGAAAGCATTGCAGGGCATAATGCACACCAGTCCGACTACTACTACTCCTACTTTGTTCTGGGAGGAAACCAAAGAACCCAGAGATATCCCATGGTGCCACAGGTACAGTACAGTATAACATGCAAGACATGAGTTCATTCAGGGTTTACTTCTGCCTATCTGCTCCCAGTGTTTCCCAAGCTTATCTATGTCTCAATTAAATTAAAGACAGACTGGATATTAGAAAAGCCTTAGAGTTTAAATGAAACATCAATTTATCTGCTTATGTAATTCAGAAAAAAATTAAGAAACCATGTGTTTTTTCAGATTATTCAGCTTTGTCAGACACTCCATTACTTTGGAATTATAAGGTTCTGTCTGCATTCTAAGTGGGTTCAAAGTTTTTGCACTCCAGATAGCAAATTTTTCCAATAAAGAGTCCAAAAATACATATCACAAAAAAGTTATAAATAAAATCACATTATGTTAGTACATTGTCAAAGATTAAAAAAAATGTGAATAACTCGATTTTGACAAGAGTGTCTGATAGAATCTTATAATCCCAACGGGACAATTGTATGTACAGTATATAAGTTTTCTTTCAAGTTGATGAACATGAGTTATGCATGAAATGTTCACAACAGACCTGGTTTGAATTCAGCTACTGAGCATGGGAGTGGATTGCCTTAACAAAGCCAATCAGATTAAAGTAGGTCTTCTGTCATCTAGGTCACCCTGTCCTATATACACTCGTCCCATGGAAAATCCTCAGCAGGAAAGATCAGGGAGAGCTGTTTACTGATTTCCTAATTCTACAAAAAAAAAATTCTGGACAACCAGGGTACATTATGATACAGGATACATGATGCAGTTATCAGATGTAGTCTACACTGTGTATGCACTCTTTATGCCTTTTTTGTGCACTCACACAGTTTTTTAAACTTTTATGTGGGATTTACGTCACGTTTGAAAGACCTCACAATCTTTGCACATGATTCTGCTTATCTACAAATTTTATTAAAAGTAGTCTTTTAACTAGATTTATTACACAACATAAATGTCTGCATAATCTTGGCAGACAAAAATACCTACCAAAATATTCTACAGGTTTCCCACATATAAAATTTTTTAGAACTTCTATAGAAAAAACTATATATTGAAATCCTATAAGGACTTTAGTACTGTACTTAAGTATTGTTGTAAAAAAAATCTATAGACCATATAGAAATACGTACAGTTCTGGGCTTATGTCCGGAACTAAGGGTGACCGGATTGTGTAAACCCCAGTGCCCGAGGTTGGCTCCCTGACTGTAAATCAAACCAGGGCCACAGTGTTAAGAGCTGAGTGTTAAACACTGCTCCACCAGGAATCCTAGTAGCTCATGTCTCAAGAGGTAAAGGGATGGTGTGTTGGTGGTAACGAAGTACTTTGTCTTCACCTCTGTCATTTCAAAATAATCAGTAAGGGCAAATGTCTCCTGCACCATTGTCAACAAAATCATGTGATAATAACAAGCAAAATGTCAACAGTGCACCTTGAAGGGAATAGGATCAGTGTGGTGAAAGGACTCATTTTAAACAAAGAAATGTCCACAGGCTTCCCCGTCAATGAATCTAAAGACATTCGAGGCCTGACTGAGCAATCATTTTTCAATTATTGGCAAGACAGAAAGACAAGAAGAGCTCTTGTGTAACTTGTGGATATTTTATAGCAGTGTAGAAGTAAAACATTTAGAAGCAACAGATGGGATTTCCATTTTAAAAGAACGCATTATATAAACAAAGTAAAATAGAACATGGACGTCTTCGTAGTTCAGTTGAAATTCTGTAGAACATCAGCGGCGTCACTGAAGTGCTATAGAGTCCTACAGTATTTCACGTCTGTAGTGTCCTATGGAACTGAGTAGACCATGCATCTTGAAGTACTGTAGAAGTTCAATAGAACATGGATCTCAAAGCAAAGGTTCTATGGAGTTTTTTTGTACAGTACAGTACAGGGTATGTAAAGCATTACCTCTTCCTCCATTTTTTATAAACAAAATTCCCTTCACTCACCCTTCCCAAACACACCTTAGCACCAAATATAAATGCAATACAACGTTTTACAAATTCAATTATATAGCCTATAGGTATAGTCCTACTCAATTTAAAGAGACAAGTCCACATACTGTATACAGTATTTACAATATGTCAGATGGATTAAAGTACAGTCAGTTAAAAAGCAGTAAGCCACAACCAAACCTTTGAGTTAGTCAATATTAACTTTCATAAAAGGAAAAGAAAGAGAAAAAAAAAACAATTATTTTGACCTCAGTTGCAATCAAATTCTTGTCCTTATCCAGCAAGCAGGTACCTAAGACTCTTAAAGTGCAACAAAAAGGTTTTTCACAGATCCCCCCACTCCAAATATAGTTATAAGCAGACAGGGCTTACAGGAAGTCACATTCCTAGAACCTCAAAATCACTGTCCAATAGCCGTTAAGCTGAGGGCAAGACCAGAATGCATGTTCCAGGTTGGCTGGGAACGGGAGCATCTGTTACAACAAGCATCCGTCCCAGGATACATGTCCGCAAACCTGGTTTTATGGAGTTCTTCTATGTAAAGTTTATTCCAAGGAGATCAGATTCTTGTCCGAGGGATCTACCTTATTCCCAAACATAAAGCATACACACTATGTTTAACATACACTACAAACAAAAAAATAAACCCATACTGTTTAATACTGTATGTTCATGCTGTGTTCCTTTGGCACCGTTGTACTTAATCTAAATTCTCTTTGAATGCTTGATTCTATTAGAATAGGTTATTGATACATTTTCTATAATAGCAGCTCTGACAGTAATGCCGGCAGAGAGGCAAATCATAGGGTTTATATTTATGCGCTTGTTTAAAAAACAGATTTATAGGGAATTATACTGAAGACAATCCAACAGATAAAAAAAAATTGTCATTGTTGATATGGTGGAGTCTTCAATGCAAGGACATTATAACAATCAGATTTTACAATTAGATTTTCCCCTACTGTATGGAGGAATTTTGTTAATGTTCCACAAAAAATAAATGTAAATGAACAGAATGCATGATATATTCTCTAATACAAAAATGCTCTCTATACAGACACGCTATTCTAAGAAATGAATCAGATTTCCTTCTGATAATAGTAACGTGCATAATATTAAAGCAGCTCTTAGAATTTTAGAAAATAAACCTCTTTCACTGATATTACATTGGTTTATAGACTTGGTAATTATTGGTGGCATAGTGGTTAGGAGTGTCCCCTTACACCATCAGGGTTGAGGTTCAGATCTCACCTCATTTCCGTGTGCGGAGTTTTTAACTCAGGTTATACTTCAATGTCATGAAAATAAACCCAGTTTCTATTTATAATTTTTTAAAATACAAATCACTGAAGGGCTGAGCTCTATCCATGGCTCATTAGTAAAGTTAGTGCAGTGTTTTGTCTGCTCACGTTTTCACCTTTGGAAAAAAAAAATATATATGGATGCTTCCATTTCTTTTTAGCACTAATGCTCGGCTGTGTGTTGACACTGGACGTCACAACAATGATTCGATGCCGGCAAAGTAGGACCGTGCACATAAACTATTACTGCTGATTAGGTAATACCGTATATACATTTAAGATTTTTAAGAATCAGCAAATCAGTCAAAATACATACAATTATAGTGTCTCATGGTACTTTAAAGTAAATTTGTTTCAAGGAAGACATCTTGATAAATATGAAAGTTGTATACTATACTTAAGTAAACTTACTCTCAGTATATGTCGTTTTTCAGGCTAGAAATTACATTTTTAACATACGTGTGAATTTGTTGTAGTAATTTACTATACCTCCCCTGAGTGGTGCAGTGGGAAACTGCTCGCCCTATCATCCAAAGAAAGCTAGTTCGATTTCCGTGTGATGCTGTAGCCCCCAACGGTGCATGAGCGATCAGTTTAAAAAGATGCGCTTGGCTGGCGTCATGTGGTTCTGAGGAAACATGTGATGGTGTTTACGATATACAGTAGAAGACGACTAAGGAGAAAATCTGGGTGGGGAAAATATTTTTTTTTTACTATACTTTAAATTATTGATTTAACATTTTAAACTGAATAAACTATGCTAATTTAACAGCATGTGAGAAATTCTGCAAGACAGTATTGTTGAAGCCCACACAACAAATAAAGGTTTAATTTAGGTACTGCCAATATTAACACAATAACGCAGCTGATTGATATAGAAATGTTAACACATTAATATTTTTAACGCAAATTAATCATATGGCCAAGTTTGACCCTAATGTCTTCCCATAATCCAGTTACCTGGCTGTGTGTGATATTGGCACGTTTAACATCACCAGGTGTGCTGAATGGCAAGTAAATTATAAAAAGATACCTTCAAGGGGAACTATTTATTTATTTTATTTATTTATTTATTTATTTATTTATTTTTCTCCAGATTTTCTCCCGAATTTAGTCGTGTCCAATTCCTCCCCATCACTAGGGGGCTCCACATTAAGGCTACTACTACCACTCAGTCGGGAGGGCCGAAGACTGAGTGGGTTCAGATGCCGACCGCATCTTTTCGAACTGCTCGCTCACGCACCGTTGGAGAGGCGTAACACACTCGGAGGACAGCGCTATCCGCTCCTTCCACTCGCGTGAGCTCACAGACGCCCCTGTCGTATATTAATGTGGGAGCACGAAGTACTCGGCCAATCAGCTCTCTCTAAACCCTAAGGCTGCGAGAGGTTACAGCATCACCCGGGAATCGAACCAGCGATCTCCGGATGATAGGACTTTAGCACTGCGCCACTCGAAGGCCAAGGGGAACTATTTTTACAAGAATACATTAAACATAAGATGTGGGAGTGGTGTCTCTAAGGCGGTTAAGGCTCTAGGTTGTTGATTTGACAATCTGGGTTCGAGTCCTGCCGTCAGTATGTTGCTACATGCAATTCTAAATATTTTAATTGAACGTTTGTTAAATGTTAATGTTTGAGATAGTATCTGTTTCGTGTAACCAGTTTGTTGTGCATTTCTTTATTTCAACATTGCACAATTAAAATGCAAATAAATCAGAGTACTTTAAAATCGTGAGTAATCGTGATTAATGACTGTGATTAACTAGATTAAAATTTTTAATCGATTGACAGTGCAAGTTCAAATCTAGAACCCTAAAGCATGAACCTGCAACGGTGTTACTCATAATGACCTATCTGATTTTTATAATTTTGTCTTACTATGTTTATAAAAATGTTTTGAAACAGAGTTAATTAATTAAATAAATAAATAAATAAACAAACAAATTAATGCACCCACTGTTTCTAAATGTGAAACTGCTTCTGTTTGTCATCAGCTCATTAGTAAAACGGCGAAGATTCATTCTTGCAATGTTTCCCTTTCTCGTTTTGTTTTATGATTTACACGCTGACATTGAGCCTCTGTCAGTCCGAGGCAGTTTGATTAAGTCTCTCCGTGTAAACCGGCGCATCTCTTTCCCTCAGCCTCTCTTTCGTTTCAGCTGAACATGGCTACTGGAGCTGGCAGTTTAATTCCATGGTGCATCTTCGCACTCATATCTGTCAGCGGGTCGCTGCATAATTAGCTGTGAATATCTGCACAGGTTTCCATGGTGCAGCATCCTCTCTTTGCAAAGAGGCCAGCCCACACATCTACACACACATGCACACACACACACACACACACACACACACGCGCATCCACACACAAACTTGCACAGACCCTTACACTCACACACACACAGTGCAGAGCTGAAGCTTTAGCACGTTATTATGATTATCACCTACTACTGCGGGTTTGGCGTGTCCTAACACACTGTGTGGCTGCCAAAGAGACTGAGAAATCTGGCCCTGAGACTCAGCGGTAGGGAAAACTGCTGCATGGCTACTCTTTCTAACAGGTGACCTGCGCAGAGCCGTATTTGGGTTCTCCAAACAGTTTCTGCTCCTTATGTAGGACAGTCTATTTCCCATCAGCTGTGAAAACGAGGCCTTTAAGCATAATGCAGTGTTTCATTTCTGGAAAGCGACACCATCTAGCACTATTTTCACCTGGTAATTTATCAGATTCGAGATGATCTGCATGAGCTACTGCAATATTCTCTTTTGACCCTGTCTGGTAGTTTACTTCATTCGACTGGGCCAGGAAGGAGACTCTAAGTCTATACCCTCTGTTTTTTTTTTAGCAGTGCTGTTTTTGGCTATGAATATGCAACATAACCTTCTTTTGCATCCCCCCCTTTCTTTATCTCTTTCTCTCTCTCTGTCTCTCGTTCTGATGCACTCTTTCTCTCTTTGCAACATTTTGGCTTTTCAGCCTACAGATGAGCTTTCATTGAAGCAGTGAGTGGGCGTCTGAAGCGGGAGTGCGCTCTCTGCGGAGGGAAAGTAAGGGCTTATGGTTATGCTCTGCTGCAGGGTTGCAGTATACAGAGAGTTTTAGTGGTAGACCTCAGCTGCATTGTTCAAGTTTTGGAGCATGCTTATCTCATTGTTCACTCACTCACATGGTCACCTCAGACTCATGGCTGTTCTACTCAGCTGCCAGTTGCCGCCATCGGATTGAAGGACTAAAATATGCTGGGACATGATGATATAGAAAACTAATCAACTATAGAGTATTGGAAATTGGTCTGAAACAGACCCAGAGTTACAGTAATACCTGGAAGCTAATTTTTTCCCAATAACAGCACATCCCAAAGTGTTTTTTTTTCCAATTCCACCGCAGGGATTTGCTTCCACTTGCATTTTGAATTCAATTCAGAATGCCGTTTCATATTCATTATTCATTTATATTTACAATGAATGTTTTGGGATGCCACTCATGTACTGTATGTTATATTAGCTATAAAAAGTCATTCCCTCACTAGACTTTTTATTCTCTTGAATCGAATAGGATCAAAAGGTCCAGCCTGTCATGTTGCAGAGAAACTGCAAAGCCCTTCACTATCCATCCTGAAGACTTTAAGTCCGTGGCGTACATAAAAACCTAACGTCACAGCTTTATATCTGTTTGTCAAAGCACTAGAGATTTCTTCCAAAAATGCTAAACATTTCCTTACAGAGAACGTCTTCATATAATATCATTTGAAAATTTCAAATCGATTTTCTGGCGGGACGGTGTTTAATGATTAGCATTGTGGCCTTGCACCTCCAGGGTCTGGGTTCGATTCCCGCCACGGGTCTGTGTGCGTAAAGTTTGCATGTTCTCTCCGTGCTTGGTGGGTTTCCTCTGGGTACTCCGGTTTCCTCCAACAGTCCAAAGACATGTAGATTAGGCTGATTGCCGTTCCCAACCTACCCGTAGTTTGTGGGTGTATCAGTGCCCTTCAATGGATTGGCACCCCATTCCCGCCCAAGTCCCGCCCAGGCCCCCCGTAACCCTGTATACAATATAAAGTGGTATAGCAGATGAGTGAGTGAAATCACTTTCTGAGGCATGTCCACAGATGACTGTGTAAGTTGTTACTGTTACAAATATTACCATATTAATGATTTACCATGCAGATATATCTAGTGTTCAAGTCATGCTGTTTCGTCAAAATTAGACCAATTAGAATCTAGTACTGTATATAGCCCTTTGGTTTAACTGTATAATACACAGTTTACATATACAGGATATATATTGAAAGCCAGATTGAAAGTGCTTGTGATGTGACAGCTTTCCCCTGCTGCTGTGGTTTTGCATCAAACTTGAGTGGACCACAGTTGGAAAGCAACCCACCATCTTTCAATTCATGGCTCCTTATTAAAACACTCTGGAGCCAGCCTGGTCGTGGGAGGAGAGGCAAGTAAATGAGAGGCGAGAGAGCAGAGTAATGCGACTGGAATGCATAGTGATTCCTCTCACATCTTTCTCCTTCTATCGCCCTTCTCTGTTGTGGCATTTAAAATGAAATTTCTTCACACAGTTTTGGAAGCAACAGGATGTGCAAAAAGACTCATTATTACCTATTTCGTATTCACTCATCAATTTGGCAGAAGCAGATTTTGCACAATTTACATGGTACTCAGATATTCATAGATTGCATGAATATTTATAGGTGTTTGGAATAACAGAGGAACTGTATGTGGGGCAGAAATGTATGGAACTGTATGTGGGGCAGAAATCTCTGTATACATGAATGAAGGCTTTTGTACTTTCTACCACACCGCTGTTAAATGCTGGATTGTGATTGGTCAGAAGGTATGGATTTATATTCTGTTCAGTAGCTGTGACAGTGGGGTTTTTTCCACCTTGTTAACATCAAGAGACACAAAAATATCTGGCGCAAAAATAACTGTTAAGTGGGATGACCTAAGTGATCACAGGAACTAAGTTGTTTCATCCACAGCATTAAAAGTACCTGTAATGAAGTCTAAAAGTACAAAAAAATGTCTAATTCTTTAATTTATCCAAAACTGTATTCATTGACAGAATTTTGTGGTATAAGGAGAATAACACTCTCCTAAATGATTGCAGATCAATCCCAGTTATCCGTTTTCACCCAAATGAGGATGGGTTCCCTGTTGAGTCCGGTTCCTCTCAAGGTTTCTTCCTATAGCCATCTCAGGGAGTTTTTCCTTGCCACTGTCGCCGTCGTCCTCGACTTGCTTATCAGGGACAGTCTTATCATTTTGACTCATACACATTCACATTTCATACAAACTTAAATAATTCTTTTGATTGTGCAAAGCTGCTTTGCGACAATGTCAAGTGTTAAAAGCGCTGTACAAATAAAATTGAATTGAATAAATGATCTTATTAGAAATTAATCGGGTTTAGTACATTGGACCACACTGTTGCTAATTGTTTTCCTATAACAGCACACCCTGTTGTGCATTATTCCATATTTTTTTGTTCATGCAGATTTTAACGATTTAGATTAAAATACAGAAATGAGAACAAACGTTTGACTGTGACAACCTCAGCAGCAACCTCATTTCTCCTCTCGTCTGTTCCATCCACTCAGCATTCAGCATCATCAGTATACTAATCACCTGCCTGATCATCTGTCATCATCTGCACCTGTTACTCACTGGTTCCATGTCTTAAGTTAGATGGTTTTTATGCTGAATGATTTATAGGTCACTGTGTGGCTTAACAAACATAAGGCATTCCCCCGAAACTGGTCAGGTACTGGGACTGAACTGAAAATGAAAACCCAAATTTGTCCTTCGTAAAGGCTAGAGAACTATTCTTCAAGACTATATTAAAAAATATGAGAAAATATGACACTCATTGGGAGCAAAATATGAAGAAATGAGAGGTTGCTCAAGACTTTTGCACAGTACTGTATATGCAAAAGCATAAATGCTTTCTTCTCTTCACCACATCGCTCCATAGTTACATAACACCAATGTTGTTAGTCTTACGAATGCTATCATTGAGGCGTCGCACAACTTGGCACAGGTTTTACACAGGATGCTGTTTCCAAAGTCTTTTTATCCGGCTTGGGACCGGCACTCCATCCAGTGGCTGGGGTTTGGGCAGGAATTTAACCCAGGCTTTCTGCATGGGAGGTGAGAAACCTACCACTGAACCACCAATGCACTAGTTACAGCAATGATTTCCTTATTTTTCCAAAAGGTTTAATGAACATTGACTCTATTTCTCAGTAACAAACCAGACTTGTAATGACCTAATGAGTGTCTAGGCTCAGAACATGGAAAGCATCATTCAACTTGTTGGATCAGATGCTTAACTAATCATAAACACTTAAAATATATATATCTAATCATCTATCTGTTCCCCCGGCAAATAAACTGCCATGAGCAGCATGCAGCGGCTCTACTTAACTAGCACTAACATCTTCCCGGTCCCTGTGAATTGAGCGAGAGAAATCTGATGTTGATTTTCCCTCTCATTAAGTCCTTCCCTAACGAGTAATGTTTGACCAGCAAATACCATCTGTTAATGAATTTTGGCACTGCTTAATGTGTGCTGTTTTATAGATGATAATGAGGCCACTGAAATGATCAAGGCTGAGGATTTGTTTTCACAAAAGTAGAAATTGTGGCTTGGTCAACTGGGCCTTGCTTAATATTTCTGATTAATCTGGTCTTTATACAATAATCCAACATATCTCTGTACTCCTCCTCAGCTTGGAACCTTGTCTGAAATGGCAACCCTACATTTGAAGATACTGCACACAACCTTTAAGGGTTCCCCAGTGGGACAAAAAACTGAGAACGCATTAGGCTGCTAGTTGGAATCTTATTTCTAATACATTCTTGGAACTAAGTGTACCCCAGGGGCCTTTGCTTAGTTTTATGAAGAGGTTTATGTGGAACATTCTCTTAACAGCCAATCCTCTATCCAGTCTTTATGTGTTCCCCAGTGGGACAAATTGAGCACTGCTTTTGGGTGCTATTTGAAACCTTTTTCCTGAAATGGTCCCCATTCTGAACTTTGAAACCTTGTTTCAAGCTAACAGTTCTAGCTTTCTTAAGGAGCTCTACTTGGAACCTTTTGGGGGGCATCCTTCTGTTGTAGGTTTCTATATAGAACCTGTGAGAGTTCCTAGTTATAAATTTTTTTTACATGTACAGTACTTCAAAGCTTCTTTGAGTGGTTATTGGTTTAGCTTTATGAAAAGGTTTTAAATGGGCAATTCCCACCTGTCATTAGGACAGTCACACATTCAGGCTACTGGGGATGGTTGAAGACTATCATGTGTTTCCTCCAAGCCAAATGACACCAAACCATCACATCTTTTGGGTTTTCAAATTGCTCTCTCACGCACCATCGGAAGCTGTGTATCTGCTATCCAATTGACTG
Organism: Clarias laeviceps; assembly: GCA_030014305.1. NCBI lineage: Eukaryota > Metazoa > Chordata > Actinopteri > Siluriformes > Clariidae > Clarias > Clarias laeviceps. The sequence continues at coordinate 10,299,366 of JAQMYJ010000037.1, forward strand.
GACTGCACTATCTGTTCCTTCCACTTGCGTGAGCTCACAGATGCCAGTGATTGGCTGTAGACACATGATTGATGTAAGAACCCTAAGTGCCTTCCATCCCTCCCCTCTGAGAGCGCTCAGCCAATCAGCTCTCGCTAGGCCGCTGCATCAGGGGCGGGGGGGCGTTCATGGAACCTTTAAGTGTTCTGCAGAGTCAAAAATAACCCTTTAGGACTCTTTAAGGACCTTTTTTCTGAAATCATAGCCATTTCTGAAGCTGCATTTCTAGAAAAAGTGCAAACGTCAATATTTTTGGATGGAAATGTTTCTTCTTCTTGGAACCCTCATGATTTCTAACAATAAGCCTCTTTAAGGCTTCCCTATGTGAATGAACCCAAGACCTCTTAGGGGTGCTAGCTGGATTTGTTTTAATATAGTCTTAGGATTAAGTGTACTTTAGTTCTTTAAGTATTTGGTATTTAAACTTTGTAGAAAGGTATCTACTGTATATAGGGCATTTTCTTAGACAGAAACCCTCTCCTGTTGGTTCTAAATGTAATCTATAAGGGTTCCCCAGGGGGATAAACTAAAAAGCCTTGAGGGTGTTATTGAGGACCTGCTAATGATTTAGCTTCATGAAGAGGTTTAACCTGAAACCCATCTAGGGCTATACATAGAACGTTTAAGGGAGACAAAAGTTGAAAAACCCTATAGGTTTGCTGTTAAAGACCTTTTTTTCTTAAATGGTACCCATTACTGAAGCTGTTAGGTTCACAAAGTAAAACCTCACCTAGGATATGATGACAAACATCATTTTATGTTGTTAAAACTAGATGTTCTCAGTGAATTGGTGTCTTCCAGCTTCTGATTGACTAAACACACCTGATCCATGTAATCAGCAGTGAGTAGTGCAGAGATAAATGGAAAACATGCAGGGCTGGGGACTCTCGAGGACCAGAGTTGGCTGGCCACCCCTGTTCTAACCAAACAATCGATTTTGTTCCCCTTGTTCTGGCTAACCCATTCAGTTTCATTTATTTGCCTTAAAGAAAATTATTCACTCAGTACAATGAAACTAACAGGAAATCTATGCAGATACAGGCATGATTCATGTAACCTGATCATGTCCTGGGCGTGTAAAGCATTTAAAGTGTGATTGCGTCAGAGCTCCCACATCAGCTATTACCTTTGCTTCAGTGATGAATCTGCAATCCATTTGTGAGAGGCGATATCACATCCCCAGATGGACGGCTTTTTTTTATATATATATATATATATATGGAAAGGTTTATTTGATTAAAATATTTATTTTTGCCATTAATCAATCATTTCATACTATTTGTTTCAAATCATATTGCTGCTATGATGTTCCACACTAAAGCTATTTTTACATGTTATTTTTATTTTGGTTCCTGAGCAATTTATATTTCTGTTTTAATTTTATTTTGTAACTTATATATATATAGTATATTATAACTTATTTCCTAGTTTAAATTTTATTTTTATTTCAAATTCTATATTTGGTTTAATTGTATCTTCTGGAAGAGGGGCTGCTCGGGCAGTTCCGGCTCTGGGGTTGAGGTTTGGGGGTTCGAGCCCTGCCAGGTCTTTGGGCAAGTCCCTTAACCTTCTGCCTCATACAAACCCAGTCACTGAATGCTATGTCAGTCTTTTACTAGGGTAAAAGGGTTAATGCCCAAGAAATAAAAGTTAAATGTATTTTCTAGTGTAGAAATTTTATTTGTAATGTAGTTCTATCTTCTGCGCAATCTTTCTATTTGAGGTCACAGATGGTTGTATAAACATTTCACTGCATGTAACAATTAAAATTTGCATTATTGCATTATTTGCTAATTTAATTAATAAGGTTTTTCGTCCTTCACCTTGTGGAGGAAGAAAGAACAAGCTTTAAGGAAGACACATCATGTAAAGTCATTGGCGCGTCCACTTCAGGACAACCAACGCAGTAACAATTCATAATTGTGGGTCACATGTACAAGACAGTAGTTAGTACCAATTGGAGTATGAAGGCAATTACACTAAAAATGGCAGGCAGGGTTTGGGTATTAAAGGAGATGTTGCCAAAAACTAGGTTTTATCTTTTATGTAAGCCTTTTCTGAAAATAAGTAATGATCCCTTTTTGGGTTTTGAAGATCTATACTGGAGTGTTAACTATAATTATAGTTAGTAAGCATTTAAAAATGTCTTTTATAATAACCGAAAGTAGTTTGTATTAAAATGATATTAAGATGAGCAAACTGATGGAGATCTGCAGGACTTGAGAATCAGAAGTATAATGTCCATCTCAGTCCATCTCTGCTCAGTAGATGGAGCCATGGCTGCATTAAGGAAACCATCATGTCTGGTTTTGCTGCTACTGCAGACAATATCTGCATTATGATGTCTATATAAAGAATATCAACAATAGTGACGTACTTGCTTATTTCCTGCTTTTGAGATTATGTGTGACATATCAACGCTGGCCCCCTTCAGCATCTTATCGCCTCTACTTGTACATGCGGAAATACAAAGTCAGAGCCTCGGTGCTTCAGAGATAAAATTCATTCGGTGCAGTAAAAAAAAGAAAAAAAGAAAAAGATTCCTTATAGTATCCTGTAAAGCAGTTCTTTCACGTTTAAAAGTGAATGCTTTTGTGACCCTCGTCATGATTTGCATGCTCTTGGCGTTCTACAGTAGGTGATAAAATGACAGAACTTAATGCACATCCGCTGTCTTGCACTTTCTCCCCCGTTCCCTGCAGTTTCCATGGCAACTCCATGCAGCATGGCCGCATTTCGGCCCACTCAGGCAGCGTCGCTCTCTGTTGAAGTCACGAATGAAACATAGTCTCCATGCTCCTCATCGTGAGCACTGCAGCACACGCTCGGGCATTTCCGCCTGACCCGTGCACTTAATCAGCTCCTCCAGACATCTATCTTTCTCCCTCGGTCCTCTTCTTTTTTATCCGGTCTGGGGAAGCAGTGCAAAAGGAAAAATGT
>JAQMYJ010000037.1:10344552-10363528 GCA_030014305.1 Clarias laeviceps
TAAACCCAAACGCGGAAGTAGCGCGAGTCGGCAGGATAACCACGCGTAATATTCTTAGAACTCTCTCGGAGCGAGAGTAAGGATTTACACAAATAAACCCGCGTTCTAAACACACACTCGTCAGGAAGAAAACCCCAAAATAGGTGAGTACACACAAATACGATGCGGAGCGTCGTAACCAGCATGTGCAACTCAATGACTGAGCGATGTGATGCGCCAATTTGTCTCCTTTTATGCTTCCTGAATTGTGACCGTACTACTTCTGGGTCCCAGTGCCGGTCGCGGCGCGAGCGCATGACAACTAGGTTATGTTTAGGAAAATGGTATCGGATCGGTACGTGGAGTCAAATACTCGCCGATACCGATGCCAGATTTTTTTGTGATATCGGCAGCATTTCCGATACTACTATCGGAATCAGAACAACCCTAGTATTTACCATAAAAAAACTTACACGTGGTGGTAATTGATTTTGTGCCACATCATAGATGTACCACATTACTATTTATCTAAAACAGCAAAGTTCTGATAGTAGTGTCATCTCAAGACAAATATATGCCACAGAAATCTAATTAATTGAATTTATATATATTTCTAATACAGAAGGCCCACCTACCACAGATGCAAAACCTAGAGCTTAGAGATCAATCACAGTAGTAATATTTACCTTGGATTAGCCATAGATACACACCGTTTACATGCACTACCTGACGAAGTACAGGAATTTACAGTATGTTGACTGAAACCATATGGTATTGTGAATTTGTTTTTTTAGGGTCTGTGTGTAGCACTATACTCACTCTTTTGTCATGTGTTGCCAAGCTTTATTCTAAAAAAGAGTGTGAGGTGCAGATAACATTCTGAACAGATGTAAGGCGATTTTGGTCAGAGTCCCTGGAGCTATAGAAGAAGAAAAGACTTGACAGCTGAACAAAAAGTTGAACGACAGGACCTGTGGACTGATGTGTCTATGATGGGCCTGTGGCTCTAAAGACAGAAATGGACTTCCTTCTGCTGGCTAGGTTTGGACACCAGGCCTGGAGATGGTCCAAACTGTTCTAGGACTGTAGATGATCGTTAGCATTACAGTACACAGTAGGAGTGCAACGAATGATTTTCGAGTAAATTCGATTAGCAAATTAGTTGACAGCTAATTTAATCATTGTTTAGGTGGTGACCTTACTGTAGGGGTTTTTAGCACTGATCGGAAAAAAAGCCAGTAGCATCAGGAACAAAAGATACAGGGGTATGGCCAAGCGTTAGGGTAGTAAGCCTAAAAAAGCTAATATTACAAATAGCTAAATAAAAGCCTTCGAATAATGCCACAATTCACAACCCGGACAGTCAGCTGTTTTTTTTTTTTTTTTCAATAATTAGAAGATTATTTGTCTGTCAAAATAGTCATTAGTTGCAGTTCTAGTACACAGTGCACTCATGCCAAGTGCTGTCTATGCTGTTCTGTCTGAAAAACATATCCAGCCATCAAGCCTTTTTTTCACATACGGATTTTTGTCATATGCCAAGACTCTTGTCAGCAAAACTGCTCCCATTGCAGGGACTTTTTCCCCCTAGTTTGAATACTTTTGCAGGTCAGTGGTTGGAAATTTACTATCACTTCATTTAGTAACATTTTGCCAGAACACACTAGATTACATGATAACATCTTGACTGAATAAATGGAGCTTGTTTCTGATTTGAATGCTTATTGTGCTTGATTTGATGAATTAACAGTTTTTCAACTCAGACAAAAGGTACAAAAAGAAAAAGAAGAAAAAAAATACAGCCTGATTCCCAAGTCCAGTTTCATGTCCTACTGTTATTCCCACATCCTTGGGCATAGCTTTTAAAAGCATTCTCTTAGAGTATATACAGTATATACACTTATCCTTTATGAAGCGATAGTGTTTGAAATGGAACTTTTGAGTAGTTCTGTAATACCATAGTTCTAGTAATTCACACTCAGTTCTGTGTCAAGCTTCAAATTGTCAAGCATCGTGTACATATAAATCATACACTGTGCTGTCAATCAACCATAACATTAAAACCATCTAGGCTTTTGGTTCCCCTTGTGTCACCAAAACAGATCTGACCCATTAAGGCATGACTCTACGAGAACTCTGCGGATGATCTGTGTGGTCTGGTATTGGGACGTTAGCAGCAGATCCTTTGAGTTCTGTAATTTGCAATGTGGGGCTTCCATGGGTCAGCATGTTCCATGGGTGCTTGATCTGATTGAGTTCTGGGGAATTTTGAGGTCAGATTAACAACCTTAATGGCGGCACAGTGGCTTGGTGTTTAGTACTGTCACCTTGCACCCCCAGGGTTGCGGTTCGATTCTCACTGTCTGAGAGAGTCTGTGTGCATGGAGGTAGGTTTTCTCCAGGTACTCCCCAGGATTTCTCCAGGTACTCCAGTTTCCTCCCACAGTCCATAGACATATAGGATAGTGTGTGAATGAAAATCGGGCAACCCGACCCCTTAAGTAACTGGTGCATAGAGTTTGCATGTTCTCCCCATGCTTGGTGGTTTTCATCCGCATACTCCAGTGAGCTCCCACAGTCCGAAGACATGCAGGTTAGGCTAATTGCCATTCCCAAATGTGTTCAACCACAAGTGTTTGAATGACAATCAGCCATGGAGCTGGAAATCTGACCCTTTAATTAACTGCCACAGAAACAACAGATATACTGTATCTCCAGGATGTGGAGTATCCGTCATCCAATGTGCTGGGCGGCACATCGACAAACCAAAAAAAATATTTTTGAGAATCTACTGATTCATTTTTCGTTAAGCAGTTTGTATCATTACCCAGATGTGAAGTACTTTAGCTAGTTAACTCGTTAATGGCATGTAAGAGTGACTCGGTAAATATATAATATATGATAATTAGGTAATTTATTTGCATTGCTTAGTTTGTATCTTTACCCACTTGTGAAGGTGTTTTTGCTAGTCACTAGTCATACAGCTAGTGACTAACACGAGGTGTGGGAATGCGTCCTCCTTATATTTTAAAACCGGTTATATCGGGCAAATATATAAGAGAAACAAAGATTAATTGGTTTTCTTTTTAGAAAAATCAACTTTTATTTTTTAAATGCATACAGCATTTTATCAAAAATAAACATTGTCATTATTCACAATACAAGGAATAGCTTAAAGTTGACTGAGATGAATTAAGTGCATTACAGTGTCATACATTCTAATTTTAAAGCCTTTTCTCAGATGCAAAAACAACAAAAATAAAGGTATTTCAAATGACTTTAACTATCAAAAAAACTAAGGCACACATTAAAATAAATTTTAATATAATTTTATCGCGACCTTCCATTTTGCAGCCCGCAACAGAAAGCTCCCTCAAATCAATGCACAGCTAACTGTTTGCGTCTCCTTCCGCTTTGTGGGTGACGTAAAGCGCTTCTTCTTCATCGGTGTTTACTGGCGGCTTGCATCCGGAAGCGCGCTGTGTCACGCCAAACAAATAATTGCGCACAAACATAACGCAAGCATTTAAAATTAATTAAAAGAAGCTTCGAGGCAGAAGATTTTGCCTCGATCGTTTTTTGTAATCGAATTACTCGAGTTACTCAAGGAACCGTTTCAGCCCTAGGTCACAGTGCTAACCACTACACCAGCGTGCCACCCATTCCTGTTCAATGAAACATGTTTCATTGTTATAGCACTTTTAGCAATGAACATTGCCACAAAGTGGCCTTACAGAAATATATACATTTTGAAAAAGTATTTTTAAAGTCCTAAATTTATCCGTAATGAGCTAAGGCAAAAAGGAAAACTCCCTGAGACGACCCAAAGAAGAAACCTTGAAAGGAACCCATCCTCTACTGGTTTTCACTGAATAGTGTGATCATAAATATTTTCTGTTCTATGGCTGTAAACTTTGCAATAAAAAAATGCAATTGTGTAACTAGAAATATATCACCTTATGAGCACCTAATGCATATTAGCATAAATGATAATTCATTATTGTCTTATATAAAAGTTTGTTGTATCAAACTATGGTTAGTATTTGTTCAATAATGGCGATGAAAATGCAGTTTGGTTTAAGCAGTTGCAGTCAATTGAAAGATATCTAAAGAAGGACATACAAAGCCATAAAAAGGTCTATCTAAACCAGAGAAATTTACTGGCAGGTCAGTTATATCAGTTCAGTAGGCTAAAATTAGCTTATCTTCCCAGGTAAGAAACATGTACTTAGGCCACTCACAGCTGCAGCACTCACAGATAATCTGCCCATACCAAAGTCAACTATGCAGTGTGTCATGTAATAGATTCCAGCTTAACGAAATGATTGAGGAGTTAAATATATCTCTGTGGTCTACCATGGACAGTGAAGCACCATCCTATATGAGAAAAACAGTAATTAGAGGATCTTTCTCTTCGTACAGTAAACAATTACATGTTCCTTAATCTCCTGACAGTCTGAGTGAAGACGGTGAAAGAATAAGATGAAGGTCTATCCAATAGCATAAAGGGAAACTCTCAAAAAGGACCACCAAGGCCCTTGGCTCAGCCAGAAAAGCTTATTTTTTTCAAACCTCATACAAAGCAATAAAAACAATATATGGTTGTTATTTAACACAGTACCTAGGCTATTTGTGGTTCTTATTCCTTCAGACCTCAGCAGCAATGATTTTTCAGACTCCTTCAGTAATAAAAGAGAGACCTGCAATTTATCAGCAGCCTGCCAGCAATCCATTACTAATTACTGTACCAATCTATTACTGTACTAATCCATCGCATAATAATGATAACCCAGGAGGCCGCATAATCCAAGAGTGTCTATATCAGTTTTGTTATATTGGGTAAAACAAGCTCCTTTAAATCTTGTGTCCTTGGCTAAATACCATTTAACTTACAGTACGTTTGGAATTATAATCGGTAATTAGAGGGTGTTTATTTGAACTGAAAAGAAAAAAGATTTTAGTTTTTATTTATTATGCAAAAAATTATGTTTGGTCATTTTTTAGAAATTCAGATTTGGGTCTCCAGTGTGCATGCAGAAATGAAAAATGAGTGAAATGTGAAAATACATTCCATGCTTTTTTGTAATTTTTCCTTTGGCCTTGGCTTATATTTTCCCCTTAATGTGACATTATATAAAAAAAAAATCCCCTTTCCTGGCTTGTTGCTCAGTGCTGCTGTTTTCAGGTAGAGAGTTGTTCAGTGGTAGCTCGCTGTAAAGTAAAGTATGCATTATCAGTGGGGTATTTTAGCTTGAGAATTAAAATGCCTACTTTGTGGACCTCTGAGATATATGTTACGGTATTAACGCAGTAGTAGAATATGGGATTTTTAAGGAACCACACCCTTAACCTGTCACTATTTCTGATTACTGTCTTCAACAAATCCTTATGTTGAGCCGACTCTTTGAAGTTTTTATGCAATGGCTTTTCTTCTTTCTAAGTAGGAATAAAAGGCATGCCATATTTCACCCAAGCTTTGGGAGGTAGAGGCAACTAGAGTACTTAAAGGAATCCCATGTGTAAACAGATTTCTTTTACATTTTCCTATTTAATTTTCCTGACATTTCTCAAGAACAGTTCCACTGCCGAATTTTAACGGTCAGCATTTGGGCTGGCATTTCAAATCAGTTTTTCCTCTCAGTGCTTCAGGGCATGTTTCATGTGTGATTTCTGTGTGCCTTTGTGTGCCAGTTATCATGTGCTTTAGCAGTTGAGAGATTGTCAGAGCATTCTGCAGTGATTGAAATCTATCAGGGAATCCTCTTTACTTTACAATATGTTTATATATAGTAGGGAATCTGTATGCTAAATCTAGGAGACATCCTCTAGGCCTGCATTTATATAGGACCATATTCATAATGGGAGACTTGAAGTAAGACATATGTTGATATCTATGTGTAGAAAGTGTAGTTCTGTCCACTGTTGGTCTAAAGAGTTCTGTGGGGATTATTATGTACAGTATTTAGAAGATTTACCACTGTAGCATGTACACGGAATTTCTAGTTAATTAGATTCAGCAAATCCGCACTTAAATGCAGACCTTCTACTTAAATCGATTTAATTCTTGGTATCATGAAAAAATTCGAGTTGAAATAAAGAGAGGCTGATGAGGAAATTACTTTTTTTAGCTGTTAAAATGTAGGTGATAACAGGAAATGGGCAACAACATTAATGCAACCATAAATGGATCTAAACAAATAATTTATAAATAATACAAAAAATGTATTCGTTGAAAAAAATGTTGTAGTAGATGAGTATTAAAACATGTTCTAATGTTTAGGTTTGACATCAAGCTGTATCACATCAACTTCTCACTGATTTACTGTATATACTGTATATATATATATACAAAGTCAGCCAATAAAAGTCAGGCCAGGAAAAGAAAAATAGTTTGATGTATATTTATAATATTACTAATATTATCATAATATTACCATATAAATCAATATATAACATATAGCAATACATTTTGTATTAAAATATTTGTACAAGTCTATAATGTATATACGGTATATAGACTTCTATAGACTATATATATAACATTATGCTGCATCATGTTTAATTCATTACTTATCAGCATTTTTGAGGTAAAATTATTATATTCATGACTACTTACTAAGTTCTACTATATTAATCTTTTACTGTATGCATAAGCCATCTCTAGTCCACCCCATCCATCAACACACCATAGAACCATAGTGCCCTCCCTTAACAGATATTGATTAGACAGCGAGCACCGTCTTTACTTACTGGCCACCTTACTAGACACATCCCTCCACCTGTTCACCTTGTTGGTGTAGAGTTAAGAGACTGTTGGACATTTATTTTCAAGCTCAGTGTGTGATTATTTTCCTCTAGATTTTTGCAAGGTCACTTTATGATCCCAGGGTTGCTATTTGGCAGACGTTTCAACCAGTCACAATCATGTGACACTTTATGGTGTATTTCTGTGGCGTTCCTTTCCATTGTAGAGTGCGCTGACAGGTTGTACTGTAAAATTTTTACAGTTTACAATATACACTAACTATCCACTTTATGATACAGTTATCTAATCATCCAATCATACAGCAGTGCCATGCAAAAAAAATTTTCAGATACAGGGCAAGAGCTTTGGGCATTACTCAGATCAAACATCAGAAAGAAGTGTGATCTTTGTGACTTTTATCACGCCAATGATGTTGATACCAGAAGCTCTGGTTTGAGAATTTCAGAAACTGTTGCTCTCCTATGAAATTCACGCACAACAGTACAGAGTATACAAAATTATGCATGCAAAAAAAAAAAGTTCAAATGAGTGACAGTTCTATTGGGGGGAAACTCCTTGTTTATAAGAGAGGTCAGAGGTCAGATTCTTTACAACCCTAGTGAGCAGGAAAGCATAGTAGCATGCACGTGAACGTCACACTTTTAAGTGAATGAGCAGCAAAAGACCATGTCAGGTTCCACTTCTGTCAGCCAAGAACAACTGCTAAACAATTAAAAAAAGTGTTGTTTTGTTGTGTCAATGCTCATTATAGTCTCTACTTGTTCTTGCCTGACATGAATGGAACCCGATTGTCTTGAGTCTAGAGACTGTCGTGTGAAATTTCCTGTAGATCAGCAGTTAATTTGTCGAAATACTCAAATCATCCCACATGGCATCAACTCCCATGTCATGGGTAAATTCACAAAAATCATTTTTTCCACATTTTGATGTTTCATGTATCCTAAAAAGTGTATCTATAGGGTAAATGTGTGATAAAGTGTAAAAGCAAACAAAGATTATAGGCAGTGGAGAGTGCTTCTGGTCATTTGTCATTCGTTTGACTGGGAATGTGCTGTGTTAAGTAGATTGTATAATTGACATTTGAAGTATATGCAGGTGTGTTAGAACTGCGGCCTCAGTTTCTATGCAAGGTTTTACATTTTGATCTATTTTAAAACACATTAAAAAAAATCCTTTATATTCCTATCTCTATCATAGTCATTCTCCAGACTATATAGGCTCAATGACTCCACCTGCAGGAGATGCGCATTATTGGGCAGCTTTAATTGTGCTCTCACTAATTGGTTATCCCGAAAAATTTTATCTTGTGTTTGTTTGTTTTTTTCTTCCTGCAGTGTTTTCTGTCTGCTGCAGAATTAGAATTAGGCATTGATATTTATAAAACAGTACTACTAATGAGCAGACACAAATTTAGTTCATTTGGTATTCTTAAGTGTTCTTTCTGGCCCATTAAGGATCACCAGCATTTGAAATCTGAAATCTGTAAAGTATTGAGGATCCAAAAAATAATACCAAAAAAAGAAAAAAAAACAACAACAGAAAGACAGAAACAGAATATACATAAATTCCTGTTTGGTTGTACAGGTCAAGTCGTGTAACATCAAAGCAGCTTTGTACCATATGATTTTGTGTGCTGTGCCATACAAGAGACTGTATTTCTTTTGTGCTGGGGTTTGTGGAAATGCTGACACTGCAGTTCCATTCAAAGAAGCTTTTACAACTTTGCTGTTTAAACCCGCCTCTGAGATTAGGGAAACCCAAGCACTTTTCTCGGGCATGAAGAGAGATGAAGGCCTACTCGTCCTGGTAAGAAGAGCAATGTCATGTTTGCCTCAGTCTGACAACATCCTGTGACAACTCTACAGATCAGAGCCAAATATTGCTTTGAACATGGTGCAGGATTAAACGTTCTGTAACTCAAGAGACCTTTTATGACTGCTTTTTATGAAATTATTCCCTAAGGACATCTAAGTAGTAAACTAAATAGAAAACTGCCATGTGAGCTTACAGTGACTGAAATCTCTCAAGGAATCATCCACAGAATTTTTCTTTTTTTTTGCAATATACTGTAGATATATCATATTTAACATCCCTATGCTAGGCCTTGTCCTCTGAGCCTGAATTCATGTAGTGCTGTCTGCAGAGTTAGGCATATACAGTAAAAGAAACTCTATCTATAGATATGCTACTATTTACTGTTGAAAAGTTCCCTGTGTGCACAGTGGGCTTATAAAAAGCTAGTGTTTCAGTAATGCATCAAATGACTAGATGTGTCGCAAAGAATATTTTTTGGAATATCATATAGCGACAGTTAATTTAATGTGACCCAAAGAATCTAAACGAAAGTCATGACGTGGTCATGATGATGTCTCTTAAGTTAGTGTAACATAACATGTGAAGCTGATCAAGACCTTATTAAATCAAATTGAATTTTTCATATAAACTTCAGTTGTGAAGTTATGATGAACAGTGTCTCTAGAAGGCTTACTAATGTGATAAGTAGATACAAGGGAAAACATTTATTTAGTTACATATCGCAGTTCTTTTTTGTGGCAATTTATGTATCACCACACTGAATAAATATATTTTTTTAATGTATTGCATTCTCGGCATATGAGCCGAACCGAACGCCGGCTTGTTCCTATATTGCATGTGCACATAAGTTGCGCAAACTTTCAGGAGCCATTCAAAACTGGTTTGTCAGTGGAAAGCCAGATGAAGAGAGTTTACCTAATTTTTGTGGTTTTTTTTTTTTCATTTTGTGCAAGAAGCAAGGACAGTAGCATGAGAAAAAGGGAGCCACTTTCAGTTTCATTTTTGAAGTGAGATTTAATGTCTATTTATTTCATATTTTACTTACACTACGCCTTTTTTTTACATTTTATCTTGTTTTTACATGCAAAAATATGATTATAGTGTTGAAAATAGGTAATGTTGGCTGGAACGGATTATCTGCATTTACATTATTTCCTATTGGAAAAATGCATTTTGAAATACGAAATTTCACCTTAAGAACTTGCCTCCGGGACGGATCCAATTCATATTTAAAGTAACACTGTATTGTGATATTGTATCAGCTGGTCCCTAGTGATAGGACTAATTAAATAACTGTATCATATTCATGGTTATATCATACATTTTTTAAGTATTACAGCCCAAAGCCTACATATTGTGGTTAGGTGTCAGAAAGAGGCTTATCTGATATTGTGGAAAAATATGGCTTATAGTAAATTCAAGGTCAGCATTGCATGTCACCTTGACATGCCTCTGTATTTTTGACAAACTCCACCTCATGTGTGCAACTCTTATACAACAAATAAGTTTGAAGTTAAGCCTGAGGTTTGAATACTGATAGCTGAATTTCGGTAGTACTCATCTCCGTATGCCTGTCACCATAGATGAGGAAATAGCTGAGCAAGGCATATTTTAAAAAGTAACTTGCTGAATCAGAACCTCAGAAACCATATAATATGCATTTATCTTAATTTCATGTGACTCATGTTTTATCATCTAAAAAGTCCTTCATCTTTCTGAAAGATTAGTTCATTTCCCATGAAGACCTAGGGACAGTTACAATTGCATGACCAAAATGACAATTTTATGCTCACTTCAATGTTAAGACTGACGTTTTTTAAAAACATTGGTGTATTTTCCTTAATTATACATGACAATAGGTGGAATGTGTTGTAAGTGTTTAAGAAGGATGTTCTGTGATGGACTAGTGCCCAATTTATGGTTTATTCCCACCTCATGCTCAGTGCTCCCGGGACAGGCTCCAGATCCACCATGACCAACCAGTACAAAGTGTTTCAGAAAGAGTGTTTACGATATAAATTCTAATGATCATAAATAATAAATTATCTTTTCTAATAATGTAATTGTAGTTCACTGTAATTATAAGTAGTATGAGTAGCATAAGTATATGTATGTGATAACTGTTCATATAACATTAAGGCTTGAAAGGAAATAGACATTATATGGACAAAAGCATTTGGCCAAACCTGCAACGAACATTGGATCCAAATACATATACTTCATTATGGAGTTGGTCCCACTTTTGAAACTATAACAGCTTCCACTCTTCTTCTGTGGTAGTTCTTGCCCATTCATTCTGCAGTGCATTTCTAAGGTCAGGCACTGATGTTGGACGAGAAGGCTCGCAATCTCCGTTCCAGTTCATCCCAAAGGTGCTCGATGTGGTTGAAGTCAGGGCTCTGTGCGGGTCAATCACGTTCTCCCACACCAAACTCATCAAAGCATGTCTTTATAGTCCACTGGGGTACAGTCATGTTGGAATAGAAAAGGGCCTTCCCCAAATTGTTGCCACAAAGTTGGACGGAAGCATAGCATTGTCCAAGCATTGTCTTGGTATGCTGAAGCATTAAGATTGCCCTTTGGTGGAGATAAGGGGCCTGATTGAAACACCCGAATTCAATAATTTGGCCAAATACTTTTGTCCATATACAGTAGTGTATATTTGTTTCAAATAGCAGTTCCAAAAGCTGAGCGCAAGTGTTGAAATGTAATAATGTACAGGTACATGCCATAATTTTCAGTGATACTATAGACCAATGGGTTGTGTTTGTTTGTGTCTGTTATTTTTACCCTACTCGCTGTTCCTTCATTCCTCTGTCAATCTCTATATAAGTCCTACAAAGCAATAATTTATCCCCGCATGTTTATTTCCCGCCAATTATTTTAATTGTCTTATCTTATTTGCCAACCTGCTCATATCAATTGGTCCATTATAGAGCAACAATCTTGCCAGCGACATAAAAACGTTACAAGCCTTGCTATGCTGTACCCATCCAACTAAAGGATATAAGCTCATTAAAGACTGCTGTGGATCGGGCTTCTCATTAATATCACCAGTCGCTACGTCTAGTGTAAGCTGTCTGACATCAGGAAGCGACGACGGTAAATAATTAAACGGCAGTTATAATGTGAAGCATAATTTCCATGTAATTTACCGTACCCTATACATATACTGTCTATACCAGAGCTCCTACAGTGCTGTTAAAAATAATACCTGACAAATAAAATTTGGGGGAAAACAAATTCTTCTTTATGAATGGTTTGTTTTAACAAGCAGTCTATGTGTATGTGAGAGTCTTTCTCTCTCTGGGAGTGTGTGTGTTTGCCATCCTCGCTGTGCTCTGCTGTCTCCAGGGGTTTATGGGCTTCGCGTCCTGCCTCTCTGGCAGCACCTGATCATGCTGTTTTATTTCAGCCTATTTTGGAGCTGAGTAGAATATAAAGTGTGCAGCGAGCGATAAGTTATTTCATGCCCTTTTTTTTCCTGAGGTGGTGGCAGCATTATTTTAGCAGCAGCATGCCGTTGCAGAATATATTAAGAGGACACTGTATCTTTTCCCCCCTCTCTCCTTATGTCATATTACATGTACATACTGTGTATACAGTAGATTTCTGCTGGCAGCTATAGACACATCGCTTCTTATAATCATCTCAAAAATAAAAGGAATCCCAAATGGCTCCATGCTGTTTTTAGAAGTGCACTTTGTCAGGTATAAAATGATAGCGTCTATGCTGTGTATAGTGCAGGGTAAGTCCTGTTTTGGATTGATCTGTAGTCTTCCTTTCGGCTTGTGTACCAGAGCACATGGACTGAATTCTGTTCTGTGTGAGTCAGCTGAGTCACTGAGTCAGAAGGGATTACCTTCTTCTTGTGTAAACCACTTTCGAATGGAGATTTCAAATGGTTCACAGACCATTCTTATTAGTCCCCTTTTGGTTGCTGTGTGACAAAAAGTGCCCCAATCAAACTGAACCTAATTGCTGACCAGTGCCAGCTCTGCTAATGGCTCATAAAAAAATCTAAAGTTTTAGAGTAGAATTCAGTGCATTTCTAAATTCCACCAAATTTCATGAAAATAATATAACCTATTATTACAGATATTAATGCACATAGTGATTTCCTGGAAAAATCAAGTCAGTTTCCCAAATGCAGCAGTAGAAATTGTCAGTTTGACAGAATGAAGTTATATAAAACTTTTCCTAGCTTAGTGTGATTTGCTCACCCGGTCAATTTAAGGTTTTTAATCAGGTTTGCTAGCTCTGTGCTGTAGCTTAAGTCTAATCAATTCAGTTTGTAATCATATACCGTCACAGTTTAAATGAGCTGTTTGACTGCATACACATTTTCAGACTTATTGTCTTTTTTTCAAAAATATTGTATTTATCAATTTTTTTTTTTGCAAATCACTATATATTCTTTATTTAGAAGCTTGGAACCATCACTAGCACTGTTTTTGTTGCATTTTTGAGCCATGATGAACTTTAATATTTAGGAAAAAAATGTTTACATTCAAGAAATGTATGATCGCACACATCTGTTCTGTAAGTACCGCTATCATTGTAGAGGAGGAAGCTGATGAAGTATTGTAAGCGTAGGTTTTTCTTTTAAAAACTTCCTAAATAAAAAGGTTTTGTCTGCAGCAAACCTCTTCCTAAACCCTTACTTCTGTTTTGATGTGAATTGCAAAAGTCATTCATTCATTCATTCATTCATTCATCTTCTACACTGCTTATTCTGCACAGGGTTGTGGGGGGGCTTCTCAGGTGGGGTACACCCTGGACAGAGTCCCAATCCATTGCAGGGCAAACACACCATGGGCAATTTGGGAGCACCAATTAACCTAATCTGCTTGTCTTTGGAGTTTTGGGGGGAACTGGAGTACCTGGAGGAAACCCACCAGGGAAAATGAACAAACTGGATCTGGGGAGTTTGGAGGCTGGGTCGGCCACCTTGGGCTCTTTGCCTGCTGGGCTCCATGCATGGCGGGCTTTGGTGTACCGGGTGATCTGGTACCTTTCTAACATAGCCAGCGCTGACATTTTTCTGAACTGTTTTTATCTGTGGGTTCGGCTAGCCTTTGGTCTGCACAGGAATGGGTTAGCCTTGGGTCACATGATCCTGTCAGCACTTTGCTAGTGTATAATTGGTAATCAAGCTTGTTCAGTTCACCTGTCAGTGGTCATATTATCATGCCTGATCGGGGTATATGCCAAATATTTTGTTTACAATAATAAAACTCATACAAAAGTATATAATTTCTAAGCTCGAGAAGAGGAACACTTTAATTGCTCATCTTGGTTTATTATCTCAAAGTTTTCATCTCTTAATTACAGCAACACTGACATTTGGACACACTGTAAAACAGGTCAGATGACACCCATCAATTCCCTTCTGCAAACAGACTATAAAACCAGTATAGACCATTGATTTTATCCCTTAGCCATGTTTATAAAATCTTAAATTTAGCTCCTTTTCCTATAATGTGAAGTTTTCGCTTGTGTGAATTCATTCAGCTTAATGCAAGAGCCAGGGGTGTTAAATGAGCTGAAAGAAACGCCTCATCTTTTTTTTGTGCAAGACATTATGTAAGTCACTGGTTACACACAGACTGATCTCTTGTTTGTACAAATGGTGCGAGACATTGCGTTTTGGCTGTTTTCCAGCCGAGCCATTTTCAGGCGCTTCCCATTATTTCCTTAGTGATTTATTCCTTGTCCGTAGTTGCGAGCAATATATACGAATACAGAACTGCATGCGGTCCATTAGCCATGCACAAGAAAATGCTCCTATAAACTAGTCACCATTTAATTACTTTTTACAGCAGCATTTAGGATTCACATCTTATTTGAATTTCATGAATGGCACATGAGCAGATCAATGAATTCCGGTCCATTTCCACTGCCTTCGGAATGATCTCCAGTGTTTCAGGCTGTTTCTAATGCAGTGCGATATAAAACAGGGCATGATTATCGGAGCTGAAAGCAGATTTATGGAACCTGGCTGATGACAGGATTGTTAGCCAGTTACTCATCAGCCCATGCCCATGGCACATGGGCTGTTTGTCATCCAACATGGACATGGTTATCATTGCCAAGAAACCAAATGTCATTTCCTCATCCATCTTTGATTTTCAGCATCCATGCAGTACCTGTCACTTTTTCAGATCCAAGGGTTTAATGGTGAGGAGTTAAGGGTGCTCCGTCGTGTCCAAGCATGTGAACTGTGACGAACTGTGACATGTGTTGAATCCTAACGCAAATAAATTCGGTACATGTGCTGAATCCTAACACGTCCCCTGATGGGCCGCAGTGACTGTTAGTTCACAGTAACAAGTTCCACGAATGAACATGTCTCTGTGGAAATCGTGTCCTTAAGCAGTTACTGTGCCACCAGTGACAGGTGAGAAGGTGATCCTGTACAGAATGACAGAGCAATCTGAAGAATTACAGTACCCCTGGCATCCTGAAGTGAGATACCAGTATCAGATCTCTGAGTGTCTTTATCATTATCTGAAGTTCATATTCCTTTAAGTAACTGCACCAACAATTGGCAAGCCTCCATGAGTTCTCTTTTTTATTGCTCTATCATATTTAAAAATCTCTCTCTCTCTCTCTTTCCTGCTTTACATTCTAAATCAGTCTCCATTAGCACAAGCATCTCTGGGCCCTGAGCTCTATATAGGCAGCTAGGACTCCCCTACATCAAGGTGACCCAAAATCCCTTGCATGGCCATTTTTGTAACCAAACCTTCAAAATATTCTGGTGTTGTGTACAATATCCGGCCATCCAACACCAACTAGATGTTTTTGCACAGATTTTACACAGGATACCCTTCCTGGCAAACCCTCCCCTTTTTCTAACTCAGCTTGGGACCGGCTCTGCATACAGTGGCTGTGTAGTATGGGGTGTGGCAACCCACTGAAAACAGGGCCCGAACCCAGATCCTCAGATTCTCAAATCAACAACCTAGATCCTTAACTGAGTCAGCTTGAGCTGTTTTCCACTATATTGGACTGTCGCGGACTGATTCATTAAAACCGCTGAGGCCGAATCATTTCTCCCGCACCCCCACACGCACACGTACAATATACCAGACTTATATTAGGGAATTTTATACATTCACGTACACACTGAAATATTGTATATAAATGTAAATATTGGTAAAGTATCTGGTGCAATGCAATGTCTGTTTTTTATATAATATGCATGAGACTTTTTGCTTTTATAATGCCACACAACCTCCTTGTCTCTTGGAAGGAGTTTTGAAATGTTCTCATTTTTATCTGACCCTACCAATTCTCTTTGATGTGTTGTTACTCTGTCAGAATTCTTGTCATGTTTGTTAGAGAGCAGCTTTCTACAGGCAGGTACAACTGGAGTTTTTGTAGAATGGCCGTAGCTGACCTATTATGTTTTCATATTGTGGCAAACACCCAAACACAACTATTTAAATAGATTAATCACTCACTCACTCACTCACTCATCTTCTATATCGCTTTATCCTGTATTCAGAGTCGCGGGGACCTGGAGCCTATCCCAGGAGGCTTAGGGCACGAGGCAGGGTACACCCTGGACAGGGTGCCAATCCATCGCAGGTCACACACACATAGACACACTCATACACACACTACGGGCAATTTGGGAATGCTAATTAGTCTAACCTGCATATCTTTGGACTGTGGGAGGAAACCGGATTACCAAGAGGAAACCCACCAAGCACAGGGAGAACATGCAAACTCCATTCACACAGAGACGGGAATCGAGCCTGGCCGGGAATCGATAAATAGATTAATGTTAATGTTAATTATCTATTTAGGTATTTCTATGGTGGCCTAGTGGTAAGCATTGTTCCATGGCTGTTTCATGTAGTTCCATTTCCAGGGCTGGGGTTTTGAATCTTGCTTCCAGTTTGTGTGTGTGGAGTTTGCCTCTCTACTTTTCCTTCGGTTACTCTGGTTTTCCTCCCTCAGTCCAAAGACATGCATTGTAGGCTGACTTGTGGTGTGAGTGTGCTCTGCGACATCTACAACCCTGCTTGGGTTCCCATTGGGTTCCCACCTTCAGGCCTCGCGACCCTTTACAGGATCAGTGGTAATAGGCAACGGATGAATGAATGTTTCTATAAATTATCCAAACTAGTAGTGGTTAACCTGTTTCTGGACCTGCAGTATGTTGCTGCTTAACAACTTATTTTGATTATAAATCTAAAACCAAAAGCTTCATTATGGTATACACTATCAGTCAAATGTTTGGACACTCCTTCTAATTCCATGGTCTTTTCTGATTTTTATTTTCTTCTACATTGTAAAACAATTCTGAAGGCATCCAAAATATGCAATAATCTCCTGTGAACAGTTGATATTGAGATGTGTCTGCTATTGATGCTCTGTAAAGCCTTCGTAATGGCTCTAATCTGAGGTGCTGTTAATTGGTGATTTCTGAGGCTGGTAACTTTAAATGACATTCTCTGCAGCAGAGTGAGTTTTTGGTCTCTCTTTCCTGGGAAGGTCTTCAAGAGAGCCAGTTTCATTCTGAGGCTTGATGGGTTTTGCAAATGTACTTGACAATACTGTTCTTGCAGGAACTATTCTAGAACAGCTGACCTTAGAATTAATTACCTAATTCTATATTTATTTCAAAGTTTCGAAAAATCCAGTATTGAAAAGAATGGTGAAAATAAATCCAAACTTGTGTCCAAACTTTTGACTGGTACTGCATGAACGTGTGTGTCACAGTTTTAAAAAGTAGCTCCAATGTAGTTAGCTGCCTTTTCTTACTATCTAACTATATAGTAGCTACCTGCTTTATTGAAAGGGTAGTTTGGCTGTAGCTTGGCTATTTTAAAGCTTTTTAAAACAAATTTGGACATTCACATGGATCTCAGGTACAAAATACAAAATATTGTACAAAATATTTTAAAAAGACAATTTCCTTTTCTGTCTTTGTAGAAACGAGTGCTTGAACATGTTTTTCAAATTTCTACCCCTAACGTGATCATAAAAATGTAATTTGCATAGACCCTCCTCCTGTTCGGTGTTGGTGTCCCTATTCCGAGGCCATTAGGTGCATTGGCAATTTAAAATACCAGTCCTTCAAGCAGCAAAGACAACAAGAGCTCTGAGTGAGATATTTACAGATGCTTCTCCAAAGGGTTATGTGGGGGGGAGTAGCTCATTTGCATTTAAAGCTACAGACACTGGAACAGCTCGTTTGGAAGAGGTGTGAAATAGAGTAATCTCAGGCATGCCAGAATGATCTGTGTGGTATTTCAGCTAGAACATTAGCAGACAAATTTTGTCAAAAACCATGTTGGGGACATCTGAGACCTATGTCAACTTGTTAAACAGGAGTATAATATGTGACCTTTAAATCTGGAGTAGCCTGTAGCTCGACAACTTACAATTGCACAGTAGCATACCCAACAATGGTTATACACTGGCTATACACTCCTGGATGGTTTTAACATCTTTCATGAATTTGATCTTTATTAAACCACACTGTTATTAAATTAGACAGTGGCAGTGAGATTTAATCAGGTAGGATACTTCACAGATGTGAATTTCCAAGTTCAACAGTATTATTTAAAGGGCATTTTAAGCTCAAAACACCAAGCTGATTAATGTGAAGCCTCTGAAGTCACGGCTAGGCCTTGAGTTATAAGCAGGGTGGATTTCAGAAAGCCTCTGAGACGTGTGATTTGTGTACGTGTCCCCTTCTTAACTATCTGTCCCCCACTGTGCTTGAGCAATCATGGTCACTGAGCCGAAAGAGAACAGACTGAAATCCGGAGGACATGAGTTGCATGGCTAGCAGGGCATTGTAAGGATAGTTGGGCAAGTCTGCACTTAGCCTTGTGGTGTTTCGTCAGCCGGACGGAGAAATCTAGGAGCAATTTTTGGATCTCTTTCATTGAGTTTTAATTATCCGTTCATACGTGACTATAGAAAAGTGACTATAAATTGTTTTGACATGCTTCATAAAAAATTTATAAAAATGATTGTGTCAAATAAATATTACATAATAATTCATAAAATATCCTCATTACCGTCAAGCATATTAATAGTTTGTTGAAACGATTAATAATATTAGATTAAGTATGAATAATCAATATTTGAAAATAATTTTGCTCGGAAATGTGTGTGGCAGAAGTATTGAATAATTTCCTTAAATAATATCCTTAAGGACTATTATAATTTGATGCACAGAAATTATCGATCTTATTTTAATTCTGCACCCAGTTTGCCGGGAAACTGATGTATTTCAGGAGGAAACAGAAGGTTCCCTTTTAGTCAATTCACTCGGTACAACACATATTGTATGGGATATCACGCCCTCTCATGTCCTGGCTGAAGCCACCTATATTCACGCCGTAAAGGCAGGACAAACCTGTGGTGACGTAGGTGTAGCCCCGCCTA
>JAQMYJ010000037.1:10377250-10390851 GCA_030014305.1 Clarias laeviceps
AATGTGCCACAAACAGGAAGTTAATATCACCAACCATTCCCATTTTATTAAGGTATATCCATATAAATGGCCCACCCAGTATATTAAGATACTTAAATCATAGGATGATATGGGTTCTCTTGCCATCCACCTGTCACTCTGCAATGTGTACTCTGACAAGTTACTGAGATCACTGCAGGAGCTCGTACAGCAGTGTGTTTAGCAGTTTGGTATTTAACTGCCCTATACAGCCCTAGCCCAGTTTAACCCTTGCATGTAGTCTATATTAGTAAACGTACCACAAGTACATGATGTATATTGGATATTTACTGTGGTAAATTTACAGAAGATTTATTACATTAGCTGAGATAAAATGGTGACCACACAAGCCGTAGTGATTACCAGCAGCGCTCATCTTTGACCAAGGTTTCTTTCGTCTCCTGTCTGAATATCAGTTAACCTCAAATCACTTTTCTTTTAGTGAGTGGGAAACAGATAAAACTGACTTTCAGGTTTTTGACCTCGTATGTTGTGTTGTTCCCCACGCACAAACTGACCGGCGTTGTAAAACCGCAAGACAAAATGGCGGCTGTTTCAGTTTTATATCGGGTCACAAACACATCATCACACAGCGGAAAGCAGTGCAGATTTGAGTGCACAGAATAACATGAACAAATTGTCTGATTCATGAAACCTTTGCACAACATCAAAACATTCGAGCGTGATTGATGAATCAGTTTCCGCTGTGTGGATGCAAGCTGCTGCCCACTAGTCCTTTCATATGCTTCTAATTTAAAGGAAACCCGCACTGCATTCAAGGCCAAG
The DNA here is from genome assembly GCA_030014305.1 of Clarias laeviceps. Taxonomy (NCBI): domain Eukaryota; kingdom Metazoa; phylum Chordata; class Actinopteri; order Siluriformes; family Clariidae; genus Clarias; species Clarias laeviceps. The sequence goes on from JAQMYJ010000037.1 coordinate 10,378,055, forward strand.
ATATTTAATCTCAGTTTTTCACAACTCCATGCATTTCATGTTAACATATATATCAGTTAGTGCATGTACACTGTTCACAAAATTAATTAAAGAGATTATTAGAGACAGATTTATTTTAGCTTTCTCAAGTGTCAAGTGAGTCAGGTGTTTATATACATCCTGTCTCCTTAACTATGTGGAATATTTCAGAAATTTTATTTGCCAGTTCTCATAATTAGGTGCTAATGGAAGCACATCTGTATGGAAGGAAAAAAGTGCCATGAAGATTTTACTCACTCACTCATCGTCTATACCGCTTTATCCTGTATTCAGGGTCACGGGGGCCTTTAGCCTATCCCAGGAGACTTAGGGCATGAGGCAGGGTACACCTTGGACAGGGTGCTAATCCATCCCAGGGCACACACACACACTCACTCACACACTGCAAACAATTTGGGAACATCAGTTGGCCTAATCTGCAGGTTTTTGGACTGTGGGAGGAAACCCACCAAACACAGGGCAAACATGCAAACTTTTTGTCCTCAGAATTCTACACACAGCACCCCATAATGACAACATGAAAAAAGTTTACTTGAGATTTTTTTTGCAAATTTATAAAAAAAAAAAAATTATAATAATTGAGAAAGCGCATGTACAGAAGTATTCATAGCCTTTGCAAAATTTAGCTCAGGCACATCCTGTTTCTCCTAATCCTTGAGAGGTTTCTGCAGCTTATTTGCAGTCCACCTGTGGTAAATTCAGTTGATTGGACATGATTTGGAAAGGCACACACCTGTCTATATAAGGTCCCATAGTTGACAGTTCATGTCAGAGCACAAACCAAGCATGAAGTCAAAGGAATTGTCTGTAGACCTCCGAGACAGGATTGTCTGAAGGCACAAATGTAAGGGAAGGTTACAGAAAAATTTCTGCTGCTTTGAAGGTCCCAGTGAGCACAGTGGACTCCACCAGGTGTGGAGCCAAGTTCGAACCAAGTTCGAAACCACCAGGACTCTTCCTAGAGCTGTCCAGCCATCTAAACTGAGTGAAGAACCCAATGGTCACCCTGTCAGAGCTCCAGAGGTCCTCTGTGGAGAGAGAAGAACCTTCCAAAAGGACAACCGTCTCTGCAGCAATCCACCAGTCAGGCCTATATGGTAGAGTGGCCAGACAGAAGCCACTCCTTAGTAAAAGGCACATGGCAGTCCGCCTGGAGTTTGCCAAAAGGCACCTGAAGGACTCTCAGACCATGAGAAACAAAATTCTCAGGTCTGATGAGACTCTCTGACCACTCTACCATATAGGCCTGATTGGTGGATTCCTGCAGAGACGGTTGTCCTTCTCGAAGGTTCTCCTCTCTCCACAGAGGACCTCTGGAGCTCTGACAGAGTGACGAAGAGGGGGAGATATTTAATGGCAGTAGATTCAATACATGCTCCAGACTCGATTGCCTTTGCCTCCTGCAAATGTTACTCTTGGGCTACGTTCACATCACCATCCTGAAGTGACTCAATTCCATTTTTTACACTGACCACATCTAAACATCCACTTGTAATTATTAATGTGAACCGCCATGATGCCATACAAATCAGATCTGACCAAAAAGATCGGAATTAAAACAGCGTGGCTTGTAATGTGAACGTAGCCTTGGACTTCTTCAAGTTGATTTTTGAAACCTGGTTGAATTTAAGTGCTGAAATAAGCAGTCTGATACTGGTTTCTGAATATCTGACAATGATCTTAAATATAGCTCCAAACTTGTAATACGATGGCTTTAAAACAAGTAAGTTAAAGTATTTGAGTGGCCATCATGAAGCTCTGACCTGAATCCTGCAGACAGTTTGCAGACTTAACTAAAAAAGCATGTCTGAGCATGGAGGCCCACAAACCTGACAGACCTGCACCAGTTATGTCAGGAGGAATGAGTAAAAAAAAGTCTGTTTTATATTATGAGAATATTTTAGAAGCCTACCAAAAGAAGTTGCTTTAAGTTAAGCAAAAAAGCAATGTCACAAACTGTATGTAAACTGTTGACCCACTACATGTATGATAGGGTCTGTCCACGTGCCATTTTATTTATGGGCTTGGGTTGCCAGCTTGGCACCACCGATTGTAAAGACATGATTGTCGTTTCCAAATTGCCCATTGTGTGTGAGTGTGTGTATGAGTTTTTGCAAGTTTGTGCCATGCAATGGATTGGCACCCCATCCAGGGTGTACCCTGCCTAGTGCCCCAAGTCCCCTGGGATAGGCTTCAGGCCCCCCTTGATCCTGTACAGGATAAGCATTATAGAGAATAAGTGAGTGAGTGTTTAAGATCATAATCAAGTAGAAAACAAAATGATTTTCCAACCTCACCTGGAGGTACTGGAGGTCTGCTCTGTGGTATAGCAATTTCAATAGGTCACATTAAAACTTGATTCATAAATATGCATGAGTCAGGTTTGCCTTTTAAACCATTACATCTTTATGCGCAGGATGTTATTCGCTATTTTTATCGCCATCACTTATGCTGCTCTACTTGCTATGCTTTTAAAATTAATTAATAAGACTGATATCGATCAAGTTAAGATTGCTGAAATGCACATGCAGACGTGTTTAATCATACTGTACATATTCCAGAAAATTTAATTGATGAATATGGAAGCTGTCATTGTCATTCTGATGTTTCTGATGGTTATGATCCGTAACCGCAGACATCTTTAAAGAGAAAATAATAGAAGATGGATACCGCAGCTTGGGCTGTCCTACTACAGCCTGTCAACATGGTGCAAAACCACATATCTGTATGGTCACTTGTTACTTTGTTGTTGTTCAAATGAAGACAGACTGATACTGTATTTAAATAATGCACTTGTAGTGCATCATTATTAAACTCATCATCTATACCACTGAGCGGGGGGCCTGGAGCCTATCCCAGGAGGCTTAGGGCTCGAGGCGGGGTACACCCTGGACATGGTGCCAATCCATCGCAGGGTACACACACATACTGTACACTCACTCACACACTACTGGCAATTTGGGAACACCAATTAGATTAATCCGGAGGTCTTTGGACTGTGGGAGAAAACCGGAGTACCTGAAGGAAACCCACCAAGCGCAGGGAGAACATGCAAACTCCATGCACACAGAGACGGGAATCGAGCCTGGACCAGAGACTAAACTGCAACATGTAATTATATAACCATAGTTTTGGTACCTGATGACCGGTTGATAAGTGTAGCACAAAGTTACTATTGAGCCCAGGTTCTGTTTTATTTTGTGGATTTGCATATGCCTCCGTCTTATTATTGGTAACCACATGCTGAGTTTGAGCTGAGCTCGAGCTGTTGTGATGATTCAGGAGAAAAAAATTGTAGGCAAGAATTAAATTTGGGAAAACAGCTTTAATGCCAGTTCTGCATGGCAGTTGCATGCCAGTTATGTCACAATCATTCACTATATGTTGAGGAATGGGTTTTGCAGTGCAGTAGACAGATTGCACTGCTATGGCAGAGAGCACTAAAATGTCTTTTTACTCCTACAGTATTTCTTCTTTAAAAAACTGAAAAAAATAAAATAAAGTCTGGAATGCATTTAAGAGTGTGCATTAACCAAAACATTAATATAACTAATAATTATTCTGAACATATTTTCCCCACTTTCATTTTAGTGCAATGTATTAAGTATACATTAAAATACTGTATAAAAACTATTACTCTTTTTTATTATATTTTTTTCTGCTGATATTTTGTTAGTGAACTTGTACTTTGCATTGCATATCATGTATCGTAAATTGGCTGCAAGTATATCATATTTTTGTTGCATCCCTCTCGTCTAATAACTAGCTCTTTCCTGCCTGATCTTATTAGTCCATGGAAGTTTTGTCTCACTTAGCCTGATATATAACTTATGCTTTAAGCTTCCTATATCCAGGGAACTGTATGCACTGCAGAAAGCATTCAAAACAGTATGACAGTTACAATAAGACAAATACAAATATTGTTTTTTTTAACAGGTAGATGAATTAACTGTGTGCACTATTGGTTTGGCTTTAAACATGTCACTTCTAAAGATATTGATTTCACAGTATATCAACCTGCTCAGCTGGTGTGTGACTGACCAGAGGTCCTTGTGCTTTATTGTCTGAAGTCATGTTAAAGTGATTGCATACGCTACCAGTCAAAAGTTTGGACACACTTTCTAATTGCATGGTGCTGTATTTTCTGATTTTTTATTTCTTTCTGCATTGAAAAACAATGCTGAAGGCGTCCAAAATATGCATTAATCTCCCTTGAATAGTTGATATTGATATGTGTCTGCTACTTACAGTATGCTCACTAAAGCATTCATAACGGCTCTGATCGGAGGTGCTGTTTGTTGATTGGTGATTTCCGTGTAACTCTAAATGAACTTCTCTGCAGCAAATGTACGTTTTTGGCCTTCATGAGAGCCAGTTTCATCATGTTGCTTGGCGAGTTTTACAAATGCACTTTACTGTACTATTCAATACAGTTGACCTTCATGTCTTAAAATAACAACTGCCCATTGTTGTTACTTAGTTATCTAATTCCATGTCTGTTATTTCATAGTTTTATAAATTTAGAAAATGAACCCACATATGTATATACATATACTGTATATATACTGTATATAATTAAATTATATTTTACCACAATTATCATTTATCATTAAGTTATGTTCTTATTTTCAGTATACAAAAGGATGATTTCTTATTACAAATATAAATCTACAGTTTCTCTCAGAAATGGAATACATTTATACAGCTAACAGGAATGAAAAAGAAAAAATTATATGATACTGTGCATGTTGCCTTGAAGCAGTGGTTGCCTTGGTAACCATTTCAGTGATTACTACATGTCAGTGGTGGATCCATATGCATTTTTAATAAGCCTGTACCATCTAATGCTACAGATTTCCTCTGAGAAGACATTAAACCCTAATAAAATTTAAAAAAGGAAACCTTTTAATTGAAGCTTTATTATAGTTTATAGCATTTCATGCCAGGCCTTTTTTAAAAATAGATTATTGTATCTTGTAAGTAGACCTTACTTTGAGAAGTCTAAAATATCCTAACTGGAGAGAAGGACCAGAGACGTACTCTGCTTTTTTTTTTTCATTTTTTTTTTTCATCTTTTTTTACAGACCAAAATGTGAGCCGTTTTGTCAGAGCACAGTTAGAAGTTGTGAACATGTCCTCTCGCCTCTGCAGAAGCAGCTCTTGCGTCATGCAGTTTCCATAGCAGCCCTAGCTGTACTAAGCTCATACACAAACACACACACACACACACATTCACACACACACACACACATCGCTCCCTCACTCCGTTGCTCTGCGGTCTATGGGGAACCAGGCATGACTGTGGAAGACGGTGCAGCAATTTGCTTTGCTCTATACTACGTACATAGATACACTCGATTTCACTGTCTGAAGATGTTGCGTAAGTGTTCGATACCCAGAGCTGAAAGAGCTGTGCTTGTCACTGATGACAGTTTTTAAAAGGAGAAACAGCAGGTGAAAAGCTGTCTTAGCTGTGTTAAAGCATCTTGAACTCGTCTGTAGTCTGAGGCCTTGCTGGGCATTGCGGCAAAAAAAGCACAATATCTTACTGTGTAAACTAATAGGTTAATTATACACTTGTGGTTTTAACAAACTAAAAAAGAGTAAATATGTGAATATTTGAAAATAAAGGCTTAAAGTAATTTGCCTGGCGGAACAGTGGCTTAGTGGTTAGCACTGTCGCCTTGCACCACCAGGGTCTGGATTTGATTCCGGCCACAGAGTTTGCATGTTCTCCCTGTGTTGGTGGGTTTCCTCTGGGTACTTCAGTTTCCCCCCACAGTCCAAAGACATGCAGATTAGGCTCATTTTCATTCCCAAAATTGGTCGTAGTGTGTGAATGCATGTGTGAGAGTATGTGTATGTGTGTGTGTGCCCAGCAATGGATTGGCATCCATCCAGGGTGTACCCCTCCTCATGCCCCAAGTCTCCTGGAATACTCTCCAGGCCCCCTGCGACCCTGTTTACAAGATAAAACAGAATAAACAGTGAGTGAGTGATGTGTCCGTTTCTTTCTTTACCCTATAACTCTGAAACCTCTTAAAACAGGAGTGTGTGAATGACTTTGTAACAAATTCATTTTCTAAGTCTTGACATGCCTGCACTTGAAGCCAGCTGTAAAACTAACTAATAATAATTTCAGTAATTCATTTGTCAAATGTACGTAGTAATCAACCAAAGTCTTTAGATGAATTATGATCCTAATAAGTCAATAGATGAAATGAGCAAGTGCTAATTCTTCACTCTTTGTATAAAAATGAAAGAAAGGCTTTTCAAAGTTATTAAGGCAGTAAACAGAATGCTTGACTTCTGTCAGCGATTCCTCCAGTGGATTTGTGTTGAGACATGTGGCATTTTATTCGCTCTGTTGGAAACGATTGTCATCATTTTCTGTAACTTTATTTGAAGATAATTAGAATTGTGATCTTGCCTGGGTGGCTACAGTTAGATTATGGGGGGAAGGATTACTTTTAGCACCTCCAGGGTTGGAGGTTTACATTTCTGTGTGTGTGTGTGGAGTTTTCATGTTTGCTCTGTGCTTTGTGGCGGTCAGGTTTCCTCCAACTGATTGGTGTTTCCAAATTGCCCATTTTTCCTAAGAACACAGCCATGAATCACAATGGTACAAAAACATCCTCCGAGAGCAACTTCTCCCAACCATCCAGGAACAGTTTGGTGACGAACAATGCCTTTTCCAGCATGATGGAGCACCATAAGGAAAAAGTGATAACTAAGTGGCTAGGGTAGGAAAACAGCAAAGATTTTGGATCCATGGTCAGGAAACTCCTCAGACTTAATTCCCATTGAGAACTTGTGGTCAATCCTTATGAGGCGAGTAGATGAACAAAACCCCACAAACTCTGACAAACTCCAAGCATTGATTATGCAAGAATGGGCTGCCATCAGTCAGGATGTATGATTGTGTGTGTGTGTGCATGCTTGTGCGCGGTGAGGGGTTGGCACCCCATTCAGTGTGTTTCCTGTCTTGAGCTCTCTGGTACAGGCTCCAGGCCCCCATCACCCTACAAATGACAAATGCCCTGAACCGAATGAATGAATGAATGAATGTTGTCAGAGGTCCAGCATTGGAAAGCCGATGGGTGATTGCATTGCACATACAGTATGGATTCGGGTTAAAAGGAATCTTTCCAACATTCCCATAATGTTCACGAATCCTTGTAAAAAACCTTGAAAGCATCCATTGTAATAAGAATGACAGTAATAAACTGGAATGCACTTGAATAAAAATGAGACATTTCTCATAGTTTATAATATGCTTCTTATGTTTGTTCGTAAGAGCTTAGATATTGTTAAAGCTGTGTATTGCAGTCAGTGAACAAAAATCCAGTATTTTCTCCATGTATAATAGTCTCTATGTACTGGTTGTCTGCTGGCAAGTGTATTTTTTTTTCTAGAGTGTGAAACCCTAGGCTTGAAGCTTTTATCTTGCGGTGTAAACAATGTTTTGGATCATCTTCTAGGTCTACTCTATAACCACAGATTGATGGTTTCCCCTAAGAGCAAATAAACTATGCACAACTTTTTCTAAAATGTATGAAACCTTTTCAATTTTCATGGGAATGACCTCAAAGCAGGATCTAGATTTCCTTGTAACCACTTTTTGCGACTTGCCATATGAATGAATGGATCATGTTTGTACTGTATATAATGGGGCTTTTGCTTAAAATAGTTCAGTCGTCTCATGCTGTGGCAGAACTCTGGTATTGATGTAACAGTATATCAATAAGTCTGTCTGCTCATACAGGTTAGAATGTGCAGTTGGGGTTCTCAAGTTTCACCTATGTGGAAATGATGGCTCAGTGACCTTCTGTCTGTATTCTTTGGGAAATACTATATAAAAAGTAACAGGTAAACTTTATGTTTGCACAAGCATACCTGAATGAAGAACAAGAGTTGCTTTTTTTCCATTGAACACTGTATACACAATGTAACATGAAAATATGTACAGTATATGAAAATCTGATTACTAAATTTATTTAAACATCAAAGGGTAGCTGTAAATCGTGTTTGAATTATGCAATAGACACTCCTATTATACACCTTTTTTTTTTACAATTCAATTACAGTATGAACAACAGTAACTAGAGTGTCTACAGGGATTGCTCTGCAATGATCTTGCTTTGCTCGAAAGTAAATCATGCCTTTGACTCTCTTCTGTCACATGACAGCCTCAACGAAGGTGCGACTATGGACATCTTTAAAGACAAAATAATACTACACATAATTCAATTAAAGTTTTGAAAAAGGCCATCAAGAAAAGTAACATTTTTGGGCCTCTCCCAAAAATTTTTTTTTTTATTAATCTTCCTATCAATTGATCTTATTCTCAATATAGTATAGTAAAAGCTCACTAAGTAATTTTCAACCTCAGTAAAGAAACCTTTCAAGATGTTGAGTAATTTTTATTCTCAATAAGTAACAGCATTAACATATGAATGTTTTCCATCTTCAAGGGAATAATATTAACATATTGAGTGAATCTCATCATGAATATGAAACGATATTAACATTTGCACAGTTTATTTGTTATGTCCGGTATTGCCTGGTGAGGTGTGCTGTCAGGAAACCTTGTAATGATGTTGATATACCTGTACATCCTACACTACTTTCTGTTGGTCCAAAAGAAAAGAACTAGAATGGATGGTTGTGTATGTGATGTGGTTCTGGAGGAAAATGTCAAACCATTAAGGTCACGCTTGGTGCATGAAAATGGCCAGGAGATGAGTGTGACATAGTGGGGTATTGGCTGTGCCTTTGAGTTCTGGGTACAAGGTGAGAACTCGCCCTGGGTACTCAGCAGTGAAATGAACAAAAAGGAAAGCTCATAAGGTCATAAGGTCATAGGCTACACATGCTAAAAAGAAACATAAAGGGTTAAAGCTATATGATGTAATACCTAATGAATGTGCAACATAGATTACTTATTCACTTGCACCAGTACATAAGTGAGAGATGCAGTGTGGCATTAAAGTGTGCATCATAGTGGTGAATCAGCACTACTGTATACTGCATTGTACAGGAAAGTATAGCTGTTAAGCATGACTAACTCCCCAACATACGAACAAGTTTTGTTGCGAGAGCTCGTTTGTAAGTCCAATTTGTTCTTAGTGCAACAAGCATTGTCTAGGTACTAGCATACAGTACTATACAGTACACAATATACTGTAAAACTAACATGTTCCATGATCTTGTCCTTGTTCTTTAGAATTGTGCAGATGGTTGAACGATTCATGTTAAAAGAACGAACAATGTCTGCCATCTTTTCACCTCGCTCCATTTTCTCACTTTTGTCTCAAGTGTGTCTTATTGCTTGGTGCTTCTTTATCGCCGCTGCTTTTATGCTTGCTTCCGGACATTCTGGGATGCACAATATACGCCGGACAAAGTTAGGCGTTCGTAACTCGAATGTTTGTGTGTTGGGATTGTGAACAAAGTTTGGGGTCAGGTTAAAAAATTAGGGCTGCACAAAAAATTCCAGTGCACTCATGCTGTTGAAATGTGTACAAATAGCAGATGAAAAACTCTTGAATCTCTCTTGAATGTCTAAAATATATGTTCTAGTAAGCGTTCCGAAAAGAAGTAGCAAAGAGAAGCCATTGGAAGAGGACATGTAGTGATAAAGACTCTAGAAAGCTCACTAGATGAAAACACAAAAAAACTGAATATTTTGAGTATAAAATGTCTCAAACATTACTAGAAAAACCTGAACATACAGAATGCATGCATTTGCTGTACTATTTACTTTACTATTTTAAACTTTTTAATGGTTCCTTGATTTGCTGAAGCAACTAGAAGTCATGCATTTGTGTGAAAACCCTATGGTGTGTGTAACTCACACTAGCTGGCTCCAGTATTGTTCCACATTCACACCGACAGAGTGCCAAATCACTGAACCTGGAAACAGGTGAGAGACACATTGCAGAGTGTGAACTATCTGCCCTCTTATCTTACTTTTATTTGGATAACTCCATCTTTTCAGCCTCTGCTTTTGTCCTATATGAAAAAATACTATTCTGTGTCTAGGCTTTTTGTGCTTTTTATATCATCCTGATGTATTTGGACTAGGTTGGGAGAGTTAATGTTGAGATGTTGAAAATGGAGGAAAATTGAGGCTACAGTTAAAAGCAAGGATTTCAATTGGAAGCATTTCATTTGGATGAGTGGACCTTGCATAAAAAAATGTTTTGGCTTTGAGAGTCTTTTACTCAGCAGTGGTTTACGAAGAAATTTATAATATTATCTAGCTAGCAGTTGTCTGTTATACAGTAGGCTAAGGATTACAGGGAATGGATAAGATGAAAATGTATATATCTGTACCACTGAAGCTCAAATACTGATGCGGACGCAAAAATTGACTTGAAGTTTTGAACAGTTTCTGGATGTACGCGCAACTTCGATTCGGCTTGGTTTGTTCGCTCGTATGATAAAAATGCTTTGTATGCTGAAGCAAATCTTTTACAAAAAGTCCATTGGGCCAAAAATTCTAAAGGCAGACGTTGTATGAAAAGGTACAACTGTACTGTATATTCAAAGCACTTCTACCTAAATATGGTTTATTATGCAGGAATGACCATTTAGCCTTGATTAAGTCTTATCTATGTTTTGCATAATATTCCTGGGGTAAAAGAGGATGTTTCTCTATCACAATTTTTGTGTGCATGTTTACACCATGAATGTTTCATTGTTTAATTTTTATTAACAGTGCATTTTACGGCAGTACAAATCATAAACCTGTGCAGATACTGATCAAGAGCTTTACTTAATTTTCACACTAAATATCAAAACGTGTGAGGTTTGTGACTTTAAACGTGGAATGGTGGTTGGTACCAGATGGGCTGGTTTGAGTATTTCAGAAACTGCTGATCTCCTGGGATTTTCACACAACAGTCTCTAGAGTTTACACAAAATGGTGTGAAAAACATTGAGTAACTGACAGTTCTGTGGGTGGAAATGCCTTGCTGATAAGAGAGGTCAGAGGAAAATGGTCAGATTGGTTTGGGTTACCAGGAAGGAGATAGTAACTTAGACAATCACTCTTAAGAAATGTGGTGAGCAGAAAATCATCTCAGCATGCACCAACCAGCAAAAACCATCGCCTGGTCTTTTTCCAGTCTTCGGCTGTTCAGGTTTTGCTAGTCTGATAGCTTCAGATTCTTGTTCATGGCTGACAGGATTGAAACCTCATTTGATCTTCTGCTGCTGTTGCCTAACCAACTCAAGGATTAACCTGTTGTGCATTCTGAGATGTTTTTCTGCTCAATACAGTTGTAAAGAGCGTTTATTTAAGTTTCTTTAGCCTTCTTGTCAGCTCAGACCAGTCTGGTCATTCTCCTCTAATCTCTTTCATCAATGAGCTGTTTCAGCCTACAGGTTCTCCTTTCCAGTTTTCTGTTTTTCACACCATTTTGTGAAAACTGTAGACTGTGAAAAGAGATTTCTGAAATAGTCAAAACAGCCACGGAAAATGATGTGAACATTACCCAAAACCTAGTTAACCTGCATCTGCATTGATTTAATGCATCGTGCAGCTACAACATGGTTGGAGGCCAAAACACATTTTTTTTGTTTAGTTTTTCTTTTTTAAAGAAAGAAATATTACGAAGTGATCTTGTGCATGGTTTTGAGTCACATGGGTGTTAAAAAGGATAAATACCAATATTTATACACCCCTTTGTGTAAGTATAATTTTCAGGAAAAGGGACTTCCTTGGAATGTACAGTACTGAGCATATTACCCCTTACTTATTCTAGGATTGTTGAAGCATGTTAGGTTGAAGCTACTGTACATACAACAACAGTTCTTTAAGCAGTACTCTATCTGGACTGTGTCTTACATGCATGAAGATTTTGCACCATAGACAAATGACATCCAGTGTCAATATTTTTTCAGTGGATGGGAGTGAAAAGAGAGTTTGGTGTTCTTTTTTACAGCTAACAGTAGAGTATCGACTGTGCTTTACTTTGAGTTTTTGACACGCTGCTGTTCTGTACAGTCGCCTGTATAGAAGAACTAAAAACTGTCAACTCCTGGGCCGGGCTGAGAATAGAGCCAGAGAAGGGTCTATGCAAAATACTCCTTTATTTATTTATTTATTTATTTTTCTTTCCAAGTAATGTCAGAAAAATGGAAAATCTGAGTGGTGCTTTTAAACACAGATCTCTATACAAATGGTAAAAGGGGAAAAGGAGCTGTTTCATTTTCAGAAAATGATCTGGAATTCAATTAAAAAATTGGTAGCAAACTGCTGTGGTATACGAATTGTTAAAAGGATGGATGCATGGATAGATGCTTGATGGGTGAAAGGATAGATGAATGACCCAAATGATGGATGGATAGACAGATGAATGGCTAAAATGATTGGTGGGTAGATGGATGGATTGATGGATGAACGGATGGATGGCTACAAGAACGAATGGATGGATTGATGGATGGCTAAACAGATATCTGGATAGATGGTGGGATGGATATATGGATTATTGGATGCATGGCTAGAAGGATGGATGGATTGAATGATGGTTGGATAGATGGATGTATGGTTAAACAGATTGGTCGATAAGTGGCTGGATGGATGGATAGATCTGCAGTAGAATGGCTGGAGGCGCAGTGGTAAAGTGCTCGCCTTATTATCCAGAGATCGCTGGTTCGATTCCCGGGTGATGCAGTAACCTCTCACAGCCGGAGGTCTAGAGAGAGCTGATTGGCCGAGCTCTCTCAGAGGGGAGGGATGAGAGGTACTT
>JAQMYJ010000037.1:10390951-10426755 GCA_030014305.1 Clarias laeviceps
CCCGACTGAGTGGTAGTAGTAGCCTTAATGTGGGAGCCCCCTAGTGACGGGGAGGAATTGGACACGACTAAATTACGGAGAAAATCGGGAAAAAATCCCCCCCCCCCCAAAAAAAAAATATATAATAATAATAATTTATTGCTGAATGGATGGATGGATATACTGTAAGGATATGGATATGTGGCTGGACAATGGATTTATGGATAGATGTTGGGAGGATGGATGGATGAGTAGGTGGATGGATGAGTAGGTAAAAGGATGGGTGAATAGATGGCTGGATGAGTAAATGGCTAGAAGAATGGGTAGATGGATTTCTTAATTTTATAAATGGCTGGAAGGAAGCATAGATGAATGGATGGATTAATGGATGGCTAAAACAACGGATGGATGAATAGATGTATGGAGGGGTAGCCAAAATTGTGGGTGGATAGATGAGTAGATGGAGGAATGGCTGAAAGGATGGTTGAAAAGATGGCTGGATGGATAGTGAAATGGAGGGATGGATAGATGGCTGGATGGATGAATGCATGGAGGTATAGCTAATTGATCGTTGGATGGCTAAAAGAATGGATGTATGGATGCATTTTATTGATGCCTAATGGGAAATCTGCAATATAATTGTAATAAAAGACTTATAACTTAAGTGCTGTAGTGCTGCATATGCCTGAATATGGAGTCTTTTTCCTCTTTAGTGTACAAACAATGTAATAAATATACTGAAGGTAAGTGAGTTCAGTGATACTCCCAAAATGCTTTGATAATAAACTTAAACTGCGTAAATCCATAATGTTTTAGTGAACTGATATATAATTTGTAAATGTTGGCTGCTGTTTGGTCTTGTAATGTGCTTGTCTTTTTCCTCCAGTTTTAACCTAACATTTGTTTATCTCACCAACGCCATAATTGTGCTTTTGTCTAAGCCATGTCTTAATTATTGTAGTCCTGTATTTTTGCATGTAAAAAACAAAAGCATCTGGAATTAGCTTTCCAATCTATCACTTATTCCCTAATGCCAGAACACACGCTGTTTCAGAGAGCCTCACATTAACATCCCTGGGGATTTAGCACATCCCTCAATATTCATGTTCTTTTCCTTTCACTTTTTTCGTGACAGTACAAGTTCTTGATTTATATTAGAAAATAGTTGTTGTGTTGATGTTGTGTTGTGCACTTTGTTTAAATCCCAGGAGGGTCACCTTGGTTCCAATGAGTCAAATAAATCGCCCTGCTTTATTTTTGTGAGATTAGTTTTGTTTTTACTTTTTATTGATTCTTTTTCATTTTTTATTATATGGAACCCAATTTAGTATCATGGCTTTTGTCCTTTTGCTCAAATTGAGAAATATTGAAAATCACGTTTTTTCAAAGAAATATTCTTTAATGTTCAATTATTCTTCCCTTGCGTGCAGTTCCAGTGCCGCTTCCTGCAGCATGACTGATTGGATTTTTGCCCACTATAGACTGAAATGATCATGCTTTTCTGTTTTATAGTCGGCTATTTTCTACCACGACACAGATGACAAGTAATTAAGTAGTGCTGGCAGCTCAATTTGCAGTTCTACGGTTGTGACTTGAGGCTGCACTATGTCCAGTGTTAATTGCATTAAAGTTTGTCATGGATAGTTATGAAAGCTGGCAGTTTGTCATGGCTAGCTTTTATTAAACTCATTATTTAGAAAGTAAGGCATTAAAGAATGGTGAAGCCAATGTGAAAGGAAATACTGTAAATCAACTACTAAAGCCAGTCAAGAAACATAGTGTCATTAAGATATGACTTTAGTGATTACAGGGACGACACAAAACAGTTAATTGCTCAAAAATTATTTCATGTGTGATATTTATTAAACATTCCACTCTTAATGCAAGTGGTGCAGTTTTTTAAAATGTGTTATTTATAGCAAAGCAACATGTCACATTAATTGCATGTGTTATATAAAGTTAAAACTCTTATATAAAGGGAAAACCGCCATCTTAATTGACAGGTTCTGAAGGACTACTGATGTGTACTTTCTGATGGATTGTACATCCACTCTATTCATTACGTATATTTATGAATCATGGACAGTTATAAAATGTAGCATTGATTCATCACAGCTGGCTTTTATGGAACCCCATTTCTCAGCATGTGTGGCATGAGAAGATTGCAGGCTGCTGATTAATCACTACTGATTACAGTCACTGCATGATCCTAAGAGGAACAATGTATAGAAAATATTCAAATTAATGTTTTTGTCTTGCACAGTCCTTGATAAATTTTCTACAGGTTTCAGTGTGTTCTGCGATCATTCTTATCTTTACATATTGCTACTCATTTTGCATTCATTATATTTACATTTTGCATTCATTATATTTACATATTGCTACTGTTATATGTTTTTGGTTAACCCTGGTGCCCTGTGTTATTAGATGGGAGGGTTAAAATGTCATGTCTATCTATAGCTCAACAGGGAAAGGATTGCCTTTATTTGTCACTTTTACATTACTGTACAGTGAAATTCTTTCAGCCATGACACCCTTCAGATAGGGTTAAGGGCTTGCTGGTGAAGCTGGGGCTTGAACCACCAACCTTCCTATCAGTAACTTGGTGCCTTAACCCACTTCCATTGAAGGTTTGTGCAATGAATTATATCATAAGGTCTCATCAATGCAACGAATAACATAGGGGAAACTATTACACACTCTTAGGCTATGTTCACATTACAAGCCACATTGCCCTTACAGCACAGTGAAGTAATTTTTTTGCATATCCCAGTTAGGAAGCTGAGGTCAGAGCGCAGGGTCAACCAGGATACAGCGCCCCTGGAGAAGATAGGGTTTTGCTCAAGGGCCCACCAGTGGCAACTTGGCGGTGCTGGGGCTCAAACCCCTGACCTTTCGATCATCAATACATTAACCCACAGCCTTAACCAATTGAGCCCCCACTGCCCTGATGACGGTTTACATTTGTAACTACAAGTGATTTTTATCTGACTTCAATGTGGACATGTCTGTCCTCTGAAAGGTTATGCATGCATATATCTATCTCTCTTTCCTTGCTTCATCCGTGTTAAAACACCTAATTTTTACGTGAACACCCATTCATTTCAAACAATTTTCGCAATTTTAGCAAAAAAAATTCTTGGAATTTTGCTCTGGAGGATGGCAAGCAGTTAGTTGGATATATTTTGTTGAGATCCAGAATAAGAAAGAAAGCACCTCACTATTGCTTGCTCTGCTATGAAATCTCCCGCTGCTGGTGCTGACTGATGGCGTCAACGCCCTAAGCATGCACAGAAGTAAAAAGGTGTAAGAATTCCGAACATGACCATGTATTGGCGATACTGTATAAGTTAAGGCTTTTTTATGTGTCACAAATACATTACTGCAGTGAAAGTGAAATTCTTTCTTCGCATATCCCAGCGTAACTGGGGTCAGAGCACAGGGTCAGCCATGATACAGCGCTCCTGGAGCAGATAAGGTTAAGGGACTTGATCAAAGGCTCAACAATGGCAACCTAGTGGAGCTTGAACTGCTGACATTCCAATCAGTAACTCAATGCCTTAGTCCTCTGAGCCACCACTGCCCAATCGATGAAATATACAAAAGTGACTCAGATCTGATAAAAAAATTTTAAAAATCAGGCTAAAAAATCAGATTCAGGTTGCTAATGTGAAAGTATCAAAAAAAGGCAGATAGGTAGCTCTATTCCTGATTGCTGTATTGATCTATTTTTACTTTCTACAAGGCATTGCAGGGGAAAAAATGTATTGCACTGTGGATAAGCTAAGTGTTGCCCTCTCTCTGACTTCCAGTGCAGTGTCTGGAGATGACTACCAAGAGGAAGATCATCGGGCGCCTGGTGCCGTGCCGATGCTTCCGCGGGGAGGAGGAGGTCATCTCTGTGCTGGATTACTCACACTGCAGCCTGCAGCAGGTGCCCAAGGAGATATTCAGCTTCGAGCGCACTCTAGAGGAGCTCTATCTGGACGCTAACCAAATCGAAGAGCTTCCCAAGGTACCTGACAAAACTCATCCGCTTTTCTTTCATTTTGCATTCATGGCATCAGTAAATGAACACTATATGCACAAAAATTTGTGGACATTTGAACATGACACGCGTATGATTTTTCGACATCCCTTTCTAGTTTTCGTCCCTCTTTTTTGCTGTTATAAAACCTCCCTGTTTCTGGAAAGGTTTTCCACTAGCCTTTGGAGCGTAATGAGGGGGTTTGTAAGTGAGGACAGTCATTGGTGTCAGGTGAGGACTCAGTACTTCAGTTCATCCCAAAGGGGCTCAGTTGGATTGAGGTCAGGAATCTGTGCAGGACACTGGAGTTCATCCACTCAAATTTTGACAAACCATGTCTTCATGAACCTTGCTTTTGTCATGCTGGAACAGTCTCCAGATACAGAGACGTTCTATTCATGTCTGTGCCTTCAACTTCATGGCAACAGTTTGGGGATGAGCCACATACTGTGTGGTTGTGATTCTCAGATTCCCACACACTTATGGCCAAATAATGCATTTCCCAAACCATTTTATTTGTTTTAAATGTTTTTTGTAGGTTTTTTGTTATTTTGTAGGTTCTCTTTGTGCCACCAAAACAGCCTTGACCCTTCAAGGCATGATTTCACAGGAGCTCTGAAGGTGAGGGGCTAAAATACCCCAGCACATTAGGACAGTAGCAGCAGATTCCTTAATGGATCAGACTTGTTTGTCCAGCACAAGCCATGAATACTGAGATCTGGGGAATTTGAAGGCTGGTTCAACAACCTTGAAATCTTTGCCTGCTAAGCCCTGGATGTACTGGATGTCCGGATACTCTTCTATCATAGCAAGCATATGGCGTTTTTTTTTTTTAGCAATTTATGCTACATTGGCCTTTTTTAGGATTGGACCAGACAGACTTGGCATTTGCTTCCCACAGGCCTAAATAAATTTTGGGTTCCCATGAGGCCTGTCACCAGTTTACTGGTATATAATTGATAATTAAGCAATATTACATGAGAGGCTGTGCTGTTGTGCTGGTCATCAGCACAGCTGTGATGCAGTTGTTAGCACTAGAGCGCAGCCAGTTCCACAAACATCAGTCATTATCAACAGATTATGATTTGTTTGTTCATTTAATCAGTTAAATAAACAGCTGGAACTGACAGTTTAATCAACACTGGTGAAAGTAGTTTTAAATTCTTACTGGTTCTACTGTATGTAGCCAAAATATGAGGAGAATAAAATATTTAGGTGGTGGACAGTCCTGTAAATCGAGCCAGTTTAATTTTTTATTTCCACTTATTCCGCTTTAGAATATCAGCTTCGTTAAGTCCAGGTCCTGGGGTTGAATCTCAAATAGCATTAAATGAAAAGCTAGTTTACTATCTAGGGTGTACAATCACTTGTCCTCCACAACAACTAGTGCCCTTGATCAGGGATTAGAGATTGATTTGGAAGTCAAATTAGGATCTAGTTATCTTTGCAGCCATAAATAAAGGAACACAGATGGTCCAGATGCGATTCTGACCGACTTAGAAGCGATTATGAAGGAAGTGTTGTTTAAGATGACATAAGTGTTTTCTTGCAAAGTGTTTCTGTGACCGTTTTTTTCCCTCTCTTGGGATTTTTCCTGATTTTCTCCCTAATTTGATATGGCCACTGCCATATCAAGGCTACAACTTCTAATCAAGGGAGGGTCGAAGACTATCGCATGATTCCTCCAAACCATGTGACGGCAACCAACCTCATCTTTTTTTTGAACTGCTCACTCACGCACTGTTGGTAGCAGCATAACACACTTGAAGGATATCGCTATATGTTTTTGCTTGCATGACGCCCGTGATTGGCTATAGAGCCGCGATTGATGTGAACGCGCACTCATCCCTTCCCTCTGAGGGAGCTCGGCCAATCAGCTCTCTCCAGGCCCCCGGCTGCGGGAGGCTACAGCATCTGTGACTGGTTTTGAATGTGTTTTTTGGCAGGCAGTTGCTCTCTTGTCTGTACAGACCTACTTTCACCCATGCTGCGACCGAGAGTAATTAGCGGTTATTAGACCACCTGGGATGAGAGTGATACATATAGCTAAATGTCTCTTGTCCAATCAGATTGCTCAGTCGGAACTGATGTATAATCAGTGTTACTCAGTTTACCTGGTGGTGCTAGTGTTATAGCTGATCGATGTACAGTATATGAACTGTGAAGACAAGGCCAAACAAATACAGAATGTAACTGATACAGTAGCACACATGAAAACACTTAGCCCTGATAATAATAATAGTGTCAATAATAACAGTAGCTTGACAACCAGACACTTAAAATACTAGAAATTTATTAAATAGTGCTGCTTATCAAGGTGAAGCAAGTAATAATGATTATGGCATGTGACGTGCTGCAAATGATGGGTAGTGTAGTTTGGTGCTTCTGTGGTGCTACCGTGACCGATCCCTCCTGAAGTGACTTGCGAAGTGTGAATTAGAGTTAAAAGGGGTCCTGGACACTCATGCAAGATGTCTCTTATTATGTAAGGGCCATTAGTCTGACAAGGTTCTTTTAACACTAGCCTTAGAGTAGCTGTCTGTCAGAGATTTATAGGGGAGGCGGACGCAACTTCAGATCATTTCTCAAGCAAAAGCAAGAGTAGATTCAAGACAACACCACTATTCCAGACAAGCGTCCATACACAAAGCTTACAACAAATTTCAAATACAATCAAAGCTATCCAGTGAGATACTAAACAGTAGAAGTTAAGTAGTAGTGCTAATCGAGGTGAAAGAAGACACAGGTGAGAGTTGTAGTGATTATGAGAGGTGCTGGGGCTGATGGGCAGTGTAGTTCTGTGCCCCCTGTGGCACTACACTGAGCAGCCGTTTATTTTCTGCGCTAGAGACTTTTGTTCATTTTTTGTCACGGCAATTATGATAATGCTGTCCTGTCATTATATGCAATTTTGGTGATTTCATATTTTTAGAAGCATTTATGTCAGTGTAGCAACGAATCTATTCACCACTACTTCAGAAAGGTCTCTGTCCTGCGTCTACATTCAGCTTTTTTCCCATGATGGCTATAAAAGCGTAGACAATTATATCAGTATCAGACCTGTCACATGCTGCATCTGCAACTGCAACTTTAAAAATACTATTAATGAATGTTGCTTTAACACAGTAAGGTTTGGTTTAAAAGCGAAAATGTTTAAGGGTTTTAGGGGTATAGGTTAACAGAATTTGTGTTTATACATGTGAGCAGTTTTGATGACATTTTTCATTCTTGATGATGTCATTCTTTCATGTCTTAGGGTTGTGGAAATATTTCTTTTTGAGATTATGCTTCTAGAGTAGGCACTAATCCAGTTACTGTAGAAGTAAATGACCACAAACATTGTTTTGTGCAAGGCAGAACAGGCTATTTTACACACCCATGTCGAAGACACACTAGAGGTGTTGACAATCCTCCACACTTAACCAGTCAAAAGTTTGTAGACACCTTCTAATTCCATGGTCTTTGGTCATTTTTCTTTCTTTCTACATTATAAAACAATGCTGAAGGCGTCCAAAATATGCAATAATCTCCTTGAACAGTTGATATTGAGATGTGTCTGCTACTTATGCTCTGTAATACAGTTCTAATCCAAAGTGCTGTTAATTTGTGATTTTTAAAGATGGTAAATGAACTTCTCGTCTGCAGCAGAGGTAAGTTTTGTTCTTGCTTTCCTGGGATGAGAGCCAGTTTCATCAGTTTCATCATTTTGTAAATGCACTTGACAGTAATGTTCTTGCAAGAACTATTCTAGAACAGATGTGATAACAACTGACTGTTGTTGTTGTTGTTGTTACTTAGTTACCTAATGCCATATACCTTATTTCGTAGCTTTAAAAACAAAAAAGTATTGTTTTAGAATGTAGAAAATAAATCCAAACTTGTGTCCAAACCTTTGACTGGTACTGCTTTTTTTTGTCAGTTCTGTAGCTTTCGTCCTTTTCATCAATTAAATTCTTAAATTAGATTTCCCCCAAGCATTGGAAGATTCTGAATGAACAGACAGTTATGCAAGCTGGGAAAGCTCTGGGTTTCTAAGGGTTTTGTGCCCATATGACTCATCAGTGAAAAGCCCAAAAAAGTATTTTGAGTGGTATTAAGTGCTGCTTTTGTAAAGGTGGTGATCTTATGGGATTGGTGCCTTTGGACTGCTCGTTCTTCTTTTGCTGATTATAAAGACCACCTTTAGTTTAAAATTGCTTTTAATACATAATAATAATGTTTAATGGATTTTTTTTTAGCTCTGTTGAATGATGATAAAATAAATGATTCCATGGCATTGGTGGGTTATGGGATCTGATTGGTCAGAAGGTTAGTTAATTAATTTTTAATAATGGCGGCATTGATGGTAGTTTTGGATGTAAATCAATTCATAGGTTTACATTAATAGGATGATTCTAATATACTATTGTTTGTATAGACAGGGACCTGTGTGGCAGACAGTATACTTGGGATATGTTTACATTACAAGCCTCATTGATCATTGCTCAGTTAAGCCATGTGGAACTGCAAACAGGACTTCTTATGGCTTTCATTCAACAGTTGCTTTCTTCTTGCTATTCTTCCATAAAGTCCAGATTTGTGGAGGGCACAACTAATAGTTGTCCTGTTGACAGATTCTCCCTCCTGAGCTATGGATCTCTGCAGCTCCTCTAGAGTTTCCATGGACCTCTTGGCTGCTTCTCTGATTAATGCTCTTCATGCCCAGGCTGCCAGTTTAGGTAGACGGCCATGTCTTGGTAGGTTTGCAGTTGTGCCATACTCTTTCCATTTTCGGATGATGGATTGAACAGTGCTCCGTGAGGTGTTCAAAGTTTCGGATATTTTTTATAACCTACTGTAACCACAACTTCTCCACAACTTTATCTGTGACCTGTCTGGTATGTTCCTTGGGCTTCATGATGCTGTTTTTTGTACTGTATACAGTTACTATAAGTTATAAGTTCAGCACACTTTTTTTCTGTCTGTCTATCTGTCTATCTATCTATCTATCTATCTATCGATCTATCTATCTATCTATCTATCTATCTACTAGCAACTCTTCAACTGTCAAGCCCTGAAGAAATTGAGTATTCCTGATAACGACCTTTCAAACCTGCCAACCACCATCGCTAGCCTTGTAAACCTGAAAGAATTAGATATAAGTAAAAACGGTACGTTCTTTGTTTCTGCATATTCTGATCTGTTGATTTATGATCTAACATGCAATGTGTTTATGTGATTATGTGCCTAACACTGTGTGTGTTGATTTATGAATATATCCCTCATTCCTTCAGGCATTCAAGAATTTCCTGACAATATCAAGTGCTGTAAATGTTTGTCAGTTGTAGAGGCCAGTGTAAATCCCATAACCAAGTAAGTACACGAACCACAGCCCACATAACAAACTTATTAAACAGCAAATGCCTTGTGAATTTTTAATATCCGTTTTGTTATTTAAAGGATTTTAAAATTGTGCAGTTGTTACTGTAGATGATGCAACCTTTAAATGTGTACACAGAGATTTCTGTGCTTTCTTACATTAAAGAGTCAGTTTTGGTGGGATCATCCGCAGTTCAAGGTCACTTCATTCTGTACTACTGCACAGATTTACCTGTTTATACCAGTACAATATACCAAGGCATACGGATTTAATCCATCCCGGAGGCGAGTTCTTAAGGCCAAACTTTTATTGTAAAACGCATTATCCTCTTGGAAAATAATATAAATACAGAAAATCCGTTCCAGCCATCCAAAAATATTACCAATATTACCAATTTACAACACTATAATCATATTTTTGCATGTAGAAATAATTTTGAAAAAACATTTAGAAAAGACGTGTAAAATATGAAATAAGTAGACATTAAACCTCACTTAACCTTAGTTTATGATTCCTCTTGGCAACGGCTGCTTTAAAAACTAAACTGAACTAAGCAATGGCTCCATTGCTTTCTTGCTGCCGTCCTTGCTAACATTCTTGGGGCCCATGGTGCTATGTTTTCACTAATTCTTGCACAAAGTGGGAAAAAAAACACACAAAAAAATATGTAAACTTCGTTTGGCTTTCCACTGACGCAAACCAGTTTATTTATTTATTTACTGTTTCCTCCCTAATTTAGTCGTGTCCAATTCCTCCCCGTCACTAGGGGGCTCCATATTAAGGCTACTACTACCACTCAGTCAGTAGGGCTGAAGACTATCACGTGTTTCCTCCAAACCACGTGACGCCAGTTGACCGCATCTTTTATTCTGCTCGCTCACACACCGTTAGGGGGCGGCGTAACACACTCGCGGCGTAAGACAGCGCTATCCGCTCCTTTCGCTTGCGTGAGCCCACAGACGCACCTGATTGGCTGTAGAGCCGTGATTAATATGGGAGCACTAAGTACCTCTAATCCCTCCCCTCTGAGAGAACTCGGCCAATGATAGGGCGAGCACTTTACCACTGCGCCAACTAATTTGTTAACAAAATTTCTGTTCTTAAGGCAAAGATTTTTGATGTAAGGTGTTCGTATGTCAAGCTACTGTACCTTTGTATTCCTGATGGTTTAGAAATATTAGTAGATCAGTTTTGAAATACTTATGTCATCTGAATAATTTATTTATATGCTGAATTGAGTTGGATGCCATAAAAATGTGGATTAATTTTTCTGTATTCAAAAACCATTTCTATTAATAAGCTTTGTTCTTTATTATCGCCCAATGAAAACTGAGAATATGAGACTATTACATAACTGACTAACCTTTGTTCAAGGAGAAATTATTTCAGGTTGTGTTTTACTGTATTTCTCTAAGCTGAAATATTCCTTATAACTAAAACAAGGTTTACACCATAACTGAGTGTGAATTCATTTGCTGCTAGAGTTAAAAATAGTCACATATGTTCATGTTCCACAACTCTCAACCACATTTACATTTAACTAATAATCTTTAATAAGTGGTGTTGTCTCTAGCGGGGTGGTGGTAGGGAACGTGTAATGGGATTACAGCGTGCCAGGTTTTACTTCTCAGTGAGTTGGAGGTACTTAAAGCTTGCTGTACTGATGCGATGTACTGATGGCCTTCCTCTCTGTTCCTTTAGACTCCCAGATGGCTTCACTCAGCTCCTCAATTTGACACAGCTCTTCTTAAACGATGCCTTCCTCGAGTACCTACCCGCCAATTTTGGAAGGTAAGAGCTCCATCAGCTCCATCTAGTTACTCTGTACTGAGCGCTAGACTTATAAAGCTTCACGTTAATGTAGCTGTTTTCAATTTAAATCCCTTTTTATATAAGAATGGTCTTCAAGTCGAATAGGAACTTGTGATGAAATGTTTCATGAATGAAAAACATTTACAGAAGACTTTAAGCACAGTACTCGGATCCCAGTGCAGTTTTTCCTGTGAACGTTCAACGAGTGCCTTGTCTGATCCTTTAAAATCGACAGAAGACATTTCGCCAGCTTACAGTAGAGATGCATCTGTCTGCGGGAACTGTACACACAATCATTTATAAACACTACTTGCACATTACAGGAACTCGGGTCAGAGTTATTGCCACATCCCAAGTACAGTCCTGATCTCCAAGTCAAGCCATCTCCACATGTTTGGGGCATTTAAGGAGTTCCTGGGAGGCCAGCGTTTTAGACGGGAAGCAGACAGTCTGATCAGTGCTCCAGTGTACTGAGAAAAAAGTTTACCGTGATGGTATCCAGACACTATTGAAATGCTGGCCCCCCAGGGACTTCTTAAATCCCCGAAACATGTAGAGGTGGCTTGGAGCGAGGTCGAGCGAGTGCATTTGTGTATCAGGGTATTAAATAGAGAAATAAAGGGAGTTATTACTCTCATATCTGTGTTCTGGTATTCTGCACAATCAAAGGTCCTGGTTTGACTTTAACAGAACTTGTCTATATGTACAGTGGAACCTTGGATTACGAGCATAATGTGTTCAGGAGCTGGGCTAGTATTTCAAAACACTCGTAAACCAAATCGAATTTTCTCATAAAAAATAATGGATGCTCAAATTATTCATTCCACAGCCCAAAAAAAATTAATACATAAAAATAATTAACACAAAATCTAAAGTAAAAATCAAACTAATTAACCTGCACTTTACCTTTAAAAAAAAGTAAAAATAATTTCAGACAGATAAGTGTTTCCGTTTGTGCGCGCAGGCGGCGTGTATGTGTGTGTGTGTGTGTGTGTGTGTGTGAAGCCCCTCTCCCTCTTCTCGTCTTACACAGTTACCATTCCTCCACTCTTTTCACACGCATATAGACAGAAAATAAAATATGTTTTACGCACACACATGTGGTCACAGTGTTATAGTAAACAGTACACGCGTGCACGGATGTTGATTATACCAGTAAGAGACGAGCACTAAGACCCAGCAGGGGAGACGATTACCTGATACTCTGTACTCGTAAATCAAGACTCGTTTTTCCAAGTCAAAATTTATTAAAAATCTTTGCTCGTCTTGGGAACTTGAGAGGTTTCACTGTATTTTATATAGGAGAAGCCCTTACCTACAGGAGTGCAATGTTACAACAAATAGAAAAAAAGAGACATAAGAAATAAAAGCAAGGAGACAAAATAAATATATTTTTGTGGCTTTAAAATAAATTCATTTTTATAGTCAGTTATAAGTCAAAGTAGCTTTTATTGTCATTTAAGCTACAGTATATACAGTGGGTATAGTACACAGTTTAACAAAACATTGTTTTCCACGTAAAACTAATTTCAGCATTTTACTTTTCAGATTATCCAAATTACGCATCCTGGAGCTTCGAGAGAATCACTTGAAAACCATGCCAAAGTGAGTGATGTGGGTTTTTCTTCACACTAAAGATGTTAGCATTGGCGCTGTGAGACAAACTTTTATGCTAACATTCTTCACACTCTTAATCAGAGTGAAATAGATACTTTCGATACTTCCAGCTACATTGTCTGAAAGAAGGAAATAATTCTTGGTAATAAAACTTTGTGCTAGCATAAAGAAAACACAACATGAAAATAATTTTTTTACAAACATTAACATTTGCAAAACTGTCAGTGCATTTCATATAACAATTAGTTCAAACAGCACAACACAATGAGCGACCGGCAAAAGCCTGTAAATCGCTCACAGTCCTTATATGTTGTCAGTATATCAGTAAAGTTTCTCTATGTTTTTCCGATTGAAACTATGGCTCAAGTTTTTTTTTATGTCAATCATTTAAAACGCACAAGGCTGCACTTTGTCTGCATGGCAAATATCAATTTCAACAGTCCAAAGTTACGCATTACTGTATGAGGGAGAATGATCACAAGAGATTGGACGGAATTCGCATTTACACTTTTTATTGTTTGCACTGTAATTTCTTGACAGATCATGTCACTACTTTACAGAAAAGAACAAGACATGAATGCTTTACAGCACTGCATAGCACAAAAAAGAAATACAGAATAAAAAATTTAGAAACACTCCATACTGTAGGCAGAACTGTGTACTGTATACAGCGCAGTATGGGGAATTGCATTGCAGTCTTTCTCCACCTCCTGACGTTCACAGATTCTCTTCCACATTACAATGCAGCACAAAATCTTTTGGAATGTCTTAATAAGCCTCTGCAGGTATCTGCTGTGTTGTCCATATACCGCATCCATGTCAGCTAGCTGCTGTAGCTATTTTAGAGAACTGGTTAATCAGTGGTTGTTCTAAAACTTCAAATGTTCCTTTCCATTGGTGAAAGTCAAGATTTACCAAAGAGAAGTTCATCAATTCAGGACAGATTTACAGAAAATAAAGACTAATGGCAATGTCTGGAATCGGTGCTTGACAGATGATGATGTTTTGCATGTAATGATCTACAATATACAGTGAACTAATGGCTTGTTGTTTTGTGGCATAAGGTTCTTCAACAGGGAAACCATGCAATACATTTTGAGATCAATACAGCATGAGCAAATGATAATGTAGGGACCAGTAGACAATTGAACTTAATCATTTACATGAATATGCCTAAGCCTTTGCAATTTGTTGAAAAGAATGAGAAATTGCTTTTATGATGTGCAGAAGTGACTAGATGATGTACAGTTTGTCCAAGTTCTTTAGAGAATTTCACTTCTGCCTTGAAAAGCTTTAAAAAGTGACTGAGAAACACTGTAATTAACCAAAATGCAACTTGTTGAAGGGTGTGCAGGCGTAAAAACCTTACATTCATTGGACAAAATACAGTGAAAAAAAACCTAACCTTTTCAAAATGTGCATAGTAATCATGAAAAGAATCTGAACATGGAGAACACAAGAGCTGACAAAAAAAAAGAAGGAAATTTTTTTTCGATGTACTGTGTGTTCTGAAATCTTTCTGTTAATCAGCATTAGCCTTTTTAGCAATTTTAGCTACACTAGCTCTTCCATTGGATCAAGCCAGACTTCACTCCTCACATCCATTACTGAGCCTTGGCCACCCATGACCTTATCACCCTTTCTCCGTTTTTTTTCTTCCTTGGACCACTTTTTTTTAGGCCCTGACCACTGAAGACTAGAAACATCTCACAAGAGCTGCGGTTTTGGAGCTGCTTTTCAATACAATTTGTCCATCTTTCAACAAGCTTTTTTTTCCGTCATTAATAAAATGTTTTAGGCTGAGCTGTGGGCCATGCACCGCTGTCTTCACTTCTTCATCAGAAGTGAATCTTCGTCCTCTTACGGATGCTTTCAGGTGAAAA
The DNA here is from genome assembly GCA_030014305.1 of Clarias laeviceps. Classification (NCBI taxonomy): domain Eukaryota; kingdom Metazoa; phylum Chordata; class Actinopteri; order Siluriformes; family Clariidae; genus Clarias; species Clarias laeviceps. Next base: position 10,405,629 of record JAQMYJ010000037.1, read on the forward strand.
TCTGATGAAGCAAGTTTAGGACTATTGAGAAGGATAATTTAATACCTCAAAAAACGAAGGTGCAGAGTGTCGACAGTGTGGGCAGAAGTGTACGGACATGCAAGATCAATAAGCATCTCACTGTAACGGGCACTGTTGATGGTTGAACATTTTTCCTGATATTGTTTCAATACTTGCCCAGAAACCTGTAAGCTGTAATTTTCCAGACGATGGTTGACTTTTGAACTTTTTTGGTCAGCGATTGAGGATATTTCCGTTTCATACTCTGTCGTTTAGGTTCATAGTGATGAATCCATGTCTCGTCACTACTGTAGTAATGACTGTAATACATCACACATTTCTGCAACCCTGGAGTTTTGTCCTTTTGGCTCGGTTATGTCCACTTTTTTCAGCTCACACCTACAAAAAAATCTTTTGTGCTACCTAAAATCCTAGGCATATTTGGTCCACTTCATGCATTTAGTTTCAGGTGAACCAGCCCCAATATATTTTTTTCCACTGTTCAGCTTTGAATGTCATTAAAAGTATTGAGTAACTGATACATTACAGTATACTGTATATGTGCATTATATTTACTGATACGTTAACAGTGTACTGTATATGGAAGATTACTTGCATACAAAGAATGATTTCAGAAATGTCCTGTTTAATAAGGGCAGATGGAGTAGACATGTTTGAATCTCACCCCTGCAAATGTTTGACCTTTTAATGCCTTGTAATTCCATTTTATCTGGTCAATACTGTAAGTAGATGCACTTGTTTGTGTAGCTTACATATTACAAAAATATTTCAGCCAAAAACCTTGTTAATGTTAATAATAATAATAATAATTTGATAACTAATTGATAGCCGTCACCTACTTATCTGAAGATTTTATTTAATGGAAAACGGTATTTCCAGATCTTCACATATCAGGTATGGACTATTAAGATGAACAGGAAAATGCACCTTGTCCAAGATTTTGTAACCATGTAATGGCCTACAGATATAATTTCCAACTAATCATGATTTTATACATGTTCAAAATGAAAATGAAGGTAAAGGTGTTTCATATTGTGAAAGGCAGCAGAGCTTGTAATGTATTCCATAATACAGCACTGCAGGGGCCCTTACAGAACAACACATACTGCACACTGTGGTCTTTGCATAATGATTGGCTCAGTCGCCCTGCTTAGCAACACTTTATATTCCGTCATTTAATACAGCCCCGTGTTTTCATCAAAACCAGACTGAGCTTTGCCTTCATGTTCTTTGATTTTGTAATGCCCAAGGTAGAATGTGAAATTATTGTACTGGTATATCCTATTAAAAAAAATCAATGAAAAAGCATTTTATGGATAATTACGATTGTTAGAGTTTTAGAATGCACATACTGTAGCAGTTTAATTGCTGTGGTTAAAAACTGGGGCATTAATTATGAATTAGGTGTTTTTAAGTGTTTCGTTATTAGCACTTCAACTACACAGTTGATTTGAAGGCATTATTTGCTATGATACTGAGTTGCAAGGATTTATACTAATATTTTCCCCAAAGTGTTTAGAAAAAGGGGAAATTTGACATTTATGTTTATGAGTATGGGAGTTGTTTTGCTGTTGTGTTTTATTCTTAATTCTTACCGCATTAATCATCAATCATAGCACATCAAGTTAATGTATAACATTGTTAAAACTATAAAGATTTAAACGAATTAAGCCTTTCTTCTTTGTTACCGATGTTAAAAGAGTGAGATGCAGGCCATTGTGTTACTATTGTAGTTAATATGATGTGCTGATGTAATTCTTCTCTTTGTAAATGTGCTGCAGGTCAATTCACAGGCTGTCACAGCTGGAAAGATTAGACTTGGGAAGCAATGAATTCACTGAGCTGGTAAGAAAAAAGGTCTAATGGTGAAGAGAGACATCACATGGGCAGCTGTCATCTCACCCAGCAGTGTTTGACCCAAAAGGGCTTGATGGGGATTGAAGCTTTCTCATCCTCCTCCTCATTCTGAGCCTCTCATTAATTCGTCAGTGCTCTGCTGCATTGCTTGCATCATGCACTGATGTATTATTTATGAATCGGTTCAAACATGCAGCACTTGGTTTGACAGGGAGCTCAACACTGAGTGACTTTCAATTTGGCTCACCCAGTTAGGAGTAAACAATAGCAATAAATCTGTCCATTTTTTTTTTTTTTCACAGTTATATTCCCGAAGTATAAACACCATAATTTACTTAACTGGTGTGTTCATTTAGCCAGGGTTCAGGTGAATGCCCAGTCCATGAGCTGGCAAATTACTGTTGTGTTAAAGGGGGTGGTTAGGCTGCTGAAGCACTTACAGGGGATGCATTTTGAACTCGTAATTAAAATTTCTTCAATTATTTGAACCAAAGGACAAACATTGGCAGTCTCAAAATAGAGGATTACAGATTAAACAATGCAATATTCAAATACAATATGTACAGTACCAATATTAGAGATTAGACCAGACTAATGAATTTTTATGCTTGCTTACTTTAAAAAGTCATTAAAAGTTGCTTATTGTAAGTAAAAAACATCTTGAAAATGTCCAGCTTGTGACTTACTGGTGCAAAAAATAATGACATACTGTAATGATTAATGAATCTGTCGAAGCAGAGGTTTATACTGTTTTTGAAGATTAGTAACCCTGCTTGGGGATTTGCAGAGCTGTAATAACAGGCGGAAAGAAAGAAAACTAACATTCTATGAGTTTGTTTCCCATATTGCAATTTGAACTCTACAGGATAGAGGAACTCTGTAAAATGAAGTTGGAGCAAATGAGCAAATAAACCAAGCATGACTCAGACATGTCATTCTTGTAGTGACCAACAGAAAAAAAAAAAAAATTTTAATGGCTCCCAGAGGTTTTTCTTTTCTTTTTTTTTCTTTTTCCCCCCATCGGCATCATGTGCAGGTTTGCACTATCTAGGGCACTTTGTCCTTGGGTGAAAAAAAAGCATGCTCACTTCAGTGCTTCCAAAGGGAACAGATGGTTTGGCATCGCAATAAGCGTGCTTTACTGTTTAGAGCCCTGGAGTAATGAGAGAACCCCATTGACACTTAATGGTTCCGCTGTCTGGACCTCCAATCTGCCTTTCCCACTTCAGGAAAGGCAGTTTTTGACCTTTGATGTTGGCACTTGCATCATTGCCTCAGCCATGGTGCTGCCTTTAGGAGCTGAATACTTAAAGTGTTCTGTCTTTGATATATGCAGATGATGAGCTTTAGTTTTGATTAGATTACACTATGTGACACTTATATTTAAATGAGGCTTAGAGGAGTAAGCAAACTTTAAAAAAAAAAAAAAAAAAGTCTTCTGAGACTTTTTTGAGAACTAAAACTGGTTCAGAGGGTGTAAAAACAGTGCCATTCTCAATCACACAAAGGCATAGCGCATATACAACTGTTTTCCCAATGGTGTCATGTCATGGTGGTGCAGCAGGAAGCGTTGTCACCTCACAGCTCCAAGGTCCCTGGTTCAATCATGAGCTTGGGTTATAGCCTACATGCACTTTCTGTGCATGTTCTTCCCTAGGTGTGAATAAACATGTGTATACATGCATTGCAGTGGAATAGCATTCTTTTCAGGATGTGTCCCGATATTGTGAGATTTTGTCAATTTTTTTTTGCCATAACTCCTTAGAGACTTACGTAAATAATACACTGCTTGGCCAAAGAAAATCCCACTGTGTAAGACTCTGGGAGAGTATTATGGGGTTGCTTCAGTTGGTCCGTTCTAGACTTGGTAACGTTATGTGGCAATAAATTGAAGATGAAAATAAAATGAAGTCAGCTGAAGCCTGGATGTCCTAAATGACCAGGTTATCACAGCTATGGATTTTTTTTCTCCCCCTGATGAAACAGGCGTATTCCAGATTCAAGTTATTTAAGTGTGGTTCTGGGAGCATGAGGAATCATTTTCAAACATTCACTACTACAAAGCTAAATGCGGCATTATGGTAAAAACTAAACGGAATTTAGTTTTTTTTGGGCAGGCAGTATATTTGGCAAAGGAATATTTTATGAATGCCACATCTCATAAATATTATACGTTGTTTTTAAGGGCAGTGGTGGCTCAAACGGTAAAGACTCTTACCGGTTACTGGTAAGAAGGTCAAGGGTTCAACCCCCCGCACCGCCAAGCTGCCACTGGGGCGATTCTCCGGGGGTACTGTACCCTGGCTGACTCTGCGCTCTGACCCTGGCTTCCTAACCGGGATATGCAAGAAAAATTATTTCACTGTAAGGATGTCTGACAAATAATTGAGTCTTATCTTATCTTATACAGGAGTTGACTAGTATTGACTAGTATTTTATACTAGTATCTTCTGTAGCAACAGCATCTGTTACTGCTCTAATTTGTTTTGGCACAATCTGTGTCTTGCTTTGTGGATTCACATTTCCCTCTAATAATTCTCACATCCTGAGCGGAAAGTTGTGACGAGGAGACACTGATTGGCTCTAGCTGTGTGTTACAGTGTAAGAGCCTACTGGGATCAGAGCAGATGCTGCCTGGTCTATGGGGCCGCACTGTAGAAAGTTTCTTAATTGCAATTGCCCATGCTGAGACAGTTCGGAGGGCACATATCCTGGAGCTCCAAACTAGAAAAGAACAGGAAATAGCCATGCTGATGAAAAAAATGACACAGGCATCCATTATACACAGAGGGGACGTTCAACTCAATTCAAAGGCTCCCTACTACTAGTAACCATCAGTGTTAAATTAATAGTGGCTTATTCTTTCAACAGCTTATAATTGACTGAATATGATTCTGTATTGAAGCAAATGAAGATGTGCTTTTAGTTCTCCCAGATAGAGTTTGTTTGCTGTAAGATGGTGCTCTCACAGCATCTGGTTTGGGACCACTAGACACAGATAGACTGATTACTTCTGTTTCACAATTCCCAGTCTCAATCGATAGAAGCAAAGGAGCCACATCAGATAAAACATCTCAACACTAAAAGATATAATGAGCAATGAATAGAGCAAAAGGAATCTGATGAAGTCATTTGCTCTGCTGGCTTGTTGTACTCCACTGAGCATCTGTGTTGTCGCTATTAGAGTCTGTTCCGTACCCCAATCTGTTAAATGGACAACATCATGGTGGCACACACACACACACACACACAAAACAATTGCTTTTAAATGAAAATTGCACTGTCTGAAATGAAATTTCTTTGAACAGGTTTATACTACACAAAATGTACTGTACTAGTTATCTATATCTAGATCAAGATCTAGATCTCGATCTATCTATAGGGGACTGTCATGGGAATAGAAGCATAAGAAGACTGAACATACATTTTGATTCCATTACTATACATTACAAATTGTATTTGAAGTTATTTATTGTTGACATGATTCAAGCTTACCCCTGATGCCAGCCCCTGTAAGTCTTTTTTCCGTATGTCATGAGAGTTTCCTCAGAGAGCAAAGGCTGTACACACTGCTGCTGCCATGTGGCAGAGAGGCTCAGTAAGCTTGGAGAGAGAGAGAGAGCACACACCACATGGCTTTATGAGGGAGTGAATGCCCGTTATTGTCCCTCCTTTCCCCTGGCATCACAGCCAAGTGCTGTTTCCCTGTCCTCCAGCGACAGATGGCATCGGGCAGTGCTCAGAATAGAAATTATAATAATTAATTAGTAAGCTGTGTTATCGGTCGTCATGTATTTTTTGTGTCATGATAAAAATCTGCAGTGTTTATGAACTGTGTATTTTGGTGTTTCAGCCAGAAGTTCTGGAGCAGATTCATAACCTAAAAGAGCTGTGGCTGGACAACAATTCATTACAGACGATACCAGGGGTAAGCATTAAACAATCTTTAACATTTACAGGTACAACAGATCGTAGGAAAGTCTCACACACACTACAGTCTCACAGTCAAAACATGTACAGCACAGTCACCAGAGGTGGGTAGTGTAGCCAAAAATTGTACTCAAGTAAGAGTAGCTGTACTACTTCAAAATAATATTACTCAAGTAGAAGTAAAAAGTAGTCATTCAGAATATTACTCAAGTAAGAATATAAAAGTATTCGGTGAAAAGATACTCAAGTACTGAGTAACTGTTTCAATTGTAATGTCCAATTTTTATTTTTTATTTTTTGTGGAAATTATGTGAGCAGCCAGACAAAATTATGAAATAATGTACAAATTCTGACATTTCCAAATAATAAAATAAATGTAATAAAATAAATGAATAAAATCAATATCTTAAAAATAGCTCAAAATAGCAAATTAAGGAATAAGAAACACAAATTTCCTAATCTCAATTTTTTCACAATATAAAGCTTTTGAAACAAATACCTATTGTAACATATGTATGTTTGAACAGTGTAAACTATTTCCAGTGTAAGATATCCTGTATATTCAATCACCCTGCAAATGGCTCAGCAGAATAACATTAGAACATGTACTGTATCCAGCAGAACGAATGTAAGAAACGTATATTTTTTTAGCCTGTAGCTTATTTGCTAATTATATATTTTAACATTGCAACATTAAATAAAACCGCTAAACTAACCGCGACATGTTTCCTTCGCTGTCTACCACGACAGTCATTTGACTACATGCGGTTATTGTTATTGCGGCTGATTGGTCAAACAAAGTCACGTGATTATTGGTGCTAAGAATATCTAAAGTGTAGACTAAATGGTTAGAAAAGTAACGAGTCGACTGTAACTGAATGTAGCGGAGTAAGAGTAAAAGTAAAAAGTAAGAAGTATGGTGCAGTAAAACTACTCATAGAAGTATTTTTTTTTTTTAAAGTTACTCAAGTAAATGTAACGGAGTTAATGTAACCCACAAGATGTCACAAACTGTACAGCACAGTGACACACAGCAAAGTCACACACACCATAGTCCCAGCACAGTCACAATTTGTACAGAATAGTGACACCAAGCAAAGTGACACACACAGTCACACACAGCACACTAATTAGCAGTCACACACAGCACAGTCATGTATAGCACAGTAACATAAAACACAGTACAGGCACACAAAGCAGAATCACAAACAGAACAACAGTCACACACAGCACAATCACGCAGAGCAGAGCACAGCACACTTATACAGTACATAGCAGTCGTATACAGTATGTGGTCTTTGTCTTTGTGGTTAGAAGAAAAAACATGAATAGTTTCACTTAAATTTTGGATTGTAAAACAATCAGGAGTAGAAATCACAGATATGTGTAATCGTGAAAATAAGAGCATTTTCACATGCACAACGTGATGCAAATAAACCTCTATGTGGCCATAAGAAAACCACTTATTAGTGAGATCAGTTTTCTAGGGAGCATAAAGAATGGTCTTTGGACCAATAGAAAAATGTCCTGTGGTCCGATGAGTCCAGATTAACCCGAGTGATGAGTGCGTCAGGATAAGGAGGGAAGAGCATGAAGTGATTCACCCATCATGCATAATGCCGACTGTACAATGATGTTATGATCTGGAGTTGCTTTAGCTGCTCAGGTCTAAAATAGGTAAATGTAATACCACCAGAGTTGTTACTATTTGCTACATATTACAATATACATTAAATATCTTGACCTGATATCACTTTTATAAAAAGCTTTAAGGATGCTAAATAGGTTTCATAGACCGTGATATAACGATTAAGCAATGTGTTTAAATGACACCTGCCAACCCTCTTGGTCTCTCGCTACAGTCTATAGGGAAACTGAGGCAGTTGCGCTATCTTGACCTGGCCAAGAACAGGATCGAGAGTCTTGATGCAGACATCTCTGGGTGCGAGTCTCTCGAGGACCTCCTGCTCTCGTCTAACATGCTGCAGCAGTTGCCTGATACGATAGGTGAGGACAATTTCATTTTCAAATCCAGCTATTTTTTTCCCCCAACAGATCTGAAACATATACTTGGGGTATAGATTATTGCACACATTTAGGTTATGGTAGATACAACAACTACAGATAGTAGGAATTAGAAGTAAAAAAGGCACAAACTAGTCCTGTCATCTACAGTTCATCATCTCGCCAGTAATGTGGTTCGCTACATTCCACACCTTTTAGCTCAATCTGACTCAGATGTCAGATTCTCATAATCATTCTTTTCTTTTTCTTCTTCATTCTTTTCTTTTTATACTTTTTATCTAGCTGTTGTTCTTGTGTTATTGTTTCACCTTCTTAATAATTCATAAATGACCTCAAAATTATCTATGAGTGGAAGAAATGTTAGAATTTCTATCGTCAATCATAGTGACACTAGACATCATTGATAATATGTTCATCTTTAATCTCATGTAGGAGGAAGAGGGCAGATGGTTTTCCTTGAGTGTGTTATGCTTTACTGTGTCTTGGAGGAATCATGTGTCTGCATGTTCATGCTTCTGGGTGGTAGCTCTCATTGAGCCTACAGAGTTCCACACAATTACTGGACTGATCTACATTACTATGTTTTCCAAAAACAAAAAAAAACATTCCTCTTGTTGCAAGTTAATCTAAAACATTTACTGCAGATCAGAGACAGAGCTGCGTTTACAGACATTTTATTGGATAGGAAAATCCTACAGACTTCTTAACAAGTAAAAATTATAAACACAATTGTTTGAGTATAAACCACTAAGACAGAAAGGCAAAACGTTTATTTATCAGTGATCATTTTAGCTCCCAATAAAGTTCTCCCAAAGTAATGAGAGAGAGTGATGAAGTGATTCAATCAAGAAGGAAAGAGAGAGAGAGAGAGAGAGCAGGTGAGGGGGTGACTGTTTATCTTGGCTATAATGTAGGTGAAAAAAGAAAGTAACTTCTCTCTCAGGTGATCCATGACTTTTTAAATCTAACTATAAATTGTTACAATACATGAGGCATAGAAATGGAAAAATGTAATCGTTTGCAAATCACTGTGGTGGTAGTGGTGTGGGGGATTAGTTTAGGATACTGCACAGTGTTACTAACCTGTTAGTTGCATTCTGACAAATGAAAATTTGATACATCACTACTTTAATTAAAGCAGTTTATTAAGTGTAGTTAAGGAAGAAGGGAAGTAAGTTATTAACACATACTGAGTTAAAGCACAATGGCAGGTTAATAATGCTTAAGACATATTAAGTTTGATGGGATGATACAGTAACTCTTCCATTACATTTAGTTTATAGTAATTAATAATCAAAGATTAAAAGAAAGACAGGATGTTTAAGCAGCTGCGTCTGGTCCTTCTCTCCATTAATTACCTGGCGGCCTCGCCCCTTCGCGCACCTGTGGGAGGGGTGTCGCCTACATAGGGAGCCTACAGAGTGAGCAAGGAGCGACAACAGGTTAAGGCACACGCCGTGACACATGTTTTCAAAGTAACTTGAAAGTAACGTAATTAGTAATCTGATTACTTTTTACATATAATAATCAGTAATGTAATCAAATTACAATTTTAAAGTTGTAATTAGTCATTTGTAGTAGATTACGTTTTTTGAGTAACTTACCCAACACTGTTCGTGTCACAGTCAAATACTTATGTCGCATTGATTCCTGATCATAATTAATCAATTAAATCGTTTCAAACTGAATGTACCTGGACACGCTCCAGAGCGCCGTTTTACAAGTAACATCTCTGTCCCGCTATTTTCCTCTTCTTCTACAGATCTGTGTTTTTGAGTTTCTTTAGAATGATTAATAATAAAACTAATGGAGTAATCTGACTTTTTCTGCTTTCATAGGAATGTTGAAAAAGTTAACAACATTAAAAGTTGATGACAACCAGCTCACCTCACTGCCTAACACCATCGGAAGGTGAGTAGTCACACACACACTCCTTCCAGGACATGAAGTAGCAGATCAAGACAGGAAGTGACCACATACACCTTTACTTTATACACCCTCTCAGATCCAAATCCCTCTACATCCATCCACTGCTGTTTTATTGGGTCATGCCCATTTAAAACAGACTTGTTTTATGATGATTGGTTTGTGTTCTGCAAGGCATTCATTACCCTTTCCTATTAATTTAGATTGTACGTTGCTGAGAGATTTTGACAGCGACAGTGTTCAGCTGATTGTTTATAATCGAGCAACTCAGCTGTCTGTCACCTCCACGATGTTAGACCTTCTAACCTCACTGTGAGATAACACTGATTGGCAGTATGTCAGCTGAGGATGGCGTTCTGTGTCTGTACATGAACTATCAGGAGATTTAAATTAAGGATAAAACCAATCTTTCTGTTTTTGTCAAGTTGAATTAGACAAAAGTTTAGGTTTTAATTAGTTTGATTAAAAGTCCATTAAGCCATCTTTTCCCTGCAACGCTACACTCTCTTATGTCTTAATATATCACTTTATTTAATTCCCTGTTTTAATAATACAAGCTTTTAATAAATCTTTCCAATAGATCGAGACTTTCAATGCACTTTTAATATGCTGTACTTTAGTAATAAAGTATTAAAGATTTCCAAAGTGGAAATGTCCTTTGCATTTCTCATCCTTACATTTCTTTCTTTTTTTTTTTCTTTTGCTATGTACTTTAAGTAAAAGCCAGACAAGAAATTCAGGGCTTGATTCAGTTCTCTTAGACCTCAAGTCCTTTAGCAGGTCTGCTGCCCCCATTCATCATAAATGTCTCCATTCCTGGCATAATGCTCTCCATGCACTTTTCTTCTTGGTTTGTCATTGGTCGGTTCTGTGTGCTGTGTTTATCAAACATGCATCTAAAATGGGCATCTCAGTCCACGCGCCAAATTAGGGTAAGTAGACCAGCGAAGCGCCCGTATTCCCCACACGTCCGCCACAGCATGTTTATTTAGGCAAGGGCATCCGTTTGCATCTCCTGTATGTGCAGCTAGCAGCGCCTGAGTAAAAGCCTTGCATATGGAAGGCCAGCTGGGACGGGCTGCCGTACAAATGTCAGGCTAATGACTCTGTTTATCATGATAAATATACATTGACCCTTAGAAGGAAAAATAAATCCAGCTCTTAATTGCAGCTGTTGTGGAATGGAGAGAAATTGATTTCGTTTGTTAATCATGTTTAAATGTTCTGCGAGCAGAGTCGAATGCAATACCTTGCTGTTTAATTTATTCATTACTTTGTTCATTTTGTGGCTAGGCAGCTTGATTTTGGAATGCAAAGCATTTGGCTCAGTAAACACTGTGGCGGATTAGGGTATAATACAGTAAACAGGATTAAGTACTTTAAGTTTGCTTGAAAAGACCAAGTTTATAAAGGTTACTGTAGATTAAACAAATTGGGGTTTCGTGAATCCTCGTACGACTCAGTACGACTGCAGACGTGCAGAGATGTTAGAAAGCTACATTATAAGAAGGAATAGCATATGGATGTGGGTACTTCAATGGGGATAATAAAGCTACATTTTACCGAAAGAGAATTATGAAGATTGAGTGACTGAGTAAAGTATGTTAAAGTGAAGAGCTTGTTTTTGGCTGTAGAATCTGGAAGAATTCCCACACAGGATTTTGTACCTTTGGGTGTATGTGGCCATATTCAGAGTTTAATGTTTATAATGAGGAGGTAATTGTTAAAAACAGACAGTTACATGTGATAAAGTAGATTTATCATATTTAATTATTCACAGTTTTGACCTTGCATGTAAATGCACTTTTCTTGTGCATGCTTTTCTTGACTTTGCCTGCTTGTGCATTATTATTAAGACTTCCTGTATACTACTGTGGTTTCAAAATGCTGTCTTAAAGCCTGCTACCCTGTTGTTAGATTCCGGAATTCTAAATTAAGACCAATACACATATAACAGGCAACTTTAGATGACTATCATGCTGAGGACCATTCATAATATATAGGCAGTGATAAATTAAAAGGAAAAAATAAAGGCTCTGGGTTCATTTGTTATTATTTTGTTGGCCCAGGTTACATCTGCCTGTCACTGTAAATCAATACAAAGTATTACTAATTGATCAAATGTACTTCCTCACGAGGGCTCTGTGAATATGATTTGATCACTCACTCATTCATCGTCTATACCGCTTTAGCCTGTATTCAGGGTCGCGGGGGGCCAGGAGCCTATTCCAGAAGGCATAGGGCACGAGGCAGGGTACACCCTGCACAGGGTGCCATTCCATCGAAGTGCACACACACACACTCATTCACAAACTATAGGCAATTTGGGAACCAATTAGGCTAATTTGCAGGTCTTTGGACTGTGGGAGGAAACCGAAGTACCCGGAGGAAACACACCAAGCACAGGGGGAACATGCAAACTCCATGCACACAGAGGCAGGAATTGAGCCTGGCCGGGAATCGAACCCGGACCCTGGAGGTGCAAGGCGACAGTTCTAACCACTATACCACCATGCCGCCCAAATATGATTTGATGAGAAATAATATTCTAGTAATCATGTACTATGACATTACAGTCAGTAGATCTCAAACTAATTGAACATCTAGGGGTGATTTGGACAAATTGGAGTTCGTAGTACATTGTATCGCAAAAAAAAATCCAGATGTGGTTGAAAGCTCTGCTACGAGAAAACATTTTAGATTATAATCTCTGAATATGGCCTACACTGTCAAACTAATAGCTACATACTGCACAATTTATTAAAAGGGTTACAATACTGTAGTTTACGCCAATTTATGACATGCACCACCAGTTGTCCTTTTCAAGCCAACTTATACTTCAGAAGTGTCAGTGTTACTGAAAAGCTCAGACTTATTCAAGTCACGTTGACGTTAAAGTGAATTTCAGACTGACCGCTTTATTCTATAAGTCATCATTTAAACACTGTATCTTATGGCCTGGATACAGTATACCACTGAAGCAGTGGATATGCGCATAAAATGTACTTTCTAATACCATAAAAATTATCCTGATTTGTTGACTTATTTTTATCAAGAGAGCTGCAGACCTTATGGCAGTTTCCGCCTAATCCATTTTGTTTAACGTATCTCAGCAGGTGTCTTATTAGGATTGATGCCTTAAAGAAATTTCTCTTAAAGACAACCACTTCATCAGAGTATGCACAGCTAAGTGTATCCAGGCCTTTAGATACACTCAGATCTTTTTTAAGTGGACATTATCAACAGTATGTGGTTTCTTCATAGCTCTTTCATATGCTTCATTACAGTATACTGTTTCTTTGTCACAGGATTTTAATAGTGATGCTATAATCCATTATTACATTGAGCTTTAATGTTTCTGTATGGTAAAAGACAAATTTATTGAGTTTAAAAGGGTTATGATTGTAAACAATTTATATAATACGAATTGCTTGTTTAGACGGCATTTTCTAATTGTAATACTAGATTAATCTGCTGTTTGAAGTGCCATACAACTTAAACTTTTAATTGTTTGTTACAATGGTTAAATTTTCATGGTTAAAAAGCACCTTCTGTTGTTAAAAGTTATAATAGCAATAATAATAATCATTATCGTAATATAGTCATGTATTAACAGTGTGTGTGTGTGTATACTACTCATACGGATTATTACTGTGGCATCGTAGAGCGACAATATTACAATCATCATAGCAGTTGTATTGTCTGGCTTGTTTTTGTAGTTTATCGCTCTTAGAGGAGTTTGACTGCAGCTGTAATGAACTGGAGTCGTTACCCCCGACTATTGGCTACCTGCACAATCTCCGGACCTTTGCAGCCGATGAGAACTTCCTGACGGAGTTGCCCAGAGAGGTGAGTGCCATAGAGATGTTCTGTCCGATGCAGAAACAGACAGATGTTTAAGGGACAGCTAACCTAAGCAAAGGTATAACATCAAGCACATTGTCTGAATAATATTTTGCTCCTATATATAATACCATGGCGTAACCATAAAAACTTTGTACTTAAAGTCCTTTGTTGTAAAATGAAGCACCGTACTTAGAGAGACTCAGGTTGGAGGTGAAGTGAGAGAGAGTTTGTATTATCTTAAGCTCTTCACTGTAATCTGTCATTGCACCCTTGAATAAAGCACTAATTGCTAAGTTGGGATGAAAAGATTCACCACCACCTCATTAACTTTCCTGCGTCTTGGTTAAGGATTAAGCGATGTAGTGTCAGGTAGAAGCACTTTTGATGGGTCTTTAAATAACCTTTTACAAAGTGCTTCTTTATAAGGGGAAGCTGATCCAACTGTGTAGTGTGCAGTGCGTGTTTGTGTGTTTGGTATCTGAGTCTGGGCTTTCCAAGAAATCCATGCCAATTGTTCCACCAGAGCCATTAAAGAGAAGCTTCTGTCTCCATGCTGTTGTATATGACGCTGGTAGCTGTGGCATCCGTCATCTTTGTATTTCCAAAAAGTTCTAAAGTAAAGGACTTTTTCGTTTATTTTCATCAACACATCTCTCTCTCTTTCTCTCTGCCCCTTACTAACCCCACTATCCTGGAGGTATTGACAGATTACATTGTCATTTCTATTTTGAGGGAAGACACTAGAGGGCCAGAGAGAGTGAGAGAGAGTGAGAGAGAGAGAGAGTAAAAGAGATGAGGACAGATGAGAGAACGCTTTTACAAAATTGCACATATTGAGAGATATCCTATTTTCACTTTTATTGCAGATTGGAAACTGCAAGAATGTCACTGTTATGTCCTTGCGCTCCAATAAGCTGGAATTTCTGCCTGATGAAATCGGACAGATGACGAAGCTGCGTGTTCTCAATCTCAGTGACAATAGGTAACCTCAAGTGCTCTTCTTTTACCTGTATGGATTTTATCTGATATGGCTTTTACACAGTACTCTGTAAGAGCCTTTTTTCTCCCAAAAAAGATATATTATATAATATAATATATAATATAAAATATAATATAATATATTTATATATTCTCCATAAAGACATACATGGAAACTAATATTAATTCTGATTAAATAAGGAATAAAAAACATTAATCAGTAACTCAGGTGGCTAGACTTCTAATGAAGCAAAGTTGATTATTTCCCATTAACAATACAGTACATCATATGTTTTACACCCATTTAATGGTGTAAGGGGGGTGGCGCCTGAGACAGCTAAGGCACTAGGTTGTTGATTTGGGGATCTGATGATCCAGGTTCAAGCCTCACCATCATTGAGGTTTCCAAACCTCATACTCCCCAGTCTCTACTTCCAGTGCTGGTCCCAAGCCCAGATAAAGTGGGACGGTGGTGTCAGGTGGCATCCAGCGTAAAACGTGTGTGTGTGTATCGTATGGTCCACTGTGGCGACCTCTTGACAGGAGAGGTTAAAAAAAGTTCATGTTGTGGACTTACATTATAAAAGCTGTAAATATTGATACTACGCAAGTCTCTGTTTTTTTCCCCTATCAATGTAAATATGAAAAAAATAATGCTGCAGAAACCTAGAAGTTACAAAACGTCTTCAGTTTCTGCTGTGGAAAACTTACTGAATGGTTTAAAGATCTGACAAAGAGTAAAAGAAGCTTCATCCATATCAGTGACTATACATTTTGAGTTATTAAGTACGAATTGGCTTAGATCACGTGGAGCATGTAAACTATATTATACTGGGACAAACACATTAATATCTTTGATATACTATTGCTACGACCTGCCAATCAAATTCAAGAACTAACAGATTTGTGGAATTATTTATTATGTGACAATGAGGACTGTGTTTGGTATTTCATATTTTTCAGTCAGAGATGGACCGCATTAGTGATGAGTAGACTGTGCGTAGATTAATTAACTGGGCTCTTTATAAGTGATGGGTGCTAGGTGCTCTGATCACACTGCACTGGACCTAAACTAATTAAATCCAACCATTAGTTAACACAGCAGCAGTTTGAGGATCACTGTTAAATACTTTGTAATGCACTTATGCCTTCTAAAACAGTTTTTTTTTTCATTATATGTTTACATTAAGAAATATATGTATAGAAAATATGTATATGTATATACACTGCCTGGGACAAAAACAATTTGCCAGTTGGATTTATGTAAGCAAATACTTAAAAGCTTTTGATTGGATAATTACTGCAGTGATTAATATGATTCAGCAGGCAACAATTCTTTTAACCCCATTTCTTAAACAACCATGTTGGAAGACGCACCCACAAAATTGTCACTGATCGAAGGAGATCATTGCATTTACTGCAATCAGGTGATCTGGAAGGATAGTGCTAAACCGTCATCTTCATGGCAGAAATGTGGTCAAAAAATACAATTATGACCAAATTTGACAGATCACTTAAACAGTTGGTGAAGTTGCAGCATAAGAATCGGCAGTAGAATTTCCAGCTGTATTAAATAGTGAGAGTAAGTGCATTTCCACATGCACGATGCAATGAGAACTCACAGGATTGGAACTAAAGAGCCTTAAAGAAACCACATTTTAAAAAGTGTGCAGTTTGTTAGCATACAGAGTGGACTTTCGAGCAACAGAAAAAGGTCATAAAGATAGGCATGTCAGGGTAAGAAGGGAGGTAATACACCCATTACACATAGTGTAATGTATAAGCCTGTATACAGTAAGTTGTATAAGCCTGTGGTTTCTTCAATTGGTGTTCAATTGGTGTTAAATAAATAAACCTGTTAAAATAGTGCCACAATGAATGGATGGCATAATTTAAAGCTTAAGGTGGTCCAATTAAATATATTTAAGTCTTCAACATTAGACAATGTATGCTTATGTATTGAAAATATATTGCTGTATTCTAATATCTGAATGATCTTTTTATTAGGTTGAAGAATCTTCCCTACACTTTCACTAAACTGAAAGATTTGGCTGCACTCTGGCTATCTGACAATCAGGTGCTTGTTTTGGTTTATCAGCAGCTTTAAGTGTGGTACACATGAACCGAGACAGAATTGAATTTTCACATATGGGCTCATATGGTTCTTATAAACATGATTGACTTTGGGCTTGTTTGGGGACGGGCTCATAATCGCAGAGTTGTGTTGACAAAAAAATCCTGACATGACCCATTCGTGATGAGCATCTCCAGGGTCGGGGGTTAAACTCTTAGCTCCGGTCCTGTGGGCGTGAAGTATGAATGTTCTACAAGTGATGGGTGGATGTTCTCCAGGTACTCCAGATTTCTCTACGGTCCAAAGACATGCAGTGTGGACTGATTAGTGTTTTCATAGTTTGTATGTGGATATGTGTGTGTGTGTTTACATGTGGGTTGCTAAAAGTTTGGGTCTCAGCAGTGTATCTTCCCCTTAGAGCACTGACCGCTAACATTATGTCAAAGTTCGTTGCAGCCAACCATAGGGTAACGATCACGGTTTAAGATAGATAGAATAAATTTTATTGAATAATTGATCAGTTACTGTATATGCGTCACCTTTATGCAATCAGGTTTGAAAAGTGGTAGACATCAAGAAGGTTTATGAATTTTTATTTGGTTAAAACTCTCAAACAGAGCTTTTGAATACATTGCATGTCATTTTGCATGAGTACCTGCAAATGCGAAGGTAACTGAATATAAATTATTTATAGGGTTTGTAAACTGGTGCAAGAGGCACATTTTTTGTCTGCTTTGCTGATGATGTGTGATGGATATGTCCATGCTGCTCTAAAGTTCGGTATATGGAACCTAGGGGTTGTTTTACTGTGTGTAGTCACCCAGCATGACTGTTACTGATAGACTGAATGAATCTACAGTCTGGGGCAGAAAGTAACCAGCCGCGACTTTGGTTATTTATACCATTCTGTTTATTTTCCTACGAGAATTGGTTATGGTGTTGATCTTTGTTCCAAAAGTCAAAAACAGCAGATTAATTGATGTGGATTCCATTAAACAAAACTTCAATTTATTTATTTATTATTATTTTTTGAATATGTGAAAGACAGGAAGGCTTAGGCATGTTGGTCATTTATCTCAGTTAGCCCTGATATGAAATTAAACATGTTCTTGACATTCAATATCTTTTCTCCATTGATCCCCTGCAGTCCAAAGCCCTTATCCCTCTGCAAACAGAGGCTCATCCCGAGACCAAACAGAGGGTGCTTACAAACTACATGTTTCCCCAGCAACCACGGCACGATGAAGGTGAAGTTCAAGTTCAACTTGTCCAATGACTAACATGTCTAACATTTCCACTTCATATCAGTATTCCTGAATTTGAGTTCGATGGTCTATGTGTACGGAGAACTGACTTTAAACATGACGGGTTTGCAGATTACCAGTCAGACACCGACAGCTTTAATCCCGCTCTCTGGGAAGAACAGAGGCAGCAGAGGATGACTGTGGCGTTTGATTTTGAGGACAAGAAAGAGGAGGAGGACAATTCTGCAAAAGTCAAGGTTAAACAGACTTCTTTTGTGTCCCCAACAGCATCAATGATCCATGTTCAATAGTGGATATTAGGTGTATTTCCATGTTCGCAGCACCTTTTTTTAACTAAACATGCTGATGGAGCAACCAAAGATTTTAATCTGACACATGATGCCAGTTGTATTGCTGATGAAGCTTTTTTTTGAGAAGCTGTTAGAGTTAGAGTTTACAAACAGCTTCATGTTATGGAGGTTAAGTGTACCAGTTTTGAATGATTTTGAAAAGCGTTAATCACATGAATAAAGTAAACTAAATTCAAATAAAATTTTTATTCGTCACATACACAGTCATACACAGTATAATATGACATGGATTGCTTATACGACTGCTGATGACCTCAAGATTTCAAAAAGAAAGTTTCAGTGTGAAATGAGAGAAGTAAGAGAATTTACGAATTAGAAATATAAGAGAAATATGGAAATAAACTTGGATGTAAAGGACTTTTAAATTTACATAATGTACAAACAATACATTTTTTTAAAAATAAAATAGTAGAATAAAAATAGAAATAAGAGAAATATTGAAATAAACTTACATGTAAATGACTTTTACATTTACATAATGTACAAGCAATAAAAATAATGAAAATAAAATAGTAGAATAAAAATAGAAATAAGAGAAATATGGAAATAAACTTACATGTAAATGACTTTTAAATTTACATAATGTACAAGCAATAAAAATAATGAAAATAAAATAGTAGAATAAAAATAGAAATACAGAAAATATAAAATAAAATAATAAAATATAATAAAATTAAATATAGTTGAAATGTAATGTGTAGAACCGTAGTGTAGAACCGTGTCCAGTTATGGGCAAGATAAGGTGCGGAATGCAAAGTTGCAGTTCAAAGTTCATAGTACACTGGTGTGCAAATGTGCAAATGTTCCATGTGTAATTTGTGAATGTATGACATGTGTGTGTCCTAGTACAAAGTTCACAGTCCTGTGGACTGCTAGACTGATCTTTGGGATATTTGTCTTCATGAGTGGTGGGACAGTGTCTGTGTCTAAGTTTTAAGACCTTTTCAAGTCTTACAGACAGTTGGTACAGTATGGCACTGATATAGAATTTTTTCAATGTGGTGATAAATAACGCACATACTTTTGGCCATATACTGGATTTTTGATTTGAGGAAACAGAACATTTTCCTTAAGGGATTTAATAATTTTGCCACATGAATATTATACTATTATTATAAAACCAGTAGTTTCTTTTTTAAAAATAACATTTAACCTGAAACATGAAAGGTTATTCAAGTTTAACCTGAAACATGAAAGGTTATTCAAGGTTATTTTTTAGTAATCGAATATTAACTGTTTTTCCTAGTAAGTGATAAAAATGTTAATTATTTGAGTTGTTATGTGGATTTTTTTTTTTAGTACAATAATTCTTGTTCATCTTTTTAGGGTCATAATTATTCATAGAGTTGTTTATTTGTAACCCTTTCTTTCTCTCTCATCCTCTGTGTAGGTTGAGATTAATCTAAAACGCTATCCCACCCCTTACCCAGAGGACCTGAAGAACATGGTGAAGTCAGTGCAGAACATGGTGGGAAAAAGCACTCACCCGCTCAGCACAGAAAAATGTTCCTCAGGCACCAACATGGAGCTCCACAGCACAGATGCATATGAGCCCAAATGGCCTATGGCACCCAAGGAGGTAACCTCATGTTGCTATACAGTAGGTTGTTTTCCTTTGTTGTACCAACACAACACCATTTTAAATATGTGAATGATAGTTTATTTAAGGTTACTCTGACTTTCATTATTGTTGATTACATGATGTGTATTTGGCAGATGACCGAGAGGGAGGTAAAAGAATACTCCAAGCCTTCTCTGCCAGAACAAGGTGTTGTCATGAACTCGGCAATCGACATCCCAAAGCGGAAGGACAAGGAGGATCTAAATGAGAGCTCTGAGGTACTGCTGTTTATCTTTGCTTTTGCTCTGTTGTACACTAAATGCATTTTTAAGTACTTTTCTGCCAGTGTTATGTTGTACTATGCTAGAAAATGGTGTAAACCATAGATCTAAGAAAAGATGCCACACTTTTTACACTGTTGTACATCAGAGCGTAGGAAAGGGACAGAATTGATTGTAACTGTGGAGAGATGCTGGTCTACTCTGATTAAATCAGGTGTAACTTGGTTTGTGATCAGCTGATTTCGACGCGGGTGGCACTGCAGATTTAGGTTCCTAATGAGGAAGGCAACAGTAGCGGGGCAAAAACTTCTAAGACCAATTTAGAACAAAAAAGCCTTAAAAAGAAACCAGGCTATAAAGGGAAACCATCATCTTTTGTGTGGCACCAGATGTACAGTATGCAGGTGTAGAAGTGTAAAGAAAAACAGTGAACTGTGTAGACAAAGAAAAGAGGACATCATATGAGTACCACTAATTACATAATCATGTGTACAAATATTAAGAACATAAATAATTAAAGAGAATTAGTAGCTAAATAAAATTAAAACATCTGACCTGTGAACTCACTTATCCTTATGCTAATTTTAAATATACTCCTTCAATACACATAGAACTGTTAGCCATTACTCTATTTTACACCTATATACTGTATTGATTCATAACCATACTCTTTAGTAAGGGCGACAAGGTGCTTATTGTTAGCACTGGCGCCTTGCACCTCCAGAGTTGGGGCTCAAATCCCACTTCCAGTCTGTGAGCATGGACTTTGCATGTTCTCCCCATGCTTGGCGGGTTGATTGCGTGCTTGTGCCTTGTGATAGAGTGGTAGCATTGATCTCTATGGCAATAATGTACACTACCGTTCAAAAGTTTTAGAACACTTGCAAATTTCTTTGTTTTTATTTAGTGATTTATTTTCTACATTCTACAACAATGCTGGGGATTTCAAAACTATAAAATAACACATATGGAATTAGGTAATTACGTAACAACAAGAAAAACAAGAGTTAGTT
>JAQMYJ010000037.1:10428561-10441638 GCA_030014305.1 Clarias laeviceps
TTTTGTTCCGTGATTTATGTTCTATTCTGAATAAAATATTGACATTTGCCATCTCTACATCATTGCATTCAGTTTTTATTCACAATTTGTTTAGTGTCCCAACTTTTTTGGAATCCGGTTTGTAGATACAACTATGGAAAAATTATTTCACACAACATGTGATAAAGCGTGTGGAAAATTCTGAAGAGATGTCTTGAGGAGAAGTCTGTGGAGAAGTTTTAAAAAGAAATCTTGAGGATAAATTGATAAAGTCTTTAGAAGAAGTCTTGAGGAGAACTCTTGAGGAAATTTTGAGAAGTCAGGCGAAGTCTAAAGGAAAAGTCTTGAGAAACTTAAGGAGAAATCTGAGGAGAAATTTTGAGGAGAATTTCTGAGAAAAGCCTGAGGATAAGTCTTGAGGAGAAATCTTAGAAGTCGTCTGAAGAGAAGTCTGATGAGAAATTATCAAAGATATGAAGGGGTGCTCCGATCACGAGTTTTGGGGCAGATCACCGAAATCAGAATCGTCCGGAATTTGATACTGATCACCGATCGCTGATCACAGGTGTATGGGGGTTAATGGGATCTTCCAGTTAAAATTTTTTTATTCTAAACAGCAGTGCACAAATATAAATAGCATCTGAGAAAGTATCAACAAATTTTTAACTTTTATTTATTGAAATCCAACATATGCAACATATTTCATCCTCTTATTATTTCATAAAACTGAAACCAATAGAACAGCTTATGCTAGAGTAAAGAGCAAACATTTTCCATTCCTTAGGTAGCATCAACGGGCTCTCACGCGCACAAACATGCTTATCTACAGTAAAATGCGACTGTCCTACTATACTCACCTGATATAACGTGCAGCACATGGAACAAGGCTGTGTTAATGAACAACAAATCGAAACTCTGCACCGAGCGATTTTAAATAAGCCCATTCATCAGTCACTTGGCGAGCCAATCCTAGCTACTCATTAGTAAGCAGTGAGGGAAGGCATTAGATTATAAATATCAGAATTTCTGCATTTTTAAAAGACATTGCTGTCTTCATTATTATTTTTGTGATAATGGTTTCAGTCTTTTTACTCACTGCAGAGTAACGCTCAAGAAGGTTGAGTAAGGTTTTCATACTCAACCTATTCACTGTGCATTGTTCTTATGTGAAGAATAAGTTTATCGTGTTAAATCTTTTGGCACACATTATCCCAAGTGGTTTTGCAAATTTGACGCCTTTTAAAGAGACTTGGTGATATTCCCAGAGTGGAGATGGCATGTTGATATGGCCGTCGACTCGTCTATTTTGCGTCATCACGACAGAATCCGTTCGTGGCATGTGATCAGCCATTTGAGAGACAACCGTTCAGTAAAGATTAAGTAATTAAATGATTAAGTGATTCCTATCGGGAGACGATCGATCGGAGCACCCCTAAAGATAAGTTGTATGATAAATCTGAAGATGTCTGACGAGTTGTTTGAGAGAAAGTGTCCAGAAGTCTGAAGAAAAATCTGTGGAGAAGTTTAAGGGGTTTTTATGATAGACCACAAAATGGATAAACTGATAGATAGTACGATATGACATAGCTTTGTAACACTTGCCGATGTTTTAAGAATGTTTTAAGTTACCTTACAGAAAGTTTGTATTTAAGGTTCCTACGGGTATAAATTAGCTTTCTAAACTGGGACCATAATTTCCCAATCAGTGGATCTTCAGATCACACTGAGAGTTATTTATATAAGTATGGACATGTGTAAAGGTGCATTTCTCTAAAATTCTGGCGCTAGTTTCCAGTAGTGAAATCTTTAAAACACTGTTGTTACCTTGTTGACAGTGAACTTGTTCATGTAGATTAAATGACAAACATACTGTATCAGTTAGCTATGGGGTTAAATTGCTGCTATCATCATCATCGCAGGGACCTAAAAAGAAATAGCTTCTGCTATAAATGTCAATTCAACACAATCGAACTGAATAATACGCCTTAACAATTAAAACCTTTTTTTTTTTTTTAAATGATGATGGAATGATTTCAAAGCAAAGCAGTAAAATGACAAAGGCTTCTTCACACCATCAAGACACAGCAATTTACACGCATTCATTAACACCAGCCTTTCCTCTGCTTCGTGCATTAACTGCACTATGTGTGTAGAATTACACACATTTGTGCGTTGTGTCCATTACAACTTACAGTGCTACCACCCACAGCCGCAGATACGCCGCAGTCAATCTGCATAATGAACCACACGACGGGACGCTGGGAGGACTGAGGTCATGACCCCATGCTTCTTGCACATACTTTTCTTTCTAGACCTCCATAGAAAATCCTCCATTCTGTGTGTTTGTATGTATGTGTGTGTGTGTGTATGTTTGTTTTGCTTAGATTGCTTTACATCGCATCGTTCCCAAGCCGCAACAGCCAGAGAATACAAGCCTGGCCCTTACTTCCTCTTCCTGTTTCTGCCTCATAGTAAGTGGCTGAGAGACCAGACAGCAGACAATTGACTGGTGGAGTGACTTGTTTTATCTGAAAAATGTGATATATTTAACACAAGCTGACTCTCTTTCTGGGGAGACAAGAAAAAGGAAGAAAATGCAAGATGCAATATAGGGATTTTTTTTTATTGGTCTATGTCAAAAGCTTTAAAGTGGTATTGGATAAGAGGTTAAATTAATTTGCTGCCATTCCATCCACCAGTGTGATGGCATGGCAAGAGCATTGATTGCTGCTTAGGGAAATTTGCTTGCAATTGATTTATTCTCATTACCATGTTAATTTGGCCATGGTCATTGAAGCCTGGTTTATGTTTCATCCGAGCTGCTTCTGAGAAACATTCAAAACAAACTTCAGAAACCCATAAGTATTAAGAGCAGGGGATTTTATCTATCCATCACGCATTAAGGATGGATCGTAACCAGGAAGAAGAGAACTAAGTGTGTGCTTTTGTTGCCATCTGAGATACAGATGTTACAGTTTTGTTGAAGAATGTACAGCTAATCACACTGCATATACCTAAAGAAAAAGGGGTGACAGTGTATTGTAGTTTTACCTGACGGCTTTTGTGTGACTTAAGGCTTTTACGGACATACTGGAACACTTTTACGGACCCGCCTTTGACTGCTACTACTTTTTTACTGTTTAATCTTGAACGTTCAAAATACGTCTAAGCTACAAGAACAAAATCATTGACTCATTGAGAAAGAAGTAATGGAGTAATGAAGTGGAACCTTGGATTACGAGCATAATTCGTTCCAGAAGTGGGCTCGTATTCCAAAACACTCGTAAATCAAAATTTATTTCCCAGAAGAAATAATGGAAACTCTAATTATTCGTCTCACAGCCCAAAAAAATAAATACATAAAAATAATTAACACAAAATATTAAGTAAAAATAAAACAAATTAACCTGCACTTTAAAAAAAGTAAAAATAAATCCGACAGATAAGTGTTTCCGTTAGTGCGCGCAGGCGCTGTGTGTGTGTATGTGTGTGTGTTAAGCTAAAGTAAGGAGCCCCTCCCCCTCTCCCCCTTCTCGTCTTACACAATTACCCTTCCTCCACTATTTTCACACACACACGCGCACACAACGGAAACACTGTTTTATCGGACAAATAAACAAGAAATCTCTCTAATGACACTCAATTGAGCGACACACCAACGGAATCACTGCTGTAAAGTAAAAATAAAACAAATTAACCTGCACTTTACCTCGAATCTTGACAGAGCAGTGTTACAGACACAAAATAAAATGTGTTTTACACACACACATGTGGTCACAGTGTTATAGTAAACAGTACACGAGTGCACGGATGTTGATTATACCACTAAGACCCAGTAGGGGAGACGATTACCCACAATTCCGCAGCGCAAGAGAGAGAAAAAACGTTGGCTCAGTTGTGATCATGTGACACTCGGCATCAAAACAAGAAGCGGATGCGTGATACATGATATCCGGTACTCGTAAACCAAGGCTTGTTCGTTTTCCAAATCAAAATTTATTAAAAATCTTTGCTCGTCTTGCGTAACACTCGCAAACGGCGTTACTCGCAATCTGAGGTTTCACTGTATTCATATTAATATGAATAATGGTTTTATCATCTTAACTGTGTCTACACAATGTCGGTTAAGTATACACCACTACACTAAGGGTTCAATATGGAAAGAAAGTGCAGAGGTGCCAACATCTCTGATGTAATTGCAGCATGTTTGTCCTTATGACAGCACTGATGTGGAAGACATCTGAAAACTTTGCTTTTCTGCTTTCTCAGTTAAAGCAGTGTTCAGACCAAATGCAAAAAATACAAAATAAATACAAATATTTTTTAAAAACCTTTACCCAGCAGAAATGGCACTTCCATTAATTTTTTGTATTAGGATTAATTATGGTTTCCATTTGGAATTATTAAAGTACTTATATTTCTCAATCTTAACTAAAAGGGAAAGAACATGGAGCAGGAAAGACTTGTAATTGCAGTTACTTTATCTAAATGACCTTGGTGCTATGGTCACTAAAAATTGAATGAGCTCCTTCTTATTCTAGGATTTTTCTAAAAGCAATACTGGTAACTCTGGAAGCTTTCTCCAATTGCTGTTGTTATTGGGTGTGTAAAGGTGTGGTGAATATTGAATATGAAACAGTAATAAAAAGTCACGACTTGAAGCTCATTCTCATTACACTGAAGTGCTGAGATGTGGCAATTTTGTGAAAAGTGAGTGAAATACTGGTTGTTTTGTCTTCAAACCGGGACTTTTGATTTTGATTTGAATAACAGAACACAGTTATGAGAGTAAAAAAAAAATTATTTCTCTCTATAATCTTCTGCTACACTAATGCACTTATCACAGCGTTTCACTAGTGCATGGATACCTTCAAGGTAGCATGTTTTTCTCAGCACGCCGGATCTATGATTGGCCTGCCTGCTTCACGACTGAAACGCTGGCCTCCCAGGAATTTCTTTAATGCCCAAAACATGTGGAAATGGCTTGGAGTGAGTTCAGGACTGCACGGGGGATGTGGCAGTAACTCCTAGCCAAGTTCCTGTAATCTGCAAGCGGTGTTTGTGAATGTTCCCAGAGACAGATGCATCCCTTCCACAAGTTGATTTTTCAAGGATAAGGCGTTCTACTCACTGAATGTTCATGGGCTCCGGGCCACCTCGGCCAGGTTTGTCATTCACAGGCGTATGGACTTTTAAAAAAAGTTTTACACCCCTCAAATGTTTTACTGCAGCTAAGAGTCACATCACTGTACTGTTCTTGGGGTTTTGTGTAAATGGCAATAAATTATACGCCTTTATTCACATGAAATTTCGTCACAAGTCTAAGTTCAGTTGGACTTGAATGTCCCTCGTTATTTGCACACACATTATTCCTGAAGTGAATTTCAAGCAAGTGCCAAATCTTTCACTTAGCATGCACACCATCTTGTATTTTACACATTAAATTATAAATACGACAGCTTGCATATTTGTTGAGGCAAACACGCAAAACTGTCAGGACGGGCTGTTTTTCCTCATTTGAAATGTGCAATCCGGCTTGTTAATAAATCAACTTGTGCGCTTTTATTCTGTTGTTATAAGGTTTTTACACACACACACACACACACAATCTTTTAAGAAGTTAAGATCTTCAATGGTGATTAACTGCTCTAATAAATTTATTCAACACTCTTGCATGATGAGATAAATCCGAGTTTGAAAAGAAGCTATGAGACCTGAGCTCGCACCTACTGTATTCCTGCCACACTTCACATGTCTTTACTGGCTAGTTTAGATTTGATTTGGACTGACGTTTTCATATTACCTCTTTCCAACTTGCTGAAGGCCCAAGAGCTGTTCAGAAGGAAGCATAAATCAGGCTTACGAGGTTTTAAAAGTATTGTATGGAATGCTGGGGCAGGACAACCTGAGGCTGAGAATGTGGAAGAGAAATGAGAAGCGATGGTCTGAAACAAGATGAGAGAAAAGAGATATGTTTAGGAAGTTGGGAGGTGACCAGATGGCGTGTCGTCTGCTCTGTTTGCGCTCTGCATCCAGTGTACAGAAAGTAGAGAAAAATGTAAGCGGAGGCCAGTCAGCTCCAGCACTAGTTCAACTTCATACCCGAGACAAAGATGTCAAATAAAGCAGTTTATGCATTAAATATCTAATAACTGTTCAAGCTCAGACATATCTCGTTTAATCAGAATAAATTCATGGGGCTGATTGACGTGTTTCAGAAGCAGGATCGTGACTTTGACAGAAGACTGTGAATCACTGAATCTTTAGAATGAATAATAAATTGTCTTTAATAAATGTTTTGACTTAAGATTTACATCTTTGTTAAGCTGCAGTTAATGAAAGCTTTTGGGAAATCGTTTTTTATCACTTCATTGTGTCTGAGGTTTTATACCCTGTGATGTATTTATACTCATCTTTAATACAGATCAATCTGCTGGTTAAGTATGCTTTAACATATAAATTCATAAAATGATTGAAGTCAGGGCCTCTGTCGTCCTGACATCTGATGGTTTCAGTGCCTTCATGGTCTTTCCACTGCCGTTTATCTTCTTTAAGATGAGTGAGGAACTAACCAGCAGTTGATTCTTTTGACTATGAACTGACGCTTCATAGGTTTATTAT
This sequence comes from Clarias laeviceps, assembly GCA_030014305.1. Lineage (NCBI taxonomy): Eukaryota > Metazoa > Chordata > Actinopteri > Siluriformes > Clariidae > Clarias > Clarias laeviceps. The sequence goes on from JAQMYJ010000037.1 coordinate 10,435,162, forward strand.
ATAAAGTCTTGTTGCAGATGTTTATTAAGACATTTGAAAAATGAATGCCATTTCAGTAAATATAAATATTTAAACACAATATACTGGTATTATCGAATAAACAAATGAAAATCTGTTTTGCAGAGCATTTTTATGTGATTCCTCTACTTACTGTATATACTATAAACATTTTTCTACCGCTCACACAAATATAATAAACATGTCCAACTGATTTACAGTAAAAACAATAAAAAAAAATTCAAATGGAAAGAAAAATGCTACAGTCCCTCATGCAGCTGTTTATGAGCCTATATTTAGAACATTGTTTCTGTCATATAAATAGGACAAAACATTCATGAGAACAAAGCATATATTACATTTGTTATGTAAGGAATAAAACACAGTAGTGAATTCTGCTATTTTGAAAATAATCTATGGCAGGTTGGTGTAATGCAGTACCACCCAAAGTTGATTATTTCCCTATAAAAGCATGTCCCAAAGTGTTTTATTCCTGTTATAGCATAATGATTTGGTAGTATTTATAAGAAGTTTAATTTATTATTGACCAATGTCATGCTTTTCACCACGCTGTGAAATGCAATGTTATTTAACATCTGCTATGTTAAGTTACACTAAGTTGGTTCCCGTTATTACTTACCTAAGTCAAAGAAAAATCATAATTGGTCACTGAGAAACCAGAAATGCAATGTACAACTGTCCATCTGCAAACTTACCTACTGTTAGTGCTGATATTAGAGACTACTTCTATACATGTTAAATAAATTGATTACTTAAAGAAAGCTTTAAAATATCAACTCAGATCATGTAGCATTTCTCCCATTCAAGTCCCTATAAATTGGTTGATACTATTGCCAGCGTATTAGAATGAATCAAACGCACAGTTGAAAACTGTAAGCAGCTGTAATAGAAAATTTATCAACACCTTCTGATCAGGGAGATGTAAATTAAACAGCACTGTGGTATAAACATATAATTAATACGCAGATGCAGAGATAGCAAAAAAAATAAAAAATTAAGAATGGCATTTATTCCTGTGGTACTATATATAAAAAAGTGCCTCGGTTAGAAATTCTGCATGTGAAAAACATTGTCCCAAAAAACATGTCTGACTTTTATTTTCCCAGGATTCCATGGGAGGTTCACCTAATGATATCCGGATTTCTGACATGAGGCCGACTCTGGTGGAACCCCCTATGTACAAACCAAAGGTTGTATTGCTGGGAAAAGATAAAAAAGGTATGCTGAAGAGGATCTAATTTGAAACAAGTAGATACAAATATTGTATTTATATTTTGCTTCTCTTACCTCCAGCATTCTTAACACATTAGATCATCTTATTATGTTTTTAGATTTCTGTATATCGAAATATTAGACAATTTCTGCCATACCTGTAAATTGTGTTAAGTTGATGAGAATGTTGTAATATAATTAAATGCTGTGCGAATGCTGGTAAGGTTTGCTAGGGCAATAGGATTATTGCTGCCATTCTATTTAGAGACAGGTACCACTGTTTCACTTTATAACCTCCTCATGCACCTAGAGCACATGCATTAAATCCAACAAGGAAAGAGAGTGCTGTTATGAACATGAAGTATACAGTACTGATATGAATTCCCTCTCATTCAGAATCCATCGATGACTCAGACCCAGACAAAATGCACTGCTTGAACAACAGTGGCTCATCAGCCACCTACTCAGATTACTCCCCCTCGCAGGGCTCTTCTGGGTCCTCCAACCCTCCTGGCAATGTCAGCTCCATGCAGAATGCTGCCAAAGAGGGTCCAACACAGACCCACTGGACTAACAGGTTGGTAATGACCAAGAAATTGCTTGCCTACGGGCGTTCCTTAGCTGAGAGCACACCTGTGCGGTTCAGTGATATGACAGCTCATAGAACAGTGGTGGCCTGCTAACATGCCAAGATAACAAATTTGTCTCACTTTCAGTTCATCTTTCATTTTAACAAGAATCTTTAAAGCCCCAAGCCTTCTTATATACACTACCAGTCATAAATGTGGACACACCTTCTAATTCCATGGTCTTTCCTGATTTAAATTTCTTTCTACATTATAAAACAATACTGAAGTCATCCAACATATGCATGATATTGAGATGTATCTGCTACTCATGCTCTGCAAAGACTTCATAACTGCTCTAATCAGAGTTTGTTAATTGGTGATTTTTAAGGCTGGTAACTTTAAATGAACTACTCGTCTGCAGCAGAGGTAAGTTTTTTTCTTGCTTTCCTGGTCTTCATGAGAGACAGTTTCATCATGGTGTTTTTTTTTCAAATGCACTTGACAATACCGTTCTTGCAATATATAACAATAAATAACTTACTGAAGTTGTTGTTGTTATAATTACCTAATGCCATATGTGATATTTCATAGTTTTTAAATCTCCAGTATTGGTCTAGAATGTAGAGAATTGCTTCCACACTTATGACTGGTACTGTCCATGCCTATAATTAATGTCACTAAATGTCACTGTGAGGACAATCTCAAAAGAACTACAGATCAGTAGAGAACAGTGTGTTTGAAAATAAGTTCTTTACTGTTTTCTAAGCAAAGAAAACCTCAATGCCAGGCCAAGACTTTTTTCAGTTTTTATAAATGTAAATACATTGATAAAGATTTTTAAGGCATCCTTTTGTAATATAGTTTTGAATAGGGATGGAAATGAACACATACAACATCATTCTTGTTTATGCCAGCCATTTAGAAAGAGATTTTTTGTTCTTTAATATAGAAATGCATATGGTTTTAAAATTACAATGTGATTTCAGAATTTTGACACTAGCATTTGTGGTAAATAAGGTTTACACATAAAATGGACACATACAGTATGTCATAATGCTACATACATTTGACAGAAAACCAGCATTTCAGGGATGTGTTACATGAAGTGATTATGCCCAGGAGAGTGACGCTTAGGTTTTTATTAGCTATTTTATTAGGAATTAGTTATCTCTTTAATAGCTACTCTCAATGTCCTTGTTTTTATGCTCTTCATGAAAACTCATTCCTCTGTTTTCGTTTTGTTTTTGGTTTTCTATTCAGACTCGCTCAGTCTTTCCCAAAGCCCATAGAGACAAAGCCTCTACTCAGCCACAGAGAGCCACCCCCCTCCAGTACCCTGCAGCAGCGGGGTGAGAGACGACCACTCAGTGACACCTTCGACAGCTGGAATGATGCCCCCCACTATGACAATACAGGGTTTGTATCAGAGGAGACGCCAGTTGATACTCCCAGCAGCAGTAGTGGGAACCCCATGTTAGGCACAAAGCCTCGTAGTGCTTCATTGGCGCACGGGCGACGGCCTCTCATGAGACAGGAGCGCATCATGGGGGTCCCGTTAGAGCTGGAGCAGACACCACACTCTTTCCGTACAGCTCCTGATGCTGAAGTGCCTCCTCCCCCTCCCCCAAACCCCTGGCAAAATTGGACACGGACTCCCAGCCCATTTGAGGACCGTACAGCGTTCCCCTCCAAACTGGAAATAACCCCAGCAAACAGCCCCAACCCAGACCGCAAAGACTTTGAGCAGGAGATGGGTGAACTACCTGGCACTTTTCCCTCTTCAGGAGCCTGGGGTTTCCTGGACTCCAGAAACTCAGGGACAGGGCAAGGTCAACCTAATGTCTTTGCACATGTTCAGGGTCGTAATGAACCAAATAAGGGCAACACCATGGTGATAAGCAAGAGCTCTGAAAGACTTTCACCAATGATAAGGGAGGTGAAGTCGAAATTTAAAAAGTCTCAGAGCATAGATGAAATTGATATTGGATCATACAAAGTGTACAGTATTCCCTTGGACAACTACAGCGCTAGCATAGAGAATCAGGGTAGTGTGGACAGAGCTGACCTCCCAGGACCTCTGGAACAGAGCATGTCTAGGAGCCAGTCTGCTCCCATGCTGGATGAGGAATTCGACAGCTTCGGCACAAATAAATCTTCTCATCAGCAGAAACCTGCTATCCCAAAAAAGGTTTATCAATTTGACCAAAGTTTTAACCCTCAAGGAGCCATGGATGTGATGAAAGCAGAACGGAGGATTCCGCCACCATTCCCTAATACCCCTGAATATGTGAACCAACCAGGCAAGACACTGCCAAAGGAGCTTATTAGCCCTCGAGGTTACCGGGGCTATCAACCAATGGAGGACATGTTCTCCTTTCCCCATCCTCCTGTCAATGATGATGCAATTCCTCAACAGTTTCCTGCCCAGCCTCAACGGTCTCGTCCAGGTTTCCTGAGGCGGGCAGATTCCCTGGTAAGTTCTACAGAGATGGCGCTGTTCCGCAGAGTAGCAGAAGCCCAGGAGCACCAAATGGCATTACAACAGGAGCATTACAACAGACCCCAACAGCTTAAAGCCATGATGGATGCACAGAATAGCTTGGCCACCATGGCTGATTCCCAGTTCCACAAGAGGAATGGTAGGTATGAAGAGGAATACTCATCTTATCAAGAACCTAAAAAGCCTATTATGGGATACCCCACAAAGAGTCTGACACAGCGTCGCCCGCTGTCTGCACGGAGCTACAGTACAGAGACTTACGGCGCATCGCAAGCCCGGCCAGTGTCTGCACGTCCCACCATGGCTGCCCTGCTAGAGAAATTGCCTTCAGATTATAGTATGAGTATATGCACTGAGAAGAACCTTGACACTGACATGAAGATGAGGCCTGTTCCACAGAAACCTGAGGACATGACCTCCAAAATGCCAGTGGACTGGAGACAACAGCTCCTAAGGCACATAGAGGCAAAACGGCTAGACCGGGTAAGTAAATCTTAATATTAACATGTCAGTGTCTTTTTATGTACATCTGCAGATACACATACGCTTATTATAACTTGGGCTTGGAAAATCACATGGATACTGGTCTACCTTTAAAACCAGAGTCTGAATTCAAGGGCAAAGTAAGTGACGCATTTAATCTAATGATTTTTGTTTTTGCAACCAGCAAGATGTTTTGTCAGTGGTTGTAATGTTCACTAGAGGTTGTCATAAAAATCTTTTCCACCGGCATGGCTTGGTGACAAATCATTATCCAGAACTATTTGTAACATGGTGACATGTAACACCACTTGGTTTTTAGTCTCAAATGAGGCTAAGTACTGGTTGCTAGTGAGGTCTTAAAAATATCAAAGATATTAATTGTATTAAACAGAGTAAAAAAGAATAACATATTAAAATGAAACCACTCTTACACACAAAGCAAGTTTGGTGTTGTAGTGAAGCACATTTCAAATAAAGACAGATTTTGCTAATGCTTTACCATCATTAGACAATGTTCTAATAGAACAAATATACAACGTAATGAGTAACACATGTTTCGCTTCTGTATCTTAATAAGTGTTAATGGAGTGTACAGCACCATTGTAATATATTCTATTTCGGGATCAAATACAAGAGCACAAGAATACAAAGCCATGTGGGATTTGGCCTAACTTAAAGATGGTGTTAAAGCATGTGTTATCTTCTATAGTCACAAGTGTGGCAGTAACTACTTTTAAAAACTTTTATTTAATAACCTATCGCTTGAAATAGCAGTAATGAAATATGCTAGATCATGGTCAATTTGCCAAGCCGTGTTTAACTGTCCAGTGGAAAAGAACTAACAAACCACTGATGTGCCCCCAACAATTCCTTTTGGACAATATATACAGTAGAGAAGAAAAGTTACTACACGCAACTTTAAATAAAGTAGCGGCATAAAGGTTAACCGTTGATGCTATGTTTCTGTGGAAAATGTTGTCCACCATTATTCAAACTCTGTTGGTATTGTTAGTTTTATATAAATGTTTGTTTGTGTTTGCTGTGTCAGCAGTAATGATGTTCTGTACTGTTTTCTGTCGGTCAAGCTTCTGAACTCTGTTGCAGCTACGCAGTGTGTGTGGTGCAGTCGAGTGTAACCCTCCCTCCACCCCAGCAGCAGCCTTTGACTTTCTATGTGGCACACCCATTCATTCATGTCATGTGGTTGTTTCCCTCCAATCAGAGCGCTGTCCTTAAGCACAACACAGTAAACTTCGGCATGCTGTACTCTGGAGGCTATGCTGCACCGCATGCCAGCAGAAGCATGACAATAAACTTTTACAATAACACAAAGCATGAAAACCAAACAACTCAGTGGCTACCTCTACCAAATGTGAGTATATAAAAAAAGTACCATCAGCTCCAATTTTAGTGGAGCACGAGGCCAGATGTTTAATAAACATATTTATAATATCTGTTAAAAACAGCTTCTGCTTAAAAAGACAGGTTCGGGATCTTCTAGCCAAATTCTTTTTATTTAAATCAAAATAATGATTAAGGTAAATAAACCGTGACAGCCTGTGCTGTTACAGGGAAAGAATTAATAATGGAATTGATTGTTTTTCAGTAACAGCACATCCCTACAGATGTCGCCAGTAAAAACGCACGTTTTGAGAAAAGGGATCCCGTGACTTGCCGCGGCTTTGCGCGGCTGCG
>JAQMYJ010000037.1:10443013-10484234 GCA_030014305.1 Clarias laeviceps
TAATGCATTTTTTGGACGCCTTCAGCATTCCTTTACAATGTAGAAAGAAATAAAAATCAGGAACCATCATGGAGTTAAAAAGTGTTCTAAAACTTTTGAACGGTAGTGTATGAGTGTGCGTCTGGGGGTGCAGGAGAAATGAATCAGACTTGGTTTCAATGAATCAGTCCGGGAACATGATGATGGGAAAATGGCTGTCCTGTAAAGCTGAATACTGTAATCCTAGTTTTTACTGTAATCGGTGAATACTGTAATCCTAATTTTGGAAAAATAAAACCCAAAAAATTGGGTTTAAGGAGGGAGGAAGGGAAAAAGGGGGAGAAGAAGTGAAGGTCTGCACGTACGGGTCCGATGGCAGTGCTCAACTGGCATGGAGAACGGAGCTGAATTCTAAAGAGGAATAAGTGGAAATATAAAGAGAAATGACATTGTCCCGGTAAAAATTTTAACTTACTTTCCCCACCTGTTAATTACACAGTCGCCAGCTCTGCCAGTCGCGGTTGTTAGTTAGGAACAATATGTGTTGGCGAAGAAAAATAAACTGGTCAAATAAACAAACAAACAAATCATAATCTGTTGATAATAAATGGTGTTGATGGAACTGTTGTATAAAAGCAACATCACAGTCGAGGTTTTGTTGCTATTTAGTGCAAAAGTACAACCTTGAGTGTGATATTACTAAATTAATCTGACCTATCAAATTCGACAGTGCTGTGGTATAATTGGAAGTAATTCACTGTGAAAAGTCATTCCTCATATTTCACTGTTTAACACGAATCTAACACTTCATGTGTGAGCATTTTCAGTCTAGGTACTGTCTCAGTGTTGTGTGAAGACTGTATTTTCAGGTGTCTGTGTTGCATGTGTGCAGTGTCTGTGTTTGCTTTGTGGACTTTATGTTGCCTCTGTCTCTCTGAGGGCCTACAGAAACACTGGCATATGATAACCTGAGAAAAAGTCCAGTTAGGACATATGTAACTGGCTCACATGTTTCATACATGCTAGTAATATAAGAGTAATTCACAAAGTGTTTTAGCACTAAACATAGCTCTTAGTCCCTTATACAACCGTTATTTCACTATATCACATAAATGGCTGCTAACAGTGTCTAACTGTAGCAGCAGTTTGGAGTTAGCGCAATCATGCTTTACACAACTCCACTACTTTCACACATACAGTTATGCAGTGCAGATGAACTGTGAATATGATCCGCGAGTGGTATTACACAACAAACTGTAAACACCCTCTTCAGATACGTCATCTCATAATTTTATCAATTTTCATTTAAATGCTCACACGTGCACAGCCATATTTAATCAATGGTATAGCCTGCTACATATGAGGGCCATATGAATCAGTACAATAGTAAAATGCAAATCAAATAAAAATACTGTAATTAATATATGGAGTAAGACATGCACATATACAGTAAATCAGATACAGAGAAAAAACACATGAAGTTGTTATTTGCCATAAGGGTCTAGTCTTGTACCCTATGTGCATAGATTTACTGAATAATTTCTTCACAGACTCCATCGCAACAGAGCAATATTTTAGATAATGGTCAAGAGGTGGTCTCTCCCACCACACAGTGGGCCCCCTACTCATTAGGACGAAGAGATGTACCTCCTGACAACACCATCATCAAAAAGGTACCTGCAACGTTGCTTTTTCACTTAATAATATGAAATGTCAACAGGCAATTGTGGTATGTGGTATGTTTTATCATAATATACTATATCATCATACAGTAGTGCCATAGCAGATATACTCACTCTAGTCCTTAGGGACTCCTGGAGCAGTCCACATTTTTACTCTATGCCAGCTAAAAAACTTTAATTACCTCGCACTGACATGATGCAAGCTGGAATATAACCAAGTTGTAGACAGACTGTGAGTATTAGTACAATATCATGAGCATAGACTGTGTAAGAACTGGACCCCTCCATGATGTCATCCATAGGTTTTCTAAAGAGTTTTGAAGCTCAACCGTGGGAACTCTGGTTGTCTCTTCCTTAGTAGGAGCTGACTCCAACTAAACCCCAGTTAATCCAGAAATGGACAAATAGGCAGAAAGAATGGAGCTATTGGTTGGAACATACCTACTTACAGTACCTCAGTTAACACAAGCTAGCTAGCTTAGAGTAAAACAGTTCGTTTTTATTTTAAGTCACGAAGTTCAGCTGTTCTGGAATAGTTCTTGCAAGAACAGTATTGTCAAGTGAATTTTAAAAAAAAAAAAAAAAAAAACATCAAGCACCCTGATGAAATTGTCTCTCATGAAGACCAGGAAAGCAAGATCAAAACTTACCTCTGTTGAAGTTCATTTAGAGTTACCAGCCCCAAAAATCACCAATTAATAGCACCCCAGATTAGAGGCGCTATGAAGGCTTTACAGAGCATAAGTAGCAGACACATCTCAATATCAACTGTTTAAAGGAGATTATTGCATATTTTGGACACTTTCAGTATCGTTTTACAATGTACAAAGGAAAGACCATGGGATTAGTCCAAACTTTTGACTGGTAGTGTACATTTCTTGTGGTTATTTAAACTAGATGGTTAGTGATGCATAGCAGACAGCTAACGGTTTGACAAACTGCAATGTACAGTAGCTGTCACTCAAATTGACCATAAACCTAATTATGCATAATTTAATTGCTCAGTGTGATTTTAATTGAAATTCATACCCTGTACCCTGTTCTTGAATCAAAATTACCTATGGAGACCAAAACCTTTTTTTTTCTGTTATGAAGTTGGACATTTTAACTTCGGACTCTGCGAAGATTGATTCATTTTTGGAGCCAGCACCTAGTGGTGATTTGAAGAACTGCATGTTTTGGCACTTGTGTGTTTTTATGTAATCATGAGAGAGAATGTGTGGATTAAGATATTTTTAAAGACAATTGGACTTTTGCTTGGAATGTTGGATAATGTGTTATTCTATATTCTTCCTTGGCTTGGATGGCAAAAGAGTAAAGAATCAACTTTAAATCAGTTGATGCATGGTTGAACCCAGCAATATGAAGAAAACAGGCAAATAAAATATGTCCCTTACTAAAAATAAAATACTCCTGCTGTTTCTCATTATGAATCTCGACGACAATCAGCGTGTTTTATTTTCAGTATATTTTCCATCACAATACATCTTCTAACTAATAATCTCTGATTATTTTGTGCTTGCTGCTCTAGTAAAGCTGTTCAATCTCAGAATTGCATCTCAATCTAGTCATGATTGCTGTGTTAATGTTTTGAAATGTCAGGGTTAATTGCTTCTCTTGAGTCATTCATTCTCTCTGTGCTGCATTCTTCCTCAGTCTCCTTAGCAACTAGTCAGTCTGTATATGTTCATAGGCTGTCACTCAAAGCTACTGAGTTTTTCAGAGCTACAGTGCTAAAATCTAATGGAGTACAATGCACATTGTTTTGAGCCATGTGTATACGACGGACCATACAGTGTGTTCACACCATCTCTAGTGCCTGAAGTTTTTTTAGATCGCATTGAGTAAACAATGCTGCAGAGTGACAAAAATAGAAGACGGTGCAATAAGATGAGCTAGTTTCAAGCTTCCCTAAGGTTTATGGTAGCTCAGTATTTGTTTTCTCCTAAATCAATATAAACCTGAAGTTCATCAATCACAAGTAAAAAATGATGGGTGCTACGTATATAATGTCACACTATTTGATCTGGTACAGTATATGCAGTGAAAGTTTTCAGACCTATTCAGATTTTGGGAAATTTTTTGAAATCCTCAACTTAAAATAGATTCCCCTCATCATTCTACACACAATACTACACAGTCACAAACTAAAAATATGTGTTTGGAGTGTGTTGTTCATTTTTCAGTAATAGCATACATCTTTGGATGCTTCTCCTTAAGTCATTGGTAATGACTGGAGGCTTTAGCCAGGAGGTTGTGTCATTATCATGAAGACCATTTACATAAGTATTTAGACCCATCATATAGTACTTAGTACTGTTAAAGCACCTTTGAGGGCAATGACAGACCCAAATCTGCTCGTAAATGATGCAACAAGCTTGGCACATGTTTCTTTTTTTTCCATTCTTTTTGGCAGAATCAACCAGGTTGGATGGGCAGTGTCTGTGCACATAATGATAAAGAAAAAAAAAGGATTTGAATCTATAATCTACAGTATATATTATTTTCTTTTGTGATTTAATTCAAAAAGCGAAACTCATTCTAGATTCATTACATGGAAATATTTGAAGGCTGTTGGTTTTCGTTTGATGATTGTAGCTTACAGGTCATAAAAAATCCTGTATTTCAAAATATTAGAATATTTCATCTCAAGTTTGAGTAAATTTCCATTTATACAGCGTAAATACGGTGTATTATGTTTATAGAAAGTTGACTGGAAGGGAAAAGTGTGAAAAGTATGGTAGGAAAAGGTACACAAGCAACAGGGATGACTGCAGACTTAAGAAGATTGTCACGCAAAGCTGATTCAAAAACTTGGAAGAGCATCATAAGGAGTATAGAGAGGCTGGAGTCAGTGCATCAAGAACCACCACACACAGCCATCTTCAGGGAATAGGCCATATCTGTTGCATTCCTAGTATCAAGCCAGTCCTGAAGCAGAGATAACATCCAGAAGCGCCTTACCTGGGCTAAGGAGAAAAAGAACTGGAACGTTGATCAGTGGTCCCAAGTTTAAACATGAAAGTAAATTGTGCATAAATCAAGGTCCCAAAGATTGGAAAAATTATTGAGATGCATAGAATCCAAGATGCTTGAAGTCTTGCGTGAAGTTTCCAGAAAAAGTCCAAAGTCGATTCAACTGCCTACTCGGAGTTTTTGGAGTACGTCTTGCTTCTTCCTGCTGACAAGCTGCATGGAGATGCCAAAGTATCTTCTTTTCCAGGAGGACTTAACACCAGCCCACAGTGCCAAAATTTGATGACCATGATATTACTGGGCTTGATTGGATAGGCAACTAGCCTGAATCTCATAGAGAATCGTCAAGAGGAAGATGAGAAAAACCCGACTTAACATTACAGGCGGACTGAAGGCTGCTATCAAAGCAACCTGTTTTTTAATAACTCCTCAGCAGTGCCACATTCTGATTGAATCCATGCCATGCCGCACTGATGCAGCAACTAGTGCTAAAAAAGCCCCTTCCGAGGATTGAAGGCTTAAATGAACATGATTTTTTAGAATTTCTGTATTGTAAATCCTTTTTTTAGGCTGATCTTAGGAAAAATACAGTAGATACTAGATAATAGATGTTTGATTTTCATGAGCTATAAGCCGCAATGAATTTGATGCAATGCATATACAGTATATACAGCTTACTACAAAAAAAATCTTTCGCAGGCTGTGGTCCATCATTCTCACCAACAGCAGGGCATGATGGGAAGTGTGGCCTCTGCACCACACAGAGGACCCCAGCAGTACGAGGGAGCCATAAACAAGGTGTCCATCCAGCAGTACCAGTCACCTCTGGCCATGGCCGTGACGAGCACCAGCCCCCGACCACAGAGTGCCCGCTGCTTCATCCAGACTAAAGGCCAGAAAAGCATGGACGGCTTTCCAGAACAGGTGCAGTCGTCTCATTATAACGGACTAGTTCAGAGTTGTTGTATTTGAGGGGATGAATGATGTGACCTCAGGTGTTAAGCGGCAGAAGTGGTGAGTAATGGAATCCACCTTTTGCAGTAAAAGCCCAGACATCAGTTATCTCAACATCATTTTATCGAACATTCAAAAAACAATGTTTTCTCGACAGTGGACGTCATCCACTTTATTATAGGGTTTAATAGCGTTTATTCTGGTTCCTGCTGGGAAAAAGGCACCAAGAGACTTTGACACTATATTTGTTTGGCTGCTTTTTGGGTTGACTGTAACTGTCTTTGTATACAGTTGATTTCTTTTCAGTTACATTTATGATAGACAGAAATGATAATGCTGGCTTGCTCTTCTTGTTTGTAGTTTTGTGTTCGGATTGAGAAAAACCCTGGCCTCGGTTTCAGCATCTCAGGGGGAATCAGTGGGCAGGGGAACCCCTTCAAACCCTCAGACATGGTAAGACCTTCTTTCCCTCAGCTAGACTGAGAGAGAAAGAGAAAGAGAGAGAGCACAATTTAATGAATGGAAATCGTTCTTCGTAAACTGTTTGTACATTAAATCCAGCGCTAACAGAATAAACATAAAGACTTTCCTTTAGTAAAGCAGACAAGATCTTACTGTAGGGTTTCCATGGAAACATTCGCTACTGCAATGCACACGTTGCACATCAGAAGCCTGTGTTACGTGTTAACCTCTTCACTGCTTAGTATCCTGTCAGTAATGTTTCATGTTAATTATATAAAACTGAATTACCACCAATTTTCCACTTAATTTGCAACACCTTTGTGATTTTATATCGAGTTAATCTGTGTGTATCGTGGAGATATTGTGATGTTAATGTGATGCTTAATGGAATTGATGATTTACTTTCACAACCTGTAAAACTTCAGTTCTAAGTTAATCGTCTTCGCTGTACTGGAATCTGTGAAGCCGGATCCTTGCGTCACCTGAATCAATGACGAGACGTAAACGTTGGTTGACTCGCAGCATGTTGTCTAGCAGGATGCATACTGTTAGGTCACACATCTGGTACATAACCGAATGCTTTATAATCTTTGCCTTAACATGTACACACAACAGCAGTACACAAATATGTACATGTTTTACAGCTTTTACAAGAATATTAAGATACTATTAATAAGAATATAAGCTTAAGTACAATCATAAGATCATATCAGCTGTGAATTCTGCCACAGAACAAATCAATTCCAGATAAAAAGGCAAAGATTCTAAACCATCCCCACAGTGTGATTCCTAACCTCATATCATTTTGACTTATAGGGTATCTTTGTTACTAGGGTACAGCCTGACGGACCCGCCTCCAATGTTCTTCGACCAGGGGACAAAATTCTGAAGGTAACACTCTCCTTCATCACCACACATTGTCCAGTGAGAGTGTGACAGCACCAAAGCGGGAAGGCTTTGCATGTGCCATTTTGTGTCCGGTGTGTGTCTGCGTGTGTGTGGTGTGTGGTGTGCGAAGTGAGCATGGTCTTCTGTTATGGTGTGTGTCAAATGTTGATGTCACTGGCCTGTCGGTTCTTAAAGGATGGCATTTGATTGTTCGAAGCTGCAGTGTGTCTCTTACTGAGAATTTGGTGATTATATTGGACAGCTCTTTTTTTTATTTTAAAGTGTTTGATGGCATGAGCATTTGAAACAGTGAATTGCAGAACTTGAAATGTCTTTTAGTCATATGACTCCTCTTCCTAACTTTTCCTTTAAATCTTTCTAACTCTTCTAAGCACAGATTGAATCTGGTCTTTTGTTTCAGTCCAAAATCTACAATAATACACACTGAATTTCCATACCTTCCCACAATCATACCTTTAAAGGTAAATAAAAGTTCCAGGGTTGAGATAAAGACGTTAACTCTGCTACCAGAGTTATCAGAGAATAAAAGCCTAGAATATTGACTCCCAGCATACACGGATGTAGTCAGTGACTATTAAGCCATCAGTTTTCAATGTTCCATTCAACCTCTGTCATATGTCAGTCGTAAAAAGGCAACATCAGCAAGCCTGTTTTTGTCTACCAAAAATAACTGTATAGGAGTGAAAGGCTCCAGTCTGTCTTTGATTATCCATGTCACTATATATAATTGTGCGTCCTAAATGCATTAGCAGCGTCTCATGGCCTCATCGTTAGCCTGCAGGACGCAGGTCCCTCTGCGCTCTCTTTTTCCACAGATCCACAGTTAGCTGAGGAACAGATCTCTCCAAAGACCAGCTTCTTTCCACATTCTCTCCTTTACAGCATGACCTTCTTCTTCTACTTGTCTGCATCTCTCTGGTTGCTTTTTTTTATTCTCCTCTCTTCTCCTGACAGTGTGTGTCTCTTTATCCACTCTGAGCTAGGACTGTTCCCAGCATTCCTGTGCCGCTCCGCCTCTTCCCGCCCCAGCTCACTTCCCTCACTGCCCTCTATTCATCCTCTGCTTCATTCTTGCATTGCAGGCCAACGGACATAGTTTTTTACACATGGAACACCAAACGGCAGTGTCTCTTCTGAAGAGTTTCCCGAAAGCTGTGGACTTGGTCATTTTAAGGGAGAGCACAATGTAAATAATTTTATAACACTGACTTCTTGCTCAAAAGGAACACAGGACCTTGTACATCAAGTTTTTATCTAGGAACAATTTTGCCAATTGCTGGACCAATGGCAAATTCTAGTGCCAAATGTACAATAGAGAACATATCGAATAATGTGACATATGGCTTACACGTGTACGTATATATATATATATATATATATATATATATATATATATGTGTGTGTGTGTGTGTGTGTGTGTGTGCGTGCGTGTTAGAATCTTACACTAATGTGAAATTACTTTTTATCTCTCAGCCTGTGGCTGTAGGTGGGTGTGTTTTTGTTTCTTTTTCGTTGCTTATTTATTTATATCGCCTGTTATTTTGTACCTATTTTTCCAAGCAGCTTTTCATTTCATTTCAATCTCTGCGCATGAAAAGCACATTTGCTTTTAAAGACATTTTATCCATCATAACACTGCCTCAACTCTGTAAATGCCTTGTGTAAATATATATAACATTACAGAAGATAGTTTATCCTGCTGACCCTTGACTTCATTTTAATTACTTAAGCAGACATCTTCCACCGCGTTAGGTGTGGATTACAGATTGTGTATGGCTCATATTCAGAGTTTTGCACAAATAAAATGAAAAATCCAAAAGCAATATTGTTGCTATTTGGCTTTTCTTACTGCGCCCTCTGCTGGTCAGCAAACAGCTTCTTAATAATATTAATAATAATAATAATAATAATAATAATAATAGTAGTAAAGTAGAGAGCGTCCTTTGCTTTAGGTTCATACAGGGTGGAGCCCAGTTATATCATTTTAGCTATGTTGTCAACATGAGCATTTTCATAGTTTAATTATGATTCCTATTATTTGAAATGTGTATGTAATCCATATCCGCCAGATACAAAAATCTCAGTTTTTAGTGTGTACATTTAAGTTGTACAAAGGGGTTTTACACTCAAGGCTTAGTTGATGTTCTGCTTTAAGGCCTGTTAATCATCTACTGATATAAAGAAATTAATTCACATCATTATGTAATAGATATCCATAAGAAGCTTTAATGTTTATAGCATGCTTTCACTTTTTTAAAGCTGTCTTATTAGAAAAAGCAGTGAATGGGGCTTTGTGTTTTTAAATTAAACATTTATTTGCTTTATTTCACTAAAAACAGTGAAGGCTCATCATTGAACTTTACAGACAGATCTGCCCTGCCCATGTCCAATATTGTACATAAATGTAGCATTAGAATAACCCCAATCATATTGTATTTATTTATTTATTTTATTTATTTATTTTTACATTTTGATTTTATTTGAAATGTAATTATAGAACCTGAAGTCTGGACGAAAAACTGATTAAAATGCTATTGGGACAAAGCATTTGATAATGTAACTAATTATTTTTACCAAATGTTTGGAGTAATTATTTATAATATATTGACATACTTAGCTTTGCTCAAATTGTGAGATTTTTTTAATAAAGATTACAAAAAGCAGTATGGATAAAGAGTATTTAGATGATGAGAGAATACTTAAATAAATCAAAACTATTTCTACAGTAATTGTGAATTTGTGTCAAACATGTATATGGGTATACAAATGGTCATTTTTGTATGTGTTTTAAATCCTATTGAATATAAACGCTAATATATGGTACTATTCAGTCTAATTGCAGTATTGATGTACATAACTGTGAATGAAATCATTTAAATTAATTTATTCCTATAAATTGTGAATGTACTCAAAAGCTTTCCGCAGTATGAAGACTTACTGGACTTGAATGCTGTTTCATTTTTTTGTGCAAAAAGTAATTATATATATAGAATAATACAATTATTCCATTTAGTTAAACAGACTTTAGTGACAATTTATCATGCAGTTTATTTGCACACGCAAGTTTACTCCTTCCTATTTTTTTTCTGAATTAAAACAATGTAATTGAATATATATTCTGTGTCTAGAATGCATTTTGCAGATGCTATATGTACATATTTCAAATAAATTTTAATAATAAAAACCAAAACAGGAAAAAAAAAATAATTCAAAGCTGTGCAGCAAATAACGGAGCCATTTTCGGCTTTGGGAGTACAGAATTTTTTCAGTATCTAAGCCGTGTTTTGAATAATGTATGAAAGTCTTTATTGTACAAATAAAAAGTCACTATTGTTACTATCTGTTGTTCTCTGTTTTCTTTTGAGACTGTGTAACTAAACTGGAAATGTTCCTGAATGGATTTCTACCTTTTCAGATTGACCAGTTTATACTGAAATATGGTAAATTTTTGGTTTTCTGAATACAACAATAAATAGCACGATGAATTTTGGCTTTCCCTGTTAAAATATTTTATATAATGCATATTTTCTGCACACAAAACAACTCTAGAAGGTCTTTAATGGAGCAAGCAAGTTGAATTGTAATATAATAAACACAAAGACTCTTTAAATCATGTCTTCATGCTAATCTTAAACATCCAGCCTATGAATAAAATAAATGCAGTTGCAGTGCTGTTTATTGTATAGTCAGTCAGAAAGTACAAAGTGAGCATGGTAAATGTTTTGTAACAAGTTGTAAACATAAACCTGGGATTTTTTTTTACATTAAGGTCTCGAGGCATTTTACTCTGGGGAAACATTTATTCAAGGATGCAAGATTTTATGACTATCAAGAATCCCAGGTTTATGGCAGAAAAGTGTTGTGTCTTGCCTGCAGAATTAGTCTAATAGTGCTTTAGTTATGTGGCAGTGCCAGTCGCTCAGCCCTGTAAGACGATAGATTCATGTAGGAATGCGACTTCGTAGATACTCAAGGATAGCATCTGTTCCTTTTGCTACAATCGCAGCTCTAGGGTTACGGAAAGGGTTCCCATCAAGCATCAGAGCCCTGAAAAGAACAGAAGTAAAACTATTTAAAATTTTCACTAAGCTTCATACAACATACAAATACGGGGCTGATTATTTTTTTATTATTGTTCAGAAAATTGAGTATTTGTATTAGATTATCTGGAATTAAACCTAAGCTATTAAGATTGTCCCAAAAGCTATTCACAGTCCCAAACTGGGCAGAAAATGTTTCTAATTTAGATCTAATGCTTCATTCACTTCACAAAATACCCATTAGCCATAATTAAATCTGACATTTTGCCAACTTTAAAATGAACTGGAAAAAGGATGTTTCTGGTGCAAACACTAGGTGTCACTATAATTCAATGTAAGAACACCTAAGCAGCAAAATGTCACACCATTCACTCTTCAAAACATTAATTCTGTAAATAGGTACATACATAGGGTACTTTACAAAGGGAAATTGTAGGCCTACATAAATAACCAAGCATTTGGGTCAACAGCAGATCCAATAAGTAAGTAAGTATGCGAGGAAGAAATTAATAAATAGCTGGTCATTTTCGGTATGTTGGCTATTAGACTGTTTAAATAACAGTACAAAAGAAACTGTGAATGGTTTGCTTAGAAACTTTTCAATGAACAAAACAAAAAGAAAACAGAAAGCATGAGATTGGTAAAAGTTTATACCCATTAACCCTAAAGAAAATAAACTGCAGCATTGAGCTTCAACATTAAAATACAAGTATTGACCAAACTGCAATAAAAAATAAAACCATCTGGATAATATTGTGCATGTCTCACTTGTGCCACCAAAACCGCTCTGACCCGTCAAGACGTGGACTTCAAAAGACCTCTGAAGGTATGCACCACCATACAGTATTACCACCAGATCCCTTAAGTCCTATAAGTTGTAAGGTGGAGCCTCCACGGACCAGACTTGTTTGACCTGTGCATCCCATAGGTGCTCATTCAGATTTTTGCCTGATGGGCCCTGTGGAGTGGGCTGTGGTGCACTGCGTGTTCTGGTGCCATGGGAGGATGGGATTAGCCCTTTTTTTGCTTGTGGGTATGGATATGCCTTGGTTGCCCATGGTCCTGTTTGTCCATGTTGTTTAGTTCTGGTGGTGGTGTTAATTTCAGCCATGACGGAGTCAGAACATCTTTGGAACAGCAGGCCCTGTGGCATTGCAACGGCTAGTAACTAACAAAAGAAGTCTGAAAAAAAAAAAACTAACACAAAAACCACCGGTAAACCAATGAAAGGGTCATTGGTGCCCAAGGCTCATTGATTCATGAGGTGCAGCCAGTTTGTTCTAATCCCTCAAAAGAGCCACTGGAGCAGAAGTTGCTAACATCCTGGTGCCAGACACCAGAGCACATCCCCAGAGCTCCTAAAGAGCCAGGCATCAAAGGGGCAGAGCCAACCCGGTCGCACAAGGGGAACCCAAAACGTAGGTGAGGATTGGGGAATGTTTACAGTATATAGTATATAGTTTATAAAGTACTGGTGCCGTACCTCAGGCTGGTACAGTTACCCAGTTCTGGTGGCACCTGCATGATGTCATTGTTCTGCAGATCCAGAGTGGATAACCTGTCCAGCAGCTTAAGCCTCACAGGATCGATGGCTCCAACTTGATTGTTGCTTATTAGAATTGTCTCCAGAGTTAAGATGCGGTACAGAACATCAGGGAAACACTTAAATCTGAGAAAGATAAAGCTTATGAATAGGATTTTAACCAGAATTAACTGTTACATGCTACAAAACGGTTTGGAAATGGATTAGTTGTCCAGCAGATGGGTTTATATCAAGAATTTAAGGAATTTGCCAAATGAGAAACATTTAAACACTTTTAATACTTACCTATTAAATGACAGGATGATGTCCCGGAGCTTAGTAAGAGCTTCCAGCTCATCTGGCAGTGATGTCAACAGATTATTTCTAGGGAGAATTCCAATAACATTGGTGACATTAATGCAGCTTGTTCTCATTAATTCCAGCTGTGACAGAATTATGTGCTGATTCAAATGCTTTCAGAGCAGCGTGATCACAGTACCTACCTGAGGTCTATGTGTACCAGCTGCTGTAGCTTGGAAAATTCAAGAGGAAGCGTGGAAAGCTTATTAAATCCGAGATTGATATCCACCAGAGTGTCTCGCAGATCCACAATCCTACAGAATGAAAAAACATTTATTATACAAATATGAACAGACGTCATCTCCACATAGTTCACTCTTTTGAGAACTAATAATCATTATCTCTTATTACCTGGGAGGAACAGCAGACAGCTGGTTTTTGCTGAAGTTCACGTTGGCAACATGACTGTTACTGACTGCATCAAAGACTTCATCAGGTATAGACGCCTCTTGTTTTTCACTAAAAATAATAAGAGGAAAACATTTTTTACAACAGACAGGAATAAGGATGAGGAACATATGTGGCCGTCTGGGAAAATGCATTAGACAACCAAAAACAGCTGTTCTTCTTAAACGTAAATGTTTTTTACCAAAATGAGTGAGAAATGTTTTTATTAACTCTATGAACTTGCAAAGGCTTCTTTGCATAGATATAAATAAAGACAGCTACAGTATAAAGACAGACATGGGCTTTATTACCATTATATATAGAAAGAGATTTTTTTTAATAAGAATTGAGACAATTGGGAAAACAACTGAAGTTGTATAACAATAAATCCCTTCCATCCCATCCATCTAGGAACCTCAGTAGTCCAACTAGGGAGCGTTGAAGTCAGTGGTGACTATTGTATTTATTCCCATCTTGGAGAGGAGAAAATGCCAATGCCATGCACTGCAGGAATCTGACCCAGGACCTGGAAGTGCAAGGCGACAGTGCTAACCACCAAGCCACCAATAGGTCCCTTACTCCACACCAATCCATGAGTTGCCTGGAGCCTTTCCCAAGGAACTTAGTACATCCTGGATGGAAAAGACCATTTGGACACACCAATCAACCTACAACATGCGTCTTTCGACTGTGGGAGGAGACCCGGAGTACATGAAGGAAACCCAGCTAAGCACAGTAGGAAAACATGCACACTCCATGCTCTCAGGACTGGAAGTGAGATTTGAACCCCCAATTAAATGTATTAATGTACGGCATGTCTATGGCAGACATCTACTGCTTATACAGAAGTGGCTTTTAATGGTGTGAAACATCAGTGAGATAAGGATTCACAATACAGTAACTATAAACAAAAAAAAATGGCAGTAAAAAGTCCTTTAACCTAAAGATTTCTCAGTAGTAGAAAACTTACAGTACCGACCATTGCAAACAGTCTCCTCACCATTTTAAGCACACGTCAATGATTAGTACATTTCTCTTTGCTTTAAACAGCCTAACGTATTATTTTAATCATAAGGAGCATAATTAATTATGATGTCACATAAGTCAAGTCCCTATGAAATAGCTGTTGATATGGACATGATAATGTACTAGAACAAGCACTTTAATATTAACCTGTGATTTTAATTACAGCTGACACCACTGTTAAAGCTCCTGGTACAAGATTAATGTTCAATTACTTGAATTCAGTTATTCAATTATTATTATTTTGCAAATTCCAGGTAGGAATCTGGGGTCGGTGTGCACGGTTAGCCTGGACACAGTGTCCCAGAGCCTTGATCAAGGGCTCAAAAGTGGAAGCTTGGTGGTGCTGGGACTTGAACCCTGGACCTACCAATCAGTAATTCAGTGCCTTAACTGTTTAAGCCACCGCTGCAATTAAAGCATTAATCAACACCTTCTGACCAATCAGATTCGCGAACTATGCCAGGAACCTGCATTTCCACTTAAGTCATAACTACACAGCTTGATACTGATGCTCAATGTGGAGCAACATTAATATTGCTGCTAAATAGAATAAGACGATGCACCTGTAGTCTAATGTCTTCAGCGTTTTGATGGCATGCACATTAATCTTGGCCTGGCTAGGGAGGGTCATCGCTGTCCTCGGCTCCTCTTTGGCTTTCCCATCAGGCTGCTCTGTACATTACACAATGTGGGGGAAATAAAACACTGAACAAAACTCCATCTAATTCTCCTCGCGTGTATAAAGTACGTAGATTGTATTTTGTACCTTGTATTCGACTTCTCAGATATTTCAGGAGTTCACTGGTGCTTTTCTGAAAGACAATAAAACATCATATTAGCTATTTCTGTTCAAACACCAGTGGAATTTAAATTGAAGATGATTTTTAAAGTCTAGGAGAATGCTCCTGAGGCTAGAGCTGGAAGATGAAATCTTACACTCAGAACATCTCTGCGGATCGCCCTCAGAGGATTGCCATCCAGTGCCAGAGACTTCAGCTTAGGCAAAGTTCCAAGACCACAGGGCACACTGCTCCACACACAGAAAAAAAAGAAAAGAAAATAATTTAATAGACTAGAAAAAGGAATGTCACCACCTGGATATTGTAGAGTTTTTACTCTCATAGCGGTAGTGGACATTTTGTATGATGTTGGATCACAGTGGACTGCTGAAAGATTCATACACAGAACTTCTTGCACATTGTAGTGATTTTGTAGCTCATCACTTGGAAAATATGCTCAATATACTAATCAGGACTATAAAACTAAATAATTGTCATAATCCTTGCATTAGTGAGATTCTCAGGAGTCAGGACAAGCCTTTGCATATTTCAATATTTCCATATTCATTGACTGTCTTCCACAGTAAAAACGAATGCAAATCCAAGAAACCAACACAATGCATTATGGGTGCACTGAGTTGGTACAATATTTGCACACTATACACTGATCAGCCATAATATTAACTTTGATTACTAATTATTAACAAGCAAACTGGTGACAGAATCATGGGCACCCAAGGCTCATTTAAGGTCAGCCAGTCTGGTTCGATCCCAGAGAAAAGCCAAGTTTTGGGCTTAATACAGCTGATCAGTGTATATCATGGTACATTGTGGGACTGAAAGAATGCCCAGGATACCCTGCATTGTGTTTTAAGACACTATAAAAAAAGCATACCATAGAAAATAGTGCACTACATGGTGAAAATGTGCAGTTTAAGGCACAGCCTATATGGCCTGTAGATCAACATCCAGTCTATATTGTCTGAGCTCAGCATATACTATTAATTATTTACTTCAGCTACTTCATTCATTTTGGACTTTGCACTATTCCTTTATGTGAGTGAACCTATGGGGTATGTTTAAGTTGAGCTGATCTGTTAAATGATTGTAGGGAAAAAGAAAGCACCTGCTAATGTCATTGTTAGTAAGATCCAGGCGCTCCAGGCCTTGCAGTACAGTTATTTCCTCAGGAAGACTCTTCACCTTGTTATCTCTCAGCTCCAAAACACTCAGAGCACTCAAGTGTTTTAGATGATCTGCCTCCAATGCCTCAATCTGATTATTCCCGCAGTGAAGCTCCTACAGAAAAAACAGCAACCAGTGTTGATTTAGAAACAAAAAAGAAAGCCATTAAGCTATATTAATGCTAAATAAAGGCACTGGCAACCAATGTTTCATATTAATTTAATTTGTATGGTCTCGTTCAGAAATATCAGGACAGGTGCATTGACGATTTACCTTCAGTTTATTAAAAATGATTCAAACAAACCTTATTGTTGTTTATGGTTAATCGCCTCCCTAAACCGCTCCATAGAAACCAGTTATAATAGATGCAGCTGAAATACCTTGAGTGTTTTGCAGGAGGGCAGCTCCGGAAGAAAGCGCAGTTTGTTGTGCCTCAAGTACAGCTGCTCGAGAGACGCCATCTGTGCCAGGACAGGCGGCACGCTCTCCAACTGATTCCGAGAGCAGTCCAGCATTCTCAAGTCTACAGAAGGAAACAGCTTAACAAATGCTCTCCCAAAGAGACATCAGCTAAACCAGGAACAATCTGATGCTTACTTTTCATTCCGCTGATTGAAGGGGGGAGGCACTTCAGATTGTTGAAGGACAGATTCAGTTTTACGAGACTGCTGAGGTCTGCCAGGCTGTCTGGTAGAGCCATTAATTTGTTGTTGGAGACATCCTTTAATTTAGGAGGAAATTTGGAAAACCAGTTACAATTAAAGTAGAGATTATTTAATATGAGGAAAACAAATAAGCAGTAAATACACCCAAACAAGAACCTTATTTTCCTTTAAAACTAAATTTTTTACTTTGTGCTGAAGTAATAAACCAACACATTAGTAACTGAGTAATAAGACAATAATTAATTAAAAAAATTGTCATAAATTGTCATTATTTTTACAAGTAAAAAATTTATTATTTATAATTTCAGACATTATGATCTGGGAATCAACTTGACCGCAAAGTTTAATAATTTTACTACTAATAAAACAATAATTACTGCATAAGCTATGATGCGAATACAAGGGAAGTTCAAGTCAAACCAAGAAGTTGATTGTGCAGAATAATTTAACACAGTTATGAGAGTAAAAACTACCTTTATTTCTCTATATAATTCCCTGCTACACTAATGCACTTATACCAGAGTTTCACTAGTGCTTGGATACCACTGAGGTTCAAGTTTCCTCAGTATGCCAGAGCCATGACTGAATGCTTCAACGCTGACCTCCTTTATTGGCCAAACACGTGGAAATCACGTGGAGCGAGGTCAAAACTATATACAGTAAGGGATGTGGCAATAACTCCCAGCTGAGTTGTTGTATGGTGTAAATGGTGTTCGTGAATGATAATGTGTACAGTTCTCACGGACAGATGCGTCTCTTCTGCAAGTTGGCAAGATGTTATCTGTCGACTTTCAAGGATCAGGTGTTTCACTCACTGAATGTTCACATGAACGACTGCAGGTGGCGCTGAGACAACTTCGACTAGGATCGCCAGTCACGTAATGTACGGCCTACTATTAACCGTTTGCACCATTAAAATGTTTTACTGCGGCTAAGAGTTTCATCAACATACTCTGCTCAAGGTCTTCTGGAAATGTCAATTGGTTTTATGCCTTAATTTACAAAAAATTCAAGTCCTGGTTTTACTTAAATGCCCCTTGTATGTTAAATTCTTATTATATGACATTAAATATAGACCAAATCTTTATCCCTAAATTATCTATTATTTCACTTAAACACTTTTAATGAAGCAAAAACACACAAAAGTCAGAGGGAAAGGAAAATAACATTTCTTTTGTCATTTTCTTTTCTTATTTTTTTCACTCCATGTCTTTAGAATGGCTTGAACAATCCGAAAGTGTTTAACTTTACATATGGCTTTTTAAAGGTTGTATCCCAACTACTGAGCCATTTTTTAATTCCTAGTGTTTAATTTCTGTATAAAGTTTTCATACTCACAAAATCCTCCAAGTGGCACAACTGGCCCAAGTCTGCAGGCAGCTGTTCGAGCAGGTTCTGCTGCAGATGGAGACATCGCAGGTTTGTCAGGCTCCAAAGCTCCGTGGGCAGCTCTGTCAACTTATTATGACTGAACAGAACAGCTACCATTAAAAAAGTATGAAAAATTCAAGCTTCACAAAACATTCTCAATAAACATACCTCAGGATGAGTTTCTGTAACTGCTCCAGCTCGCCAATAGATGCCGGCAATGCTGTGAGTTGGTTGTCATGAATCTAAAAGAGATGATTCACAACTCTTTAATACCCATTACCTTCACATAAGCCTTGTTCGAGAAAACAAACAAAACACTTAGTGTCCAGTGTTCAAACTCACGTCTAAAACCACAAGCGCAGGCAGGAGTTTAATGTCTTCAGAGATTGTCTGGAGTTTGTTGGAGGAGAGCAGGAGTTTGGTGAGATCTGTCTGCTCCCACCATCGCTCTGCTGCACTGAACGACAGGTTCTTCTGAGCTTCTTCTGGAGGGTCCACATTTATCCTCCAAACACTCTGAGGAACTTAAGTAAAGAGGAACTGTTTTCAGTTAACTGAAACCATATATGAATGGATGAATCTATGGATTGATGAAGTATTGATTGTGGATGTGTGAATGGATGGATGGGTGAATAATGGGTAAATAGAAGAAATAATGTGTAAATGGGGGTGAGTGAATGGAGTGATGAATGGGTGAAATGAAGGATGGGTAGATGAATGAGTGGGTGGGTGAAATGCATGAATGGTTGGGTGAAATGGATGGATGGATGGATGGATGGGTGAAATGGGTGGATGGATGGCTAAAATGCGTGGATGGTTGGGTGAAATGGGTGGATGATTGGATGGTTGGGTAAAATGGATGGATGAATGGTTGAAATGGGCGAATCGGATGGATGAGTGATGGGTGAATGTGTAAATGAATGGAAGGCTAAACAGAATGGTGGATGGGTGAATGGATTTGGACTTAAAGTGAATGTCAATGATCAATGGGACTGCTCTGAATGCCTCTTTAGCTAGTTTGAACAACTTTAATTATACCCTCAATACATTCAGTAGCTGATGACATAAATACGTTAAATGAAGTGAAACATTTCATACTGTATTGTGTTCATTTTCATTAAATTCAGACATGCCCAATATATCATATGAAGCTCTCCGCATTATTACTCTATGTGTCAAAGCTCTCTCTCCATACAGATCAACGGTCCTCCGCGCGACGGTTGATGACGTATGCACGACTTTTATCAACCAATCAGAGCGCACCGAACAGCTGACTTACAGGTCACCCGTCAGATGGCAAACTGCATTTATTTCCATGTTAAGTGTGAATGTAGCCGGTTTATTCTATTATTTAATTCCTTTCCACGGTGTGTTTGCATTGTGTGTACCTTCACTCAGCCCGCGGCCGGACAAGTTGAGCTGCCCGCTCTTCCTGGCGCTCTTCAGGAGTCCTGCCGGTACCGGACATTCCGGAGTGTCCTGTCTGAACCCAGCCCGAGGGTCAGCTACAGCTCCTCTCTTAAACCGAGACATGGAACACACACACACTATTCTACTGCTAAATAGAAAATACACATACACACACCTGTAAGGCAACACACTGCATGAAGTCAGTGTGTGTGTGTGAGAAGCCAGAAACTACATTGACTCTTCTGTTTACACATTAAAAGTCTTTGTTCAACGCTCACCATCGCCAGTATTACAGTACATACACTAGCAGGCAGGGGGAAAAAAGAAAATAATATATAGTAATTCAATAAAAAAAATTAAACATACAGTTTACATTAAATTGATTCATAGACTGATATATTTCAAGTGTTTATTTATTTTAATTAATTTCTTACAGCTAATGAAAACCCAACATTCAGCATCTCAGAAATGTTTAATTTTCCTAAGACCAATTAAAAAAATTAAAACATTAAAAGATTTTTAACACAGAACTGCTGGACTACTGAAAAGGATGAAGATGTACAGCACTAAATACTTGGTCGGGGATTCCTTTGCATGAATTACTGCAGCAATGCGGTTTGGCATGGAGGCGATCAGTCTGTGGCACTGCTGAGGTGTTATGAAAGCCTAGGTTGCTCTGATAGCGACTTTCAGCTATTCTGTGTCTGGGGTCTCGCATCTTCATCTTCACAATACCTCGTAGATTCTCCATTGGGTTTAAGTTGGGCAAGTTTAAGGCACAGGGATACCATGGTCCTTAAACCAGTTATTAATGGCAGTGTGGGCAAGTCCTGCTGGAAAATGAAATCAGCCTCTCCATAAAGCTGGTCAGCTTGAACTTGGGCTGACCTTGGACCTGATAAAACACAGTGGACCAACACCAGATGACACGGCTCCCCAAACCGTGTGCACACTGACTGTGCAAACTTTACAACGCAAGCACTGTGCCTTTCCTTTCTTCCTACAGACTCTGGGACCTGGATTACCAAATGAAATGCAAAATTTACTTGAAATTTACTGAAAATAGCTCTTTGACCCCTGAGCAACAGTCCAGTTCAGTTTGTCCTTAGCCTTGGTTATATGCCTCTGACATTGTCTGTGTTCAAGAGTGGCTTGACACAAGGAATGCGACAGTTGTAGTCCATGTCCTGGATATGTCTGTGCGTGGTGGTTCTTGAAGCACTGACTTAAGCTGCAGTCCACTCCTTGTGAATCTCGCCCAAATTCTTGAATAGGCTTGGTTTCACAATCCTCTCAAGGCTGCGGTTTTGTGTGTGCACTTTTTTCTACCACATTTTCCCCTCCCATTCAGCTTTTCAAGAATGTGCTTGGAAACTGTGATCAGCCAGCCTCCTGTGAACAGCCAGCCTCCTGAACCAGACTGAGAGGCCATTTAAAGGCTCAAGAAACCTTTGCAGGTATTTTGAGTTAATTAGTTGATTAGAGTGTAACACCACGAGTCTCCCATATTAAACTTTTTCACAATATTCTTATTTTTTGAGATAGTGAATTTTGGGTTTTCATTAACTGTAATAAAAATCATCCAAATAAAAAAAAAAAAAACACTTGAAATATATCAGTCTGTGAGTAATGAATCTATATAATATGAGTTTCACTTTTTGAATTAAAAACCCAAACCTTTCGATGATATTCTAATTTGTTGAGATGCACCTATATATACACAATACTGAACAAAAGTCTTTGACACCCTGTTTAGTTTTGTTTATTTGTACAAACTTTGTTAGACATGTTTCATTTATGACAGTATAAAGTCCCAAATGTACAAATACACAATTCTGATATTACCAAATATTTGTATTCAGTACAAATACAATATAACTTTAGTCTTACAGGAAAATATTTGTAGGCCAGAAGAGAAAGCAGCATATTTTGTAAAATACCACTTTTTATGCAAAAATATAAAAATAATAAAAAAAAAGCATCTGGGTTTTGCATGCATGAAAAAAGGAGCAGGTCCCTCAGAAGGACTGTGGCTGGTTCTGCAGGATTGTCAGTAAAACCTAGTTGCTCATAAAATTGCACCAATTGTACCTGAGACTATATTTTAAGCAAAGAGTAGTCACACCAATTATTTAATTTTTTTTCTATTTTTTGTTTTAAAAAATTGACAATAAATAAGAAATAACCGTTTACATTCATAAATGTAATTAAATATTGACTACTCTCACATCTTTTCACATCGATTCCCACCTCGGGTCTGTGTGCATGGATCTCAAGCATGTCCTCCCTGTGCTTGGCGGGTTTTCTCTGAGTACTCCAGTTTCCTCCCACAGACATGCAGCTTAGACTAACTGGCTTTCTCAAATTGCCCATAGTGTTTGAATGAGCATGTGAGTGTGTGTGTGTGTCCTGTGATGAATTGGATCTCCTTGTGCCCTAAGTCTCCTGGGATAGGCAGAGCCCCCTGCGACCCTGTACACAGGATAAAGCGGTATAGACGGTGATTAATTCTTTAGTTCAGCCTTTATAAAGCTGACAATGTGGTCACAAATATTTTGTTAATGTGCATAAAAAATAAAAGAATACTAAATGCCTATTTTTTTTTGTCATTTTACAAAACAAACCCAGTGCTTTACATTTTTCTTGTATATGTTGTAATGTACAGCAGTTCTTCATTCCAATATTTTTGATTAATCACACAACTGTTGTTCTCTTTTGAACTTTACCTGGAGCTCTAATACCTGAACTTTGACTTTTTTTTTAAATGACCTAATTGATGACAGAACACAAAATACATGATATAATTTAGCATGAGTGCATGATCTTAAATTACAAGTTGTGTAACTTTTCCATGACCTATGGCTCGTTCACAACCCATCTTTCATACTTTTTCATATCTTACAGTAAATGTAAAGGTCTCTCAGACATGACAAAAATCTTTGGATGTGCATGTTTATTGAAAAGAACAGCAAAGAACCCTATGTGGGCAACATGTAATAATACTTTGGCAGACTCACTGGCCTGGCAACTAAATATTAGTTACATATTCATCATTTTATTGAAAAAATTTTGCAATACAGTAAAGCAAGAATCAGTGTGTCAGTACATACGTATACACTGATATGGTAACTGAACATTGTATAAAAATACGTCTCTTGGTTAAAATTAAACAAATGTTTCAGTAAGTGTGGGTCTTCATGAGCTAACGAGAAACTGGAAGAGTAATCTAGATTAGTCGTATCTAATTGCAGCAGATATTACGAACAATAAAGAATAGAAGGTGCTAAATTTAGATTATTGTCATTAAGTTATTATTAAGTTATTCTCATTAGGCATAAAAAAATAAATGACATAACGATATCAATGCATTCTCCTGCAGCAAAATATATAACTACAATCTGTATTGCTTTATTCTGTTGCATACTGCTAATCCATACATAGAGTTAAACATGTTGCTTTTGAAAATATGATCCTGAATTTAGATTCTCAAATGGCAAGAGGAAAATATAACCATGAGAAACATAAGGTAAAACAAGCAAATCAAGTTTGTTTTTTTCTACTTATAAATGATACACTAATGTATCTGGCTAGAATGTGCATATTCCCTAATACAGCATGTGCCTTCAAGTACATAATTAAAAAAGAGACATTCACAGAACACTGAAGTCAATAAATATGTAACAGGCAAAGCATATACACTGATATGGCTGTTGCCCTCAGGTATCTGACCACTACTACAAGTGTTTGCGCAGTGATACATTTTCAACAAAGACAAAAAAAATGGAAATCATTGTTGTCAATATAAGCAAGAGAAAATGCACCTAATGTTTGGGGAGCCTAGTCTCATAAAATCATTCTAACAATCAAAGAGTTTTTACTTTACAAAACAGTTCAGAAGTGCCAGTTAAGTTCTAAGCTAAGTTCTACATTAATGTCTAGTTTCAAGATTACCAGCAGATGGCTGACTAATCTGTACAAAGAATAAACAGAGAAATGGCTTTACCATGGATAAATGAGTGCAAAAAATTTAGGGTGTGCCAATCTAATGTCATTTAGGACAGTTTCTGTGTGTAGCATACATACAGTATGCACCGATCAGCCATAACATTACAATGCAAAACATTATGTCCGGCATTGTGTGTGATTGTGTCACCAGTGTTTACTTATATATAATACAGTAATCAATACGCAATGTTAATGTGTTATGACTGATCGTTGTACTGTATGTACATCTATCATGAACAAATTAAACAAGGGGCGTTCAAGTCGTGAATGAAGATGTAACACAGATTGACGTTTACAGACTTCAAGCACACGTTTACAGACTTCAGTACAACCTGATCCTTAAAAATTGACGGATAACTTGTCACCAATTTGCAGAAGAGACAAATTTGTCTATGGGAACTGTACACATAATCATTCACAAACACCATTTCCACATTACTAGAACTCGGCTGAGTTATTGCCAGATTCCCCGTACAGTCCTGGCCTCACTCCAAGACATTTCCACATGTATGGGTCATTAAAGGAGCTCCTGGGTGGCCAGCATTTCAGACATGAAGCAGGTAGTCTGATCATGGCTCTGACATACTGATAAAACTGTCTACCTGATGGGATTGACGCAGTAGTGAAATGTTGGGATAAATGCATTAGTGTAGAGGAGATCATTAAAAGAAGGTTTTAATCTCATAACTGTGTTTTGTTATTCTGCACAATCAAAATTCCAGGTTTGATTTGAAACGCCCCTCATACATCAAAAGCAATGCTGAATTATGCTAATAGGTATTTATACATTGTCAGAAAATACATCCAAGTGTAAGTGTGTAAGCCTTTTGATGTTAAAGACCTCTGTGATTATAATTTACAGTAGCTATGCTACAGTACACTTGCATATATATTATATATAATATATATAATAAAAACAATCATGATGAAATAGAGAAATAGCTGAGGAAGCTTTTGACTACGCAACCAATAAAGAGAAGAGCACAGCCAAGCTGATCAGCAGGAGTATGGAGGCTGAAGATACCACTGCAGAAGAAACAACACACAAACAGACACACAAAAAGGGGGAAAAAATATTTATACAATGAAGCAATATTCATTTGGATATCATTTTCAAATGTGATAAAAGGAAGACCTGAGTCAAAAAGTCATTCATTTATTTATTCAGGGACATGGTGAATCCTGAGCCTATTGCGAGAACACTAGACAAGTAATAGGATTACACCCTGGACTAGATGCCACTCTGCCACTCTTTAACAGGGCACTGTGCAGGCACATTCTCACACACTCATTCACACCTAGTGGCATTTTATCATGGCCAATTCCACTACCAGCACAGTTTTAGGAAGTGGAAGGAAACCATCATGGAAACAAGAAGAACATGAAAATGCCACACAGGTACTAACCCGACGCTCAGGATTGAAGCTGAAACCATGGAGATATGAAATGGTTAAACTACCCACTACACCACTATCACACCCACGTCTCATTTGAATAAATACAGTATTAAAAGGTCACGCATGCCCCATTTAGAGAACAGAACTGAGTTTACCTGCTGAAGAGGTATCGCATTCTATGGCTAACAGCGCATCCATGTAGCTCTGGCCAAGCCAATCTTCATAGGTCTTTTTCTCACCAACACCAATTATGCTCACTGTGGAGTCTTTAAAGATCAGATCCGATCCCTCATATTGACTGGAGTCAAACATCTTGAAGTCTGTGTTAGTGCTGACCCCGAAGAATTGCTGAAGACAGTACACCCAGTATAAGCATTGTGTACTATTGGTCATTTATATCACAAACAAATTCTGATATTTAAGGCTACATACAGTACACCCACCTGAGCTTTGTCTAAAAGACCAAAGATGATGTGAGGGTTGGTGTCGGGCCGAACCATCACAGCATGGGAGGGGACACGAGCGAGGTTACACTGTTTATACTGACTGACTTCAGCACGAGACTCTTGAGGACACAGCAGTTGGAAATCTTTCGAGTTCAAGTTGAGGGCCCAAGGATCTGTACCATTACCTGATAAAGAAAATGTTCATCTGTATTAGGAAATTAGATTATGAGATTGTGCTTCTATAATGTACAGTACGTTTAACGACTCAAAAGTGTGATGTACTATCAGTATTCTGGAAAACGGTGGAATGTTTCACAAATGCAACCTCGCCTGCTTCCTGAACCAGACACCTGAAACAAGAGGTCGTTAAAATATGTTTATACTCATACATTTTTTTCATTTATAAAATCCTGAAATGCATACAAATCTATAAAACCATTTCTAATATCAGTAAGCTACCTGAAGGCTCCGTTGTAACCATCAAAGAGATCCTGGCCTTTAACACACTTGTTCTGGCCACTGGCGTCTCCGATGCACTGTGTACAAAGGTTGCTGGGAAATCCAGGCTGATTGGCACCAGGTACACAGCTGGCTCTAAAGAACTCTCCAGCAGCTGAGTTAAAAATACACATGGATATGATCTCACTGACTGTGTGGCAAATAGCAGGTCTTAATTCTAGTAAATATTTATCCATGCATTTTGATCCATATTGATACTTTTTATTTAAACATTGTGGCTTAGTAGATAATCTTTACCCCACTTAATGACTTTGCACACAATTATGATGAAAGCTTTTTCAAACAACTATGTAAGTTATTTATGAGCTTAAGAGGGGAACTAAGCAGTTTACACAAATAAAAAATAGGAAGTCAGTGCAAAAAAAATGTAGTTATTGGAAATTTCACTTATTCCATGTGGATTTGGCCAGTTGCGATTCCCATTTTTTTTGTCAGATGCACAATTGTCCTGTAGAACAGGACTGGTTTTAAACTGCAAGCAATTGTTTTGTCTGCATTTCAGAATTTGGGTGTTTTTTCTACATTATATAGATTGTACCTACTGTATGTCCTTATAGCCAGGCATTAATTTTTGAAAACAGACAAAAAAAATACAATCCAAAATAATTGTCACCTGTCATGAAGCAAGATATTTTTAAGCAAAAATTATCATCTATACATATGATAAAACTGTAAACTTGGCATGTCTGTACTGTACATTGAAAAATTTTGGGGAAGTAAGATGAGTAGCAGAATGCATCAAGATGTTTTCATTTTATTTGTCTGTCTGTTTGTTTGTGCACCCATCAGGTAAAAACTACTAAACAAATATTTAATGGAGTTTTCACAGGAGTATTTGGACGAGCTTAAGGTAACATATAGGCTTTGTTTGATCG
Organism: Clarias laeviceps; assembly: GCA_030014305.1. Classification (NCBI taxonomy): domain Eukaryota; kingdom Metazoa; phylum Chordata; class Actinopteri; order Siluriformes; family Clariidae; genus Clarias; species Clarias laeviceps. Next base: position 10,469,963 of record JAQMYJ010000037.1, read on the forward strand.
CAATTGGCCCACAGGAAGAGAAGATATGCTACTTTGAAATTTAAATGGAAAAATGGAAATGGAAAACATATATCATCTATCATAAATAAAAAAAATCAACCTTGAAAAAATCATTAGTTCATTTCAAAGTTCAACTGATGGCGTTGTACATTTATTAATGTGCGCTTATGAGTGTGAGATTGAACTATACTTAATAAACTAAATTTCACACTTTCATTCCGCGAACTATTTTTTACAAAACGGTTGAGTGTGCAAATAAATTTGTGGGCACATTTAGCACAAAATAAACACTACAGAATAATTACAAATTTTGCACACAAACAACAAAGGAGAAAAAAAAAAAATATATATATATATATATTAAAAAAAAATATTTTGTGAATGCTTTTTAAACTCATATATTACTGTATATTTTATTGATGCTATTTTATATAACATTATTGATACTACTGAGGAATAAGTTGTTCTCAGTCCCTATATTTCTGCTCTATTCCCCTGGGATATAAACATAAATCTGTAAATCTTTAAAGTCCCTTTGTCATTCATTACCATGAAATATTTTCAACACAGAAGAAAGAAATGGTTGTTGACCATTGAAAAATATCAGGTCCAGCAGTGCATATAAAGATAAAAAACACTGTTAAAATATCATTAAGCAGAATTAGAAAAACGGTTTGAAATTTGCTAGAAATTTGAGCAAAACAAAAACACCTGATCATAGGACATTTAGCAATTTCCTGAACATATAAATGAAATTTAAAAATTTTATTGTATATACTGTACAGTATACTAATCAATGCTGATTCTGGCATTGGCAGGAAAAAGTGCAATACTGTACATTAACTGACCCAAACAGATGTACCTTAAAATACACTGATACATTCACCAAAATGTTGACCATACGAGTTAAAATGCACGTTGCACACAGACCTTGAACTGAGCCACAGCAGTAGTGATACAAAGAGAAGCTCTGTTAACTAACCTTGAGCAGCTTGGCACTTCTGTACTCTGATAAGGCCTTTCTCAAGAAGCACGCCGACTGGAATGTTCCAGCCAGCAGTCCTGCCGTAGCCTGTGTGACACGACGTCCGGCCCCTCAGATCACTGTATCTTTGGATGTCTCTATTGCTTCTCTTTATGACAGCCACAGCGTAGTAGATACTGCCATCACTGTCCCCTAAAATGACAAAACATGGTTTGTTGTGTGAAGACTGTGATGTATGAATTGAGATTGTCTCACAGGCTTGATATACAGTAAGTGTTTTGCAACTCAGTACACAGAGGAGGACAGCAGTGATTACATTGTGACAGTGTAATATTACAGTGTTAATATTATGAGAATCATAAGAGATGATAAGGCTGGCTCCTAACCCGTGTAGCTCTCTCCTGCAGCAGGCACCAGGCCATAAGTTTTTCCTGCAGTAAAGATATAGCCTCCATCAAGCGTGACGGCATCTGCCTTTTTGTTCTGTGTGTACAGAGCGGAACATTTAAACAAGTCTAAAAAAAAAAAAAAAACGGAGACATAACTCGTAGTTCTCATCTGAAGTGGTCTACCTTTATTTTCTCCATGCAGTCTTCCACGGATGTCCCATATAAACACTGGATGTTTGGTGCGAGTCCTTTTTTTTTAAAGGCTAGAGCCATGTCTCCACATTTCTGCTGCTCACCAAAGGACAGCACACACCAGGTCAGGGTCTCAGGGACATCTACAATACACAAACACACACACACACACACACCATATATAAGAGTGTACTAATATACACCATACATGCAACATGGAAATATTCAAATGCCAAAAGATGAAGCAATGCTTGTATCTAATATTTGTGATGCAGGTCCCATAAATTCACCTCTGTCTATACTGTAGCTTGTTCTAGTAAGGTTACAATGTGAATTTTAATTTAATTGTGTGTTTTCACTTTGCCAAGTATAAAAGTAGTTAAAATAAACAGTTTTGATAATTTCGAAATAGGGGGTGGAACGGTGGCGTAGTGGTTAGCACTGTAGCCTCGCACTTCCAGGGTCAAGGGTTTAAGTCTCTCCTCGAGTCTGCGTGTGTGTGATGTTTGTGTTTTTTCCCCGGGTTTTTTCTGGGTATTTTGGTTTTCTCCCACACTGGCTAATCGGTATTCTCAAATTGCCCGAAGTATGTGTGTATATGTGTACTCTGTGATGGATTGACACCCTGTCCATGGTATCCCAAGTCTCCTGGAATAGGCTCCAGACCGCGCGACCCTGTACAGGTTAAGCGGTATATAAGGTGATTGACTGAATTATGTGTAAAGGCAGTATTGCTATTGAGAAATCCATTCTCATAACCTTAAATAAATAGATTACAATCTTTAGTAATATACAATATGTAATTCTACTGCAATGGTGTAGAATGGTGCAAATGTGTGTTATATAAATTATGAGCAATGATAAGGACAGCTATGCATTTTATATTTGTTTAGAGACTAGACCTTAAGAGATGCCCACTGCAAGGAGGCGGCCTGAAGTAAAATATGGAGATATTTCAATTAAAAAAGGTGATCCTCTAAATACAATAAGTGCCTTTATGCAAATGCTTTTTCGAAGTGTAATCAAGTTGGTAATCTATTAGCACATTCGAGATTTTTTTCTTCTATGTCTTAAGAAATATGGATTTAATATTTCTGGATGGATTTATTTAAAATAGATTTATTAAAATTTTATAGTCCACATACACATTATTATTATTATTATTATTATTATTATTATTATTATTAATAATAATAATAATACACATATTTAATCAAATGCCTCATAAAATCCATGAGTAGTCTCATGATTACACCAAGGTGCTGTGCTGTAAAAAGCGTTAAAAATATATATATATATATTGCTAAAACGTTTACAAACAGAAATAAACTTCAACTATTTTTTATGATTCCGACATAACCTAGTCATACATTATGATATATCTCATTAATATCTGGTCTATATCTAGTCTCATCAAATTACGGTTATGGTCTCTCACACACTAATCAGGCCTTCTGCTAAAACACATTTATCACCACAATTGTGTAACACTTTTTTTCAACTACTGTTGAAGTCCTGTGCTTTTGGCTCAGAAAGAAGGTACTGATACAGATCAAATTCATGACTAGTATTGAAAGAAACATTTTTGGGTGTAGTGACAACACACACACAGTACACACACTTCTGATTGATATACTGTAAAGAAGAGTTCTAACCATTGCAGTCCATAGCTTTCAATATGTTATAGTATTCTCGTCCCATCCAAGCAATGTAGTCCTCATGCTCAGCTGGGATAAAGCTTGTAGAGCTGTCACTGAACAATAGATTTTCACCCTCAAATTCAATCGAGGAGAAAATAGAGAAGCCAGACTTTTGCTGCGGGGATAAAGACATTTTTTTAGCATGAGCTCAATATATATTTAACATATTAAAATCAACATTAAGTAAATAAAATAAAATATGTTGGGCAATGATATTATAGAACAATAATTAATGCAGAGGTGGTGTCATTATTTTAAAATAGCAGCATGCTATTAACCATCTACCAAACGTAATCCAAGGAATAAACACTAGTGAACCAGCGACAGGGTCATGGGCGGCCAAGGCTAATTGATGCATGTGGGGGAGTAAAGGCTGCCTTGAAGAGCTACTGCAGCTCAAATTGTTGAAAATGACTTAATGCTGGTTCAGACAAAAATAAACCAGAACACACAGTGCATCACTGTTTGTTACATATAAGGTTGTGTAGCTGCAGACCAGTTAAGGTGCCCATTTTGACCCACGTCTACCCCCAAAAAGTGCCTACAATGGGCATGTGAGCATCGAAAGAGTAACAAAATGAATGCATTGACATAAACCTGTGATTTGCATTACAAGTGGAACTAATGTTAAATCAACAACTGCTTGGTTAAACAAATTCAAGAATGAAACAATCAAACAAAACAGTATCAAGCATTTCATCACATAACATTTAAGAGAAAGGTTCTTACCTGTCCCTCTTTAAGCATGTTATATATCGCAGACGTGTCCATGTCAAAGCGGACCACAATGCCTCTGGATGGCACTCGGGCCAGATTACAGCGTCTGTAATCTGAAACAGGACTCCGGGTTCCATCTGAGCAGAGCAATTCGAAGTCAGCAGACTTGAGAACCTGCGCCCAAATGTCCCCTTTTCCTAAAAGAAAAAAATAAATACTATGTGAAATAATAGTAATAGTAATAATAGTCTTCTTGCTTAATGTCCTGCTGCAGTACCTGTTTAGTATTCTGTCCTGTGTTGTTCTGTGCTACACTTTATGGGGGAGGGGGATAGGATAGGGATAGGGTCCGTCCACATGCCATCCGGCACATCGAGGATGGATATCCCCACCCTGGAGATATACTGTATCTGTCATTCTGTGGCAGTTACCAAATGGGTCAAGTTGCTCAACGCCAACTGTCATTCACACACTACTGGCAATTTGGGAACACCACTTTGCCTAATCTGCATGTATTTGGACTGTGGGAGGAAACTAGAGCACCCCGAGAAAACCCACCAAGCATGGAGCGAACATCCAAATTCCACGCACATAAACCCAAGGCGGGAACCCCGACCCTGGTGGTGCAAGGCAACAGTGCTAACCAGTAAGCCACTGTGCCACCATAACCATATGGGAGTGATATCAAACTGTTATTTTTAGTAAGAAATGGACTTGCCATCAGTGTTTTCACCAACTGTGGTGTGCTTAACAAATGCTACTTCTCCTGCATCCTCAACAAGGCATCTGCAGAAAGAAAAGAAGAAGAAAAAAGAAAGAAAGAAAGAAAGAAAAATATATATATTAATGTTTCCTCCACAGTAATGCTCAGGTCGCAATTTTACAGATTTTCAACAGTGTGTCTGGGTTTTAAGTATGAAAAATGCTATCTATGGCTTATATACAGTGTGTTTTTCTCATAACTGTGATAAGTTGTGCATGTTACAATCATTTCCATCAACAAGTATCATCCTTAGTTTAATGAAAAAGTGGGATTAATCATTTTACTGTAGCATTTTATGTAATAGATAACACCATAGCACTTAACATAGGTTATCTCAGGTTTCTCCATAGAGAGCTGTAGACCTTCACAAAGAGTCTTTATTTAAAGAGACCATGCCTTCACATTCCTCGCTTTAGCTCTGCCTTTAGGATCTTGTTCCTAAGCCATAGTTAATGATGTTAGAGCATGTCCGAGCCTCAGCAAGCCTTGATTTTGAATCAGTAGTGACTTGTAGCAGAAACCATGAAAGTGAACAGGGCTTTCCTGAGTTGAATCCTTGCCTTGAGTATGTATTGTCTTGTATCATTTCTGCCCTGAGCATAATCCTGTCTTGTTCCTTTATTGTACTGTGTAGTTATTGCCCTAAGTATTCATTGTCCTGAATATTTATTGTCCAGAAATGACAAATGACTTTTCTTGACTAGTGAGCAAACGTGTTACAGTAGTAATTGCAAAGCATAATGAAAAGTACATTACCTGAAGGCTCCATTGTATGAGTAGTATTTCTCCTTGTTGCTTGCTTCACACTTATGCTCTCCAGATCCATCTCCTGCACAGAGCTGGCACAGAGACGGAGCCTGACCTATTGCTCCAGGAATGCAGCTAGCGTTGAAGAATTCTGCAACTCCTAGACATCAAAAAAAAAATAAAAAAATTGTTTCTCATCCACACATATCCTTTTCTGTGATGACATTTTTTGATAACCGATTATCGAACAGTCTTCACATATCATGCATAAACATAAAGCAGGAAACAATGCTCTTAGACATGATGTGTGCACCTTGTGTCACATTACAGGCCATAACAGACATCTTTCCCCTGTCGATCAGATAGCCTATGGGCATGTTCCACCCAGCAGTACGCCCAATCCCAGTGTGGCATGTCTTCTTCCCCTTTAGGTTGTTGATGTTAATGTATGAATTCGTCTTCTTCACCACAGCAACTGCATAATACGATGTTCCTACATCTATAAGTCAGAAATTCACAGAGCCAATATGAGCTCACTTCTGCCTTAACAGTGAAGAACAGGTAATATTTAAAGATAATGGTGGTTCATGCCATGCAATCTGACCGTAAATATGTATTCTTATAAAAAACAATTCTCTTTAAAATATATTGTGTAAAACTATATAGCATATACAGTATATAGTGATTGCACTATGTGTAGGATTATATATTTTTTTAAAAAACTCATACCATCAGAACTGGACTCTGCTGCAGCAATTTTGAATTTGATTTCCTTTCCAAAATCATAGATGTCCTTGGCACTGGTAGAAAATGCATCGACTTCATTTCCCTAAGGACAACCATAATAGATAAGCTGAACCATAAGCTGTACTTTTTCATTTACTTATGCAGACTGCCAGATCAATATGTCTGTAACTACAGTACACTGTATTTTTAACATGGAAAGTAATTTGTCAGTTTTAGAAAGTTCATGTCATACATGTGTAAAAGTTATCACAATGTTTTCTTAGTGCTCGAAAACTTGAAAAGGACAATAAAAGGAATGACAAAGCACTGCAATGCTACATGTACATGTCATGACCTAACTTCACTCTATTAAGAGTGATGGTTTCGTGTAGAGGATGTTACCTTGAGTTTCTGCATGCACTCAGTGGCTGAGTTTGTGAGGACACAGCGCAGCGTAGGCCGGATAGAGGCACTGCTGAACGTTGCTGCCATGGCATTGCACTTGGCCAGCTCGTTTTGGGAAATTGCACACCATCTTACGCTGGTTTGGCTGCACACTAGACATACGCACACACACAATGAATTCATTAAAATCTATCTATCTATCCAAGCTACTGTAGTAGTGTTACAGTTATAATGACAATGAATGCATTGTGTAGCTTAACTTATTTAAGAAACAGAAACTACTGTGTTTGCTATCATAATAAGACCTATGCTTGTGTCTAATTGTCCTATTCTGTCAAATTTCCATTTTTTTTATACACACTTTCAATTCTTTTTGAGAATCACAAACATTGATTGGAGTAGCAGATCCATCTCAAGAAATGCTGAGATGTATCTGCTACTCATAATCTGTAAAGCATTCATGACAGCTCTAATCTGAGGTGCTGTTTGTTAATTGCTGATTTCTGAGGCTGGTAACTCTACATGAACTTCTCCTCTGCAGCAGAGGTAAGTTTTGGTCTTGCTTTCCTGGAATATTCTTCATGAGAGCCAGTTTCATCATGGTGCTTGAAGGGTTTTGCAAATGCACTTGACAATACAGTTCTTGCATGAACTATTCCAGAAAGGCTCAGCGTCTTAAAATAACAAATGACTGTTGTTGTTTTTACATAATTACCTAATTCTATATGTGTTTTCACATAGTTTTGAAATACCCAGTATTGTTGTAGAATGTACATAAAATAAATCACGAAACAAAAACAAAGAAATCTGGAAGTGATCCCAAACTTTTGAGTGATAATGTACTGTATGTACATATACTGTACTGTATACGTATACTGTATATGTTGTTAGTTATTCAGCTGCTCCTGTTAAGGGGTCGACAAAGCACCCTTCCACTTTATCAGGGCTTGGGCCCGGCACTGCTTCTAGCGGCTGGGGTTAGGGCATTGGGTAGGAAAATATTTAACCTTAAGTGAATATATAATCACCCTTGTGATGATACAAAACCTTTGGGTCAAGCTAAAGAGCTACACACACTAATCATAAGTAAATACTCTTGCTACTACTACTGTATTATGATTGCCATAATATAGCATATTATACTTCTGTGCATTTATTAGTTTACATACAATTAAAACTTTTTAAAAAATTACCAGAGGCATTCACAGCTGAATAACTGTACTATATTCACATCCTGGTGTGAAATCAATAGTTTAATACCTTGTGTTGTCCTTTTTGTTGTCCCTGTCGTGGTTGTGTGGCCTAAACCTAAAACATGTAACATGGTAATCTCGAACGTTCTTTAACATACTGTATGAGCCTAAGTCTTATAAAGTGAACTGAATCTACTAGTAGTGCTGCACAATTAGTAGAATAAAATTTGAAAAAGCAATATGGACCTGTACAATTATTTAATCGCAAAAGGCTGCAATTTATTACAAGTAATTTATACATAGTCAGGAATTGATGTAGAGTTTATCAATAATTTAAACATTTGTATGTTTTTTAAATAAATAATAAATAAATATTGGAAGATGAGATCTCCCAATGAGATCATTTGTGCCATTATCAGCTGTTAGCCTAGATAAATATGTTGGAGTACAAAATGATTATACAGTTAATATTTTTATATTATATATAGTAAGTTACAAATGTATTTCTTCTAATTAAATATGATATAAATAATAATATGATACCCAAGTAAAGGTGTTTTTGAATTTTTTCACTTATTATTATTATAATTTTTTTATTTATTTAAAGAAATGACTGCTCTTCTTTTCCTGCTTTGGTGTCACAAGGACTAGAAATGTCACAGAACTAGAAATGACTTTAAAAATGTATCCATAAAAACTCTTACATTTCATTTTATGCAAAACAACAACAAAAACAGTCATTTTAGAGTAGGAATTCTAAGACATGAGGGATGATGACGCACGCCTGCTTTCCTTTTTGGATAAAATGCATTGAGTCAAAAGGAATGAATAAGACTAATATAATAAGGTAAAGTGTGTACTGTATGAGAATGTGTTTGCTGGGTGTATAGTGGGGTTAGTGATGGGGTAAGAGGGGTAAAGGCTTACCGCTGTGTATGATGAGGAGCAGCGCGGTCAGTGTACTCCACACACCCATGACTCCAAACTGCTGCTTTTACAACACCGTCTGCTTTCTAAAGCCTCCAGCAGCACAAAGTCCAACCCGAGACAAAGTCCAGAACTTTTTTTTTTTTTTGTGATCCAGTAATCTCAGTGTCTAATCTTTCTTTTTTATTCAAATGCGCAAGACTGTGGGTGAAATGGGACCATCAAATTAAGTGTACACCTGAAGTGACACGTACAAGAGAAAGCGCACAAGCAGGCACACACGCACATAACGGGTCTGTGTGTGTGTGTGTGTGTGTGTGTGTGAGAGTGAGTGAGTGAGTGAGAGAGAGAGAGAGAGAGAGAGAGAGAGAGAGAGAGAGAATATTTCTGGTGCTGTTCTATCACATGGGTAGCAAAAAAATTGTCCTTGTGTAGCTTTTACATATTAAGTGTATTTTAATAAAATAAAAGTTTGTACATGTACTTAATTCTAATTAATTCATTGAACCTAAACATACTATTCTTATCTAGCATGTGCCTTAATTGAATCTCCATTATACTGTACTAATGCATTTTTAAAGGCTATTTCATTTATTTTGAACATGGTCACTAATACTGCTACTTAATTTGGGGTCTTCAAATAAACATAGAGCCTAAAGTAACTTTAAGTTTAAAAAGTAACCTAAACATGGAATAAATAGCACTTTATATGCATGTGGCTATTTTAGTTTTTAAAATAAAACCTAGTTTAAGGAAACCCTGAAAAAAAAGAACTGGCAGGTATTCATATTCTTATGGAGGACATAAGGACATAAAAGCATATAAAAACGTCATCATCTCGTCCCCCCTAAGAAAAAGAGAGAGAAAAAAGAGAGAGAAAGAGAGAGAGAGAGAGAGAGAGAGAGAGAGGAAAAGAGAGGGAGAGAGGAAGAGACAGAGAAGGCTTTCATGACACACTCACACTCCAAACCCCACCTATGAGGCCCACAGTGGGTACAATGAAGTCGTTCAGGTGAAGGGCGTCACTAACATCAGAGCTCAAGCTGAATCCAGACCTGGAAAGCCAACGTTTAGAGGACGAACCTGATTTTAAATAAGCATTTAAAATCAGACATTCCATTACTGACTACTTCTCTAGTAGCACTATTTTAATTCACTAAATATAATTGAATGTGTTGTATCATACCCGACAAATCAACCCAAGCATATTGACACATTTGCTTTAGTAACATGAAGCATAAAATAAAGTTATTGATGATTATGAAGGTGCTCTGGTTTATTATTTTATAACAGGACGTTTGCCTGCTTAGATCATCATAAACGTTCACAGAATCAGGGCAAGCAGAGATACTCTTGAACAGTTACAGATTAATTGTAAACGATGAAACAAGACTGCTTGTTAAATTTAAAGCTGGGTCTGGGGGAGATGTGAAATATGCATAGCTTCATGAGAACGCAAGCTAAATACAAAAAACGTCCTTGTGTCTGACTAATTTTTAATCCTCACTATCATTACGCAGTGAATCATTGTTTCCTTTTTTTTGGTCTAATTCTTTCACTCCTTTTTTGGTACGTGTAAACATGATTCTTTTTATGCATTCATACATTTTACTTTTATTTACTCAGAACTAGACTATTCCATACAAATACTTACTGTATAAGAGCAAATAATCTAGAGTGATCATAAGAAATTCAAAGTAAATCTAGATTTCCTCATTAACAACATCATTTATTAGATAAAACAATATTTAGATTCTCTAAACACAAAACCGCTGTTATGTAGAAAAAAACTAAACAGAAACTAACCGTGTTCCTCACTAGACCTATTATCTTTGTATAGAAATGGCAAATGCTCATCCTGTGATGACATAAAGAAAGATGCATTCATTAAAATAATAAAATAAAATAAAAAAAAGTGTGTGATTTGTTTATTAGCACTTCTTGTCATTTGACCAATGGAATGAATCAGATCAGAATATTTACAATGTCCAGTCAAAAATGTGTTAGAAAGCTGTGGTCCAATGGAAGCGTGTCAGTCTTTTAGAAAACAATCATCTCCGAGTGGGAATGAAAGGGAGAGCTGGATTCTGTGAGAGCGCCCTCGAGTGGAGAAATAAAGGCTTGTGTTTGAGAGAGCCTCAGGGACCCTCTGTCCAGCTAATAGTGACCACTGTGTCTAAAAGACGGGGTTTACAAGCTTCTGCGTGACTTTCAACAACAAACCCGGCATCTTCACAAACGCAAAAGGCGTGTCCCAGTTTTTTTACCGATTACATAACGTTTTATAAATACTATTGCTTTTAAAACCATGCACACCACGTGAGACAGGATTCACATGGAAGAGAGGGCAAAAGAGAATGAACTGCTAAGCAAATGAATTTGAAAAACTGCCCACTCAGCCCAAGTTCGACTTCACCAAGGGCCATGAAAAGAAAAGAAAAAGAAAGAAAGAAAAAAAAAAACAAGAGATGATTGTTAAAGTAAGGGAAAATATATTCTTTTTTTATATTTATATAGACTGATATATTTTTATACATATATTTATTCCATATAAAGATAATTATTCCCATATTTTTAGAGTTTAGTTAAAGTTCAATATAGAGTTTTTTATTATAACAAAATAGGCAGTATACTTAGGGTTAAATACATGTTAAAATCTCAGTGTACAGTAAATTCTCTTTAGATTTGCATTGTGAATTTATGTCCGAAAATAAAACATTCACCTGTATTTTGAACAACATTTTTCAGCCATGCCACTGTAAACCTCAAATTTATACTCTCATAAACACCCAGATCTGCAGACATCCAGGAATCCCTTAATCAAGATCATATTTTGTGCCTGGTCATCAGTCGAACCATCCACAAGTTTGTGCAGTTTAAAAGCTGGATAATTGCATAAGTTAAATCTTTTGATCCTTTTATAAGATCATAAGCAGTATACAGTATGATAGGGGGAGAAAAAAAAAGATATTGTGGCTGTGGTTAATGAAGCTCAAATATATGTGTAAGAAAAAACATAAGAATCAATGTAGGTTAACTAGAACAGAACCATCCAAAACATGCTTTTAGTGCTGAAACGTGCAAAATTTTGCTCCAAGTGATCGTACACAAGTGCACGTTTTATGCTCTGCTATGTGAAAGAAAAAAAAAATCCAAACAAAATCAAGTATATGCATTAAAATCTTTTCCATCTATAAGATCACCTGCCTTAAACATTAAGGAAGCTGTACTATACTGAATAATCTCGTAATGCAGCCCTGGTTAGGCGAAGCACTTCTCCCTAAAATCGAGTCTTAATAAGATGTGCTGTCTGCCCACTTTCACAAGCACGTCCTCGGATACCCGAAAAAAAGAGCAAAGGAAAAAAAAAAAAGAAAAACAGAAGGGAATATGATTTCTCTGATTTCAGCCATCTCACAATTTCTCCCTGGATGGCACCCAGATGTACGGTCCAGACTGATCTTCTATGATCTGTTTAACCTGGTTGTAGATCTCCTCCAGGGTGTCCCCTTGTACAATGGCTAGGATAAAAGAAAAGAACATTTTATAAGGATGATAGAACCAGTTAAGACAACATAATATGTAGATCTGGTTTCTGTGATATATAGAAGTGTGGGGTGTTCAAGTCAAATTGGGACTTTTGATTGTACAGAATGACAGAACACAGTTATGAGACTAAAAACTACCTTTATTTCTCTATATAATCCCCTGCTATACTAATACACTTTCACTAGTGCTTGGACACCATCAGGGTCAGTACTGTATGGTTGATGTGGCAGCATAATTCCTGTAATGTGCAAGTACTGCAGTTGGTAGCATGAGGTTGTGCATTGACCTGCAAAAACAGGACTTTGGTCTTTGGTGACCAAATCAGTCTGTTTATTTCCATTAAACCAAAGGGCCATTAAAGGAGATATCGTGCTCTGGCATGCTGAAAACACTTTTATGATGATATCCAACCACACAGATGGATCGTTGGGATAAGCGCATTAGTGTAGCAGGGGATTATATATTTAACTCTTATAACTGTTTTCTGTTATTTTGTACAATGAAAAGTCCAGGTTTGACTTGAACGCCCCTCAGGTGAGCTTGCACCTGTGTAAAATCTGTTGATCCTTCATAATTATAGTAAAAAACAACAAAGAATTTCCATTAAAGGACAAACTACAGTATTACCCCAATTAACCTCACCACATTAACTTAACCTGTTTAACTGAGTGGGCAAATATTAGAGGAAATCTGACCATCATAAAGGTATATCTGATTCCCCCTTTCTGTTTTAATAATATCTACATATACAGTATGGGAAGTCTTTCCACTAGAGGTTGGAGTGTGGCTGGTGGGATTTGTTTTCATGCAGCTACGAGAACATAAGCACAAGGTCAGACACTTGGGGTCACTGGAGGTCTGGGGTGCATATAGTGTTCCAGTTCATCACAAAACTGTGGAATGGGGTTTAGATCAGTGCATGATTCACTATATCAACATTGACAAACCATTCATGAACAGGTTTGTGCCTTAGGTCCAGTGAAATTGCACTACTGTACATACTGTATAGGAATGAAAGTCAGGTGTCCTAAACGTTTTGGCCATAAGGTGTAAAAGACAAGAGAATCTAACATGAGACATGCATGTGGCATATGGAGTAACCATATATTGTACGCACAAGTGAAGTGCTCTGTAAACTCCTGTTCCAGCTTCAAAGCTCGGTCAAATGTTTTCTTGGCCTGCTCCTCGGTCAGCCTCTTATTCATTTCTCTGATGAGAAAAAAACCCCAGAAACGACAGATTTTTAGAAATGCATTGTTTCACTTTTCATCATTTGCTGTATTCTTGTCCGAGAACATTACACACATTTTCTACACAAGTCCCCTGTTCTCTACATAGTACGTGTCTGAGATGATCTACGGTGAATGGAGAGATTATTTGAAACACAATGTAAAGTAAAACCTTGTGATGAAACAGTAAAACACTTAATAATATAGACTCACAAAATATTTTCCATTGATTTTGGTTTGACGAACACAGCGATCGGGTAGAGCTGTGCTAGGTGGAGACGTTTGATAGCATTGCCGGAGACGTCAAGGATGCAGTGTTTACCCTGTGCAGAAAAGGAGAAGGGAAGCAAATGTCTAGTGTCAATGTCTATTTCTGTAATAAACACTAAATCTGCTGTATATGCAGTATAAGATAAAATAAAGGAGAGAGAGATCTTCACCTTTTCCGCAACCTCTCGCACTGATTGTACACTTGTGCCATACAGATGATTGTTGTACTGGCCTGCCTCTATAAACTTGTGATCCTGGATGTCTTTCTCCATTTGCTCTCGGGACATGACAAAGTGATAATCTCTGCCATCGACCTCATATTCTCGCTTTGATCTGGTTGTATCTGCAACAGGGAGGTAGAGGATGGGAAGAAGATTAATACCCGATTAAGATTAAACAGCAAATATATATATATATATATATATATATATATATATTATTATTATTTTTTTTTTTATGTCTATAAAACACTATGACAAA